>CM076084.1:37891029-39091029 GCA_038088235.1 Zacco platypus | reverse complement strand
TGCATGCTGGGTGCCATGGATGAGTTTCGATTGGTGCGCCCAGAATGCACTGCAGTATGAAGCTTTTTGTAGATTGTCACCATTGTTGAGATTCATTCGCTGATTCTTGATGTAAATGTGTGACCGAATGCTACAGCAGTTCAAAACATTGTCCAGCATGTTTTTTTAATTCAAATGATCAGATTGTCATGACTCTGGAGCAAACGCTGCTGTATCACAAGATCAGTAGAACGTTCAGATGCTCTAATAACACTAAACCCAAACGATCAGTGATGAGGTTTCAGATGTGATCAGTAAAACAGACTACATTATGATGCATATAACATTAGTAAGTAGCAAGCAACACTTTCTTCATCACAACAAATTAAAGCAACCATAAAAAAAGTTATTTGAAAAATTGAAGGATCAAAATCATACAGTCATTGTTGGAAAGGGTTCAAATATGCAGAAGATGCTGGGAAATCAAAGAATTTGCAGGACATGGAGGCTTTTTCTGAAGAACATGATCAGTTCAACTGCTGAGGACGGAACACACGGTATTCAGAATCAAGGGTATGTAAAAATTTGAGCTGGGTCATATGAATTCAGCTTCTTTTTGTCTTGTGGACTTTATGTAAACATCCGTTATGTGAAACAGTTTATCCAGGACAGTACTAAATTTAAAAAAAAAATAACATGTAATTTTCACGATCCTTCTTTTGTTAAAATGATTAACATTTTTGCAGATTCTACCAGGGGTGTGTAAACTTTTGAGCTCAACTGTACATAAAGTTAAGTACATAAAGGCCAATCCTGTCATTTACAGACACACAGTGGACACATACCTTTTTTCTAGTTTTATCAGGTCATCGGATTTCCCCATGATGAGGTACGACTTGCCTTCTTCCAATCCTAAATGTTTTCTGCAACTAGTCCGAGCCACAAATAGTCTGACTGTCCCCATAACATTCTCTTCGCTGCCTACAGGACAGAACAGTATTTTGGAAAGAATTGTACTGCAATGCAATTCATCCTTCTGGTGAACATGTGTTTGAGAGGACAAACTGTATTTAACAGGAATCAGACACATCTGAAATGCATTTGGAGAAACACTTGAGAAAAATCAACCGTACCTTCTTTCACCACCTGATCCACACTCATGTGATAGACGTCAGAGTCAAGGTTCTTATCAATCCTCACCAATGAGACCTTATAAACTGTCAAACATACGTGTTATATATATATATATATATCGTTATTGTTTGTTTGATATCAAGCTACAACGTCAGACAGATGTCAAATTTTGGTTGGAATAATCGCTGTATGGTAAAAAATAAATAAATAAATAAAAAATAGTTGGGGAGTTTGACTCTTGACTTTTTAAGATTAGTTTTTCTCTGGATACTGTAACTCTGTTTGTTATGGATAGAGAAGATGTGAACTTGGTTACTTGTTCATGGTAAAGATATATAATCATCCAATAGTGGTCTGATTCACTGATGCCATCCAAGATCTAATCTGATATGTTATTGTTTTGTATTAATAATTATAACAAGCAGGCGATGGTGATGGGCACTTTTCGAAACACTGTTTCATGACTGTTTTCAAAACCTTTACGAAACTTTTGTTTCGACTAAGTTAGACTGGTTAAGAGCCATTTTTAAACTGCCAAAGTCCTTCAGTACACGAGGCTTTGTTACGAATTAACTGTTTCAAAACGTTTCGATATTTCTTTGGTTCACTGGTTTCAATGGGCCTAAATACTATGGTAGTCAATGGGGGCGAGATCTGCTTGGTTACAAACATTCTTCCCAATATCTTCCTTTGTGTTCAGCACAACAAAAAAATGTAAACAGGTTTGGAACAACTTGAGAGTGAGAAAATGATATAATTTTCATTTTTGGATGAACTGCCCCTTTAAAGCTATAATAGCCTCGGTTTAGCTGACCCATCCATAGAACAAAAAATAAATGTTTTGACCAGCAGGCATCACCAACTTGTGGTGTTTTGTACGATTCAAAACACTGAATGATTTTGTGATGCAATTGATCCAAAGCTTTGAAAAGCTTTGTTTCTCCCATCACTTCTGTCCAAACCAGTGTCAGTTTTGCACTGGCTGGAGGCAATTACCAAAACCGGTTCCACATGTGTACATACTTTATGACAGCAAATTAAAGTTATTAATTGTGAAGACTATGCTCAAAATAAACTGGTAGTATTATTTTTTTTCAAAACTATTGAGAAAAAAAAAAAAGATTTTTTTAAATGCCATTTAAGGCCTTAATTTCCGGAAAATCTATTTAATGTCTTTTAATGCTTTTTATGGCCTGTGGAAACCCTGATTTTCAAACAAAAGACGTTGGAGTCTACATCCTATGCCTGCTGGGAATGATTCGGTTGCAGCCGTTTTGAGTTAACAGCTCACCGAATTCAGAGAAAAGTGTAAATAATGAATCTTAATTTCCTGAAGTATGACAGTCATGAACATGAATGCATTTACCATAATCCATGCCAGCTTCACAGGCTTTAACCAAACGTTCCTCATTTTTGACACCATTTTTCCTCTGGTAACTGCAGTTTTCTGTTTTTAAGAGAAAGTAGAAGTTAAATAATGTTAAATACACACGTACACACTTGTAATTGCACACAAACAGGGTGGCATTTTCCTAAAACATTGATTGTAGAACCATTACCACAACTTCGGCTTAACAAAAGAGAAACACAAGAACTACAACTGACAGTCTGATGAAATCAACTGAAGATAAAAGACATTAAATCTCTGAAGATCTGATTCATCAACTCCACAAACAGCAGCTTCACTTATTACTGACCAGACTGACTTTATTTCTGTCACACTTATCTTATTGAGAATTAACAGGATTAGATATTAATGTTTTATTGAAAATGTTTGATTTGAAGCCACTATCATTGTGGTCAGTGTTTGCTTTAGTTGGGCTCTTGACTCTTTAACATTAGATTTTCTCTGGCTGCTGTTACTGTATGTTTATAAAGCACATTTGTTGCGGTAAAAAGCCAAAAGAAAATGTGACCAGTAGTTGTTGGTTATGTTTGCATAAAGAAATAATAATAATGTAATGACCTCTGGTCTCATTCAAAGTCTGATCTCTGATAATGTGATTTTTGTTCGTTTGTGTATTATTGATTATAATAGCCCTGTAATAATACAGCATGAGCGCCAACAGCATTAAGATAATCTGAAAGATGTTTAAAGGCTATTTCGATGGAGAAAAAAAACGTATGACTATTAACTAATGAACATTATTGTAAAGTGTTACTGTTAGTTTTTAATGTTGTATTATACAGTTATGTTGGTTTTGTAGGGTTACCACTATGGTGAAGAGTAGAGCTTGTGGTTAGTCTGAGGATGGGCTGCGAAAGTTTTAAACTGGATATACTGTATGTTGTCTGATTATATATGTATGCAAGTATATTATGACATTCCCTTTGATAGTTATAATAGCATGTGCTATCTAACATTTAACCATAAACATCTGAATGTGATGAGTATGTTAATGAACTATGTAATCAATGTTATGGTGAGTTGGGAGAGGCTGAAAACTGTGGGAGTGAAGAGATGCTGGTGACTGTTAATGAACCCTGTCCCACTTGTAATTAGTTCTACTAACTTAAAAAATGAGTTAGTATACTTAAATGTTTTGAGTATTCTGAACTTATTGATTTTTTCAACAGGAAAAATTGTGCCACTGTAAAGTATGGCAAAGGACTGTAGACTTAACAGTGAATTATCATTTTAATGTTTTAATTTAAATTTTTTACAGTGTTCATTTCTCAGACAAGGCAAAACCCAACAAATGCGCTTAAATGTTAAATTTGCGAAAACGAGCGCGGACCAATGCCAACAGATGCCGACAGCAGTAACACTAATCTGTCAAAACAGAAATTTCTGTTGCCATTGGTCGGCATCTGTTGGTGCAGTGTGAATTGGCCTTAACTCTCACAAAGCAAAGCAGTAATGAGAAGGAAGTAGTGTAAATACTGTGAATGCTAAAGACCAGAGATAAACGATTATTCCAGCAGGTATATAGTTGATGATCCGACTACGAACTCAATAGTCTGTTCAGCACATTAATGACCAGACTGTTTTAACAACTAAATTCATGACCGTTTTTGCAGATACTTTGATGAGCATCACAAGTGGACAAAAGGGAATAAAACACAAAGCTACAACGCTGGTCTCTTTACAGGATATGGGCTCTTATTTGTGGGTGGTAATACCTTCTGCACAGTGGCACAGATCTCCTGTACACAGTGTGTGTAGAGCGCCATCTTGCCTTTCAGGGTGGTAGAACTTGGTACAGCGAGCATCTAAGAAAAAAAAAAAACACATAAGTTTATCCTTAAATGGTTTCTTTAATCTGAGCGGTACAAGACTTGGCTACTTTTCCTAAGTTTGCCACCTGAACACACACACAAAAAAGGTGCACTTGATTCAACAATGTTAAATGGAAAAAAAAAAAAAAGTGGGCACCCACAGGAAATGAATGGGAAAGGCTATTTAATTTATCCAATTAAAAATAAATAAAACCAACACAATGCAGTTATGAATTTAAATGCAAATTAAGTTCTCAACCAAAACATGTCTGAAACCTTTAAAATAAAAGAATTATTTATTTGGTGGAATTAATAAAATAAGCCACATTACACTGTAAAACATATTCTAAAAATGTGTTCACTTATACTTTACGTAAAGACAACTTAACTGAGTCAGTGCATAGAGTACTACATATGTTCAACTTGCCAAAATTAATGTATCCAAGTTTCTATCAATTCAACCAAATAAATAATTATTTCATTTTCCTTTTTTTGTCTTTTAGGTCAATTGTAAATAATTCTTTTATTTCAAATGTTTCAGCCAGTCGGGTGTAACATGTTTTCTAGTCCTGTCTCCTGCCATGTGTTCCTTGTTTTGCTTTCGTCAGTCCCTGTCATGTGATCTTTGTTTTGGTTCCCCATGTGCCTCGTTATTAGTCCATTGTCGTCAGCTGTGTATCGTTATTAGTCATGTCTGTCACCTGTGCCCCGCTTGTGTTCATCTGTATATATTCCCTCCGTGTCTGTCCGGTCCTTGTCAGTTCTAAACGTATCATGTTGGGTGTATTCTGTGTATCCTGTCTTCAGTGTAGTATTAAAACTGTGTTTAGCGAATTCAGTTGTTCTGCCTGTTCCTCCCAACACCAGCGTTACATCGGGCTCGTAACCTGAAGGTTGCCGGTTCGATTCCCACGCCGGCAGGAATTGAAGGTGGGGATTGTGAATGAACAGCACTCTCTCCACCTTCAATACCATGACTAAGGTGCCCTTGATCAAGGCACCTAACCCGTAATTGCCTCACTTGTAAGTCGCTTTGGATAAAAGCGCTGCTAAATGTAAATGTAGATGTAAAATGCTTGTTCATATGTGTTTATGCACGTGCAGCGATAGGCTCACCTGATGAGTAATATTCATATATTGTAACGGCAGCAGGTTGAAGCAGACCCACATTAAACATCTTGTGCATCCTGAAAGCAAGTTTTTCTGGGTTTTCACAAGAAACCTAATGAGACAGAAATCAACACAAATTTATGATATCTCATTATTTTTATTAGTAATTTTAACTGTGGAATTGAAAATGAAATCGAGAATTGTTAAATTTCACTGGTATCTAAAACATTTGGTGTCATAACCGTATTTATTACAATGCATTGATATATGGGTCAAAAGCAACAACTATTTTATTAATTTATTACTTTTTTTGTGGTGGGTGAAAACTGAATCGTTGAATTCACCTAATCAAAAATCGAAATCAAATCGAGATCTTGTGAATCGCAATCTAATCAAATCGGGACATCTGAATCGATACCCAGCCCTAGTGAGTCTGAAGGCCTTGATTAGCTGGTTCATGTGTGTTTAATTAGGGTTGGAGTGAAACGGTGCAGGACAGTGGGCCTCCAGGAACAGGTTTGGGAACCCCTGCTCCAAGTGATGGGCAGTTTGGAATATTTATCAGAATCACGACTTCAACAATACTTTACACAAATATTATGTGCCATTGTTGCATTATGAGTTGCTACACACACGGTTCCCAGATAAAAAGAAAATAATATTGTTAATGAAATTATCAGGCAACGGCCTGTTGAAATACCTTATCTAAGTAGAGGATGAGGGATCCTCGCTCCGACAGCACTTGGTCCATCTCAAATTTCTGAATATATCTATCCTTCCCTGTGGACAACTGAGGACAAGAAAATCAATTTTGTTCTAAAATGGAGTCATTTACACATTGATAAACAAATGACATAACATCATCATCACTGCATCAGTTTATCATCACAATACCTCTTTAAGGTCATTTTCATCCACTTTAAATCCCGTCGGTATGCCAATGTCCAGAATAGTCATGGTGGCATCGGTGGTTTTGTTGATGTATCTGTGAAAATCGACAGATAAATAAAATTTTCTTAAGTCTCTTAGGTCTTCTGTTTTGCTTCATTTACTCTGTGTCTTTGTCTAAGGCTGTCACTGTAAGCTGTCACTTGTGGCCAATCAGCAGTAGGGGGCGTGTCCACTCATGATGGTGGAGAAGACAGAGAGAGGGAAGCAAATTTAAAGTTAATGAGATAATTAAGCAATTAATTAAGTTATGATTAAGCATTAATGATGAACACCTGCTGTTAACAAGCAGAATCACTGAAGGAAAGAGAAACACAAGAACTACAACTGACTTCAGTCACAGTCTGATGAAATCAACTGAAGATAAAAGACATTAAATCTCTGAAGATCTGATTCATCAACTCCACAAACAGCTTCACCAGCTTCACTTATTACTGACCAGACTGACTTTATTTCTGTCACACGTCTACAGAAGATCTTATACAGTCAGCATATGCGTGCGCTTGAGCGCAGATTACTATATATAGGCAATTAAAGGCTCATTATTAGGATTTATGGCTTATTAATATAAAAGCGTGATTAATCGACTACATGGCTTAAATGAATGGCTACAAGTCGACTACAAAAATCTTTAGTCGAGGGCAGCCCTAATATATATGTCTGTGATATCTGTGATTAACGTTTATTAAAGAACAAAGGTAACAGAGGAAATTGTAGCTTAAATAAGGAATTATCTATTAATCTATATTTAATTTGTAATGTATGCAGTGAAGAGTGTAAAGTGTTTGACTAATATATTTAGGAATAAATACAAATAAAATGGTAAAATAATAAATATAATAAAATATTATTATAAATAATAAAATGTGTTCACATACAAGAAATCCATAGTGAGCTTGTAGGTTTCAAGGGCATCTTCTTGTTTTGCTAAAGAGAAAAAATGGTAATAAATAAAAACGAATTTTTTTTTTTTGTTTTTGGTTTTATTTTACCTCTAAATGTATGGAATTTTTTTGTCAGTCTTACTTTCAGAGTCTTTTTCCATTTTAACAGTCAGATTAAAGAATGTACAGTCAGACTTCTTCTCAACAGGTCTGGCGTAATACAGCGTCAGAACCTGAAAACAGCAGCACGTCTCACATTAGATGTTCAAACACTTTAATCTTGTTCTTGATCATATAAACGCTCATGAACACTCACTGAGAGAACGGCTATTCCTGTTCCTCTAGCCGTCACATTGAAGTCCTTGTTGATCTCCGCCTGTTGAGTGAACGCAGACATACTCAAATTATTAGAATAATCAAATCGATGATGTAACAAGTATAGAAATTGTAGGTATTGTTAAGTGGATTTCACACAAAATTGTTCATTTACATATACCATGCGGCTGCCTGATCGAAATGATCGTTTCCTCTTTAATTGTTGTGATGCCATAAGCCAAAAACTTCCTGTTCTGTCTCTCTACTCATCTTCCCTTTTGGTTTTGTAACCTTTAGGAATGATTTTATAACTGACTTGAGTAGTTGAAAAAATATTTTGGGTAAGCTGTTTAACCCTTATGTTCTTTTCGGGGTCTCTGAGACCCCAGCAATAAAACATGATTGAATGCAATAGAGTTGTAACGTGCATGTGCATTCAGTTTCTGTGTAGTGTTGAGGTTACGGTTGACTAAAAAACATTCTACTGAATCCCAAATAATAGTACACACACACACACACACCCACAACATTTCCTTTTTATGCATCAGGTTGAAGCACCACCTTCCGATACCGCGTGACGTTTGAAGCTTCAAACGTCATCAGTCACGTGGTATTGTCATTTCGATACAAGCATCGGTACAGTGTGTGATACAATAGTGCTTTGAAAACTGCTTTAGAGCATCGAAGCCCCAGTATCAACAGTCCCATCACTGCTTTTATTTTCATTATTTGTCATTTTACACTTTTTGAGTTATATTTTTGTCTTCTGGTAAATATGTGGAAATGAGAGCACATGGTGATGTGTCCTTCATATTTATTTTTAGAGAACAAGGGCGATTCACTCTCAAATAGGCTTATATCATGTATGTTTTCTCTCCTTTTTTATGTCCTTGTTTAATGTATTTTTTCTTTGCCCAATTTGTTTTGTGCACCACTTTTTCTTTCCCTTTTGTTTTGTAATCTCATTGGAGAAAGAACAAGGGTGATACACTGATTTTGTTTTACATAAGTGAATAATAGATCCAGCAAAATTCCACAAAGATACACAATGGAAAACCAAGTGTTTTATAACTGGTGTTGCTGGCCGCACATCAGTGTTGGGGAAAGTTACTTTTAAAAGTAATGCACTACAATATTGAGTTACTGCATAAAAAGTAACTAATTGCATTACTTAGTTATTTTGTAGGAAAATGAATGTGTTAATTTTCTTTTGCATTAATTTCTCTCACCTGGGCTGGGCTTGATTGTTTGTTTTTAAATAACAACAAAAAAAAGTTCTATTTTTGGCAAATGTAAAGGCCCTTCCAGCAAAAGTGAAATGCATAAGCCTCAGATTGAAGGAAATGCATATTTAGGCCTGTACAGTGGAGGGCGCTGTTCAAACAAACCTTTCAGCTGTGCTTCCATTCTGGATTAACGAAGAATAGGATACAAGAGAATGAAGCTCAACAATTATTTCTAAATCTAAAGTAATTTTCGGAGTAAATTCTGAGATTGCATTTCACTGTTTTTATTCATTTTGATGAATACTGAATGTTTTTGTGCAAGTGAGATGAGTAAATGCATGTCCACATTTAGTCTACAACTACAATAACATCATGTTCACACAACACCTCGGACCTTTATTACTCTCATGGGGACAGTAGAGCTGTCAGTCAATACATGTGGAAAAAAGTAAAATCATGTTTGAAAAAGTAGATACTTTTAATAAACTGAAAAAGTAATGCGTTACTTTTCTAGTTACTTGAAAAAAGTAATCTGATTACGTAACTCAAGTTTTACATAACCCAACATTGCATCACGCTTGCTGTTGTGAGCCACCGGTTACACGGAGATACCAGAAGATTTACCCAACAAAACACTACTGACAAAGAAAATTAATGACAAACATTGAAACTGAGTTACTCCTCACCTTCTCTGACCGTGTAAGATGTATATTACTTCTTTGAATGGTCCATCTGGCAGGTTTTCTTCTTCCTGCCACAGACAGCTCCACATTCAGATTGAAGTTTTGTAGGTCCTTCACATGTGTGCGATACTCTGCCACGGCCTGGAACACCACGATGGTCGCCTAGAAAGCACAGAAAGGCTTTCAAAGACGAGTTCTGCTCCTGTTTCTCACAGTCAAACGATGAGATGTTCGTGTACCTGTGTGTTTCCATAACCACCATAATAAGACTGTTGTCTGCCCAGCCAGTGCACTGCCTCTCCTGCTTTATCAAAGTCTTTGGCCTTCACAAGCGCCAGCACAGCATAGGCCGTCGCCTCTAGTGAGTGATAATAGTCTCCAGGGACATTCCAGGACCTGCCGTCTGATTCAAACACAAATCAGGAGTAGAAACAGGACTGTGTTGCTGTTCCATGTTTTGAGCAAGTCAACAGCAAGCAGCTAATATGATATGAAACAATGTTCAAGATTCCCTCTTGGGTTCCATGTTGTATAAAGCACAACTCTTTTTGATGACTTACTGACCTTCTTGGCTGGAATGTTTCATCAAGATGTCTTTATTGAGTTTGCCGGCATTGGCCATGGCGTAGGACGTCATCGCAACAGCGTAAGGATTGGTCAGTTGTGGAAGTTCACGTTCTAAGAAGGCAACAGCTTTCCTGATACTGTCAACCAGAGTCTATAGAGTGTGAAAGAAGTAAAAAAACAAAATCAAAAGTTAATTCATATAAAAAAAAATAATGAATTGGAAGAGGTGTACTTACACTAACTGATCCATTACAGATCTCTCTGCTCTCTTGCATGGCAATCACAACAAAGGCCGTCAGAGAGGCTTCAGCATCTTTGGTTTGTAAGTCATTCTGGAATAAAACACAAAAAAACAGACTATATCACAAAAATGTGTGTTTTCCTATTAAACCAGAGAATGTAGCTTGCAGAAACACTTTTGTGAGGAGGAAAAACAAATTGTGAGAAAAAGTTGCAGAGACAATTTTTTTACAATTATAAAATGACTCTCATCAACTATCACAAAACATGAAAACAGTCGGAAACATGAAACTTAACTCTTTTTCAGAGTCAGAGAATCACCAATTGCTGTTTAAATGACATTAAAATTCAAAGTAATCACTTTGGTAATCTAAAACATGATGTAACTGTAATCTGATTACCACCCATTTAAAATGAAACTGTAATGAAATACAGTTACTCAAATTTTGTATTTTAAATACGTAACTAAGTTACTTGTATTTCATTACTCCCCAATTCTGCTGATACTACGCAGCATGTTAAGTACGGTGGTTGTGACAAAGAAATATCAAATTTATTGAATTGACAGATTGTTAAAAAAAAAATTAATTTATACACCTATATGAGCTGCTGTGCACAAGCTGATAAGCAAGTGGATTGAAGATGCAGTACCACTACAGAGCAAATTTAGTAATTTCTCTTGCCAAATGTGCTTTACAAACACAAAGTTGGAGCAGCCACCTGATAATTATACATAAAGAGTCGAGCTAAAGTAAAGAAATTGCCGATCACCACCACAGTGACTTGAAATGAAACTTTCATTAAAACATTACCATCTAATCCTCTGTTAATTCCCAATAAGAAATTTTGTTGATGTATGACAGAAATACAATCAAACTGTTAATAATAAGTGGAATAATGTTTAATGCCTGGTCAGTAGTAGTAGTAGTTTTTTCCCGATCTTCTTGTTTCCCAGACAGCAACATAGTTTGATTTTAAGGCATAGTTTGGCATAGTTTTGAATTCAGTTGTTCTGCCTGTTCCTCCAAACACCAGCGTTACATCGGGCTTGTAACGTGAAGGTTGCCGGTTCGATTCCCACGCCGGCAGGAATCGAAGGTGGGGATTGTGAATAAACAACACTCTCTCCACCTTCGATACCATGACTAAAGTGCTCTTGAGCAAGGCACCTAACCCTAAGTGCTCCCCGGGCGCTGTAGCAATAGCTGCCCACTGCTCCGGGTGTGTGTTCACTGTGTGTGTGTGTGCACTTGGATGGGATAAATGCAGAGCACAAATTTCAAGTATGGGTCACCATACCTGACAATACGTCACCACTTTCACTTTCACTAAGATCCAGCCCACATCTGGTACATGAGGGTCGGATCTGGGCCGACACTATGTTGCTGTCAGGGTTCTCTTTCCTTCAGTGATTTTGCTTATTAAAATCAGGTGTCACTGTTGAACAGGATTTTTTTTCCAGGTATACCTGTATACTAAAAATGCATCTTTAACTCATTTATATAGTTAAAAATGTTCTAAATAAACTACAAACAAAAAAATTATTAATAATATATAAATTTTTTTGTCATTGAATTCTTAGTTAGGGGCAGGTTCTTAATCTCCTCAGGTGTGAATCACATCATTATTCATGAGGAATCACACGTCCTCGCATATGGCCTTTCTAAACAAAAAGTGTCTTATAAATTTAAAATCAATACATTGTTGTATATAACTAGGCAGGATGATTTTTTACATTATTTTGAAGCAAAAACTCTAAAATATACAGCTCCCAAAAGTCTTGTGGAAAAACTGTTTAGCATGTTTTGAGGCTTTTTTTTTTTTTTCAAAAACCATGCATAAACGTAATTCTCTCAAAAATACAAACATGTACATACTTGTTGGTCACATATTATGGTAGCCTAGTTTGTGCTGAATACAGTGTAATGAGACCTTTGTCATTAATAGGTTTATAAGCAACTGAAAAAAGCACAAATATCAGGGCATGTCAAAACTACTCCAGGACCCCAAATTAGTCTGACCCCAGAGGGTTAAGGGGAAATACATCAAAAACATAATACACACAACAATTAAAAATGTAGCACAGTCAAACACAAAAGGGACAATCCATCCTCTACACCCTCATGCCATCCAACATATGACACATGAATATGACTCTTTTTGGGTGAAAACATCTCGGTTACGACTGTAACCTTAGTTCCCTGAAGAGGGAACGAGACGCTGCGTCGAGAGTTTGACGCAATGGGAACGCTCTGCGTGAATGCGTCGTGAAGCACTTGTGAAATTAGTCCAATGGCGTGACGGAAGGAGGGTGACGTCATGACCAGGAGGCTATAAAGCACACCCAGACCAAACAATGTCAGCTTCTGATATGCCGAAGCAAGTCGATCACAGGCATGCCGGAAGTATGGAGGGCGACGCAGCGTCTCGTTCCTTCTTCAGGGAACTAAGGTTACAGTCGTAACCAAGACGTTCCCTTTCTAGAGAACTCGTCCTGCGTCGAGAGTTTGACGCAATGGGAACGACTATACCCACGCAGCCATACTGACCAGTGCCTGTCTTGTGTGAATTCAGCGAGCACACCTAAGACAAACAACTGGGCCATACTCCTCCTGATCAGACACACCACGAAGGAAACACCAGTGGAGTTCCCCAAAAAGACACCACTCAAAAGGTGTGTGGAAAGCAGCTAGGCCGCCACATAACCTGCAGAATTCAGAGCACTGTACCAACTGGGCAATAACTGGATCCAGCTGACGATTTCTGCCAGTTTCCTTGTGCAGGGAGCTCTGGAGTAGCGTTGTCTCACAACCTCAGTTGGGAGACCCGAGTCTATGAGTTTGGCCCCCTCAGAGGCCACACTCCACAACGCCGCTCTCCAGACTTCCCAGGAGCAAAACAATCAGGGAAAAGTGTACAGACACAGCCTCAGCCACATCTGCACCTCCATATGAGCTCCACCACCTCAGAGTGGAGTCTCCATTCCCCGGGCCTCAGCCCCTGCCTCGACAGGATGTCTGCTCCCAAATTTTGGACCCCAGGGATATAAGCTGCCCGAGTAAAAGCAGCTTCCCCTGGGACCACAGGAGGATTTGGTGCGCCAGTTGCAGAGTGGACGCGAACGCAAACCCCCCTGGTGACTCATGTAGGCGACCACCGATGTGTTGTCTAACCGGACGAGCACATGGTGACCCCTGAGGTCTGGGAGGAAAATCTTGAGAGCAAGAAAGACAGCCAACATTTCCAGGCAATTGAAATGCCAGGACAGATGGTACTCCTTCCACATACCCCGAGTCGAACGACCCTCCAGGATCGGACCCCAACCCGTAAGGGAAGCATCTGTCATTAGCATACTGCGACGGCACAGAGCTCCCAGCACGGGACCTTGGGATAGGAACCAGGGCTTCTTCCACATAACCGCTACGTGACTTGATCATGTGAAATGGATTTCCCCTCGGAGTAAACCCCCTGGTTCTGAGCCACCACTGCAGAGGTCTCATGTACAACAGGCCAAAAGTATCACGTTGGACGCTGCTGCCATCAGACCCCACAGTCTTAGAACTGCTTCACAGTGAGTGACTGGCCTAGCTTTATTCGGTTTACGGTAGAAAGGATAGGTTCTGTGCGAGCAGGCGAAAGCTGCGCCCGCATCACAACAGAGTCCCAAACCACGCCCAGAAAAATGGTCCTCTGTACTGGAGAAAGCACACTTTTCTTGGCGTACAACCTCAACCCCAACTTTCTTATGTGAGCAAGAACGACATCTCGATGACGAACTGCCAACTGATGTAACTGAGCTAGGATTAGCCAGTTGTCGATGTAATTGAGAACACGAATGCCCTGCAGACGCAGCGGAGCCAGCGCTGCATCCATACATTTGGTGAAAGTGCAGGGTGATAGAGCTAGACCAAACGGAAGAAACCGCTACTGGTACACTTCGCCCCCAAAAGCGAACCTTGTGACAAACCAGTCCTCGGACTTGATCTGTGACATGATCTGTCTCCAGGTTAATATTTTGAATCTGAGCTTCATAACTGACTGGTTCAGAAGACGCAGATCCAAAATGGGACGCAACCACACATCCTTCTTTGGAACGATAAAATACTGGCTGTAGAACCCGGACTCCCTGTCGGGCGGAAGTACATGCTCTAAGGCTTCCTTCCCCAACAAAGTCTTTACCTCCTGTTCCATTACCAGAGCCTGCCTGGGGTCCACCACTAGCTTCACGCTGCCAGAAATTCTACTAAGGGAACCAGCCTCTTGAGGCTGGCCTCTAGTGCTCCCCGAACAATCAATTCGGTGTCCTGTAACAGCGAACCGGCAGGAAGAACCGAGCTGACTGCTCCGGGACCCTCCTGAGAGGGAGCGAGCATCCCAGCACCGCTATCAGGCAGACACTGAGATATGGGCTCGCTGGAGACCCCTGCACCCTGAAGTACACGAGGTGGCAGGGTTGGCAGAATGGCCCCCTGAGGGCACGGAGGAAAAAATGGGCACCGTATGATGAGGTGTTGACCACTTCTCCCCGGAGAGGACTGCCTCATTGCAGCCTTCTTAGAGGTAAACATGGCCCTCAGGTCCATCTTACTCCAGAAGACTATTGTACCCAAGAGTACCAGCCTCTCAAGACTGGTCTCCGGCACAACTTGTGTAGCCAAAACATGGAACCCTCCTCAGAGGGGTGAGCATCCCAGTGCCGCTACATTTCTGGGCGGACACTGAGATATGGGCCCCCCCGGAGACCACTGCGTCCCGACGCACACGAGGTGGCGGGGTTGGCAGGATGGCCCCCTGATGGTACGGAAGGGAAACGGGCACCGTAATGTGAGGTGTTAACCACTTCCCCCCCAGAGGCCAAGAGAACCAGCCTCTCGAGACAGGTCTCTGGTAATGCTCAAGCAACCAATTTGGTGCCCTGAAGCGGCGAACCGGCAGGGAACAGCCGAACTGATTGCTTTGAGACCCTCCTCAGAGGGGTGAGCATCCCAGTGCCGTTACATTTCTGGGCGGACACTGAGATATGAGCTCGTTGGAGACCACTGCGTCCCGACGCACACGAGGTGGCGGGGTTGGCAGAATGGCCCCCTGAGGGCACTGAAGGGAGATGGGCACCATAAATGAGATGTAATCCATTTCCCCCCAGAAAGGATGCCTTCAGAGGTCTGACACCAGTGATGTCAAAGCCTTATCGCCAAAGCTGCCTTTGCAGTAACAACGGTCCTAGAACCGTCTTACACAAAAGAGACCTCAGCTAATAACGCCAAAGGAAAAAAGGGCCATTTCTCCCCGGGAATTCATCATTCAATTCCTCAGAATCAACCAGACAAGTAGAACGGTCTGAAAGAAAAGGCTGACTATAGTGAATAAAACAGGCATCCAAAAATCAGATGAGTTTAATTCTTCTGACATGAGATACAAAAAGAATAAAGCTGGTATAGTCTGCATGCAATCATAGGGAAAAGAGAGAAAGGGAAAGTCCCGTCTGCTCAGTTCCCTCCAAATATAAATATACAGTTGTGTTCAAAATTATTCAACCCCCACTGAAATTGATTGTTTTGGCCGGTTTGACATTGATTTTGATCATTCAGTCATCCTGCTTACAATTAAATCAAAGAGGCACGTGTAGGTCAGACAAATATAACATAACATTTATAATGAAATAACCACAAATGTCTTTTCTCTGCTCACATCATTATCAGTTTTATTCAACCCCCAAGTGACATTCAATCTTAATACTTAGTACAACATCCTTTTACAGTTATAACAGCTTTTAAACATGAAGCATAGCTTGACACAAGTGTCTTGCAGCGAGCTACGGGTATCTTCGCCCATTCATCATGGGCAAAAGCCTCCAGTTCAGTCACATTCTTAGGCTTGCGCACTGCAACTGCTTTCTTTAAGTCCCACCAGAGGTTCTCAATCGGATTTAAGTCTGGTGACTGCGATGGCCATTTCAAAATGTTCCAGCCTTTAATCTGCAACCATGCTCTAGTGGACTTGGAGGTATGCTTGGGATCATTGTCCTGTTGAAAGGTCCAACGTCTCCCAAGCCTCAGGTTTGTGACGGACTGCATCACCTGGTACTGAAGAGAATTCATGGTACCTTGCACACGCTGAAGCTTCCCAGTACCTGCAGAAGCAAAACAGCCCCAAAGCATGATTGACCCCCCGCCATGCTTCACAGTAGGCAAGGTGTTCTTTTCTTCATAGGCCTTGTTCTTCCTCCTCCAAACATAGCGTTGATCCATGGGCCCAAACAGTTCTAATTTTGTTTCATCAGTCCACAGAACACTATCCCAAAACTTCTGTGGTTTGTCCACATGACTTTTGGCATACTGCAGTCGACTCTTCTTATTCTTTGGAGACAGCAAGGGGGTGCGCCTGGGAGTTCTGGCATGGAGGCCTTCATTACGCAGGGTGCGCCGTATTGTCTGAGCAGAAACTTCAGTACCTACATCTGACAAATCTTTTCTCAGTTCCTCAGCAGTCACACGGGGACTTTTCTCCACTCTACGCTTCAGGTAGCGCACAGCAGTCGAAGTCAGCATCTTCTTTCTGCCACGACCAGGTAGCGTTTCAACAGTGCCCTTTGCCTTGAATTTGCGAATGATGCTTCCTATGGTGTCTCTTGGTATGTTTAACATCTTTGCAATCTTCTTATAGCCATTGCCCTTCCTGTGAAGAGTAATCACCTCTTCTCTTGTCTCCCTGGACCATTCTCTTGACTTCACCATGTTTGTAACCACACCAGTAAATTTCTAGAAGGAGCTGAGTATCACAGTCATTTTAAAGCTGCCTAATTGGTGCTTATTAGGCTTTATTGCTGCTCCCTGACATCCACAGGTGCTTTCAATACCTGATTGAAAACATTTCAATGGACCTCTGTTCTTCAGAGTGGTAGTCTTTAAGGGGTTGAATAATTGTGTCAATGAAGAATTCACAAAAGAAACATTTACTACTGTATTACAAAACCAATTGATGTCATTTTAGTTGGATATGCTTCTTTAAGAAGTCCTTGTAGGATTTCATTCTGAATTCAATTACAAATGTACTCTAAATTCTCTAAAACCATTTACAGCATTGGGGGGTTGAATAATTTTGAACACAACTGTATATGTATATAATGAATTGCGGGCACATAATCTGCACGCTGCCTCAGCAAACACGAGATCCGAGCCACATATTGCAGACACGAAATCTGCACGCTGCCTCAGCAAACGCGAGATCCGAGCCACATATCATTGCAGACAAGAAATCTACGCGCTGCCTCAGCAAACGCGAGATCCGAGCCACATATCATTTCAGACAAGAAATCTACGCGTTGCCTCAGCAAACGCGAGATCCAAGCCACATAATGCAGACAAGAAATCTGCACGCTGCCTCAGCAAACGCGAGATCCGAGCCACATAATGCAGACAAAAAATTTGCATGCTGCCTCAGCAAGCGCGAGATCCGAGCCACATATTATTGCAGACAAGAAATCTACACGCTGCCTCAGCAAACGCGAGATCCAAGCCACATAATGCAGACAAGAAATCTGCACGCTGCCTCAGCAAACGCGAGATCCAAGCCACATAATGCAGACAAGAAATCTGCATGCTGCCTCAGCAAACACGAGATCCAAGCCACATATTATTGCAGACAAGAAATCTACACGCTGCCTCAGCAAACGCGAGATTGCTACTATTCTTTATTGATCTTTATTACAAACCATAATCCACGTGCTGCCTCGGCAAACACGAGATCAGAGCCTTGCGTTAGATTTATATTCCCTCGAGAATAAACCCAACCGGAGCGGAGCCAAAAACACCTGAAGATAGTAAACACTTCGGGACATTTTTATGAATGAACACGTCAGCCCATAGAGAGTCAACGTGCATGCTCCACTCCCAACAAACAACGCATAAATCACGTGTATCCCCACTCTTAGCAAGTGCAGGGAGAAACACGCGATTCAGTCGCGGTTTGCTCGCCATTAAACTCCTGTCTAGATACAGATATGCTTGTGGACAAACAACAATAGACAGAATAGACAATAGACAATAAATAGACAGAGACAATTCACATAGAGCGCTTGCTGAAGGCACAGAAGCTGACATTGTTTGGTCTGGGTGTGCTTTATAGCCTCCTGGTCATGACGTCACCGTCCTTCCGTCACGCCATTGGACTGATTTCACAAGTGCTTCACGACGCATTCACGCAGAGCGTTCCCATTGAGTCAAACTCTCAACGCAGCGCGAGTTCCCTAGAAAGGGAATAAAGATTTTTGGAAAAATAATCCATCTCTGCAACGTACATTCAAAGCTACACAAAGTGAGGACAACGGTAATCCAACTCCAGCTGATGAATCAATGTCTTAAGCGAAACAATAGGTGAGTGTAAGAGAACATTACTATTGTGTTCACTTTTTGTGATTCATATTTTTGAAGCCCCATACATTTACATTACAAAAACTAAAAATCTTTGTCTGTGTTCCTCTTCTGAAGAAAGTCATGTATGTACATTAAAAATAAGAAAGTATACTTTGTCTATTTTTTGTTTAAAAGAATAACACTTTAATGGTTGGTCCCTGTAATTCCTTTATGGACTTCTACTGTGAGCCGCCATTCCTGTTCTCCACCACACGTGAGTTTATATACAGTCAGAAATAGCAACATTTAACTTACCACCAACCATCTTTTAATTACAGCTGCATCCTCTTTAAAGGAGCCATCTGGCAGTTGCTTGTGCAGAACCAGCCACCTGAGGGGGCTGCAGATCACATTGTCCTCTATAGAAATTAAGTTTCTGGACATTGCAAAGACTTTGGCCACATATGCAGTTAGCCTTTAAAAGACAGAAACAAATGTAAATTAATCACAAAATAACAACTAGCAACTATTAATCAACAAAACAGCACAACAGCATCTCGCCACCTTCGATACCACGACTACAGTGCCCTTGAGCAAGGCACCTAACCCCTAATTGCTCCCCGGGCGCAGGAGCAATAGCTGCCCACTGCTTCACTACTCACTGCTGTGTGTGTGCACTTGGATGGGATAAATGCAGAGCACAAATTCCGAGTATGGAAAGTCACGACTTTAACTTTTTTCACTTTCAATATAAAATATGACATGAGAACCTGGGTATGAAAATAAATAAAAACAAAACAAATGGATTGGAAAAAATAAATACCATGTGCTGCCTAGATTTCCACTGAAGATAGCATAGGATCCACTCGGTAGACTGTGTTTCAGATGCTGTTGATAACCTTAATATAAAAAAATAAAAAAAGGGATTAGAAAAGATTTTTATTAGGGCTGGGTATTGACATTTCACAATTCGATTTTGATTGACAAGCTAGTGATTTGATTTGATTAAATATTGATTATTTGGACGTACAGTACATGACAAGTCTTTTAACTAAAAAAAAATAATGCTGTAAATACATGCTGTACGCATGCGGGTCAGTAAAGGACTCATAGTTTACACGATGTAACAATGAAAACATGAATTTAGACAATAGACAATTTGGTGTCTGCAATTAACACATCTTTGGATTGGGAGGAAAACCAGATCAGAGGAAAGAATCACAGGGTTGCTATAATCAACAACATAAAATAAACAATATAATCAGAGATTAGACTCTTAAAAAAAATAAAAAAATCAGTGAACCAGTTAACTGTATTATGATTATATCTTTACAAAAATCAATCAACAATCAGAGAATGAAATTATCTCATTAACATCGACACTGTGGGTGTGAATGAATTATATAAACACATAAATTGTATATCTGTCTCTTATGCCTGTGATTAAGGGCAGCGCAGTGGCTCAGTGGGAAACTATCTCCTCAGAGCAAGAAGGTCTCTGGTTCAAGTCCCAGCTGAACTAGTCTAGAGTAGCCAGACCTTCAGACTTACGGCAGACTCTATTGCAGCTTTCATTGGCCAAGGACCGCCCAAGAGAACGTTTGACTGACATGTAACGCAACCAATTACAGTTTATTTTAGTCAGCATCATATTTAAGGGCATGGAAATGTAAAGTCGATGTCCCTACATTACAATAACAGACCGGAGTGCATCTAAAAATTATTCATTCAAGAATGTTGTGCAAGTTTACTGCAACAATGGAGCTGCGAACTTCACATACTTTTGAAAATCCAGCGTTTAGCTGATCCTGATATGAGATCATTGTCACAGTTGTGAACACAACGGCGTTTTTCTTCCATGAGGGGGTTTGGCATCACAGCATTGGTTTCCCTGCGGACCGTTAAAGAACACGACACACACGTCTCCCGGAAATCCTGTAGAATTCAATTAACCAGATGACGACTTGGAAAATCCTGAATTGTTTCCAGTTAAACGTGCCATATGCATCCGACGTTCAGACAACGGTCCATGGGTCGTGACGTCTGAAGCTGAGACTACAACTGAGCAAGAAGGTCTTTCCCTCAGTTCTGGTTTCCCTCCCAATCCAAAGATGTGTGAATTGTAGACACTAAATTGTCTACATGTGAATGTGAGTTTTACTACACATGGATAGATCCAAGGCTGAGGTTTTGTGGTTTTTGCTTAAAGACTGGTGTTGGTCTGGTTAACTGAAGGTTGAGATTGGATACAAATATTAAAATTTGTTCTGGCAGTTTAGGTTATGGATTATTATTTAGCTGAGATTTGGGCCCATATCATGTCTGTAGTCCAGATCTGGGCCATCCCAGGCCCCTCATTCTTTGTTGTATGTGAAACTGGTTGCATGATCAAGATCTGAAGCAGGCATAAATGACCTCCTGTAGCATTCTCTGTTGCACCGGGGATGGACCAATCGAATGCTGAATGTACTTCTCATTTCAGCAAGCATGTCATGCAGGGGGATTTTATTAATATCCATGTATTCATTTCAGTGTTCGACACAATTTGAAGGGTAAATTATAACAAATTTAGAATTAAATGTCCATTTAGGATTCTAGAGAGCATCTTTGAGACAGTTTTTTCTTTTTATTCCATATCCTGATCAGATTCTTTATATCTGTTGTAGGGGTGGCACAGTTCACAAAACCCACGGTTCGGTTCGTATCACGGTTTTAAGGTCACGGTTTTCGGTTCTGTACGGTTCTTGTTGTTATTTTTTCTTTTAATCTTTGACACTCCAGAAATTTCCTTCAGCATATGATATATAGCTAATTAGCTTAATTATCCACAATTTAGGATACAGTATTAACATTTTTGTAATGTAATCATGCACTAACTGAATTTGACTTGACTTTCAGCACATTATTGGGACCATCTTTGAGTAAAAGCTGGTGAGATTTTGATACAGCAAGAGAGAAGACATTGATGACGACATGCTTTTCGTTTGTTTGGCAAAAAAAAGAGCATGTGTATTGTTATCTCTACAGGAACTTGTGCCTTTTCAGCACACAGAGATTGAAATTAACTTGCATTTATCAAACTGGCAACTTCAGTGTAGCTCTTACAAAAAATAAATATTTTAAAAGACAAAGAAAGGAACTCTTAAAGCTCTGTCTTTTAAACAAGTCAAACTACTTTAATAATATAATGTAATAAACATCCCCAATGCTTTAGTTATCACTGAGGTTTCTTAAATGTTGCGGACAGTAGAAGTTGTTTCCTAACCGGCTGTCTCCTGTTTGTGCTCATCGACACATTGGCGTGATGTCTTCTCAAATGAACTGTCATATTAGAAGTGTTCACATTAGCATATTGAATGTATTTTGCACAATGCTTGCACACAGTCGCAGTTCTATCTACTGTTTTATTTCCGTTGTCATCGTAAGTAACATGAAATCCAAAATGTTCCCACACACCGGATTTGAATGACACGGGCGCATCCGCCAACTCCGGGCAGCCTTCATTACGAGCCATTCACATATCGCGCCTAAAAAAGCGCGCCCGCGTTGCTTCCATTTTGAGTGCGCCTACATAGGAAATAATGAATATGCGTGCACAAAAGACACAATATGTGAATGGCCCCTCACTCCACTTTTACTGTCTATATGTATGTTCGCGCGCAACTGTCTGAATACGGGGCTACATTGCGCATGCGTCGAACCGTGCGACACACACACGAACTGAACCAAGACAAGCGAACCGAACGGTTTGAACGGTTTTTCATGTACCGTGCCACCCCTAATCTGTTGTATCCTGCTGACCTGTGTTGATATGGTTAATGGCTTCACTACGGCGGTCAATGCCAACAGTCTCCCACTGATTGGTGTTGTCCAGATAATGAGTGGCAATGACAGGTAGAGTCATTCTGATCATGTTCTGCTCTGCACATCCACTGGGCTGGACAATGAGCTGACCCATGAAGTCTCCACTGATGGCCTGCTCGACTGTCTGAGAGATCTGTTCACCTGGAGAAATGAAAGAAGGAATGCAACACATCAGTTTCATGAGGAACTTTCATGCTCAACTGCTGCCTACATAGTAACTGCCTGATAGAGCAGGGAGGCAACAAGTCACTGCCTAAGCTTTTGGACACAGCTCCAAAGGAGCAGTCACACTACAAATTTCATTCTATGACTACCATTCATGCGCATGTGAATCTGTTTGACCGTAAACGCATGCCAATGCATTTCGCTGTTTTCCAAAGTTCAAGTTTGGTGAACTCTGAGCTGTGAATCCTCTGTGTTCATATGGGAACCTGAAGCAGGGTTAAAGTTAATTAGATACTTATTGAAGACACCTGATAACGAGCAGAATCACTGAAGGAAAGAGAAACACAAGAATTACAACTGACTTCAGACACAGTCTAAGATGAAATCAACTGAAAAGACATTAAATCTCTTATTACAAACCAGACTGACTTTATTTCTGTCTTTCGTGTACAGTTCTTTTTGAGAATTAACAGGTTTAAGCTTTGATGTTTTATTAAAAATGTTTGGTCACCATTACAGAGATCTGTGTTTACTTTAGCTTTAGTTAGACAGTTTGACATGTAGACAGTTTCATGTTACAGTGTTTATCAAAACACATAATTTGTTGCCAGGAAAACCATAAACAAATGCTATCAGGTAATAGTTTTCATCATCATAAAGAAAAATATAGACTAATATCATCATTAAAGTGTTATAAGAAATAAACTCTTTAATGACAAAAAAACAATGATAATAGATTTTCACCAACATCAAGTTCTTGCCACAAATCAGACAGTCTGAATTTAGATACTTTTTTTAAATACATCGTGAGAAATAACAACTTCGACACAATCATCAAGAATCAGCATATGAATCTCAACAATGGTGACATACTTCATGCCGCACAGCATGCGTCACACTTCATCACCACATGGACTTTCAGTTTGTTATTGTTTTCATCTGTCACATGTTCCTTTGTTTGAATTTCCCGCCACAATCAGTTACCATGGACACCCCACCAATCACCACAGCTGATCCTCATCACTAATCCCGTTATTCCCCTGTTCTCGGTGTATATAAATTCAGTCCTGTTAGTTCGTCTTTGTCTGGTATTGTACGTCTATACATTGGTTGTGTTCCCCTGTCTCCATTGGATTTACCTGCTTGGATTATTAAAGTTTACTTGTTTACCTAATCTTCTTCATCGTCGTGTGTATCTACACAGCCTAACCCTGACAGCATGCTGGGTGTAATGAGATTTATACTACTGTGGCTCCAAGCATGCGGCATGTCACCATTGTTGTTATGAATCCGGTCTATCATCTTGCATCCACTCACCACTAGATGTCGCCCTCTCACTCAAACTACATTTTCCACAATCCTCTCACCCAGTCACTGATCACCCCAGCCAGCTGTAGCACATTACGTAGATTTCACTCACATCCTTCACTATAAAAGCACCACTCACACACACCCTCACGGCGAAGTATTGTCTTACCCTGTATTGCAATTCTATGCGTTTATTCCTGGTTTTGTCTGCCCGTTGCCTGATCCTGCCTGTTTCCTGTTCTGTTGTGTATCTGCCTGCCTTCTGACCTTTAGCCTGGATTATCACTACGAGCCTACCTGTTCTTTGCCACTCTGCTTGCTGTTGAGTTGACCATTGCCTGTCTGATTACGTCTGTAAATAAAGCTGCACTTGGATCTCATTCGCTGACTCTCCCTTCATTACAATTTTTGAGTTTCATATAATGATTCTTGATGTCTATGTGTCTAAAAAAAAATGCACAAAAAAAAAAACGATCAGCTCATTCAGACACAAACATCAAGAATAAGCTTATGAATCTCAACAATGGTGACATTCCGCACCTTAGTATAAAGCTCATTACTCCCATCATGAATTGCAGCATGAAGTATGACACCATTTTTGAGATTCTTATGCTGATTGTTGGTGTGTGTCTAAAAGACCCCCCCCCCCCTCCCAATCTATTTAAAAATCAAAATTCAGAATGTTTAAGTTTTGGTAATATAATATTGTTGTGGAAAATCTGTTAGTAACAAGTAACCACTTTTGGTGACATTGTCAATAAAACATCAAAGCCTAAACCTGTTAATTCTCCAAAAGAACTGTAGACGAATGACAGAAATAAAGTCAGTCTGGTTTGTAATAAGAGAGATTTCATGTCTTTTCAGTTGATTTCATCTAAGACTGTGTCTGAAGTCAGTTGTAGTTCTTATGTTTCTTTTTCCTTCAGTGATTCTGCTTGTTATCATCAGGTGTTCATCAATAATCAAACAATCATCACTTAATTAATCACTTTAGTACTAATTAACTCTATCACTGCTTCAGTGTTACTTTAACACCTGCTGCTGGTTCCCATATGAACACTGAGCGGTGTTAATTAAACACCGGGAATTTACTGTGCAACACTAAGTACTACAAAATTTGTTGTGCACATATAGGAATAGACAGATGTAATCAGATGATTGTAGACATGTTTCAGCTTTCTTTAAACAAAAAATGCTCAACTGTACATGACAGAAATAATAATAAAAATAATAATAATCGCAACATATCCTTGATGTTTTTCCTTACCAATTATTGTGATGAAGGTGTTTGCAGGTGTGTTTGGAACCATATCTTTTGGTATTTCAGCTTTAACAAATATAGATTTTTCCTCTGTTCCATCTGGATTGAAGAACAGGAAGACAAAGGTAGAGTCAAGAGTCACATCAGATGCTGTACAGTTTTGGTGAGAAAAGAGCAGGAGTTGATTATGATCTCCTGATTGGCTGAAACTATAATGACATTTATTGAACTTTTTCCATAATTGGCTGAAAATGTAATGTGTGCAGTGTTGTATAATGGAAGTATAACACAGTAATGTTATTGCTTGATTGATAGGAAATCTCACCTTCCTTAGCAGGATTGAGCTCCACTTTTTTATGTAATGGTTTCAGCACACCCTCAGACTGAGAGAGAGAGAAAGTTAACTACCCGTGCTGCTCTAGTTTATCTATTAATCATTATATTATCAAATGAACAAATCAAATGAAACAGAAGTGCTGAAAATGAAATAATTCCCATCAGACGTACCACCACCTTCAGGCTCTTTCTCACTCCATCAGTGTGGACAGAATCATATGCTGAAGCTTTCACCTCAATCATGTGATTTCCCAGCGTCATGGGAATAATCACATATGAAACCGCTCTGCTGGACTCTTTGTCAACCTTTACTGTTATTCTGTATTTGCCTTTCTTACTGGCAGAGCTGCAGACATCTTCTGTCTTCATAAACTCCACACGTACCTGGAGAAAACAGGAGAGCGAGACTCAAATCGCTTCAATATCTAGAAGAAACCTGATGGGAATCTTTTGAAAATGACTCCTGTTATTGGTAAATGATTTGACTCAAGAAAAAAATGGTTATTATGATGCACATGGTTTTAATGTATACCATAAACCTAAAGGTATTTTTAATATCAAATCAGATCTACCTTCAGATAATCTGGTGTGTAGTTGTGAATAATGGCTTTGATTTCCAGTTGTTCTCCGCGCACAGCTGAATAAGGCATCTTGAGGTCAATGAAAAAGGGCTTAAAAACGACGATCTCCTCTGGTTCTGCCACACAGATGCCTTCGAGGAGGAACACAGACACACAGAAGCTTTTAAAGCAGCAGCTCCTGGAGGATGATGTTTTTTAGACCATGAATCCTGCTTCATCTTACCAAGTGTTGGTGAAACACTGACAGCCAAGATCTGCCATGTAGTGATAGAGTCTTTCAGGTAGATCTCTTTATCTGTGACTGATGCTGGACTGGAATATGAGGAAAATACCACAAAAACTGTTGAAGTACTCTTCTAATAATTGTTTACCATCAGACTCACACACACATTGTGTTGCCAACCATACCTGTCAACATTTGGGTACCTAAATGGGATGGGGGGGGGGGGTATACAGGTTTCTTTATATTTATTTTTATTATTACAAATTGTTTTACATAAACTGGAACACTTTTAGCAGTTAATAGCAGTTAACTGTGGTGCATTTAACTTTTGGAACATGAAACAAAAACATGTATTTCATGAATTTAACTGAACACTGCAGTACACATTACACCAAAGGTCGAAATGGCCGATGTGCCCCTCTGTGCCTCCACTGCGCAATTGTGCCATTGTGATTTATGCTGCCTTCACGTGCTCTCGGAATTATCGTAAATACAACTTTCCTTGGTAAAAATTGCACATGAATTTTTTATAATTTTTTTTATATATGTCAGAATTGATGAGTATCTTCTAACACATTGGTTCTCAACCGGTGGGGCGCGAGTAGGCTACAGGATGGGAGGAAAAATTTTTTTAAAATTTTTTTTTTTAATCACTAAACTACTGTCATAAAAAGTTATAGGTTTGTATATACATAACTCCTGAATAAAACATTTAATGTGTTTCGACTGATTTAAAAAAAAAAAAAAAAAAAAAAATTTGATTGGTTTGTCGATAGTGAGCGCAAATGCAGGTGATAAACGGTTTTTATTAAGCGAGTCATTGAGGCGTTCATTCAAACGATTCGTTCAAACGGCCGATTCGTAAAGAATGAGACAGATATTTGCGCATGGGTCATTGAATCTTTGACTCAACCGATTCGTTCAAAACACTGAATCATTCAAAACACGATTGGGTGTTGCCGTGAGATGCGCTATGCTGTGATCTTTCTTTGGATTCATCGGATCTATTTTCGCTGCTAAAATAGACCAAGACAGTCATTATTTCGTCTAAAATGTAAGTGACTTAATATTATTAAATTGTTTGTTGAACTGTCATTTGAAATCAGTGTCACATTTTCAATTGTGAGCTGATGGTAAATTAAGTGATGGTCAATTGTCAGCTCTCTTGGTCGTCAGGTCGTGTGATGCATGTTGCTGTTATAAATATTATAAAAACACCACATTTTGAAATTTAACTGCAGTAATTTAACTTTAATTTAGTTTATTTGTGTGTGCTGTGCTCATAGACTTTAGAAAATGGCGCTCATTTGTTTGATTTCCCTCGAGAAGATTAGATTAGATTAGATTAGATTAGATTCAACTTTCTTGTCACTGCACATGTAAGGTACAAGGCAACGAAATGCAGTTAGCATCTAACCAGAAGTGCAGAATATACAAAATCTACAATATGTACAACAGCTATACAGATAAGTGTTATGGGCATAATTTACAGATTATAAATACTATCAACATGATATACAGATAGGTGTACTATGAACATACTATACAGATGTATTATGTAAAGTGTATGTACACTATAGACAGAACTATGAACATATGAACAATTTACACTGTTGTAATGGACAGTAAAGTGCATAAAAAAATATTTCAGTGTGAAAATGGATTCCAGTGTTTCTGGATGAACAGACAGTAGTGCAAATAATGACAAGTGAATGAATAAATAAATAAATAAATAAGTCAGTTGTGGTAATGAAGAGGGGGAGGAGTCTGTGTGTAAGGTGTATGGGGGTGTCAGAGGGCAGAGTTCAGCAAGGAGACAGCTGTGGGGAAAAAGCTGTTCCTGAGTCTTGTAGTCCTTGTCCGGAGGCTCCTGAAGTGCCTCCCGGAGGGCAGGAGGTTAAACAGTCCATGGTCAGGGAGAGAGGAGTCCTTGAGAATGCTGCGAGCTCGACTTAGACAGCGTTTCCTCTGGATGTCCTCAATAGCAGGAAGTGGTGTGCCTGTGATGCGTTAGGCAGTTTTCACCACCCTCTGCAGTGCTTTACGGTCAGCCACTGAGCAGTTCCCATACCAGACTGTGATGCAACTGGTCAGGATGCTCTCGATCGGACACCGGTAGAAGTTCACCAGGATGGCTGAAGACAGCTGGTTCTTCTTCAGTGTCCTGAGGAAGAAGAGGCGCTGGTGAGCCTTCTTGACCAGGCTGGAGGTGTTTGTGGTCCAGGATAGTTCCTCCGAGATGGTGGTTCCCAGGAACTTGAAGCTGGAGACACGTTCAACAACCATCCCGTTAATGTGGATGGGGTCATGCGTGCTTCCTTTCTTCTTCCTGAAGTCCACAATGAGCTCCTTTGTCTTACTGGTGTTAAGGAGCAGGTTATTGTCAGCAAACCATGTGGCCAGGTGCTGTACCTCTTCCCTGTAGGCAGTCTCATCATTGTCACTGATGAGGCCAATCACCGTGTTGTCGTCTGCAAACTTAATGATGGAGTCTGATCCATGCACAGGCTTGCAGTCATGGGTGTAGAGGGAATACAGGAATGAGAAGCAGCACAAGCCTCAAAAGTTTAAGGTCCTTGCACCCTGACCCTGAGTCGAAACTGTCGTATTCGTTTTTCCATATTTATCATTTCACGAGTTCACACTTACAAATAATCAGATAGGGAAATTAGTATGCATATTTGGCGTGCTGTCCGAGGAGAGGGCTCTGAGCTTGGTATTTGCCCCGAGCCCAGAGTACTCCCCCCGTATTCTGGTTTAGGAAGTAACCAGGCAAGTGTGAGGAGACGGGGTGGTGGAGGGATGCTGAAACTGTCCAAAAGCATTGGTTGAGTTGACTGCATCGATATATATAGGTTTCTGCTCATGCTCATTGGGCAGGTATGTTGATGTCTTGCGTTGTTAGAGTTTGACTTTGGCTTCGGAGAGGTGAGCCTCGCTGGTAGTTCGCTGTGGAAAGTTGCATATAAATAAGCTCCGGCGGGAGAGCGAGAGGACATCGCTATTGATGGCTTTGGGAGACAATGATGATGATGATGAATGATGATGATGATGATGATGTGATGGTGATAGTGATTGATGATGATGATCATGATGATATCCAAGGTTGAGTATCTTTGAATTTTGATTCCAGTTCTGCTCATTAATTCAGTTTCTTGAGCTCATTGCTCCCACACATCACATCACACAAGGGAACATCACTGCAACATCACTGCAACATTTTAATTATGGTTCCAATGCTGCCTATTAATTCTGTTTCTTGGGCTCCTGCGGGTGTATTGGAATAGATGGTGCTAAGGAGTTTCAGCTGATGAGAGTTTGTTGGGCTTTTTTGATGTGATTGCGATTTGATCGGATGTAGCTTCTGAAAGCCTCTGATGACCAGCGACCGAGTGCTTGGATCTGCTGCTGGGAAAGCCCTTTTTGGGCGGCTGTGGTTGCTGCACCTATGCGAAATGAATGGCTGGAAAAGTGCTCTGCTGGGATGCCAGATTGAATCAATATGGATTTGAGGTGTTTTTGGAACCAGAAACGAGTGACGGGGCGCTTAGAATCGTCTGTGAAAAGTGGGTCGGATGGCAGTTTGGCCTGTGAGCTTCTGAAATGGATATAAGCTAGGAAGGTTTGGTATGGTTGAATTGAAGATGGGAGATTGAAAATATAGATAAAATGGCCTTTCCTTGTTTGGTCCGTTTTGCTTTTCTTTATGAAGTATGAGATGGTTTCGTTATCGAGCACGGATAGATCTGAGATTGTGGGATGCACTTTTGGATTGAAGCTAGAAGTGATGGTGAGTTCAGAGCATCTGAGGAAACCGAAAAAGGCCAGAATGAACATAGCATCGAGCGTGTGGGTGGTGTTGATAGATTGGTAACCTTGGCGGAGGGTGGAGATGCATTGGGTGAGTATTTCCAAAGTTATCGGTTGTCTTACATCTGGGCGGGTGGGTTGGGTTCTTTGGATTCCTTTAATGAGCATGGATGCCTGTGAGTTGGCTATTACTGAGGAGGGTGAACCAAAAATGAGTTTGTGGAAAAATTGGATTCCGCTTAGATAACCTTTGATGGAGCCGGCTTGGAAGTTCTTGATGCAGTTGAGATGAGAAATGAATGACGTGATGGTGAGAAGGGAAAAGTCTGGAAAAGACAGGTTGTAGGTGGAGTGAAAGGATTTAAAACTCTTCCATGCAGTTAGGTAGGATTGTAGTGTCCTCTGGGATACGGCTTGGAGAATAGTGTTGAGAGAAGCATCAAGGAGTGGTTTCAGTGGATGGTTTATGGGAATATCAGCTCTGAAAAGTGAGGTACTGGAGTTGGTAATGGGTCCGCTTCTGGTGCCAGCTGCTTGAATTTCTGGAAGGCAAAACGAGAGAGGGAGTCATCTATTTGGTTCTTTGAACCGGGAATGTGCTTTGCAACCATGATAAATTGGTCACAAGCTGAAATCCAAATCAAACGTCTAAGGAGAGGCATTAGTGCAGGGGAATGTGAACGGCCTTTATTAATGCAGTGCACGGTTGCTTCATTGTCACAGTACACTGTAATGCTGTTAGTGGACCATTCTTTCCCCCATAGAGCGGCTGCTACCACCAGGGGGTACAGCTCGAACAGCGCTGAGGATGTTGATGACTGCTCTGGGTCCGATAGCTGGAAGGGCCATGTGGACGCGAACCACAACCATATCCCCCGAAACCAGTGGAGGGAGCTGTGTCGGTAAATAATTGGATATCCTCGGGGAGAGAAATCAAATCGTTATGAAAAAAAAGACAGACCATTCCATTGTCTAAGGAAGGTTATCCAGAGGCTGAGCTCGTTGCGACATGAACTAGTTAATGCGATTTGATCCTCTAGTGCATGAACTGAAGATGCGAGGGAGAGGAGATGCGAGATGAAAGAGCGTCCTTGCGGGATTATGCGCATCGCAAAGTTTAAATGGCCGAGCAAAGATAGCAGCTCTCGTTTGGAACAATCAGGGCTGTCTATAAGGGCGGATGCGACTAAGATTATCCTGTCTATTTTCTCCTTGGGCAGTGAGGCTTGGAAATTGACTGAGTCCAGGTTGATGCCTAAGAATTCGAGGGACGTGGCTGGACCCATGGTTTTATCTTGGGCGATTGGAATTCCGAGCTCGGAAAAAACGTTTTGGACAGTGGAAAGATACGCGGCTGGAATGGCGTCAGGAGGCGAAATGATTAAGAAATCATCAAGCAGGTGAATGATGTAAGGGATTGCATGGTTGTTCAGGAGTATCCAGTAAATAGCCTCTGACAACACGTCGAAAATCTTGGGGCTGCTTTTACATCCGAACGTAAGACGGACGGCGAAATAGAATTTCCCGTGCCAGCGCACGCCGAATAAATGCCACGAGTCGGGGTGGATGGGCATCACTTTGAATGCAGCAGTGATGTTGATTTTTGCGAGCCAAGCACCACGCCCCGCTTTTTTAATCAAGGTTATAGCCTGGTCAATGTTGTGGTAATGCAGGGAAAACTCTTCAAGGGGGATGAGGCCGTTTATGCTTGGGAACGGAGAATTGTGCGGGGCTGAGAGATCGATTATCAGCCGTTTCTTACCTGAAAATTTTCTGGTAGCCACTCCAATGGGGCTGATGCAGAAATGTTCGAAAGGTGGAGTGCTAAACGGACCGATCATAAAGCCGGATTCGGTTTCTTTTTTAATTAGCTTGTCTACCGTGTCGGGCTCAGCTAGAGCGGACTGGAGATTATTGCAAATAATGCTCTGAGACGGGAGGCTTTCCAATCCGGGTTCGAGACCAGTCAATAAGTAGTTTGTAAAGCTAGTGTCAGGGTGCTGAGACAATTCTGCGGACAGACAAGAAATATTCACAGGAGTCGACAAGTAATTTCTTGAATCTTTATTTTGGGCACTTTTGACAGGGCATATGATACGGGCATGAGCGCCGCCACAATAATTACAGACATGCAAGAAGCGACAACGCTGCCTAGTGCACTTTCCTGCGTTGAAATTGCTGCAGACCTGGTTAGTGAAAACGTTCCTTCTTTTGAAGTCTGAAGCTGGAGCGATGGAATTGGAATTCGTTGGCCGCGGGACGTAACTAGTAGATTTTACTTGCGAAACTGGGCCTGGGGAATTTGGCAGATTTATCAGAGGGCAGGCATTGGTGGAGTGAGCGACTGATCTGCAGACTGCGCAAGTGATGTTGCGACAGCCTAAAAACACTCTGTTGTGAAGCTCCAAATCTAAAGCTCCCCAGTAAGGGCACTGGTTCCACTGGGCTATACGTATGGCGCATTTAGCCGAAAAGAGCTTATGGTAGGTGTAAAAGTGGGAGCCTCCGAACGATTGCGCGAGTTCTGCGATTATCGTGAGATAATCATTGAGTTCTCGTCTCCTGTGGGGAAGTGCGGCACAAATTACTTCGCCGTAAAGGCCGAAAGCAATAGAAAATTTGGCAAAAGAAAGAATGCGGAATGAATTGAATGATTGGTTTTTTAGTGTAACTGAAAGATCGCCACATTCGATCTGATGGCTTGAGGAGGGGAGAGGGAATAGTGACAGTAAGGATGATAAATCGATATTTGCACCTGTGAGGATCTGCGCACCTGTGAGGATCTGCGCTCGGATGCTGCTGGTGACAGGGGGCGGTTCCAGGGCTGTTGCGTTCGCTGGGATAGGCATTGGCTTAGCAGAAAACAAAGTGAAAGGAGATTTTGTTTGGGGGAAAACCATAGCAGGAAAAGAGGCCGGGGCCAAACTCACATGTGGAGGCAACCTCACGCTTGTGTCGACCCCTGGCGCCTGGGGAGGAAAAGAAAGGGGGGGGAAACAGGGGTTATGAGGGAAGATAGTGGGCGTCTGGGCCTGCACTGCTAGCGGAGGCAGCCTCGCGCTAGAATTAGACAGAGGAGCGGCAGGCCACGGCAGCTCGGCGGAACTAGGAGAGGATTGGGGCCGGGCTTACCGCCGCGGCCTGATGTTCGCAGGAGAACCAGCCCTGCGACGGAGGAAGAGGGTGATTTTTGAGAGCGATGGTACGGAGCTCTGCGATTCCTGCTCGTTTTTGCAGCTTTGGAAGGTGGAGTGGATTGAAGTGAGACGTACAGGTTGTATAGCTCAGCTTTGTTCATTCTCCTGGAAGAATGAACGTCGGCGCTGCTTAGCGCTTGCCTTAATCCTAGAACTGTCCATTTTTCTATTGAGGGAGGCGAATGCGAGCCTCGACGTCTCGGGGTACGGGAAGTGGTGTGGCTGGGCCGACGGCCGCGCGGTGATTCTGGATGTTCCATTGCGGTGACCCATTGATCCCAGGTGCTCCGTTCGTCGGTGGGTTGCTGCTGCGGCTCGGGGGCGGCTAGGGATTCGTCATCGGACGGAAATAATTCTAGTTCGGACATTGTGACCAAAGGCTGAAACTGTGCAAAAGCATAGGTGAGTCGACTGCATCGATATATATATATATAGGTTTCTGCTCATGCTGATTGGGCAGGCATGTTGATTGCTGATTAATGACAGCTGGTTGGAGTGATGTGATGATTAGTTAGATCATTTGAACATGTTCCTCCCGAATTTTGTTAATAAAACATCATTTGGTGGCTCTCAATTGTCAATTGACTAGCTGCTAAAAAAATTCTCTTTAACTCCGTGCTGAACCAATCCGTGAAAATGATAAATCTCATCAAATCACGGCCGCTAAACTCTCGCTTGTTTGGGGTATTCTGCCAGGAGATGGGGTCAGGGCACAAACAGCTGCTTCTGCACACTGAAGTTCGCTGGCTCTCCAGGGGGCGGGTGTTACAGCGGTTGTATGAGCTGCGAGAGGAGGTGAAGTGGTTTTTGACAGAAATCAAATCAGATCTGGCGAAGCATCTGGATGACAATATGTGGCTTGCGTCTCTGTCCTATTTGGTCGATATATTTGACCGCTTGAATGGCCTCAACCTGTCTTTGCAAGGCCGCGAAACTCATATTTTGCTCCTTGCAGACAAAGTGCACGCCTTCACACAAAAACTAGATCTGTGGCATGGCCGCATCAGTTGAGGGAACTGCGACATGTTCCCCAGCCTTGCAGACTTTATCACTGGTGCAGGCACGTCACACGATTTCTCCTCCCTATTTCAGTCAGCGTCTGAGCACCTGTCAGCAATGAGAAAACAATTTGCGACGTACTTTAAAGAGGATTATCGCTCTTTTGCGTGCGTTTGAGATCCATTTGTGTGCACAGCAAACGAGCTGTCAATTGATATGCAGGAACAGCTTATTGAGCTGAAGAGTGACAGTAGACTGAAGGAACTCTTTAGTTCCTGCCCACTTTCGTCATTCTGGGCAGCATTTATGCAGGAATATCCTGAACTCTGTGACGTTGCCTTGAAGATTCTCCTTCCTTTCGCGTCGACATATTTGTGTGAGGCAGGATTCTCAAAAATGACTGCACTCAAAACGAAATACCGCAATCGTGCACAAATCGAGGATGATTTGAGGCTATGTTTATCAAACATTGAGCCAAGAATTGAGGATCTTTGCAAGGCAAAGCAGCCTCAGGTCTCACATTAACATCACCTACCTGCAAGCTTCTGTAAAAATGCAGATGATGCCTACTATTAGGCCTAGTAATAATAACAATAATAAAGCATAAATTATAAGGTCTGGTGCCAATTCCCAATTATAGCAATAGCCTAGTAATGATAATAGGCCTATTGATGATAATAATAATGATGATAATAATAATAACAACAACAACAACAACAATAAAGCATGTAACCTCATATAATTATATAGCAATAGCCTAGTAATGATGATAGGCCTACTACTACTCATATTAATAATAATAATAATAATTCCTGCAAGCTCACATTAGAAGTCTGGTGGTGCTACTGTCAATTATAACAATAGCCAAGTAAATGATAATAGGCCTACCTACCGCTACTGATGATAATAATAAAAATATAATAATAATAAAGTGGGCCTAAAAATAATAGCCTAGGGCTATCTATCTATCTATCTATCTATCTATCTATCTATCTATCTATCTATCTATCTATCTATCTATCTATCTATCTATCTATCTATCATCTATCTATCTATCTATCTATCTATCTATCTATCTATCTATCTATCTATCTATGCAAGGTGATGTGGGGGGCTGGGGGGGATTGGGGGGGTATGGGGGGTACTGGGGCCCCAACTGCAATGAACCAGCTTTGGGGGGGCCCAGCTTCCAAAAGGTTGAGAACCCCTGTTCTAACATATACCCCCAGGAGAGTTAATTTAACACTGGAGTTTTTGCTGTGTGGGTTGAATAAACATATGGCAGGACTTTTACTTTCTGACCCCTGGATTTTACACCTCTGACACGATTTATTAAGTGTGTTCATGATGTACTTTTTTCCCCCTACATGTCATGTGCTGGGCTCCGTATACTTTCAATAAAAACCTTTGCAAAAGGTTTGTAAAAGCTGTTTTTATGCATGTTTGACAGTTACACGGTTATGACCAGGCATCACTTGGTGTGGTGTAACAAGATCATTCATTTAAGTGACAATTTTGTACACGTCTGAATACATTTTATAATTGTGTACGTGTGTGTTGGATTGGGTTTTGTTCAATCTCTCTCTCTCACTCTTTCTCTTTCTCTCGTCACGAGACAGGTGCTCCCAATCAGCGGTGTTCAATCTAGTGATGCCTGGGGTGATTGGATGATGACGGAAAGGAGTAGAAATATGAGAAGTGGTGGGTCCGTGAAGAAGGGAGAGAGACCTGTCCTCCTTGTTGCCAGCACTTGTTTGATTTTGGTTGATCTGTTGCTGAGTAAATGAACTCAGGATTTTGTTGTGTTCTTTAACAGAAAGAGAACTGAAGTTGCTGAACGTCCTTTGATTATTTCTGTCTTAAGTTAACTATGTTTGTTAGTATTTTTATGTTCTTTTTGATTTAAGGGAATGTAGGAGGACATTCCCTAAAATGTTTGTTTGTACTATTTTTTTTCTCCTCCTGGTTATGGGCAGACAGGAAGAGAGTGAAGTTTGATGTAATTATTGGATTATCTTTTATTAGGCAATTTTGTTTGTTATTTTGGCCTACCTCTCCCCTGAAGATTTTGTTCCCTATGTGTTTGTTAATCCTTACTTTGAGATTACTGTTTTTGTTTATCATTCTTTATCTTTTCAAATTGAGGGAATGGCACGAGGTTGGTGATGCGAGTGGTGATGAGCATTGAGTATCTCTCACGTTTTAAGATGATTATACTGCTTATCCTAAAACCCCTGTTTAGTTAAAATATCCGATATTTGGATGCCCTTTGCAGTAGAAGGAGTCTGTTGTTGTGAACACATTCTTGGTGATTCCATGATTCAATGGTGTTGAAGTTGCAATTGATTTCTCCTGTGTTGAAGAAAAAATGACGGACTTGCATGGTTAGTTTTACTCATGTAATGGGGAAAGTGTTCTTTCTCTCTTCTAGGTAAGCATATGGCTGGAGAGCAGGTTTAGGCCTATCGGCCCTGAGTTGGAGAGGCCACACCGCAACCAGGAGATGCCATGAAAGAGCAAGAGAGCAGGCGGAACTGTATGTGGCTCTATAAAATCTGGGAAAAGTTACACCTCTTAGGGCTGACCCAACCAATGAGAAAGGTGGAATTTCAGAGTGGAAAATTCCTCTGTGGGGAGTTTCATGGCTCGTTGTGATTAAAATGGCACACAACTCTACCTGTCCTTCCAACCAGATGATTCCACAGCAGCTGCACGGATCTCAAGCTGTCTGGCGGACATCTCGACGTGGATGGAAGAACACCACCTGCAGCTCAACCTGGCAAAGACTGAGCTTTTAGTCTTCCCTGCCACTCCTGCTCTACAACACGACATCAACATACAGCTTGGTACAACCACCATTACCCCATCAAAGTCGGCCAGAAATCTTGGAGTTATCTTCGATGACCAACTGACCTTCAGAGACCACATCTCAAAGACGGTGCGGTCATGCAGATTTGCACTTCACAACATCAAGAAAATCCGGCCCTTCCTGACTGAGCACGCAACACAACTTCTTGTCCAGGCCCTGGTCATTTCAAGGCTTGATTACTGCAATGCTCTTCTGGCTGGACTGCCGTCAAGTGCAATCAAACCTCTTCAAATGATCCAGAACGCTGCTGCACGTCTGGTCTTCAATGAGCCTAAAAGAGCCCACATCATGCCCCTCTTCATCTCTCTGCACTGGCTTCAAGTTCAAGGTGCTGATGATTGCTTACAGATCCACCACAGGCTCTGGACCCTCCTACCTCCACACACTGCTACAACGCTACCCCCCCACCAGAAGCCTGCGATCACTAAAGGAACGAAGGCTTGTGGAACCGTCACAGAGAGGCACAAAATCACTCTCCAGAACATTCTCGTTCATTGCTCCCTGCTGGTGGAATGATCTCCCTACCTTCATCAGGAACGCAGAATCCCTGGCAATATTCAAGAGACAGCTGAAAACTCATCTCTTCCGTGAACACTTAATCCCTTCATTAAAAAAAAAAAAAAAAAACCCTATCCTTCCCCTTTCCCTTCCTACTCTAGCTTATGGTACTGAGCAATGTATGAAACTTGTATTGTGAGCATTTCCTGTGTCTATTTGCCAATTCATGAAGAACCGCTTGTTTGTATTCCTCACTTGTAAGTCGCTTTGGATAAAAGTGTCTGCTAAATGACTAAATGTAAATGTAAATGTAAAATGGGCCTGGTGGGTTTGTGTCCATTTACTCTCCAATTGGTACAACAAACTCACACTGCAATCTTTGAGGAGGTGACACACATGAATGTGCGAGTTGTTAAATGAGAATTATTTAGATAGGAGACACGGGTAGGGTTACATTAACCAGTAATTCACTCAAAGCATGCATAAAACAACATCCCATGCAAGATACACTATACAAGACAGTTACAATCATACTCGCAGTGTCCTGAGATGCATGTTCATTTATAGAACAGTTCGTCTATAATGCAGGAAATTCTGTATTAAGGGCTATGGGTTTTTCCTATGGCCTCTGCTTTTCCATGTGACAACATTCTTTATAGAAATAAACCCTCTTATCAGCTGTATCCATGTTTACTGAGGCCCTTCTTGCTCAAGCTGGCCTTTTGGGGGATGGGTCCACAGACCCTAGAGCAAGTTTTGAAGATTATTTGTTAAATATAATCTTCAATATGTTTAATATACTGTACAATATCAATATGTCTGACTTGTCTCAGTTGTTACAGTCACCATTGTTGAGATTCATTCTCAGGCTGATTCTTACTGTCTATGTGTTTCTGAATAATACCGTAGGTCAAAACATACTGTCCAGCATGTTGGTTTCCTTTTTTGATTCTTTAGATGATTAGATTTCCATGACACTGCTGGAGCAAATGCGGAAGAGGTGACGGAAGTGATCATAGTGGCGGAAGAAACAAAGCTCTTTGAAGTTTTGAACCAATTGACCCGTCGCCGGCAGTTTGCTTGACAGGCGATCTAACCAATCATAACCCCGAATCTGCCATTTTGTCCGACAAAGCAGTCAGGGGAGTTAGTAGATTAACATTGGTGAACATGAACTTGAATAATTGTGTGTACTCACGTCTTTTCGCGCTTGAAACAACGTTCCTTCTGATGTTCATTCATGATTATTTGATGCTATAAATGAACTAGTATGAAGAGATGATCGGTTCACGAGGAGCTACAGCGATCTGTCACCACACATTAAACACACACTAGACGCTATTTATTGATTAAACTTCTTTAAAAAATTACAATATTTTAAATATGAAACTTTTTCATATCAAAAGTAACCTGCTCTGTCTTGTCTGTCGACGTGTTGTCAGAACATGATGTGTGGCATGAGAGCGGCATGGCTTGTCGGACATAGCAACAGTAACTAAAGGGGGCTGGTCTTTGCTTCACAAAATGATTCACTGTTTCGAAACTTTCGAAACACCACACGCTGGTGATGCCTGCTGGTTAAAAACAAAAACTCAATTGCCAAACCCATTGCAAATGCTTTTATTTAAAGCATAATTTAATCATCAAATTAACTATTAACTAAATGAGCAATTAACTAACCATCTAATGTCATTAAACATTAAGTGTCTGTATAATATGTATTCTTTTATCAATTTTCAGGGCTTGGTTTGTTTGTTCTATGGATGGGTCAGCTAAATAGAGGCTATTAACTACTATTATTCCTTTTAATTATACAAATACCACATTAAAACGTCTACAAATCAAACTCATCAGAGGTAATAGACATAGACACTTGTTCAATGATTCGCCGCTGTCAACTTAACTGAGTCTATGTAAAAAAAATAACTTGTTGTTGTTTTTTGTCATGACAATTTGCTAGGGTTGTCACTAGGGGTGGGAACAGGGCTCAACAGCTTTTGTCTAAAATTCTACTCACCAATTTTCGCATAGATCAATCTTCTCCCAAAGCCAACTCTCAGGGAACTCAGTACGTGACACAATCTCATCAGAGTCTGTATAATCCTCCTCCTCATCTTCACCTGTTGTAACAGAGAAAAATTTGATTGAATATACCTTTCAGAGCAAAAGGACTTCAAATAGTCAAGTAAAAAATTATTAGGGACCCTATTGTATTTGTACTGTTTCACCGATTATTCATTTTCTGCCTTAAGTGTCTTGGTGGGATATATCCTTTTTCTGAAAATATTACTTTTTCAAAATACTTAATTAGTTCAATTAACATGCAACTTGGTACATAACATCTGGAGACCCTCATGACAAAAAGATTTAAAAAGAATTTTGATACATTAAACCACTGTAAAGATATAAGCAAATTAACTAGTCAACCATTTACCAATTTTACGAATTAACCTATATCTGCAAAATGCAATGGCTAAAAAATGCAATGCAATTTTCTAATGAAAATTGATACACATCATTCTGAGGACACACACCAAGTTGCGTCAAATTCCAACAATGGGGGTCACAACAAATGAAAAAAACTTTTCAATCAAGCTAAAAGTATTTATTTTGTAAACCCCCCCAGAGTTTTAATCTGTTCTGCACTTAAATTCAATGCAGTACCACAGTTTCCCTGTAGGGGCCATTGTACGATCTAGTTAACTGAGAAGCAGAGGTTAGGAGAAGACTGTTCGTAGCTGGTTTCGCACGAGGTAGGCCTGGTCCCAAATGACACCATAAACCCTCACGGTCTTCCTCTGAGTGCACACTTTCATGACGTAATGCCACTTTGACTGCTGGGTAAAGTCCTCTTCATAGCTCATAGACTTGCGAAGCTGAAGTGTGCGTCGGGGTGCATAGTGGCCACAAAGGTGGCGCTCATGAGTGCCCTTCTGAAAACCTAAAATGATGAATGGAACACCTTATGGATTCAACCATAGTCTTATGTAGCCAGAAGGCAGAAAGTCTGGACTCTATCGCAGATTTCATTGGCCAAGGACAGCCCAAGAGAACGTTTGGCTGACATGTAACGCAACCAATCACAGTTCGTTTTGTTCCACTTCATGTACGGAGAGTGAAAATAACAGACTGGAGTGCATCTAACAAATTGTTAATTCAAGAATGTGCAATAATGGTGCAGCAAACTTCACATGCACTCTGCTCATGTGTATTGATGTTAATTTGCTAAACTAGCAAATGTAAGTGAAGCATGTGAGTGATGCTTCTGGCGATTTATTTACTTCAAGGAGATTATTGTATGACAAGTTCATGTGAATCTTAAATAGTGTTGTTCGGTGTAGACTGTTTTTTTTGTTGTTGTTGCCCGATTTCATCCTGTGACATGATCAACTGTGAGCCAGACCCTGTGATTCGCTGAAGGCCCTATTGCTGACGTTCAACTCTGACCTATCTGCATCGTGGGATTCTTTTCAATTACAGCTAAGCTGTTACTTTACACACACACACTACTGGGTAGTAGGAGAAAAAACAGGCCTTACACATACATTCAATTTACACTACACACCAACTTGTGAAGGAATCAGGAGGACTTTTGGACACTTTCTTTTCTTATTTTTCTTTGGTTTTTTCGGACCTGTTACGCACAACCTGGACTAAATATCAAATTTGTCCCATTCCAACAGTGTTGTGTTGGGACAATGCAGCAAAATACTAATTTATTTCTTCTATTATTTGTTTTTTTCTGTTACCTGTGCAATAAATGTGCTGGCTGCTTCATCCCATTGGACCAAATTTCATTTTTATCCTCCTAAGAATCAAACCTAGTCCTATACTTATTCAGAGCAATATAACACAGTGTTATACTGGCAACTGTTGCCGGGTTACATATTCATCTTTAAAACTTATATTCATATTCATCTTCATTCTCCAATGACTGTCCACGTTTACAATTATCACAATTACTGCTTTCAAAAGTTCCCAAGCCTCAAAATACCAGCAGCACCACCACAGTATTTTCCAAATGGTGATACTGTAAAACATGGTAGTAAATATTCGTCCAGTGCTGCATCAGTGGCCGTTTACTCGGAATGTAAGACAAAGAGCAACATAATGAAACGGCACCTCTTTAAAATCAGGAAAAGTTAGCTCCCATTTACTGGTATAGGACAAAGTCCAAAATGCTAAATGAGAAAATAAAATGCTAATGATAAAAAGCACAGACACTATGATATATATATGGCCACTGGTCCATAACGCATTTAATGAACAAACTTTAGAAGCAGCTCCCCTGATAATCTTATGATGATTTTATTTCAGTGGTCTATGGATCGTGATCCTATTGTTTGACAATTAATATCGTGACAATTGTCTTAATCAGTTAATACTTACTGCGAGCCAGAAGCAGCTCCTCCTCTTTGCTCATCGTGTTTTTGCGTGTTTTCATCTCATTGCAGCAGTGCAGGAAGACGTTGACACACTGTTGTCCGTCTACGATGTAAGTGGCTCTTCGTTCACAGGTGTAGCCGAGTTTATTATCCCTCATCCCATCAGTGCAGCACTGCTTCAGTTCACCAGAGTATTGACCAGCTGAGAAGACAATGTTAGTGTAGAACAATGAGGGAAGAAGTGGAACATGGCGAGAACTACTGGGGGAAAGACAAAGTTCTCTAAAACACAAACAGTAAAGAGAAAGGTTTTTTAACATAATCCCAGAAGATCCTTTCTGATTTGAATTGCAAACATAAAATGTGAGTAAAGTCCAGCTCCTCACCCAGTGTACCACTGATCTGCTGGAGACTCTCAGCCCTTCGTTTTCTCTTAGCAGGGACGGGACACTCAGGCTCTAGGACAATTCATTTGAATGAATTAGTATATTGAGAGACTTTAAAAAAAAAAAACTCAAGAACATTTATTTAGTAAACCCATTACAAAAAATGTGGTCATTCAATTGTAAAGTTTTTTGAGTAGTTTTTCATAGCTCTCTGACTCTTCCATTCAGACAGGGGAGCCCTGGATTTATTGATTCAGGTGGTCAGACAGAATATTTACATTTTTACATGAACATTTAGAGAACGTTCTTATAACAAAATTCTGTTAGCTGGGTATCTGATAAGTGCATATAAATGTACATACTGACCTGGTGACAACTTGTCCCAGTCTTCCCTATTTACACAATTCCTGACAAATTATGACAATGTGATATAATGAACAAACATTTAGAAACATTCATAATACTAGTTTTGCATCAAACTGTTCTCTATATTGTCAGACCAGACAGGAACCCCTGAAAATAACCCATTAGAAATCTCTTTGTTCAGTGAATAAAGCTAATGTAATTATATTTTTAATAGCTGAAAGAGATAAAAAAAAAAAAATAATAATAATAATAAAAAACCTGTTCTGGTTTTGGTTCCTCCTGCAGTGTTTGACTCAAACATCAGACCTGCGTCACTGAAAACCCCCATACTGTCCCTTCCACTTCCTGCCGTACAGCCGGTGTCATGTTTCTCTATCATGTTCCAGATCTAGACGAGCAAAAAACACTCCAGTCATGTATGTTTTATGGCAGAAACAGTCATGAGATGTTTTCATAATGAAGTCTGAAGAAGGTCCTTCACCTGAGTCTGAGTGAGTCTGTTCTTGTTCAGGACATTCACAGCCTTGTCAACCACCACCAGCCCAACTCTAGCTCCAGGATCTCCAGTTATATGCAGATTAAGCTTTTTTCCTGGGCCATAGGTATTCATCTTGTTCTTCACCTGAAGCTTGAGCTGTCATTAAAATGAGAGATGATTCGTCAGTAAAACAAACTTAGTTGATTGTTACATCAGTCATTTCTTGTGATGGTTGACCCACCGTTCCCATGCACGTGTCCTTCACGTCGACCCAGACTGAATCAGACACCACCTCATTCAAGCCCACATGGTAATACGCCACGAAGCGGAAGGACGGCACCATGTCTTTGGTTACAGGCAGAGACAGAGTCACTAGAGCTTGTCCTCGTCTCTTAAACCTGTCTACTTGAACGATCTGACCTTTACTCAAGATCTGAACATGAGACAGACATGAGAAGTAAAAATGACTTAAAGGGTTAGTTCACCCCGAAACTAAAATTATCCCAAGACTTATTCACCCTCAAGCCATCCTAGGTGTATATAAATATCTTATTTCAGACAAACACAATCAGAGATATATTTAAATATATCCTGGCTCTTCTAAGCTTTAAAATGGTAGTGAATGGTGCTCATGATTTTGAAGCCCAAAAATGCATCCATCTATCATAAAAAATAATCCATATGGCTGCAGGGGGTAAATAACAGCGAAGGTGATGGGTTTTTATAAGAAAAATTAAAGGGGGCTTGGAAGAGCCAGGATATCTTTAAATATATCTCCGATTGTGTCCGTCTCAAAGTAGATTGTAAAATACACCTAGGATGGCTTGAGGGTGAGTAAATCATGGGATAATTTTCGGTTTCAGTTTCCATTTTGGTTCATTTCTAATCCTTAAAGAACTCTGTACAGTTTCAGACACAAGGTAAATGAAACATTGACATTATAAATTAATACATTTGTCTTGCAGCTGAATAAGAAACAATCATAATCTTTACCATGTAGGTGAAATCCTGATCTTTGACTCCTGGACTTTGTCCAATGTTCAGATTGACTGTCATTGAATCACCGATCTGAAGCTCTGCAGCATCAATGCCGACGTGCAGGTAGTTTTTGGAGCCGTCTTTGGGAACATAAGCCCGAGCCGTCATTGTCTTCACCGCCTGCTGTTCATCTTCTAATTGTGGATCTTTGGTTTTTGCCTAAGAAGAACAAATACACTGTTTTCTAATGTGCCGCTGTGTACAATATACTCCATTGCTTGTTCAACATCTGTAAACAGATCTATTTTCCACTAGTTCACCAGTGACACTGACTGAACATTAGTTGAGATTGCAGCTCTTACAGTGATAATCAGTGTAGAAGATCCTCCTGGAGTGTTGACAGGAAGCTTCACAATGCCATTGGCCATTGTATGACCTTTGACCCCTCCAGGATTGACCTCCACTTCCACTTTTTCAGCAGGTGTCTGGTCAGGATTTGTTACGAAAACCTTTTAAAGAACCCAGAGCAAAAATTAAAGAAATTATTCTATAGTTTTACTAATCATGTTCTGAACTTTATAGTTAACAGCTTTTGACAGTAAATCAGTGGCAGATTTCCGGGATGAGATTTCCGGTAAATTAGTGTTACCAGAGTTGATGTTGAGAGTGTGAAAAATTTGAGAAATGCTCAACTTTATGACTATATTTACTATAATTCAGATTTCAAATGCAGTCTGAAAACTTTTAATGTACAGTATTGGCTAATTTTATATTAACGTTAGCTACAGACATACACCAAAATGAAGAAACTCTACCATTCTTGCTGAATTGGACATGTACCATTCCACTGTGCTGCTTTTTTATTGTTTTTCTATGTAAAAATGCCCCAGACGGATGGCTATCAAACCACTTCTCACTGCTTTCCAGCGAGACTCATGGATGGGTGCCGCGTTTTTGGAAAAAGCCTCTAGATCCTGCCTTCTTTTCTATTCATTAGCGCTGCTGCTCTGTTGACAAACTGTACAGCTAGTGAAGCTAAACCACACCATTTAAAGGTCATTTCCAATTTTAAACCAGTATTTTGGTGCTGATGTGTAAATGTTATTGTAACAGTATCTTAATGGTGTGTTAAATGGTATAATAAAAGCCACTGCTTGTGTGAGGAGCAGATATGGTGTGTTTTACCAGAATTGCCAAGTTTAATGTGTAAAATCAGCTACTGTTTTATACCGGGACATCGAAGGGCATTCCAGGTTTGAAGAATTGAGGTGTTTTTTTGAAGTGGATGGTGTACGGTGACGTCACAATCTGAATGCCTCTCCTTTCTGCTTCCACCATTTCACTGCCTGAAACACACACACACACACACACACGATCAGGCTCATATACACTCACACACATGCATGTAAAAGTGTGTACAGATGTACAGTATCTGTTGAGTCTTACCACTTTCTGTTAAAACACTGACTGAAACATAGATTGATTGTCCAACCAGCTGATTGATGTTTGGAAAGGTCTTAGTGATCATCTCCCTGGTCAGTTTTGCAGTACCTTCTCCTTTCATTATCTATCAATATAAAATAACAGTCTACAAGATGCAATAAAAATGTAATTTAATATTTAACTTCTAGGTGAGAAGAAATTAGATTGATCCTAACTAGATGTTTAATTTCTCTCACCTGAACTCTTTGAAGAGAGTCAGGAATACTTGTTTTCTTCTCACCGTCCATCACACCAAACACCACAAACGCACTTCCTTCCACCTTCTGCCCAAACAGGTACCTGTAAAAGCACATACAATTTCTGCTGTAAAAACTGACGATGATTGTGCTTGATCCACATCCACTTACACAGAAAAAGAGCAGCTTGTACGGAGCCATTTTACCGTTTAATTTTGATCTGACCATTAAAATTCCTTTAGTTGGAGTAACGCAATGATGTCACATTGATTCAGTCATATTACACTGAATAAAACCAGTTCATTTAAATATTATATATATATATAAACCAGCTGCTCAGGAACTAATGCCCCTCCACCATCCCCAGCTCGTCCACAGCCAGAATTTCACTTCTGACATTCCCTAATGTAATTGTTAGAGATATCAATGTTGCTTCGGTTCTGTTCATGGGGGGATTTTATAGTTATGTTCCTGCTTTTATCCATGCTAGGCTCGATGGATGGACAGGAGTTCTTGCGCAGAACAGACCTACACCGCCAATTCAAACAGTATGCCAATTGTCACGGAAGTGATCCTGAAAGAATTACATACACTCCTATTTTAAATCAGTGTGCTTACACATTATACATTCATTTTCAAAACAGTGAACCATATATATTATAAATAAACATAGGTTGTCTTACTTGGTTTCAATGTCGACTTTCAGAATCGTATCATTCACATAGTAGAATGACTTACTGGGTTTTAATTTCACTTCAAATGTTGGAAGCACTATAAACCAAACCAGAAAAGACACAAATATTTTTGAAACGACAACAATTCCAAGGTATTGACATGGTTAAGCGTAAAAAAGGCCTTTAATAAATTAGACTAAATCATTAAAAAATTGAAAAACAAATAAAAATTATTTTGGTTTAACGCAGCCTTCCTCTGTAAGCTGTATCTTCAGGACTGCCTTGGAATATTTTGTAGTTTCATTCTCTCATATCCAGTGAGAACCAGTGGCTACACATGAGCTTATTCTCCTGTAGCACACACAGCTGTCTTGTTTTGAAATAAAACATTTTCAGTTGAAATTCATACACAACATACAGTTTTAACACAACACATCTTACCATATTCTTTGACCTCGAAGTCTGCAGTAAACGTCTTCTGAGGAGTGTTTGTGTACCGAGTGACCACCTTCCAGATCCCAGTGCTGAAACAAACAGACACAAACATGAACATGTCCGATTATAGGCAATAAAAAATCATTTTTGTGGGTTCACTCAGGTTGAACATCTTCAGTCCTGTCAGTGTTTTACACACCTGGCAACCTCAGGAATGGTGTATTTTCCAGACTTCATCCCTTTCTCTGTATATATGTTTTCTGACCAAACTGTGACGCCTTGTGGATTCTTAAGAAACACAGAAATCAGCATTAACACTGCGTTTGCTGACATCGTCAGAGCAATGATGCTCATTATAGAAATTTCATGAGTGTGTGAGTGTGTGTCAACTTGTATTCCTTACATTATGGGGACCAAATGTCCCCACAATGTAAGTAAAATCAGTAATTCTTGACATTGTGGGGACCTTTTGTTGGTCCCCGTGAGGAAGGAACAAGCTTATAAATCGTACAGAATGATCTTTTTTGAAAATCTAAAATAGCAGAATATTTTCTGTGATGGGTAGGTTTAGGGGTAGGGGTAGTGTAGGGGGACAGAATGTACAGTTTGTACAGTATAAAAACCATTACGTCTATGGAATGTCCCCATAAAACATGAAAACACAACATGTGTGTGTGTGTTTGTGTGATAACAGCACATATAAAAAGATGCACCATGATTTCCACCGTGACTGAAGTCCCATTGAGTGGTTTCATGTTGGGCATCAGAGAGAAAATCCTGTAATTGACTACAAAAGAGATCAAAGCAAAAACTGAAATATGACTTCTGATTGTTTGGTTTTCTGCAGATTCAAACACTGATACACACAGCAGTCCGTTTAATAATAAACAGAATGATGTCATGCTGATATAACATGTGCATTATTTCACTCTATATTTGTCATGTTTTAGCACTGAATCGTACCTGTGCTAGCAGGCGTGTAGATGGGCTTGTCTGTCTGTACAAATATATATCCAGACTGGAATGAGACCAAGACCACTTTCTCCACAATGGTGGATGGAAATTGAGCTTCTAGAGACACATACTGCTTCTCCAGAGGATCGTCAGAGAAGTAGTTCTGATCATCAGGGATCTGAATAACATAAAACAAATACATCCTTTGCTAATTTTGAATAAAACAAAAGGCATTTTTCAATTTACAAACTAAAATGTACATTTGTAGATGATGAATCACACACACTGTACATCACACAAGGCGGCGTCACCTTTATATCTGTGAGGATCTGGTAATTGTTTTCTGCCGTCAGTCTCACTGTTTTGGACAGCATCTCCACAGTTTTCTTTGGGAAGTTCTTCACAGAGATCCTCACGCTCAGGTCTTTTCCAGAGTAATCCTGAACCTCCACAAACACGTTCTCTGAGGAACCCACTCTCAGCAAGTTAGGAGCTGACAGAACATATCTGAGGAGATCAAGTCAGAGCGTTTGAAATCTCAAAAACAGATCTATTAGTAACTCTATGAGCAAACGGTGTGTTTAATACTCACAGCGGGTCACACAGTGTGAGGAGGGGTGAGGAGAGAAGAACAACAGTCAGCCACAGCAGCTTCACGTCCATCCTGTCTGTCTGTGTGTCTCTTCCTGTGAGCGTCTGTGAACCTGCAGCAGCTCAGATTTATACCCGCCTCCACGACCCTCAGAGTCCAAACTGCTATTTCTCTTTCTCTGTTTGCATTTGATTTACTGGGAATCACACAAGTAAACACAACTGGAGTTCACGCATGTAGAATTTAACAGAATAGCAAGTAATAGCTATGGTTAAAATAACAGTTTTAATGTTTATTTTCAACATGGAGACACTGATTTCTACCAGGAACTGAATTAATTTAGGCTCTCAAAATCGAAGACCAATATTTCAGATTTGTTCATTAGACTTTGTTTAGTGACTCTTCCTGTAAACTTGTCATTGTTACTGCAGCAAATTGTGATTTCCCATTAGTGACCTGCAAAAAACAGTAATGTAAATACAACCTTTGATATCTTGGCAGCTGCTCTGTTGATTTTTTAGGGGTCATGAACTGCAGCAGTGGTTTGAAAGGACAAGGACAAAACAGCCAATGAATAGCAGTTCTAATATCATTGGAAAACCTTTTAAAGTTTCACAAAGATTTATTTTATTAGTTATTTGCAAAACCAATGCACTCGTGTTGTAAAGAACCTTGTCACCATCAGTGACCTTAAAACTTTAAATTGACCTTAAAACTTCCATTTACAACCAAACAGCAACTCAAAAACCTTACAAACTGAAGATGGTTCTTCTCTGAACTATTGAAGAACATTAATTTTTAACCATGTAAATAGATTGAACTGCAAAACATAAATAATTTATAATTCACTTTACTGTTTATGATAATGCATGAATAGACAATGTCCATCTCTTCACAGCGTCATTCCTAATATTTGTGCCTTTTTAACATCATAAAGTTTAGAAAATCAAAATCAAAAGATCAAGCTCATGTTAATAAACTTAACCATTCATTAAAAAAATAAATGAAATTGAAAATCAAAAAATGTCCACCCTGTTAGGGGCAAAGGACCAGGTTTAAAATATTTGCGATTCTAATATATGGGTACTATATATCTAACACTTGCGTGAACTAAAATATGTTTAAGGTAGGCAAACAGGTAAGTAATCTTTCCCTGAAGAATCAACCGAGTTGCAGGGCCTTCAGATGATGTAAGAATTGCAGGAATGCACACACAGTCCCAATTTAAGGGATTAAAGCATTATATACACACATATATATATATATATATATATATATAGTTACGTCCTCCAATTTTTGTCCCGGGTAAATGGGGATCGAACGAACAAAAATAAAATGGAGAGACTTAATATCTTTAGCTCTTCACTCCCAGAGTCACCAAAAAAAACACCAATGTTTAAGAAATCAATTTAACCGGCATGTCTGCCTTTTTATTCGTTGTACAGAAGTATAAAGAGAAAAGAAACTAAAAGATAACAAATAATTCAAAAACAAAATAATTACCTCAAGTGGAGGACCCGTATAAAAGAAAAAGAAAAATAAGAACTACCTAAAACAATTAATACTAACTTACCTATATATACCCAAAAGAAAATAACAAAACAACATTTAACTTCCCTCCCTCCCTAACTAAACAATAACCAGGAGAAAAGATATGGGAATCCTCCACCCTACATTACCCACAAATATATATCAAAGTTTCCACTCAAAGCAACATAACTAATATGATCAAATACAACGACCAAAATAAGCGCAACACGCGCTCCACTCTGGGACTGGAGAGCGAAAGATCACACGCTGCGTTGTCTCTCAACTCGTCAATGCCGTCTCTGCAGTTTTATGCCAGTGTAATTAGGAAGTGCACCAATCAGTACGCAGGTAGCGCCCACATGACCGCTGAAGCACAGGTGGTAACCCTTAACCTATCAGGAAGGCATACACACACAAAAAAAGAGAAAGAACACCACAACTACAAACATCCTTTTATATAAACAATAATAATAATAATAATAATAATAATAATAATAATAAAATAAAAACACATACGTCCTTGGACGTAACAATATATATATATATATATAGATCTGACCAATCATAACCCTGAATCCGCCATTTTGTCCATCAAAGCAGTCAGAGGAGTTAGTAGATTAACGTTGGTGAACTTGAACTTGAACAATTGTGTGTCCTCACATCTTTCTACGCTTGAAACAACATTCCTTCTGATGTTCATTCATGTTTATTTGATGCTATAAATGAACTAGTATGAAGAGATGATCGGTTCACGAGGAGCTACAGCGATCTGTCACGACACATTAAAGACACACTAGACGCTATTTATTGATTAAACTTCTTTAAAAAATTACAACATTTTAAATATGAAACTGTGAGTGTCCTCTTTGCTCCGGGATGTATTCACTGTGTGAGAACATGATTTGTGGCGTGAGAGTGCATGACTTGTCGGACATAACAACAGGGGGCGGGTTTTGCGAAGGGTCAGTTCAGTCCCAAAGATATGGAGAAGTTAATGTGGCTCCATAAGTAAATTGAAGTACATGTACGCAAAGTTGAATCCATAAAGCCAAAGAAAAAAGACACCAAATCAGAGCAGACGTCAGTGATGAGAAAGGAATGCAGCAGATGCGGCAACAAGCACGAGTACAAAAAATGCCCAGCCTATGGAAAAAAAACATGAAAGTCTTGTCAGAAGAAAAATCATTTTGCGAAGATGTGTAATACCAAAGACCTGCAGAGTCAGAGTAGAAGAATGCATATGATTGAACAAGATGGTAACATGTTTATTGGTACAGTGACAGTGGAAAAAGAAAGAAATGTTATGTCCATCAACTCAAGCGAAGAGGATGAACAATGGGTTGAGACAATCCAGATAAACAAGAATGATGTAAAGGTGACACTGGATACAGGAGCTGAATGTAATGTCATGTCAGAAAGAGTGTACAAGTTGCTAAACACAGCAAGGGGACTGCAGAGGTCAGGCTGCAAACTTGTTACATATTTTGGACACAAGATGGCGCCATTGGGCAAGAAAGCACTAAATTGTGTGTACAAAGGACAGAAATACAAAATCCTGTTTGAAATAATGAAGCATGATGCACCTGCCATTCTAGGACGATCTGCATGTCAAATGGGCATGATCAAAAGACTGTATGAAATTGAAAAGAGCAGTGACATTTTCAGGGATTTTGACGATCTATTTGAAGGATTAAGCTGTTTACCAGGAGAACACCACATACAAATTGATCCAAATACCAGTTGTGCATGCGCCAAGAAGGATACCTGTAGCTCTGCGAGAGAAAGTGGTTGAAGAACTACGAAGAATGGAGCAGATGGGGGTCCTCGCAAGGCAAACTGAGCCAACTGAATGGGTCAACACCATGGTAACTGTAGTTACATCGAAGAAAATGCGCATTTGTATGGATCCTAAAGATCTCAATCTGGCAATTAAAAGAGAGCATTATCCATTGCTGACAATAGAAGATGTGGTCTCAAGAATGCCGAAGGCAAAGTACTTCTCTGTGCTAGACGCAAATCAAGGGTTTTGGCAGATAAAGCTGGATCATGAAAGTTCAAAGCTTTGCACAATGAACACGCCAATCGGGCGATACCGTTTTCTGAGGTTACCTTTCGGTATATCCTCAGCGTCAGAAGTCTTTTAGAGATCCATTGCACAAATGATAGAAGGACTGGAAGGCGTGGTAAATATCATCGATGACTTGCTGGTGTGGGGAGACTCCATTCAAGAGCATGATGAAAGGCTAATAAAGCTGCTGGAATGTGCAAGAAAAAACAATTTAAAACTCAACAGGAACAAGTGCAAAATAAGAATGACGGAGATCAAATACATAGGACACATACTGAGTGCTCAAGGAGTTAGGCCAGATGAAGAAAAAGAAAGGGCAGTGATTGAAATTCCACCACCACAAAGCAAGCAAGAGCTTCAAAGATTTCTTGGAATAGTGCAATATCTGGCAAAGTTCATTCCCAATATGTCCGACATAAGTGCACCTTTGAGGAAATTGCTGGAGAAAGAGACAGAGTGGCACTGAGAGGATGCTCAACAGCAAAGTTTTGAAAAACTGAAATATTTGGTTACTCAAAGTCCTACTTTGAAATTCTTTGATGTGAGCAAACCGGTCACATTGTCGGTAGATTCCAGTTCAGAAGGAATAGGCGCTGTGATTCTGCAAGAAGGAAGGCCAGTGGCTTGTGGCTCGAGAGCTCTGAACGACTGTCAGCGTAGATACGCACAAATTGAAAAGGAGCTGTTAGCCATAGTTTATGGGTGTGAGAAATTTCACTAATATGTGTACGGAAAGGACATCACGATTGAAAGTGATCACAAGCCGCTAGAGAGTATATTTAAGAAGCCGCTTCGTCAGGCTCCTATGAGATTACAAAGAATGCTTCTACGACTACAGAGATACAATCTGAAGGTGATGTACACACCTGGTAAAGAACTATACATAGCAGATGTATAGTTGTGCTTATCTACAAGAACAGAAAGAAAATCTGCTGGAAGAGGATCTAGCAGTGAACTGGATCACGTCACAGCTTCCTGTTTCAGAACAGAAACTGGATGCTTTCAAAAAAGCAGCAGCAGAGGATGCAGAGATGCAAATGTTAAAAAAGGCAGTGCTGACTGGATGGGCGAAAGAACGATCTATGATGCTGTGAAGGAAATTTCAATATTGAGGTGTTTTGTTTTGAATAACGCGTGGGTTTCCTCTTTCTGCTATTAACACCTCTTTAGAATAAGAAAACAGCAGCTGCAAAGGTGACGGGACCCTAAGGGTGACCTGGGGGGGTTAATTGGCCCTAATTCTGTCGTAAATTTATGACCTGAGGCCTAAAGGGCCATCCTGTCTTAGGTGTAGGCCTTTTGTCATGGTAGAGTGTCTTTTCACTTTTCCATGTGTGTGGAAAAGTACTGATGTTGAGAGTTGTCACCTTGAAAGGCACGAGGGAGGGTATAAAGGCTGAGGGAACCCGTCCTTGTTTGTCACACTCTGCAGAAACCTGTGTTGCTGTATGACTGTTCGACCTTTCTTGCAAGAAATAAATTCTTTATAAAGACAATTTTCTTTGAGTTTGTCTCTTAAGCAGTATGAGTAAAATTTCTGCCACAACAATGCCAAGATCAATACAGCAATACTGGACATTTCGAGAGGAAATCAATTATGAAGATGGTCTGTTGTTTAAAGCAAATGAGCTCATTGTTCCAAATCAGCTAAGACAGGAAATGATCAACAAAATACACGAGTCACACCTGGGAATTGTCAAATGTAAGGCAAGAGGCAGAGACATTTTTTACTGGCCAGGTATGCCGACACAAATTGAGGATGCGGTATCCAGATGTGCTACTTGCAATGAAAACAGGAACAACAATCAAAAAGAGCCATTGTTCCAACATGAGGTGCCAGGACGACCTTGGGAAAAAGGTACAGACATTTTTTTACCATGGTGGGTCTGCATTTCTGTTATGTGTGGACTACTTTTCAAAGTGCATTGAGGTTAAACTACTCAGGGACACGACAAGCTGTGGAGTCATCAGAGAAATGAAATCCATCTTTGCAAGGCATGGAATTGCAGATATAGTAGTATCTGACAATGGACCTCAGTATGCAAGTGCAGAATTTTCCAGTTTTGCGGAGGAATGGGGTTTCAAGCATGTGACTTCAAGTCCTGGTTATGCACAGTCTAATGGACAAGCAGAAAGAGCAGTGCAAACAGTAAAAAATCTCTTGAAAAAAGCACAGAGTAGTCAATGTGATCCATACATAGCACTACTGGAGTACCGTAACATGCCAATGGAAGGGATAGGATTATCACCTGCACAATTACTGATGGGGAGACGTCTCAGGACGAAGCTACCAACATCATCTGCATTGCTAACCACGGAGACAATGTCGCAAGTGCATGAGCAACTTAAGCAGAGACAGAAGAAACAGAAGCAGCGCTACGACAGGATGGCTAAACACTTACCGGATCTGCAACCTGGAGAAGGAATAAGGATGCAAAAGGGAGATTCATGGAAGCCAGCTGTTGTTCTGGAAAAGCATGAACAGCCACATTCTTTTATAGTAAAGACTCCTGATGGAAAGCTGTTCGGGCGAAATTTAAGAAAAACAAGAGAAACAGACTTGTCAACATCTGAGAAAAGCATTGACATGGATACTGATAGGCAGCAGTTGGTTGATGCATCACAGAGCGATGCACTTGACAGTGAGGACTGTTCAAATGAAAGAAATGGTAATGAAAGCGCGGTGAAGGAGCAAGCTTACCGTACAAGGTCTGGAAGAATTGTAAAAATACCTGAAAAATACTAAGACTAAGAGTTAATGCAATGTATGTGCAATAAGTTTGAGATGCAATAGACTAAGTATTAATGCATTTGTGAAAATGTGTTGAATAATTTGGTAGTTATGCTGAAACTTTGGTAAAGTAAATTCAGATGTTGTGTTTAAAAGTTTGTGCAGAAGTTTTATGCATCAGTATAAAGGAATATACTTAAGAAGGGGGATGTAACACATTGTACAGTCGTGGCTGTCGTGGCTGTCAACCATGGTCGACATGGTTCGTCGACCATGTCTGACGAACTCCGTGGTTCCCTCCCCTGGCTGCCGGAGGGCGCCATCTCCCGAGTATTGACTCTGTTCCACATCATCTTGCACTACATTCCCCATAAGCCCCGTACCTAGGATCTGATTGCGTGCCAGCTGCACGGCATTAATCTGGACTATTTAGGAAGCTCTCACTCAGTTCTACTTCGCGAGGTCTTGTTTCCCTTTGGTACAATTCTGAGCGTTATATCTTGTGTGTGATTACCTGTTGCCTACCCAGCCTGTTGTTCGTTTATGACCCTTTGCTGCCTGCCCTTGTGTTTTGCCTGTCTGGATATCCATCTCTGATTGTTACCCGCCTGCCCTGAACTTTGCCTGTTAAACTACTACGATACTGTCTTCCCTCTGCCATTTATGTTCACCGGTGATTTGACCCCTGCCTGTTTGTTTACGCTATTAACTAATAAAGCTTGCATATGGATCGCAACCCGAGTGACGACTCATCACAGAAGACCTCGCCAGTACCCGATCTAGCGGCTTTCACTCAGCTTTGTGCGACCATGTCTGCTCAGGCAAGTCAACTAGCTACCCATCAGCATCAACTTAATCGGCTTACATCTCTCACAGAGGAGTTGGTCAAGGCGCTTCATGCGCTGCACGCCACGCCGATTCAACCCACAGCGCCAACGCCCGCGGCAGTTGCCGCTTCACATACGGGCGAGACACCATCACCGGTGAGTCCTCGTTTGTGTTTTCCTGAGCGGTTTGATGGTGATCCCCTCAAATGTAAAGGTTTCAGTCTACAATGTTCTCTGTTTCTAACCCAACAACCTACACTATACCCCACTGAGGCCAGTAAAATTGCCTTCGTTTGTTCATTATTCACCGGAAGGGCTCTAGAATGGATTACCGCCGTTTGGCGCGATGATGGTTCTGCTTTTTCCACCTATGACTCTTTCATGCAGCGTTTTAAGGAAGTTTTCGATCATCCCCAAGAAGGGAGAGGGGCTGTCGAGCGTTTGTTAGAGCTTACTCAGGGGCGTCGCACAGCAGCAGAATATGCTCTTACGTTTCGCACGTTAGCAGCTCAAACTACCATGGTGGATGATACACTTAAAACTGTGTTTCGGAGAGGATTGAACCCTGAGCTTCAATCAGAGCTTGCGTGTCGGGACGAAGGAAAGAGCTTGGATCAATTTATTGAACTAACCATCCACCTTGATAATTTAATTCGTTCACGGAGAAGTACACTACGCAGCACAGTGAGAACCTCCTCCCCAGCACAAGCAGAGGAACCTGAGCCCATGCAAGTGAACCAATGTCGTCTGTCATCAGAGGAACGTAATCGGAGGAACTTCGTATCCCAGGGGTTTGCAGCAAAACATAATATTACCCTTATTGATTTTCCCTTTTCTCTCACAGTGGAGGCGATAGACGGGAGACCACTCGGCTCGGGATCAGTCTCAGCCATTACTGAGAGATTAACTATGCAGACGGGCATCTTTCATAATGAGACGATCCAATTTTATGTTCTCCCCACATCTACTGTGACTGTCATTTTAGGTTTACCCTGGCTTCGGAAACACAATCCCATTATTTCCTGGAGGGACGGCCAATTGCTCACTGGAACAGTAATTGCAATGGAACTTGTATCTCTACTGATCTTTCTGTGCCCCTCAGGAACATTTCATTGACTGATGCGATCTTTGAAGAGACCTTCCCAGAGGAGTACAAAGACCTGGCCGAAGCCTTCAGTAAGGCCAACGCGTCCAAATTACCACCTCACCGCCCTTACGACTGCGCCATCGATCTGCTACCCGGCACCACACGACCTAAAGGTCGTATATTTCCCTTATCACAACCTGAGTCAGACGCTATGAAGAAGTATATTGATGAGGAACTCTCTAAAGGATTTATAAGGCCCTCAACCTCTCCGGCATCAGCTGGTTTTTTCTTCGTTCGCAAGAAGGACGGTGGGCTTAGGCCATGTATAGACTATAGGGGTCTAAATGAGATAACTGTCAAATATCGCTACCCGCTACCCCTGGTTCCTGCAGCATTAGAACAGCTCCGCACAGCCAAGTTCTTCACAAAGTTAGATCTTCGATGTGCGTATAACCTTATTCGTATCAGGGAGGGTGACGAATGGAAAACGGCCTTTTCGACCACATCTGGGCACTATGAATATTTGGTTATGCCGTTTGGGCTGGTCAACAGTCCTTCTGTCTTCCAAGCTTTTGTTAACGACATCTTCCGAGACATGCTCAATAAATCTGTCATTGTTTATATCGATGATATTCTGATTTACTCCGAGACCTACGGCGAACATGTTAGCCATGTCAGAACAGTCCTACAACGCCTAATTGATCATCAGCTCGCTGCTAAACTCGAGAAGTGTGAGTTCCGTCAGACGGGCGTGACTTTCTTAGGTTGCATTATCAGCCCTGATGGAGTTACCATGGACGAAGGGAAGGTAACCGCCGTTCTAAATTGGCCTCGACCTAACACACTAAAGGAACTTCAGCCTTTCTTAGGGTTTGCGAACTTCTATCGACGGTTCATCCGTAACTTTAGCTCAGTAGCTAATCCGCTAACGTCCATGGTGAGGAAGGGCAACTATCGTTTAACCTGGTCCACCGAAGCTCTCCAGGCTTTTCAGCAGTTAAAAGAACGCTTCTCCTCTGCCCCCATTCTCAGACACCCAAACCCCGACCTTCCTTTTGTGGTAGAGGTGGACGCCTCCAATTCCGGTATTGGGGCCATCCTCTCGCAGCGGCAGGGCAAACCACCCAAACTTTATCCGTGTGCTTATCACTCCCGTAAACTAACCGGCGCTGAGAGGAATTATGATGTAGGGGATAGAGAACTACTGGCCATGAAGGCGGCCTTCGAGGAGTGGCGTCATTGGCTAGAGGGTGCCAAACACCCATTCACGGTTCTTACTGACCATAGAAACCTCGAATACTTGAAAACCGCCAAAAGGCTGAATCCGAGGCAGGCCAGGTGGTCCCTTTTCTTTTGCCGTTTCCAATTCACCGTGACCTATCGCCCGGGATCTAAGAATGCCAAGGCCGACGCTCTCTCCCGACAATCAGAGACTCAGGAAACTCCTCAAACCCTAGAGACTGTAATTTCTCCCAAATTGGTCGTTTCACCCATCCAGTGGGATATTAGCACGGAGATAGAACAACACAACGCTCAGAATCCAGTTCCCACCGACTGCCCTATCATAAACAAAGTTTATGTCCCTGGACCATTCAGAATCCGCCTAATTGAACAAGTTCACTGTCACCCTTCCTCCGGTCACCCAGGCATAACAGCCACGATTCACCTCGTTCAGAACCGGTTTTGGTGGTCTACTTTGAATACTGATGTTACCCAGTTTGTAAAGCGTTGTGAACACTGTAATATGCACAAGGCCTCCCATCAAGCTCCAGCCGGACTTTTACAACCTTTACCCATACCCCAACGCCCCTGGTCTCACATAGCCATTGATTTCATAACTGATCTCCCACTCTCTAACCAATGTACCACCATACTAACCATCATCGACAGGTTCTCCAAGGCCATCCGCCTTCTGCCTCTACCCAAATTGCCCACTGCCCTTCAGACTGCCGAGCACCTCTGCAATTGGGTGTTTCGTATTTATGGACTCCCAGATGACATTCTGTCAGACAGAGGCCCCCAGTTCACATCTCGTCTATGGTCTGCACTGTTCCAGTCTTTGAACATTAATGTGAGCCTTACGTCAGGGTATCATCCCCAGTCAAATGGGCAAGTGGAGAGGATGAACCAGGAACTCACACGCTTTTTACGCACTTACTGTAGCCAGCATCAGGAGGATTGGGCACGTTATGTTATGTGGGCCGAATATGCCCAGAATTCTCTCCGGAAGGAAGCGACCGGATTAACCCCTTTCCAGTGTGTTCTAGGCTACCAGCCTCCTCTCTTCCCCTGGTCAGGGGAAACTACGAATGTTCCCGCAGTCAACGACTGGCTCAGACGCAGCGAGGACGTATGGAATCTGGCACACACACACCTACAACGGGCCATAAGACGCCAGAAAGAACAGGCCGACCGTCACCGCCGAACTACTCCAGAGTATCGACCAGGGCAATGGGTATGGCTCTCTACACGAGACCTCCGACTCCGACTTCCCTGTAGAAAGCTCAGTCCGAGGTATGTGGGTCCCTTTCAAATCACACGCCAGATAACTCCTGTATCGTTCTGTCTTGATCTGCCTAACCACTTTCGTATCTCTCCCACTTTTCATGTGTCCCTGTTAAAGCCCGCCGACGGTCCCAGTGAGGAGGGGGAGGAGAGGTCCGGTGACGAGGGTCCTCCGCCCATGATAATCGATGGCAAGGAGGCGTATCAAGTGCACGAACTACTAGATTCGAGACGCTGAGGGAGAACACTGCAGTATCTGGTTGACTGGGAGGGGTATGGTCCTGAAGAACGATCATGGGTCAACGCCAGTGACATCTTGGACCCCAACTTGGTGGAAGATTTCCATCGGACCCACCCTGAAAGACCAGCCCCTCGACCACGCAGTAGACCTCGGCGTCAAAGGCCTCCTCGCGCCAGGAGGCGCTCACAGGGGGAGGGCTCTGTCACCGAGACGAACTCCGTGGTTCCCTCCCCTGGCCGCCGGAGGGCGCCATCTCCCGAGTATTGACTCTGTTCCACATCATCTTGCACTACATTCTCCATAAGCCCATCTTCCATTGTTAACCATGGTGACCTGCAAAGAAACGCGTGCAGCCATCATTGCGTTGCATAAAAATGGGTTCACAGGCAAGGATATTGTGGCTACTAAGATTGCACCTAAATCAACAATTTATAGGATCATCAGCAACTTCAAGGAAAGAGGTTCAATTCTTGTAAAGAAGGCTTTAGAGCGTCCAAGAAAGTCCAGCAAGTGCCAGGATCGTCTCCTAAAGAGGATTCAGCTGCGGGATCGGAGTGCCACCAGTGCAGAGCTTGCTCAGGAATGGCAGCAGGCAGGTGTGAGCGCATCTGCACGCACAGTGAGGCGAAGACTTTTGGAATATGGCCTGGTGTCAAGAAGGGCAGCAAAGAAGCCACTTCTCTCCAAAAAAACATCAGGGACAGATTGATCTTCTGCAGAAAGTATCATGAATGGACTGCTGAGGACTGGGGCAAAGTCATATTCTCCAATGAAGCCCCTTTCCGATTGTTTGGGGCATCTGGAAAAAGGCTTGTCAGGAGAAGAAAAGGTGAGCGCTACCATCAGTCCTGTGTCATGCCAACAGTAAAGCATCCTGAGACCATTCATGTGTGGGGTTGCTTCTCATCCAAGGGAGTGGGGTCACTCACAATTCTGCCCAAAAACACAGCCATGAATAAAGAATGGTACCAAAACACCCTCCAACAGCAACTTCTTCCAACAATCCAACAACAGTTTGGTGAAGAACAATGCATTTTCCAGCACGATGGAGCACCGTGCCATAAGGCAAAAGTGATAACTAAGTGGCGCGGGGACCAGAACGTTGAAATTTTGGGTCCATGGCCTGGAAACTCCCCAAATCTTAATCCCATTGAGAACTTGTGGTCAATCCTCAAGAGGCGGGTGGACAAACAAAAACCCACTAATTCTGATAAACTCCAAGAAGTGATTATGAAAGAATGGGTTGCTATCAGTCAGGATTTGGCCCAGAAGTTGATCGAGAGCATGCCCAGTCAAATTGCAAAGGTCCTGAAAAAGAACGGCCAACACTGCAAATACTGACTCTTTGCATAAATGTCATGTAATTGTCGATGAAAGCCTTTGAAACGTATGAAGTGCTTGTAATTATATTTCAGTACATCACAGAAACAACTGAAACAAAGATCTAAAAGCAGTTTAGCAGCAAACTTTGTGAAAACTAATATTTATGTAATTCTCAAAACTTTTGGCCACGACTGTACATATATGAGGTTCATAGGACATCTAGTGGTCATCTGATATAATGACATCCAGAGTCACGGGTGTATGTTTTGTCACTCGGGCAGTTGAATAAAGTTACGTGATGGCACAGCAGGTCGTGTTCGTCTGTCTGTCTAAAGAACAGAACAGGCCCGACTAATTTCCAAACAGTGTTTTTGAAAAATGACTTACCCCACCTTTAAGATATCTTTAATACTTTTTGAATTACAGGCATGCAGAGTTGAGGGAACTGGTGGATCCTCATGTTCACCTCACGATGATGACAAGCAGCCGTACGCCGTACCCATCACTGACATGAGGTTCCCGAGGTCTGGACCTCTGTATTTTTCCGAGGTGTATATAACAAAGGTTGTGAAATAACTGACTTATATTAGCCTAGCTATACTTTGGAGCTGCACGGATATATCGCACAACGCCAAAATTACCGACATTTTCATCTGAGCTGTCAGCGCTCGTTAATGTCAAAATGGTTGAGAAGAACAATGAAATTAAAGTAGGCGGTTTTATGTTCACAGAAGCTGCTGAATGATGATCATGAATTCCGTAAAGAGCGAGATAACTCGACACTTAATATGTGTAAGCTGTTTTACAATAGAAATGTTAAACGACCACCCGAAATATTTAGGGATGCAAACTAATAAACTTTAGTTTAATTTCGCCATTTTTGGTGAAAATATAGACTATAATTGACGTTATTCTTTTGTAATTAGTAACATATGTAAAAAATAATGACTAAAAATAAAGTTATAGCTCTTACTTTTTCCTCCAAGAACTCCCGGTTGCCTGAGGACCGTTAAATGACGCGCATGCGCAGCACTGTGAGTGCGTGAGCGCTGCTAGTGGTTTCCAATTCAAATCACATCACAGTTATTAACATCGCACATCTAGCGATTTTATTCATTTATTTATTTTTGTTTGACGTGCATTTAAACGCTATATTGCACCGACATTAAATTACAAATAAATTAATTAATTAATAAATAATAGATTAAAATACACATTGTGAGTAGATGGCGCTGATGGAACAACAGAAATGCAGTTGTTAAAAGAATGAGCTTCAAACAGGTTTAGTCACAGGACTATGATTTATTTTCATAAACAGAGGCAATGTTTCAAGAATTAGTGTTGGAAGCACATTTTTACTTAAAATAGCTGAGCACTCAAGTAGTTGACATGCTTGTGTGTGTGTGTGTGTGGGGGGGGGGGTATTCCCTACTTTATGGGGACCAAATGTCCCCACAGGTATAGTAATACTAGTAAATTTTGATCTCGTGAGGACATTTTTTGGTCCCCGTGAGGAAACAAGCTTATAAATCGTACAGAATGATCTTTTTTGAAAATCTAAAATAGCAGAACATTTTCTGTGATGGGTAGGTTTAGGGGTAGGGGTAGTGTAGGGGGACAGAATGTACAGTTTGTACAGTATAAAAACCATTACGCCTATTGAATGTCCCCATAAAACATGAAAACACAACTGTGTGTGTGTGTGTGTGTATGTTTAATAATTATCACTATGATGAAATTAAGTCTTGATTTAGCATTGTTGGTGGTGATGCACACCAAAAACTGTAAATTCTGTTTATTTATTACACAACATCTGTGAGAGCCCTTTGACCATCTTAAATGTCAGGATCTCTATCTCTCCTTCCCTGTGGAAAACTGAGGACAGTAAGGAAAAAACCCAAGAGTCTATCTGGTCAAAATGAGCGTCTGTGTGATGTTAGATTCCTCTTGTAGAAGCTTCCAGACTTGAGACGCTCCACATGCACAGGCTTCCTGAGGTTTTGCATCTTGAATCTTCTAGAATGGAGTAATTTATCTTGAATTATCTCTTCAATATCTTTTAATAATAACTCATGTCAGGAATAATCATCTAGAACCATTTTTATTTCATTTATTTAGTTTTTTTTCTTTTGAATAATGTTTAGCCTGTTTAGATCATTCTCTTTTAAAGTTTCTTATGATTATAAAAATGGCAGACATAAAATATACATTAAAATAAAATAAAACATTAAAATAACATTTATTTAAAGGCACTGTATATCACACAGATTAGATCGGAGCATAAAATGAACATTTTCAAGTTTCATTCAGTCAGCCTTTTTTACAAAATTACAAGTTTTTAACTTAAGCAATATTAAGATTCATTGAGAGTAAGCAAGAGATTAATTTCCTGTCTTTATATCATCATGTAGGACATCCGTCTCTGAGGAGTTTATACTGGAGTTCAATGATGCCGATGAACCGATCTCTGTATTGTCGAGTTTGGCTTTCCTCTCTTGTGGGCCAGTATTCAACCCAGGTCTCCTCTCCAAACATGTACTGCAGACTAAAAACAACAGAAACATGAGGTCAAAACAGACAAAATGTAAATTTATGAAGCACATGCATCATTTCTAGTAAAGGGTCAATGAACAATAAGGATGTCCATGATGATAAAAAGGAGAATTATTTTAATAGTATTTGTAGTCATGTTGGTTTTTATACATTTTTGACAAACATTTAATACATATTCAGTTTCACCTGAACAAAACTTGTATTTTGATCACATGAATTTGTGATATTTTCTAAAAGGAAGTGTCTAATGGGGTCTTTTCTGATTTATAGTTTTAAATTGCTGACATCACACTGACTTTGTTTACATTTTTTTCATTTTTTCATTTTTCATCATTTGGCAGACGCTTTTATCCAAAGCGACTTACAAGTGAGGCAATTACGGGTTAGGTGTCTTGCTCAAGGGCACCTTAGTCATGGTATCGAAGGTGGAGAGAGTGCTGATTATTCACAATCCCCACTTTCTATTCCTGCCGCCATGGGAATCGAACCTGCAACCTTCAGATTACAAGCCCAACTCCCTCACCACTAGGCCACGACTACTTTGTGTACCTTTAGGCACACAAAACTTTTTCATATGTTCACATTAAAGTTCACTTATGCCAATATTTCTCTTTTCTAAAAAGCCTTATAATCAGATTTTTCCCCCTTAACTCTTTCCCTGCCAGCCAGCCTTTCACTGCACTTAGAAGATTTTGTTTGAATATCTGAACATACAATTTATCAAAAGAATGAACAGACCCTCTGCTTTTAAACAACAACAACAAATATTTGATTCTATCTTCATTCATACTTTTTTTTTTTAATCAACACTTGAATGTGGGTACGCTTCATAAAAGAAGGAACATTTTGAACAAAAATCTGAGAAAATCACATTTTGTCAAAGACTTTGTCCAGGTCGGATTCAGAACGATGATCAGAACATAGATGGAGTAGATTGAGTCCATCAACACCCTCAAAGCTTCACAGTCCTGTACCTCTTTGTGGGCTTGACACTTCATTCACTAACGTTAAGCAGTTGCGATTTATATGCCATTTAATGATCACATTAGCACATGTGCATAAGCAATGCTTCTATCGCTTGTTTCTGCTTTTTCACCTGTGTTTTGATCCGGTTACTGTACACTTTCAGAAGATGCGTAATGATGCCCCATTCAGTACAACAGAGAAAACATGGAATGATGGAAAATTCCGTCAATGGCGGGGAAAGAGATAATCTCTGACAAGTGACACCACCAAGGCATTTTTTACTTTAAACCCCACAAAATGCATTAAAAAAAACAACAACAAAAAACAATATCATTGAGTCATGAACAACATTCTAAGCTCAGGCAAATTCTGTTATTTACAGACACACAGAGGACACTTACCTTCCTCCTAGCCGTGGCAGGTCAGTGTATTTGCCCATGACGAGGTACGACTTGCCTTGTTGTAATCCTAAATGTTCTCTGCAACTGGGACGAGCCAAAAATGATCTGACTTTCCCCTCAACATTATCATCAGTGCCTACAGGACAGAACAGCGTTCAGGAAACACTTTCTCTACAATGCAGTTTAGCCTCATGCTGAACATGTACAGGTGCTGGTCATATAATTAGAATATCATCAAAAAGTTGATTTATTTCACGAATTCCATTCAAAAGGTGAAACTTGTATATTATATTCATTCATTACACACAGACTGATATATTTCAAATGTTTATTTCTTTTATTTTTTGATGATTATAACTGACAACTAAGGAAAATCCCAAATTCAGTATCTCAGAAAATTAGAACATTACTTAAGACCAATACAAAGAAAGGATTTTTAGAAATCTTGGCCAACTGAAAAGTATGAACATGAAAAGTATGAGCATGTCCAGCACTCAATACTTAGTTGGGGCTCCTTTTGCCTGAATTACTGCAGCAATGCGGCTTGGCATGGAGTCGGTCAGTCTGTGGCACTGCTCAGGTGTTATAAGAGCCCAGGTTGCTCTGATAGTGTCCTTCAGCTCTTCTGTATTGTTGGGTCTGGCATATCGCATCTTCCTCTTCACAATACCCCATAGAATTTCTATAGGGTTGAGGTCAGGCGAGTTTGCTGGTCAATTAAGAACAGGGATACCATGGTCCTTAAACCAGGTACTCGCTACTTTGGCACTGTGTGCAGGTGCCAAGTCCTGTTGGAAAATGAAATCTGCATCTCCACAAAGTTGGCCAGCAGCAGGAAGCGTGAAGTGCTCTAAAACTTCCTGGTATACGGCTGTGTTGACCTTGGACCTCAGAAAACACAGTGGACCAACACCAGCAGATGACATGGCACCCCAAACCATCACTGACTGTGGAAACTTTACACTGGACCTCAAGCAACGTGGATTGTGTGCCTCTCCTCTCTTCCTCCAGACTCTGGGACCCTGATTTCTAAAGGAAATTTACTTTCATCAGAGAACATAACTTTGGAGCACTCAGTCCAGTCCTTTTTGTCTTTAGCCCAGGCGAGACGCTTCTGACACTGTCTGTTGTTCAAGAGTGGCTTGACACAAGGAATGCGACAGCTGAAACCCATGTCTTGCATATGTCTGCGCGTAGTGGCTCTTGAAGCACTGACTCGAGCTGCAGTCCACTCTTTGTGAATCTCCCCCACATTTTTGAATGGGTTTTGTTTCACAATCCTCTCCAGGGTGCGGTTATCCCTATTGCTTGTACACTTTTTTCTACCACATCTTTTCCTTCCCTCCGCCTCTCTATGAATGTGGTTGGACACAGAACTCTGTGAACAGCCAGCCTCTTTTGCAATGACCTTTTGTGTCTCGCCCTCCTTGTGCAAGGTGTCAATGGTCGTCTTTTGGACAACTGTCAAGTCAGCAGTCTTCCCCTTGATTGTGTAGCCTACAGAACTAGACTGAGAGACCATTTAAAGGCCTTTGCAGGTGTTTTGAGTTCATTAGCTGATTAGAGTGTGGCACCAGGTGTCTTCAATATTGAACTTTTCACAATATTCAAATTTTCTGAGATACTGAATTTGGGATTTTCCTTAGTCAGTTATAATCATCAACATTAAAAGAAATAACATTTGAAATATATCAGTCTGTGTGTAATAAATGAATATGATATACAAGTTTCAGTTTTTGATGACATTTTAATTATATGACCAGTACCTGTATTTGAGAGGACAAACATCATTTAACTGGAATCAGACACATTTCAAATGCATTTCATGATCAGTGGAGAAACATGGAGATAATATTTAACTGTACCTTCTCTCAGCATCTGCTCCACCTTCAAGTGATAGACATCAGAGTCATGTCCCAGATCCATCCCCACCACTGAGACTTTATAAACTGTCAAACATACGTGTTATATTTTTATAGGCATAATAACGGATTAGATTGGATTTAGTGGTAGAGGTCAAATATTTTTACACAAGGGGTAAAGGAATAGTTCACTCAAATAGAGAAAATGTCATCATTTACACCCTCATGTTATTCCACACCTCTGACTTCCTGCACAACAAAAACAATGGGAAAGGTATTTCCCATAAAAAAAAGTACCCCATGTGATCAGACCATTCACTGACTGATTGATTCGGCTCCAGCGGTTCTTGAGTTAACAGCTCAATGGAAGGGAAGATTTACAGTCATTTAAAAGTCAAATTTGGGTGTGTTTCTCTCACGAAGCTTTCATTTGGCTTCAGGAGATACAGAAGTCAAATTATTCATTATTCAGCATGTTTGTCATTTTTGGAGCTTGACAGACACGGTCACTATGAAAAGTGATCACATCACATCTGAAGTGTTTTGTGAGCAATAATGTTTCCTTTTGAGTTCCACTGAAAAACATCAGGTTCATGGAGGATTAGGACAACACGGGCTCTGTAAATAATGAATCTTGATGTATGAAGTGATGACAGTCAATGAATTAACAAAGGAATGAATGCGTTTACCATAATCCATGCCAGCTTCACAGGAATAATCCATTCGATGATTTTCGGAGACTTTTTTCTTCTGGTATGTGCAGTTTTCTGTGTTCAGAGAAGTTAATGTTTACACACACACATACACATACTTTACACAAATTGTTTGTTTCCTCATTTAGATACAAGAATAAAGAAATCACTACTAAATGTTTAAAACTGCAAGTAGCCTGAAGGAACCAAATAAAATACAACAGCAATACAGGATATGGTGACTTTAGTATTATTTGTGTGATCACACCTTCAGCACACAGGCACAAATCTCCCTTACACAGTCTGTACAGAGCGCCGGCTGATCTTTCAGGGTGGAAGAACTTTGTACAGCGAGAGTCTGAAACACACACACAGGTTTAATGCAGGGAGGTTAATTAATTAAAAATGCTACTATACATGATTTTAAGAAATATTAAGCCTTTGTTCAATAGTGGTATTTAAGTAACTTTAATAAACGTACCCTAGAAAAAAAAACATGACTAAACAATGGCACTGACATATTTTAAGAAATGTCAGCACAAATTGCTCCCAGTTAAATCAGCTCATATACATATATTTTAGTCTGGGACTAGCTTAACCTTGTCTGTGAAACCAGGGGTAAGTGTATTTTATTTCAGTTGATTTCATCTAAGCCTGTGGCTGGAAGTCAGGTCTATGTTTGGAACAAGAATCTGTTATCTGGGTGCGCACTCATACTGAGCTCACCATGTGACACACTGTGATATCACTAGCTGTTTCCATCCACCTATTTTTATGTGCATTTTGAGATATCGCATAAAAAACGTTGAATGGAAAAGCTAAGATGTGCATAAAAAACGTATGTGCTCAAAAAAGTAGGATACATTTTTTTTTTATGTGATGTGCATAAACTACGATGGAAAAACTGAATAAATTCCTTGATTCACATCAACTTTGGGGGAGCGCTGTTGTGTTTTTAGTGAGCTTCTCACAGGTGAAATTTCAACTAAATAATAATCAGACCTAAAAGTTTATTACATTTATTCTTTCAGTGGGATATGATTTATGAACACACACTGGCATAAAGTTAGTAGATAGTGTGTGTGTGTGTGTGTGTGTGTGTGTAATGGCAGCTTCGGGCATCAAACGAGGCACTAAAGAGACGATGGAAACATAGCTAATGTGATGAGAAACAGGAAGTAGAATGTCCCCCCGATCACTGATATTTTGAACTACCTCCTCTCAACCTATTGCATATTACTCAACAGTATGTGAGAGAGGAGAAAAGTCTGCTGGAGGCTCTGCTGACTGACTCACAAAAATCAGTCAAGCTTGAATTGAGCCACAGTACAATAATCTCTTATTACATAATATATGTATATGACGACTAAATGTGTTAATGTTTCAGTGCATTATTTTTAATACTTAATGGCACTAAATTAACATGTTAATTTGAGAGCTTCAGTTTAATTAAACAAGTGTGTGTGTGTGTGTGTGTGTGTGTGGGAATTCCCTACATTATGGGGACCAAATGTCCCCACAGGTATAGTAATACTAGTAAATTTTGATCTTGTGGGGACATTTTTGGGGTCCCCATGAGGAAACAAGCTTATAAATCATACAGAATGATCTTTTTTGAAAATCTAAAATAGCAGAACATTTTCTGTGATGGGTAGGTTTAGGGGTAGGGGTAGTGAAGGGGTGGATTCTGGAATCCACTGCCGCTTATATATATATATATATATACATATATATTTTGAGCGATTTATCATGAAGCTATCTTTCTAAATATTGAATTATTTGGAATGACTAACTTCAATTTATGTTAAAGCATTTATTTTCCTTTTCATTTTTCAAACACTAGAAAATAATGATGTATATTGTCTGTACCTCTGACTGAGAGAAAAGTACAACTTATCAGTATGTTTTGGGAAAGTTTCCTGTTCAGAGCAGAGCTCAGATCAACTTCAGCCTTGAAGAAGCTGTGAATCATGTGTATCTTTGTATGTGCGCTAAGTGTTCTGTACAGGTCCGTTATGGGTACTGGTGGACAACTGGGACTTGAGACCTGCAGACGCCTTGTCCTGACTTAACAGGACATTCTGTGCCTAACTTCAGGGTCTGATCGTCAGCATCATGATGGAAGGAGATATGATTCTGACTATCTGTCCATGTGTGGAAAATTACCAGTTTTGTCTAGTGTTCTTAACCAATCAGAATCTTAGTAATGACGTAGTTAGTGGACTCTGTTGGAGTATAATTGTTGTGGAAATGTGAATGTAATAGAGAGAGCGGCCTACAAACTCCTTGGGAGACTTGAAGCTGCTTCTGCTGATGAAACTGCAAACTATTCTTTATTAAAATTTTCTTCAAATTATTTTTTTTTAAACTCTGACTCCAGGTCTTCATTTATCAAATCTGGTCTTTTGGGTCTTTAACTGTAAAATCCCCTACAGTAGTGTAGGGGGACAGAATGTACAGTTTGTACAGTATAAAAACCATTACGCCCATGGAATGTCCCCATAAAACATGAAAACACAACGCGTGTGTGTGTGTGTGTGTGTGTGTGTGTATGCAGCGATATCTCACCTGGTGAGTAATACTCATATATTGTGACTGCAGCAGGTTGAAGCAGACCCACATTAAACATCTTGTGCATCCTGAAAGAGAGTCTTTCTGTCTCTTTATGAGAAACCTAATGAAATTTACATGATATTAAATATATTGCAAACTGGAAACTGCCCCCATTCACTTCTACACAAGCAACAAATAAAATTAATCATAATATTTGAATATGAATTACAAATGGTGTTTCTTTCTTGCATCCATTTAACAATGTATAACTGCAATTACAATGCTAAGTATTCTTTTTTATATTGCCGATAGAAAACAAAATGTTTAAGTCTTTGGCTACATCGGTATATTTAATTTGCACATTCTCTTCTGCTTAAAGTGTCATGTGAAATATGATTCAGATATATATTCAGTAATATACACACAGGTGACTATGCAATTCTGTGGCCTTGCAGGTAATGAGCATCGTGGAACATCTGTCAGCCAATCAGAATTCAGAATAATCTGTTTTTGACATCATTGGTCAACACAGTCTGAAATACCTTCTCTAAGTAGAGGATGAGGGATCCTCGCTCTGACAGCACTTTTTCTATCTCAAATTTCTGAAAGTATCTCTCCTTCACTCTGGACAACTGAGAACAAGAAAATAAGAAAAACAAACACATGTTTTATGGTCTTTCTGCAGTAGTTTCAGACATCACTGCATCAGTTTATCATCACAATACCTCTTTAAGATCATTTTCTTCAACATAAAATCCTGTCGGTATGCCAATGTCCAGAACAGTCATCGTGGCATCGGTTTTATGGCTTTTGTAGCTGTGAAGATGGAGATGAAGAGCAAATTGTATTAACAGGTTTTACAGGTCTTCAGTTTTGTTCCATCTACTCTGTTTGCATTAAGGCTGCTTTCACACCGGAGCTCTTGGTACAAACCGAAGTCCGTTTGATGTCAGATTTCTTATATTGTAGTATAATAAACTTTATTTATTGTAGTCTGAATGAACGGTCTTTAAAGAGCAAGTTGTATCCGCGTCAGAACGCAGTGAAACTAAAGTCATTATCTAGTCATGTTGGTGACCAGATGTCCCTGTACTCACGTTCATGAAGCAAACATACAGCAAATGTGGAGAAGTGGGGTGGAATCAAACTCCAATGAAGCAAACAAACCAAGTGTGAAAACAGCCTGAATGATTAAGTACAAATAAAATGTTTTCTTGACGGAAATAAATAGGATATTTTTTCACATACATGAAATCCATTGTGAACCGGTAACTTTCAATGGCTCCTGGTTTTGCTGAAGGAAAACAAAAGTATTTGGTGGTTTTAGTTCAGGTCAAGTCTGAAACACAGAGTTTGGGGGGGGGGTCTTTTCAGTTAATATTGGGTCATTCTAAACCCATGGTAAACCGAATCATGTGTTATCTTGTTTAGCGTTCCATGTGTAAAAAGCAGCACTAATTCCACTTCTAATGCCATTGTAGTTACAAGAGTCAAACGTTCCTAAACAGGGTTCAGAGTGATGATAACCCGGGGTTAAGCACAGTGTGAAAAGCCGTAATGTACAGTAAGTGCTGCAGAAAGGCCTCTTTGTCAATCTTACCTTCAGGGTCTCTTTCCATTTTAACAGTCAGATCAAATAATGTACAGTCAGACTTCTTCTCAACAGGTCTGGCGTAATACAGCGTCAGAACCTGAAAACAGCAGCTCGTCTCACATTAGATGTTCAAACACTTTAATCTTGTTCTTGATCATATAAACGCTCATGAACACTCACTGAGAGAACGGCTGTTCCTGTTCCTCTAGCCGTCACATTGAAGTCCTTGTTGATCTCCAACTGTTGAGTGAACGCAGATGTTATCAGAACAATCAAATCCATGATGTAACAGAGATACCTGAAGATTTTAGTGACCAAACACAACACTAATGATGTAGACAATTAAAAATGATGGATGAAGAACAACAAAACTCCCCAAATTCCTTACTTTCTATGATACAACAGAAACATCCAACTGATATGAGCAGCACTCAATTTGAAGCAGGTAGATGAGTTACTCCTCACCTTCTCTGACCGTGTAAGATGCGCGTTCTCTCTTTTAATAGTATATCTGACTGGTCGTCTTCCTGCCACTGCCAGCTCCACATTCAGATTGAAGTTTTGTAGGTCCTTCACCTGTGTGCGATACTCTGCCATGGCCTGGAACACCATGATGGTCGCCTAGAAAGCACAGAAAAGCTTTCAAAGACGAGTTCTGCTCCTGTTTCTCACAGTCAAATGATGAGATGTTCGTGTACCTGTATGTTTCCATAACCACCAAAATGGGACTGTTGTCTGCCCAGCCAGTGCACTGCCTCTCCTGCTTTATCGAAGTCTTTGGCCTTCACAAGCGCCAGCACAGCATAGGCTGTCGCCTCTCGTGAGTGATAAGGCTGTCCAGGTACAATCCAGGACCTGCCGTCTGATTCAAACACAAATCAGGAATAGAAACAGGACTGTTGTTGCCTCTCTATTCGTTCTATTACTGTTATGGACACCAATAAGCAGCGATCATTACGCCACAAAACTTTGACAACTCTTCCATCATTTACACTGGGGTTTGTTTTAATGTTGCATGTTGTATAAATAAAAACACTAATCATGCACATGATTTGTTACTGACCTTCTCCTTGGCTGGAATGTTTCATCAAGATGTCTTTATTGAGTTTGTCAGCATTGGCCATGGCGTAGGACGTCATCGCAACAGCGTAAGGATTGGTCAGTTGTGGAAGTCGACCTTCTAAGAATGAAACGGCCCTCCTGATACTTTCATCCAGACTCTATAAAAGTGTGTGTACGATATTAAATGTTTTACATCCTGCAACATACAGTGCATAATCGACTAACTCTTCGAGAATGATTTATTTTGCTACCAGTAAGATTTCACCAATCACAATTCTTTAGATGAACTTTGTCATAATGGTCCATAAATAATACCATCAAATGTCAGAAAAAAAGGTTTTAGACAATAATGAAATCATAGATATGCATTTTGTTCACTTTAACTCTATGGCTACACTCACTGCTGTAAAGTCGTGGCCTAGTAGTGAGGGAGGCGGGCTTGTAATCTGAAGGTTGCTGGTTCGATTCCCACGCCGGCAGGAATTGAAAGTGGGGATTGTGAATAAACAGCACTCTCTCCACCTTCAATATCATGACTAAAGTGCCCTTGAGCAAGACACTTGACCCCTAATTGCTCCCCTTGTAAGTCGCTTTGGATAAAAGCGTCTGCTAAATGATGAAAAAATGTAAAGAAGAACCTGAGTTTGAACAATTGAACTCCTTTGGTCTGCACTATTTTTGACCAAAGTAATATTAGCAACCAACAATTTGTTCTGTCCAGCAATTTTGACTAAACCACCCTAGACAGAGAGTCTTGTTTACGTTTGGAAGGCGTTTCCAAGTGTTGCCTTGTTCCATTAATAATTATAAGAATCACTTTTTGGACTACAATTACCTCGACTCCTCTGTTTTAAAACCCACAAGCCACCACTGGTGGTGAAACACATGTACTTACACCAACTGATCCAGCACAGATCTGTCTGCTCTCTTGCATGGCAATCACAACAAAGGCCGTCAGAGAGGCATCAGCATCTTTGCCTCGTACGTCACCCTGGAATAAAACAGTACAAAAAAACAATCAGATTATGTGTGTTTTAATCATTTAATAACAATATGCACATTAATGTACAATAATGAACATTGCTGGTGTGAATCTGGCTTCTAGGAGTTCCAGAAATGTTGAAAAATAAATTGATAGCTAATACTTTTTATGCTGCTGTCTAAAGTTTTTGCTTTGAATTTAAAACAACAAATATTGTAGTATAGTTTAGCTGACTATAGTTATTATTTAATGCATAACTAGTGGCGACCACAGAGAAATAAATCTCTGGTTCTGAATCATTTCATCATTCTTTTGCCACAATCAGGCCACATTCACTTACCACCATCTCTCCATGAAGTACAGCTGAATCCTCTCTAAAGGAGCCGTTTGACTGTTGTTTGTGGAGAATCAGCCACTTGAGGGCGCTGCAGATCACATTCTCCTCGATATAAATTAAGTTATTGGCTATGGAGAAGATTTTAGCCACATATGCTGTCAGCCTTTAACAGACAAACAGAAAGATATCACATCAATAAGCAATAATTATTTTTACTATTTAAAATAATATTAAAGAAAATACATAAAACTGGAAAAATCAGGCATGAAATGAAATAAAATTGACTTTACCATGTGCTGCTCGGCCTGTCTTTCCAGGCAGCGTACGATCCATCTGGTTTACGGTAGCCCAGCTGCTGCTCATAACCTTATACAAAAAGGATAAAGAGAATATTTATGTGTTTATTATCTTTTCTGCTTTTGATCAAAAGTTTTCAGGAGACCCTTACTGAACAAAAATATATGGGAATATACTGCAAAATAAAATGCAATATATTACATAATACATTTCCATATATGGGAAACTAGTGCTTATATTTTTCACTATACTGCAATATATGCATTGACCATATTGATACATATAGAATATTTAGAAATGAAGATAAAAACCTTTATTGTGTTTAAATGTGAATGTATTGAACACACATATCTGCACACATTCACTGAATGAGTTACAGCAGATTTCTAGTTCCCAGCATGCTTTGCTTCTGACTGTTAAAGGAGAGTAAATGTTAAAATTAAGTGTTAGTGTTCAATATTAATATAGGAGGACATCTGTTAGTGTTTAAAGTTCTATTATTTTGGAATTTAAAAGGTTTTCTGGTATGTGAGAGTTTTTGGGGTCACTATTGAGCTGAAGAGAGTCTGTGGTTAGATTGATGACTGAATAAACACTATTAAGATTGTAGTTACTTTGTGAGTATAAAATGTAAAGTCATATTATTAAAATATCCTAAAATCACTCGTGCAGTGTTATATATTTCATTCAACTGTGTACTTACATTATCCTAAATGTTACCAAAGAATTGTTAATTCAAAGAAAACCACAACTTTAAACAGTTGCAAATATAAAATTAGTGCGGAATATTCGATTAATCGCATTCAAAATAAAAATTTGTGTTTAGATAATATATGAGTGTTTACTGTGTAGAATTATTATGTATATATAAATACACAGCCATGCACGGATATATTTAAGAAATATTTGCATATCTATTTTTGTATATATATTTTATATATACATAATAATTATACACAGTAAACACTCATATATTATCTAAACACAAACTTTTATTTTGGACGCGATTAATCGAATGCCCAGCACTAGAATTTACATATATTATGATATATTAGTAAATATATTGTCACATATTTTTCGATATATGAAAAACAACATTTCCTTATGTATTATTCAATATACTGTAATATTATTATGTATATTTTCAAATATAATATCATTTAATATGTTCATCATTCTGTAAAGAGAGCTTGAGAGTGCTTTTTGATTTATTACAGATTCTTTATATCTGTTATCCTGCTGACCTGTGTTGATATAGTTAATGGCTTCACTACGGCGGTCCATGCCAACAGTCTCCCACTGATTGGTGTTGTCCAGATAATGAGTGGCAATGACAGGTAGAGTCATACTGATCATGTTCCCCTCTCCATTACCACGGGGCTGGACAATGAGCTGACCCATGAAGTCTCCACTGATGGCCTGCTCGACTGTCTGAGAGATCTGTTCACCTGGAGGAATAAGAGCAAATGTTGGCTGACAATTCAGTTTTTATTTTCTTTGTTATGAAAGAATATTTTGTATGTAACATTCTCAACATTATTTGGTTTTACAATGCATCTTGGTTTCATTTACACCCGATTTTTACTCTAAAAGTAGCCTTTGTGTGAATGCAACTTAAAGCACACAAGTGGAGAATAAAATCTTGAAAGAAACGTTCTCAGCATCCTCAGTGCATTTGATCTGGATGTGATTGAAATGATTACAAACCAGCCCCAGCATTAAGTACTGCAGTACAATCTTCATACAAGTACTACAAAAACTCCTGAAGGAGTCGGAGCAGATGGATGTCATCAGGAGATTGTGTCTCTCTTTAAGCAAACCATGCATTGAGCTTTAAAGAAACATTCTTAAAAATGTATTTTTCCTTACCAGTAATCGTGATGTAGGTGTTCGCAGGAGTGTCTGGAACCCGATCGGTTGGTATGTCAGCTTTAACAATTATAGGTTTTTCTCCTGTTTTATTTGGGATGAAGAACAGGAAGATGAAGGAAGAGTCATGAGTCATGTGCTGATCACAGTTTGGATGGTTTTGGTGAGTAAGAGTAGGAGTTCATTCTGATCTCTTGATTGACTGGAACTATAATGATATTTTTGTCTTGACTGGATAGAAGTGAACTGACATTAATTCAATGATTTGTGTGTGTGTGTGTGTGTGTGTGTGTAAATATAAAGTTTCCATGATTCTCAGTAAATCTCACCATTCTTGACAGGATTGAGCTCCACATTTCTATGTAATTGACTCAGCACACCTTCAGACTGAAAGAGAGACGGTAAGTTAACTACCCATGGTGCTCTAGTTTATCTGTTCAAAATATGACAATCATCTATTGGTCATTATTTGTAACAAATGACCAAATCAATTGAAACAATTATCATCAGACGTACCACCACCTTCAGGCTCTTTCTCACTCCATCAGTGTGGTCAGAATCATATGCTGAAGCTTTCACCTCAATCTTGTGATTTCCCAGCGTCATGGGAATAATCACATAAGAAACCGCTCTGCTGGACTCTTTGTCAACCTTTACTGTTATTCTGTATTTGCCTTTCTTACTCGCGAAGCTGCAAACATCTTCTGTCTTCATAAACTCCACACGTACCTGGAGAAAACAGGAGAGTGAGACTCAAATCGCTTCAATATCTAGAGGAAACTTCCTCCAAAATAAATCTTCATTTTGAGTCACATGCAGCTTAAAAACTAAAATGACTCAGAATCCATGCATGCTGTCATTAGTAAATTATTTGACTGCAGAAATGGTTATTATGATCCATGTGATTTTAATGTATACCATAAACCTAAAGGTATTTTTAATATCAAATCAGATCTACCTTCAGATCATCTGGTGTGTAGTTGTGAATAATGGCTTTGATTTCCAGTTGTTCTCCACGCACAGCTGAATAAGGCATCTTGAGGTCAATGAAAAAGCGCTTAAAAACGACGATCTCCTCTGGTTCTGCCACACAGATGCCTTCGAGGAGGAACACAGACACACAGAAGCTTTTAAAGCAGCAGCTCCTGGAGGATGATGTTTTTCAGACCATGAATCCTGCGTTTGCAGCTTCATCTTACCAAGTGTTGGTGACAGACTGACAGCCAAGATCTGCCATGTAGTGATAGAGTCTCTCAGGTAGATCTCTTTATCTGTGACTGGTGCTGGACTGAAATGAGGAAAATACAAGAGAAACTGTTGCAGTACTCTTCTAATGGTTGCTTATCATCAGACTCACATTGTAGCAAATAATTTACATGAGCTCATTCATCATGAACTGTTGGTGACACAACTTTTGTCTAAAAGTCTCCAACTCACCAGTTCTCACATAGATCAATCTCCTCCCAAAGCCAACTCTCAGGGAACTCAGTACGTGACACAATCTCATCAGAGTCTGTATAATCCTCCTCCTCATCATCATCACTTGCTATAACAGATAAAAAGAAAATAGTACAGAATACCTAATATAGAAATATAGAAACCTAATATAGCAAATGGACAAATTAAGTCAAGTAAAAATGTATTAGGGTTCTAATCGCGATGGTGCTGGAACCCTGTTATATCCACTGTTTCCACTGTTTTACCAATTATTTGTTTTCTGAATGTTTATCGGGAAAAGCAAAACATTAGCGAGAAAATGCAGAAGCACTGACTTATTTTTCTTCTAAAATCTCATATTTTTTTCCACCTCCATGTCCCTTAAGGGACCCTGTAGACTTCATTGCTACATAATTCTAGCATATTCTGATGATCCTCAAGATTATGTTTACTTTTTTCCAGTACAGGGTGTACAGTAAAGTTTTCATCCAATGTTTTGTTATTGACAAAAAAACATATGTGCAAAAAAATTATTTGTGAAATTTGCTGTCTCGAGACTGCATTCAGTTGACCTTTTACCAAAAAAGTGATGACGTCACTCCTAAAAAAATTTTGCATATATTGTAAATTTGCAGCTATCTTTTGCACCCCAAACATTTGTAAAATGTACAGAGTATATGAAATTTGCCAGTAGCTACTGCTTATTTTTACTTATATGTTATTAAAAAGGAAATGGGAAGGGGGAGAGCAGGGATGGTTGTAACATTTTTTTCCATTTCTGGCTGTATCTTAGAATTCTTTTAAGCCAGTGCGTTCAAAGTGTGATTAAAACTAGTCACAAGAGTCAGCTATTAAATGACATATCTGTTATCTTTGCAGCACAAACAGAAAATGGTTTAGTTTCAAACATGAGGAGTGAAATGTAATAATTCACCCCATAGTCGGGGTAAGTTGTAATAGACCCTGTGCTGAGATGTAACATTATGAAAAAGTATTATAACAAAAAAAAAATCAGTTTTGAAAGCATTTTATTCAACTCAGACTTTGCATAAATGTGTGTGTTTAACAAAAATTAATATAATGAGCAAAAGGTCATTTTATATCCCTCAATTTGTCTTTCTCTTCTAAGAGACGGGCCAGGGGTGTCGTGTCCACCATCCTGCAGAGTTCAGCTCCAGCCCCAACTAAACACACCTGAACCAGCAAATCAAGGTCGACTAGTTATATGACAAACTTCCAGTCAGGTGTGTAGAGGCAAGTTGCAGCTAAACTCTCCAGGACAGAGTCTTTTAGCTGTGAACTAGCTTGCCAAAACAATGGCACTAATAACTTGCATGAAAAATATCTACACGGACACACAATAAACAAAAATTAACTTTGTTCAGTTTAACTACAAAGCAGGAACTGCCATAAAAACAAATGAAGTAAAAAAGTCAAAATTAGTTTTTCTCCTCTAAAATCTGCCGTCTGCCACAGGACTCTACTTTCTTGTACGTGGAATAAGGACTAAACTAAGTGTGAAGTGAATTAGGTGATTTGTAGCTTGTTCCTGACTGGAGAAATTGGAAGTGTTACAAATAACCCGTGTTACAACCATCCCCGGTCTCCCCTATAAGACGACGACAGCGAAGTGGAGCAGCTCGTCTGACAGGACTTAACTGCCTTTATTTAAGTGCAGGTTTGGACACTGAGCAGATCATTTGTCCTGTATGAATTTATGTTTTAGGGTCAATAAAAAGACTGGTACAGTGAAATATTCAGTCTTTGCATATTGCAACAATCTGTAACACCTTGAACAGTGAAGCCAGTTGCGGTTTGACGTGAGCGCACTCAAAAAAGTTATTTGTTCTGGTTTCAGAATTTAATAACATCAAACCGATCAAAAACAAAGAAGTGCTGTTATTTTGTTTTTGTTGTTGTTTTCAGAGACAGATGCAGCTGTGACATACAACATTTTATTTGTGTATTTAAATGGTCTGCATTATAAATAAACTGAGGCTTTTTCACATAAGAGATAAAATTCTATAGTCTTATTAATAAATTGCACTTATAAATTATTGAGTGTCATGTTTGTGATTTCCATTTGTCATGTAGCCTAGAACCACTTCTGATCATGAAATCGAAACAGTCTCATGATTTGATGACAGTAGCCTACTTTTATTTATTTACATACAGAAGTAACATTTCTGTATTTTATTTTACCTTTCTTTTTGTCAGCTTTGAAATTCCAACAGTAATTTGATAGACACCCCACTTATTTTTGTTGAGCTGCAGAGATTTTCAAGACACTATTTTCCTCATCCTTGTGATGCACCTTTGAACTACAGAGAAACGGTGCTTTAACTGGACGGGAGAAACACCACAAAAGCTGCATGTATAGGCTAATTCTGTCATGTGACACCACATACGTTAAAGCCCTTTTTCTTGACAAAAAAGTGTTTCCAAACCAATTTTTGCGACATTTGAAGTATTGACATAGAATTTATGCACTAAAGATAAACGGAAAAAAATATTGTGTCGACATTTGAGAATGGACATTTCCATCAGCTATACCGCTAAACATTTTGAAGCACTAAACCTTTTTCACAAAGAAATCCTTGGATAGAAACTTGGCTAATGATAGATAAACATCATATCTAACAGCAGAACTCTAAATACATGTTTAATCTTTAAGTGTTGAATCATAAGTGCAGTTCCTCACCCAGTGATCTCCGTCTTCTTTTTGAGAGGAAGGGACACTCTGACACTGTAGGAAATTACATTAGAATTAAATCAGCATACGGCACTAATGTGAGAGGGGGGATTCATTACAATTTAACTTGGTGTAGTGCTATTCCAGCGCTGATCATACTGAAAAATAATACAAATATAGAGATATATACCTGTTCTGGTGTTGGTTCCTCCTGCAGTGCTGGACTCAAACATCAGACCTGCGTCACTGAAAACCCCCATACTGTCCCTTCCACTTCCTGCCGTACAGCCGGTGTCATGCTTCTCTATCATGTTCCAGATCTAGAAGAGCAAAAAACACTCCAGTCATGTATGTTTTATGGCAGAAACAGTCATGAGATGTTTTCATAATGACGTCTGAAGAAGGTCCTTCACCTTCATCTGAGTGAGTCTGTTCTTGTTCAGGACATTCAAAGCCTTGTCAACCACCACCAGCCCAACTCTAGCTCCAGGATCTCCAGTTATCTTCAGACTGACATCATCTCCTGGATCATAGGTATTCATCTTGTTATTCACCTGAAGCTTGAGCTATTAAAACGAAAGACACTGAATCAGACCTAGTTGATTGGCACATCAGTCATTTCTTGTGATGGTTGACCCACCGTTCCCATGCACGTGTCCTTCACGTCGACCCAGACTGAATCAGACACCACCTCATTCGAGCCCACATGGTAATACGCCATGAAGCGGAAGGACGGCACCATGTCTTTGGTTACAGGCAGAGACAGAGCCACTAGAGCTTGTCCTCTACTCTTAAACCTGTTTGCTTGAACGATCTGACCTTTACTCAAGATCTGAACATGGAAGAGATAGAAACAGATGAACAAAAACTGACTTTTTAAGATTCAGGGCTCTATTTTCAGCAGAAGCAAGTTCTAAATCTGGGATTACAGGGGAACATAAAATGAAGTCCATGACAATTAGATTGTGATTATGATAATTAGATCAAATGAAAGATAAATGGTATTTGCAAACCCTCTTATGCCTGAGACTTCCTATGTTCATATTCATGCACAAAAAATTAAAACCTGCCTAGTGACTTTACACATGTGATGTATTGCATCTGTGATTTAGACATACCACACTTAAAATGGGTGACTCAATCTCAAACAAAAGACAGAAGGTTTTATTCTCAACAGCTTCTGCTTGAATCATGGCATGACTTTCTCGTACCATGTATGTATAATCTTGATCTTTAGCTCCTGGACTTTGTCCAGTGTTCAGATAGAGTATCATTGAATCACCGATCTGAAGCTCTGCAGTATCAATGTCGATGTGCAGGTAGTTGTTGGAGCCGTCTTTGGGAACATAAGCCTGAGCCGTCATCGTCTTCACTGCCTGCTGTTCATCTTCTAAATCTTTATCTTTAGTTTTTGCCTAAGAAGAATAAATACACTGTTTTCTAATGTGCCGCTGTGTACAATATACTCCATTGGTTGTTCAACATCTGTAAACAGATCTATTTTCCACTAGTTCACCAGTGACACTGACTGAACATTAGTTGAGATTGCAGCTCTTACAGTGATCTGCAGTGTAGAAGATCCTCCTGGAGTGTTGATGAAAACCTTCGCAATGCCATTGGCTCTCGTTCGACCTCTGACCCTTCCAGGATTGATCTCCACTTCCACATTTTCAGCAGGTGTTTGGTCAGAATTTGTTACATACACCTGTTATAGAACCCAGACAAAAAAAAAGAAATTATATATACAGTGGGTACGGACTGTATTCAGACCCCCTTAAATTTTTCACTCTTTGTTATATTGCAGCCATTTGATAAAATTATTTAAGTTCATTTTTTTCCTCATTAATGTACACACAGCACCCCATATTGACAGAAAAACACAGAATTCTTGACATTTTTGCAGATTTATTAAAAAAGAAAAACTGAAATATCACATGGTCCTAAGTATTCAGACCCTTTGCTCAGTATTTAGTAGAAGTACCTTTTGATCTAATACAGCCATGCGTCTTTTTGGGAAAGATGCAAAAAGTTTTTCACACCTGGATTTGGGGATCCTCTGCCATTCCTCCTTGCAGATCCTCTCCAGTTCTGTCAGGTTAGATGGTAAACGTTGGTGGACAGCCATTTTTAGGTCTCTCCAGAGATGCTCAATTGGGTTTAAGTCAGGGTTCTGGCTGGGCCATTCAAGAACAGTCACGGAGATGTTGTGAAGCCACTCCTTTGTTATTTTAGCTGTGTGCTTAGGGTCATTGTCTTGTTGGAAGGTAAACCTGCGGCCCAGTCTGAGGTTCTGAGCACTCTGGAGAAGGTTTTCGTCCAGGATATCCATGTATTTGGCCGCATTCATCTTTCCCTCGATTGCAACCAGTCGTCCTGTCCCTGCAGCTGAAAAACACCCCCACAGCATGATGCTGTCACCACCATGCTTCAGTGTTGGGACTGTATTGGAGAGGTGATGAGCAGTACCTGGTTTTCTCCACACATGACGCTTGCTATTCAGACCAAAGAGTTTAATCTTTGTTTCATCAGACCAGAGAATTTTGTTTCTCATGATCTGAGAATCCTCCATCTTATCCAATCTTATTTCTCACCATCTTGTAGTCCTTCAGGTGTTTTTTTAGCAAACTCCATGTGGGCTTTCATGTGTCTTGCACTGAGGAGAGGCTCCCGTCGGGCCACTCTGCCATAAAGCCCCGACTGGTGGAGGGCTGCAGTGATGGTTGACCTTCTACAACTTTCTCCCATCTCCCGACTGCACCTCTGGAGCTCAGCCACAGTGATCTTTGGGTTCTTCTTTACCTCTCTCACCAAGGCTCTTTTCCCCCCGATAGCTCAGTTTGGCCAGATGGCCAGCTCTAGGAAGGGTTCTGGTCATCCCAAACATCTTCCATTTAAGGATTATGACACTGTGCTCTTATGTTTTTGTACGTACGTTTTTGTAACCTTGGCCAGATCTGTGCCTTGCCACAATTCTGTCTCTGAGCTCTTCAGGAAGTTCCTTTGACCTCATGATTCTCATTTGCTCTGACATGCACTGTGAGCTGTAAGGTCTTATATAGACAGGTCTGTGGCTTTCCTAATCAAGTCCAATCAGAATACAAACACAGCTGGACTCAAATGAAGATGTAGAACCATCTCAATGATGATCAGAAGAAATGGACGGCACCTGAGTTAAATATATGAGTGTCACAGCAAAGGGTCTGAATACTTAGGACCATGTGATATTTCAGTTTTTCTTTTTTAATAAATCTGCAAAAATGTCAAAAATTCTGTGTTTTTCCTGTCAATATGGGGTGCTGTGTGTACATTAATGAGGGAAAAAAATGAACTTAAATGATTTTATCAAATGGCTATAATATAACAAAGAGTGAAAAATTTAAGGGGGTCTGAATACTTTCCGTACCCACTGTATATACACACACACACTCCTACTTTCTAGTCAATAAAGTTTTATACCGAGACACTGAAGGACATTCCAGGTGTGAAGAATTGAGGTGTTTTTTTGAAGTGGATGGTGTACGGTGACGTCACAATCTGAATGCCTCTCCTTTCTGCTTCCACCATTTCACTGCCTGAAACACACACACACACACACACACACACACACACACACACACGCACGCGATCAGGCTCTCATATACACTCACACACATGCATGTAAAAGTGTGTACAGATGTACAGTATCTGTTGAGTCTTACCACTTTCTGTTAAAACACTGACTGAAACATAGATTGATTGTCCAACCAGCTGAATGATGTTTGGAAAGGTCTTAGTGATCATCTCACTGGTCAGTTTTGCAGTACCTTCTCCTTTCATTATCTATCAATATATGATAAAGACATTAACATCAGTCTACAAGACCCAGTAATAAGCTTTTTAATGTTTTATTTACGTCATCATCTAGGTGAAGAGAAATTAGATTGATCCCAACTAGATGTTTAATTTCTCTCACCTGAACTCTTTGAAGAGAGTCAGGAATACTTATTTTCTTCTCACCGTCCATCACACCAAAAGCCACAAACGCACTTCCTTCCACCTTCTGTCCAAACAAGCTCCTGTAAAAACACAATTTCTGCAGTAAAAACTGAATGGTGACGACTGACCCTGTTCCACATCTGCTTTCATTACATTGAACAAAAGCAGCTTGAATGTTTATCTAACTATCTTCTTGTCTTATTCTACAGTCTTACAGGTTTTGAATGGCACGAGAGTGTGTAATTTTCATTTTTTCACTATTTTAAACTATTCAGTTAAGGAGCTTTTTTCCTGTTCTGACAGACAGAAGTTAATTTTGCTTGTGAAACCCAGAAGTTTTCAAAGTCAAAGAGTGGCAAATTAAAAATGCCAAAAAAGTTATTAGTCAATGAGTGATTTTTTTTCCCCCCTTTTTCTGTTGTTCTATTGTTGGATTAAAGGGTTAGTTCACCTCAAAATGAAAATTCTGTCATTAATTACTCACCCTTTTTTGGGTTTATTATTATATTTTCAATATTTTGGAATTATTGTAATAGAAATAATGATACTGTATAGTTGTAAAGACTGTTTGTGAAGCTGTACATGACAATTCCTCTCTCTGGATCAGAACATAGATCTGAATGTTCGCTGTGATTGTACCATCTTCTATATCTATAGTCGTTGATGGCATGTTCACACACGTGATCAGGGACCCTGGGCATATTTCCTCTGGTGTTTTTCAGAATCAGTGGAAAGCTCTCTTTAGTATCAGTTATTGTAACAGTGACCTAAATTGTCTACCACAAGTAAACTGTTGTCTTACTTGGCTTCAATGTCGACTGTCAGACTCCGATCATCCACATAGTAGAATGACTTACTGGGTTTTAATTTCACTTCAAACATTGGAAGCACTATAAACCAAACCAGACAAAAGAAACAAATAAATAAATCGCATTCTTTTAGTTTGTATCACATTTACACATTATACAGTTTGTTGAAACACATCTTACCATATTCTTTGACCTCAAAGTCTGCAGTAAACGTCTTCTGAGGAGTGTTTGCGTACCGAGTGACCACCTTCCAGATCCCAGAACTGAAACAAAAACATGTCAAAACATTTAAACAAATTATAAATAAGTATTAAACAACGCATTAAATCAATCTTAATACACAGATCACATCTATGAGTATTAGCTGTGTTGTGTGTAGATACATCCAAGAGTTATTATCCTGAGGATGACATCATGAATCATTAAATCCAGTTTTACACACCTGGCAGTCTCAGGAATGGCGTATTTTCCAGACTTCATCCCTTTCTCTGGATATATCTTCTCTGATGAAACTGTGATGCCTTGTGGATTCTTAAGAAACACAGAAATCAGTATTAAAACCGCGTCCTCTGAGATTGTCAGTGCAGTGATGCTCATTACAGCTGAAATGTCATAAATGAATATGTGCATGTTTGACACAATAGTGCGCTCTTATAGAAGTGTGTACCATGATCTCCACCATGACTCCAGACTGACTGAGTGGTTTCATGTTGGGCGTCAGAGACAAAATCCTGTAAAAAACTGCAAAAGAAAGTCAAAGCAACAACTGAAATCTGAGTTCTGATGATTGTCAGTGTAAAAATAAACAGGATTATGTCATGCTGATGTAACACGTTTAAAGGGGTCTTGAGGTGGAGTTTATATTATTATGTAATAATGATTCCTGAGGTGCACTTATAATGTTAGTTACGGTCTTGTAGGTATAACAGAAGAGCACAACGAAGGAGAATCATTGGAATAATGTTTAATGTAAGCAGGAGACAAAAACCAAACAAGACACCTGACGCAAACAATGATCGACAGAGACTGAACAGAAACTGAGGGTATAAAGTGAGTGGCTGGAAAAAAACAAAACAAAGACAAGCTAGAATGAGAGATGATCAGGTGGTGTTGGTTATGTTTTCACATAATCATTATTTGATCTGAATCTCTGAACTCATTCAGAGCTCAATCTCTGAGTTAGATTTACATTATTGATCACAGCAGCACTGTGTTTTCACTGAATCTTACCTCTGCTAGCAGGCGTGTAGATGGGTTTGTCTGTCTGTACAAATATATATCCAGACTGGAATGAGACCATGACCACTTTCTCCACAGTAGTTGTTTCAAATTGAGCTTGTAGATACACATACTGCTTCTCCAGAGGATCATCAGAGAAGTAGTTCAGATCATCAGGGATCTGCAGAACAGAAAATGAATTAGTCCTTTGATAATTAAAAAAAAAAAGAAAAGAAAAAATATTTTTTCAATTTATAAACTAAATTGTACAGGTGTGGATGAGGAATCACACAGATGCACTCACAAAAGCAAATAATACGGCATCACCTTTATATCTGTGAGGATCTGGTAATTGTTTTCTGCCGTCAGTGTCACTGTTTTGGACAGTATTTCCAGGTTTTTCCTTGGATGGTTCTTCACAGAGATCCTCACGTTCAGGTCTCTTCCAGAGTAATCCTGAGCCTCCACAAACACGTTCTCTGAGGAACCCACTCTCAGCAAGTTAGGAGCTGACAGAACATATCTGAGGAGATCAAATCAGAGCGTTTGAAATCTCAAAAACAGATCTATTAGTAACTCTATGAGCAAACGGTGTGTTTAATACTCACAGCGGGTCACACAGTGTGAGGAGGGGTGAGGAGAGAAGAACAACAGTCAGCCACAGCAGCTTCACGTCCATCCTGTCTGTCTGTGTGTCTCTTCCTGTGAGCGTCTGTGAACCTGCAGCAGCTCAGATTTATACCCGCCTCCACGACCCTCAGAGTCCAAACTGCTATTTCTCTTTCTCTGTTTGCATTTGTTTTACTGGGAATCACACACATATACACGTTTTAGAAATATACTGATAATTAAGTTCACCAATGTAGAATTTATCAGCATAACAAGTAATATTTATGTGTTTTGCATTTATAATTTCTACATGGACAATTTGATTTCCCCTAGGAACTGAATTCATTTAACATTAACACTCAGAATCAAAGATCAGATTTGACCAAAACTCTTCTTTGTTCAATATCTTTGTTTAGTGACCCGTCCAGTAAGTTTGTCAAGTGGTGACCAGTGAGAGACCCTGAGTCACGTTCATGATCAGCATGCCCAAATAAATAAATAAATAAATAAATAAATTTCAATATCTGACTGTGGAAACAGTAAGGAACACTTTTGCAGGTTTTCACTCAAATTGAGTGCAGTTTTGTGTATTAGACAGGGGATTCATTATGAGTTATAATGGTTTAAAGAGTAAAACCGGCAGTCAAATTCAGATTTCCCATAAATGACCTGCTAAAACCGTTTGTGTAAATTCAACCTTTGGTAAATTGGCAGCTGCTCTGTTGATCTTTTAGGGGTCAAGAGTTACTGAACATTAGCACATCTACAGAAAAATATGTAAACTGCATGCAGCAGTTTACTGCAGAATTTTCTTTACTTGCAAATTAGATTCAAATGTTAAAAGTTATTCATAAATGTAGATTTGACATGACACCAGGAACAAAAAAATTAAGAGATTACTGAATAACCCTGTCAATATATTTGCTAATATATTAATTGGATGCAAAACATTTAGTATGCTGTCTTGTTTCAATTTGCAAAATTAAAGTATTTGTTTGGCTTTATAACTTAAACTAGTAGTAGCCTATGTGGAGGCGTGTTATCTGTGTTGTGTTGTGTCAAAAATTGAAATTCATCCATCAGTTCCTCGTTTATTGAATCTGGGTAACAACAGGTATGAGGACTCGCGCAACAATTAGAGCAGCGTGAAGCAGCAATCCACGGCACTGATAAAGATAAAATTAACGTCAAGAAAACTAAAATAAATACAATTTGAACAGGGGAAGTTTCTGGAACTTGGTTGATTTGAAGGGTCATGCATCACTCCTGTCTTACTGAAATACTTCTGCTAATCATCTGTGGGCTCACTATTACCTAAAATTGTGTCCATTAATGCAGATTGTCTTTTGTTCTAACGACTTCAAATGATTTCAAACCCTACATACAAGACAAAATATTTCAGAGACACGTGTGCTGGATTCAGTATCCACTTCAGTGCTAGGTAAAAGCTGTACTTAAATAATTTAAAGGTCTCAAGTAAGGATGATGATTTAAACCGTAATTTTCTTAAATCAAGCAAAAACTTGAAAACAAGCCGGGAACACCTAGACCTCACAAACATTACAGCAGATTCTAAGAAGCAGCTGTTTTGTAAAGTGTAAGGAAAACAGACGCACACACACACACACACCCATATAATATATATATATATATATATGCAACATCTAGAAAAATAAGTAGATCTCTATGGCCCTCTCTCTATGCTGGATATACATGGCCAAAACACATTTCTAAAACAAATTCCTACATTTTCTTCTAACTAGTGGATGGCAGAAATCTGCCTCAAACCCCCATATCAATATTCAGATCCAATTTATATCTCCATAAATTTTTGTTAAAATATTTTGTGTTAGATAATTTTGTGGTAAATAGGCAAAAAAAATAGCTAATAGTTATATAAATAAATAGTTTAGAGGTAAATTAAAAAAAAAATATGTCAACTGTGGATATTTTTTAAACAATCGCTGTGAAAATGTGTCTGAAATGAGGACCATATGAGGCTTGATACAACAGTCAAGAAAACACTGGATGGATACAATAGTTTCATATTTAATAAAATATTGTGCAGTAACATTATCTTCATCAAAAATAAAGACAATGAGAAATTTAAGAGGTTTTATTTTACATTTGACTGCAGTCTTTTTAACTTCTGAACGTTTACCTCAGCTGTTAGACACCAGACTGATTGGAAAGGTATTTTATATTATATTGCTGGTCTTATGGGTTTGGAATGAAAGTAAATAATGACAGAATTTTAAATTTTGGGGGAACTAATGCTCCAAAATTAGCATATAACCAATTTCATCCTAATATTTGACAGTTGTTTATACCATATAAATCTTGAAGCATTTGTTTCATGTCAAATTATTTTTTATTCCTTTGAAATAATTGTTAAACTTTACAATGAAATTGAGACACAGATTCAAAATATTACACAAAACAAATTATAATGTTGGATTTGTAATTCAGAATGACAAAAGAAATCCGAATATTTTAATTAATGAAAAAATGAACACTTTCAGGTTTCATTCAGTTTTTTTTTGTATACAATTACAAAGTATTATGGCTAACAAAATCATTATTGACATCTACTGAAAATTTGCAAGAGATGTTTTTTTTGTTGTTTTCTGTTATGTAGTTATTTGTGGCATCCTATTTTGACGAATAGATCCACAAAATTAGACATGCCAGGTGAAGCTTGACTTCCCTCTCCGGTGGGCCAGTATTCAATCCAGGTGTGCTCTCCCAATATGTACAGCATACTAAAACCAACAGAAAAGTGAAGGAAAAAAAAAATCAATAACCTGTTCATGTGGCCCAGAAACCCTCTGTGACAGCACTGAAGCTCTGACACACGGCTCAAGACAAACAAGGACAATTAAAGTAGAATTCTGTTAAAGAGGACCTGAATTGAGAAGTCAAATTTCCCTTGATCTTTTGACATATAAGATGTCATTGCACAATAAAAACATCCTGTAAGTTACAGAACTTAAAACTTCCTTGTTAGTGCAAACAGCTTTTATTAAAACCAAGCTCAGAAAATGACTCATTTCTAATATTGTCACATTATGATGTAGTGAAACGAAAGACCACCTCTGCAAAATCAGATCAACGGCTTCTTCTACTCTCAAGCCTCGTCTCATTGACATGAGAAGGAGAAATGCAGGATCACTGGGCACAGGATTACCTTCCTCCAGGTATGTACACAGTAAATTGTTAGTACAAAGCAGAGTTAGAGTTAATTAGATACTTGAGTGATTAATTAAGTGATGATTGTTTGATTATTGATGAACACCTGATGATAACAAGCAGAAGGAACTGAAGGAAAGAGAAACACAAGAACTACAACTGACTTCAGACGCAGTCTTAGATGAAATCAACTGAAAAGACATCAGGAATCAGCATATGAATCTCAATAGTGACTTGATTGTTATCATTCTTGTGTTTTGTATGCTGAATGTTTACCCAATTAAAAGTTTCACAGGTTGCTTATGACATACGTCATACGTGAGCAAATTTTTTTAGAAGACCGTTGTTCAACGTTAAAAATAGACTTTTAAAAGCAATCTTCATTACTTCTCTTCCTTTGAAACCAAATAACTGATTTCTTGTTGCATCAATAGGAAGGAAATTACAATATTATAAATGAAGTTGAACACTAATCACCATAATGAGTTCAAACAAAAACATTTTAGGAAAATCAACATCATTTTATGAAGTCAGCTTATGTGATGTTCTCAGAATTTTCAGTTATATTGACAATTAAACATTTATAAGATGACTTTGGGAAATGAGTGAATGCAACTAAAGATGGAGGAAATGAGGGAAAAGTTTATTAAGACTATTTTTTTTTTACTTGGAATAAAAATGACACTCAAACCAATCAATTAATCTTAACTTGGGATTTCAGAGTAAACAAGAATATTACACTGTAAAATCCAACAGTTGTTCTAACTAACATTGTTTAACTTAATTGCAAAAATCTAGTAATCTGTACTTTTCACATAATATTCCTTGCTTACAAAACAAAACAAAGTACTAAAATTCATTCCGCAATGCATGCTGGGTGCCATGGATGAGTTTCGATTGGTGCACCCAGAATGCACTGCAGTATGAAGCTTTTTGTAGATTGTCACCATTGTTGAGATTCATTCGCTGATTCTTGATGTAAATGTGTGACTGAATGCTACAGCAGTTCAAAACATTGTCCAGCATGTTTTTTTAATTCAAATGATCAGATTGTCATGACTCTGGAGCAAATGCTGCTGTATCACAAGATCAGTAGAACGTTCAGATGCTCTAATAACACTAAACCCAAACGATTAGTGATGAGGTTTCAGATGTGATCAGTAAAACAGACTACATTATGATGCATATAACATTAGTAAGTAGCAAGCAACACGATATCTAATCTTTGGCTTTCTTCGTCACAACAAATTAAAGCAACCATAAAAAAAGTTATTTGAAAAATTGAAGGATCAAAATCATACAGTCATTGTTGGAAAGGGTTCAAATATGCAGAAGATGCTGGGAAATCAAAGAATTTGCAGGACATGTTGGCTTTTTCTGAAGAACATGATCAGTTCAACTGCTGAGGACGGAACACACGGTATTCAGAATCAAGGGTATGTAAAAATTTGAGCTGGGTCATATAAATTCAGCTTCTTTTTGTCTTGTGGACTTTATGTAAACATCCGTTATGTGAAACAGTTTATCCAGGACAGTACTAAATTAAAAAAAAAAATAACATGTAATTTTCACGATCCTTCTTTTGTTAAAATGATTAACATTTTTGCAGATTCTACCAGGGGTGTGTAAACTTTTGAGCTCAACTGTACATAAAGTTAAGTACATAAAGGCCAATCCTGTCATTTACAGACACACAGTGGACACATACCTTTTTTCTAGTTTTATCAGGTCATCGGATTTTCCCATGATGAGGTACGACTTGCCTTCTTCCAATCCTAAATGTTTTCTGCAACTAGTCCGAGCCACAAATAGTCTGACTGTCCCCATAACATTCTCTTCGCTGCCTACAGGACAGAACAGTATTTTGGAAAGAATTGTACTGCAATGCAATTCATCCTTCTGGTGAACATGTGTTTGAGAGGACAAACTGTATTTAACAGGAATCAGACACATCTGAAATGCATTTGGAGAAACACTTGAGAAAAATCAACCGTACCTTCTTTCACCACCTGATCCACACTCATGTGATAGACGTCAGAGTCAAGGTTCTTATCAATCCTCACCAATGAGACCTTATAAACTGTCAAACATACGTGTTATATATATATATATATATCGTTATTGTTTGTTTGATATCAAGCTACAACATCAGACAGATGTCAAATTTTGGTTGGAATAATCGCTGTATGGTAAAAAATAAATAAATAAATAAATAAATAAAAAATAGTTGGGGAGTTTGACTCTTGACTTTTTAAGATTAGTTTTTCTCTGGATAATGTAACTCTGTTTGTTATGGATAGAGAAGATGTGAACTTGGTTACTTGTTCATGGTAAAGATATATAATCATCCAATAGTGGTCTGATTCACTGATGCCATCCAAGATCTAATCTGATATGTTATTGTTTTGTATTAATAATTATAACAAGCAGGCGATGGTGATGGGCACTTTTCGAAACACTTTCCAGTTTCATAACTGTTTTCAAAACCTTTACGAAACTTTTGTTTCGAATAAGTGGTTAAGAGCAATTTTTAAACTGCCAAAGTCCTTCAGTACACGAGGCTTTGTTACGAATTAACTGTTTCAAAACGTTTCGATATTTCTTTGGTTCACTGGTTTCAATGGGCCTAAATACTATGGTAGTCAATGGGGGCGAGATCTGCTTGGTTACAAACATTCTTCCCAATATCTTCCTTTGTGTTCAGCACAACAAAAAAATGTAAACAGGTTTGGAACAACTTGAGAGTGAGAAAATGATATAATTTTCATTTTTGGATGAACTGCCCCTTTAAAGCTATAATAGCCTCGGTTTAGCTGACCCATCCATAGAACAAAAAATAAATGTTTTGACCAGCAGGCATCACCAACTTGTGGTGTTTTGTACGATTCAAAACACTGAATGATTTTGTGATGCAATTGATCCAAAGCTTTGAAAAGCTTTGTTTCTCCCATCACTTCTGTCCAAACCAGTGTCAATTTTGCACTGGCTGGAGGCAATTACCAAAACCGGTTCCACATGTGTACATACTTTATGACAGCAAATTAAAGTTATTAATTGTGAAGATTATGCTCAAAATAAACTGGTAGTATTATTTTTTTTCAAAACTATTGAGAAAAAAAAAATGATTTTTTTAAATGCCATTTAAGGCCTTAATTTCCGGAAAATCTATTTAATGTCTTTTAATGCTTTTTATGGCCTGTGGAAACCCTGATTTTCAAACAAAAGACGTTGGAGTCTACATCCTATGCCTGCTGGGAATGATTCGGTTGAAGCGGTTTTGAGTTAACAGCTCACCGAATTCAGAGAAAAGTGTAAATAATGAATCTTAATTTCCTGAAGTATGACAGTCATGAACATGAATGCATTTACCATAATCCATGCCAGCTTCACAGGCTTTAACCAAACGTTCCTCATTTTTGACACCATTTTTCCTCTGGTAACTGCAGTTTTCTGTTTTTAAGAGAAAGTAGAAGTTAAATAATGTTAAATACACACGTACACACTTGTAATTGCGCACAAACAGGGTGGCATTTTCCTAAAACATTGATTGTAGAACCATTACCACAACTTCGGCTTAACAAAAGAGAAACACAAGAACTACAACTGACAGTCTGATGAAATCAACTGAAGATAAAAGACATTAAATCTCTGAAGATCTGATTCATCAACTCCACAAACAGCAGCTTCACTTATTACTGACCAGACTGACTTTATTTCTGTCACACTTATCTTATTGAGAATTAACAGGATTAGATATTAATGTTTTATTGAAAATGTTTGATTTGAAGCCACTATCATTGTGGTCAGTGTTTGCTTTAGTTGGGCTCTTGACTCTTTAACATTAGATTTTCTCTGGCTGCTGTTACTGTATGTTTATAAAGCACATTTGTTGCAGTAAAAAGCCAAAAGAAAATGTGACCAGTAGTTGTTGGTTATGTTTGCATAAAGACATAATAATAATGTAATGACCTCTGGTCTCATTCAAAGTCTGATCTCTGATAATGTGATTTTTGTTCGTTTGTGTATTATTGATTATAATAGCCCTGTAATAATACAGCATGAGCGCCAACAGCATTAAGATAATCTGAAAGATGTTTAAAGGCTATTTCGAAGGAGAAAAAAAACTTATGACTATTAACTAATGAACATTATTGTAAAGTGTTACTGTTAGTTTTTAATGTTGTATTATACAGTTATGTTGGTTTTGTAGGGTTACCACTATGGTGAAGAGTAGAGCTTGTGGTTAGTCTGAGGATGGGCTGCGAAAGTTTTAAACTGGATATACTGTATGTTGTCTGATTATATATGTATGCAAGTATATTATGACATTCTCTTTGATAGTTATAATAGCATCTAACATTTAACCATAAACATCTGAATGTGATGAGTGTGTTAATGAACTATGTAATCAATGTTATGGTGAGTTGGGAGAGGCTGAAAACTGTGGGAGTGAAGAGATGCTGGTGACTGTTAATGAACCCTGTCCCACTTGTAATTAGTTCTACTAACTTAAAAAATGAGTTAGTATACTTAAATGTTTTGAGTATTCTGAACTTATTGATTTTTTCAACAGGAAAAATTGTGCCACTGTAAAGTATGGCAAAGGACTGTAGACTTAACAGTGAATTATCATTTTAATGTTTTAATTTAAATTTTTTACAGTGTTCATTTCTCAGACACGGCAAAACCCAACAAATGCGCTTAAATGTTAAATTTGCGAAAACGAGCGCGGACCAATGCCAACAGATGCCGACAGCGGTAACACTAATCTGTCAAAACAGAAATTTCTGTTGCCATTGGTCGGCATCTGTTGGTGCAGTGTGAATTGGCCTTAACTCTCACAAAGCAAAGCAGTAATGAGAAGGAAGTAGTGTAAATACTGTGAATGCTAAAGACCAGAGATAAACGATTATTCCAGCAGGTATATAGTTGATGATCCGACTACGAACTCAATAGTCTGTTCAGCACATTAATGACCAGACTGTTTTAACAACTAAATTCATGACCGTTTTTGCAGATACTTTGATGAGCATCACAAGTGGACAAAAGGGAATAAAACACAAAGCTACAACGCTGGTCTCTTTACAGGATATGGGCTCTTATTTGTGGGTGGTAATACCTTCTGCACAGTGGCACAGATCTCCTGTACACAGTGTGTGTAGAGCGCCATCTTGCCTTTCAGGGTGGTAGAACTTGGTACAGCGAGCATCTAAGAAAAAAAAAAAACACATAAGTTTATCCTTAAATGGTTTCTTTAATCTGAGCGGTACAAGACTTGGCTACTTTTCCTAAGTTTGCCACCTGAACACACACACAAAAAAGGTGCACTTGATTCAACAATGTTAAATGAAAAAAAAAAAAAAAAAGTGGGCACCCACAGGAAATGAATGGGAAAGGCTATTTAATTTATCCAATTAAAAATAAATAAAACCAACACAATGCAGTTATGAATTTAAATGCAAATTAAGTTCTCAACCAAAACATGTCTGAAACCTTTAAAATAAAATAATTATTTATTTGGTGGAATTAATAAAATAAGCCACATTACACTGTAAAACATATTCTAAAAATGTGTTCACTTATACTTTACGTAAAGACAACTTAACTGAGTCAGTGCATAGAGTACTACATATGTTCAACTTGCCAAAATTAATGTATCCAAGTTTCTATCAATTCAACCAAATAAATAATTATTTCATTTTCCTTTTTTTGTCTTTTAGGTCAATTGTAAATAATTCTTTTATTTCAAATGTTTCAGCCAGTCGGGTGTAACATGTTTTCTAGTCCTGTCTCCTGCCATGTGTTCCTTGTTTTGCTTTCGTCAGTCCCTGTCATGTGATCTTTGTTTTGGTTCCCCATGTGCCTCGTTATTAGTCCATTGTCGTCAGCTGTGTATCGTTATTAGTCATGTCTGTCACCTGTGCCCCGCTTGTGTTCATCTGTATATATTCCCTCCGTGTCTGTCCGGTCCTTGTCAGTTCTAAACGTATCATGTTGGGTGTATTCTGTGTATCCTGTCTTCAGTGTAGTATTAAAACTGTGTTTAGCGAATTCAGTTGTTCTGCCTGTTCCTCCCAACACCAGCGTTACATCGGGCTCGTAACCTGAAGGTTGCCGGTTCGATTCCCACGCCGGCAGGAATTGAAGGTGGGGATTGTGAATGAACAGCACTCTCTCCACCTTCAATACCATGACTAAGGTGCCCTTGATCAAGGCACCTAACCCGTAATTGCCTCACTTGTAAGTCGCTTTGGATAAAAGCGCTGCTAAATGTAAATGTAGATGTAAAATGCTTGTTCATATGTGTTTATGCACGTGCAGCGATAGGCTCACCTGATGAGTAATATTCATATATTGTAACGGCAGCAGGTTGAAGCAGACCCACATTAAATATCTTGTGCATCCTGAAAGCAAGTTTTTCTGGGTTTTCACAAGAAACCTAATGAGACAGAAATCAACACAAATTTATGATATCTCATTATTTTTATTAGTAATTTTAACTGTGGAATTGAAAATGAAATCGAGAATTGTTAAATTTCACTGGTATCTAAAACATTTGGTGTCATAACCGTATTTATTACAATGCATTGATATATGGGTCAAAAGCAACAACTATTTTATTAATTTATTACTTTTTTTGTGGTGGGTGAAAACTGAATCGTTGAATTCACCCAATCAAAAATCGAAATCAAATCGAGATCTTGTGAATCGCAATCTAATCAAATCGGGACATCTGAATCGATACCCAGCCCTAGTGATTCTGAAGGCCTTGATTAGCTGGTTCATGTGTGTTTAATCAGGGTTGGAGTGAAACGGTGCAGGACAGTGGGCCTCCAGGAACAGGTTTGGGAACCCCTGCTCCAAGTGATGGGCAGTTTGGAATATTTATCAGAATCACGACTTCAACAATACTTTACACAAATATTATGTGCCATTGTTGCATTATGAGTTGCTACACACACGGTTCCCAGATAAAAAGAAAATAATATTGTTAATGAAATTATCAGGCAACGGCCTGTTGAAATACCTTATCTAAGTAGAGGATGAGGGATCCTCGCTCCGACAGCACTTGGTCCATCTCAAATTTCTGAATATATCTATCCTTCCCTGTGGACAACTGAGGACAAGAAAATCAATTTTGTTCTAAAATGGAGTCATTTACACATTGATAAACAAATGACATAACATCATCATCACTGCATCAGTTTATCATCACAATACCTCTTTAAGGTCATTTTCATCCACTTTAAATCCCGTCGGTATGCCAATGTCCAGAATAGTCATGGTGGCATCGGTGGTTTTGTTGATGTATCTGTGAAAATCGACAGATAAATAACATTTTCTTAAGTCTCTTAGGTCTTCTGTTTTGCTTCATTTACTCTGTGTCTTTGTCTAAGGCTGTCACTGTAAGCTGTCACTTGTGGCCAATCAGCAGTAGGGGGCGTGTCCACTCATGATGGTGGAGGAGACAGAGAGAGGGAAGCAAATTTAAAGTTAATGAGATAATTAAGCAATTAATTAAGTTATGATTAAGCATTAATGATGAACACCTGCTGTTAACAAGCAGAATCACTGAAGGAAAGAGAAACACAAGAACTACAACTGACTTCAGTCACAGTCTGATGAAATCAACTGAAGATAAAAGACATTAAATCTCTGAAGATCTGATTCATCAACTCCACAAACAGCTTCACCAGCTTCACTTATTACTGACCAGACTGACTTTATTTCTGTCACACGTCTACAGAAGATCTTATACAGTCAGCATATGCGTGCGCTTGAGCGCAGATTACTATATATAGGCAATTAAAGGCTCATTATTAGGATTTATGGCTTATTAATATAAAAGCGTGATTAATCGACTACATGGCTTAAATGAATGGCTACAAGTCGACTACAAAAATCTTTAGTCGAGGGCAGCCCTAATATATATGTCTGTGATATCTGTGATTAACGTTTATTAAAGAACAAAGGTAACAGAGGAAATTGTAGCTTAAATAAGGAATTATCTATTAATCTATATTTAATTTGTAATGTATGCAGTGAAGAGTGTAAAGTGTTTGACTAATATATTTAGGAATAAATACAAATAAAATGGTAAAATAATAAATATAATAAAATATTATTATAAATAATAAAATGTGTTCACATACAAGAAATCCATAGTGAGCTTGTAGGTTTCAAGGGCATCTTCTTGTTTTGCTAAAGAGAAAAAATGGTAATAAATAAAAACGAATTTTTTTTTTTTTTTTTTGGTTTTATTTTACCTCTAAATGTATGGAATTTTTTTGTCAGTCTTACTTTCAGAGTCTTTTTCCATTTTAACAGTCAGATTAAAGAATGTACAGTCAGACTTCTTCTCAACAGGTCTGGCGTAATACAGCGTCAGAACCTGAAAACAGCAGCACGTCTCACATTAGATGTTCAAACACTTTAATCTTGTTCTTGATCATATAAACGCTCATGAACACTCACTGAGAGAATGGCTGTTCCTGTTCCTCTTGCCGTCACACTGAAGTCCTTGTTGATCTCCGCCTGTTGAGTGAACGCAGACATACTCAAATTATTAGAATAATCAAATCGATGATGTAACAAGTATAGAAATTGTAGGTATTGTTAAGTGGATTTCACACAAAATTGTTCATTTACATACACCATGCGGCTGCCTGATCGAAATGATCGTTTCCTCTTTAATTGTTGTGATGCCATAAGCCAAAAACTTCCTGTTCTGTCTCTCTACTCATCTTCCCTTTTGGTTTTGTAACCTTAAGGAATGATTTTATAACTGACTTGAGTAGTTGAAAAAATATTTTGGGTAAGCTGTTTAACCCTTATGTTCTTTTCGGGGTCTCTGAGACCCCAGCTATAAAACATGATTGAATGCAATAGAGTTGTAACGTGCATGTGCATTCAGTTTCTGTGTAGTGTTGAGGTTACGGTTGACTAAAAAACATTCTACTGAATCCCAAATAATAGTACACACACACACACACACCCACAACATTTCCTTTTTATGCATCAGGTTGAAGCACCACCTTCCGATACCGCGTGACGTTTGAAGCTTCAAACGTCATCAGTCACGTGGTATTGTCATTTTGATACAAGCATCGGTACAGTGTGTGATACAATAGTGCTTTGAAAACTGCTTTAGAGCATCGAAGCCCCAGTATCAACAGTCCCATCACTGCTTTTATTTTCATTATTTGTCATTTTACACTTTTTGAGTTATATTTTTGTCTTCTGGTAAATATGTGGAAATGAGAGCACATGGTGATGTGTCCTTCATATTTATTTTTAGAGAACAAGGGCGATTCACTCTCAAATAGGCTTATATCATGTATGTTTTCTCTCCTTTTTTATGTCCTTGTTTAATGTATTTTTTCTTTGCCCAATTTGTTTTGTGCACCACTTTTTCTTTCCCTTTTGTTTTGTAATCTCATTGGAGAAAGAACAAGGGTGATACACTGATTTTGTTTTACATAAGTGAATAATAGATCCAGCAAAATTCCACAAAGATACACAATGGAAAATCAAGTGTTTTATAACTGGTGTTGCTGGCCGCACATCAGTGTTGGGGAAAGTTACTTTTAAAAGTAATGCATTACAATATTGAGTTACTGCATAAAAAGTAACTAATTGCATTACTTAGTTATTTTGTAGGAAAATGAATGTGTTAATTTTCTTTTGCATTAATTTCTCTCACCTGGGCTGGGCTTGATTGTTTGTTTTTAAATAACAACAAAAAAAAGTTCTATTTTTGGCAAATGTAAAGGCCCTTCCACCAAAAGTGAAATGCATAAGCCTCAGATTGAAGGAAATGCATATTTAGGCCTGTACAGTGGAGGGCGCTGTTCAAACAAACCTTTCAGCTGTGCTTCCATTCTGGATTAACGAAGAATAGGATACAAGAGAATGAAGCTCAACAATTATTTCTAAATCTAAAGTAATTTTCGGAGTAAATTCTGAGATTGCATTTCACTGTTTTTATTCATTTTGATGAATACTGAATGTTTTTGTGCAAGTGAGATGAGTAAATGCATGTCCACATTTAGTCTACAACTACAATAACATCATGTTCACACAACACCTCGGACCTTTATTACTCTCATGGGGACAGTAGAGCTGTCAGTCAATACATGTGGAAAAAAGTAAAATCATGTTTGAAAAAGTAGATACTTTTAATAAACTGAAAAAGTAATGCGTTACTTTTCTAGTTACTTGAAAAAAGTAATCTGATTACGTAACTCAAGTTTTACATAACCCAACATTGCATCACGCTTGCTGTTGTGAGCCACCGGTTACACGGAGATACCAGAAGATTTACCCAACAAAACACTACTGACAAAGAAAATTAATGACAAACATTGAAACTGAGTTACTCCTCACCTTCTCTGACCGTGTAAGATGTATATTACTTCTTTGAATGGTCCATCTGGCAGGTTTTCTTCTTCCTGCCACAGACAGCTCCACATTCAGATTGAAGTTTTGTAGGTCCTTCACATGTGTGCGATACTCTGCCACGGCCTGGAACACCACGATGGTCGCCTAGAAAGCACAGAAAGGCTTTCAAAGACGAGTTCTGCTCCTGTTTCTCACAGTCAAACGATGAGATGTTCGTGTACCTGTGTGTTTCCATAACCACCATAATAAGACTGTTGTCTGCCCAGCCAGTGCACTGCCTCTCCTGCTTTATCAAAGTCTTTGGCCTTCACAAGCGCCAGCACAGCATAGGCCGTCGCCTCTAGTGAGTGATAATAGTCTCCAGGGACATTCCAGGACCTGCCGTCTGATTCAAACACAAATCAGGAGTAGAAACAGGACTGTGTTGCTGTTCCATGTTTTGAGCAAGTCAACAGCAAGCAGCTAATATGATATGAAACAATGTTCAAGATTCCCTCTTGGGTTCCATGTTGTATAAAGCACAACTCTTTTTGATGACTTACTGACCTTCTTGGCTGGAATGTTTCATCAAGATGTCTTTATTGAGTTTGCCGGCATTGGCCATGGCGTAGGACGTCATCGCAACAGCGTAAGGATTGGTCAGTTGTGGAAGTTCACGTTCTAAGAAGGCAACAGCTTTCCTGATACTGTCAACCAGAGTCTATAGAGTGTGAAAGAAGTAAAAAAACAAAATCAAAAGTTAATTCATATAAAAAAAAATAATGAATTGGAAGAGGTGTACTTACACTAACTGATCCATTACAGATCTCTCTGCTCTCTTGCATGGCAATCACAACAAAGGCCGTCAGAGAGGCTTCAGCATCTTTGGTTTGTAAGTCATTCTGGAATAAAACACAAAAAAACAGACTATATCACAAAAATGTGTGTTTTCCTATTAAACCAGAGAATGTAGCTTGCAGAAACACTTTTGTGAGGAGGAAAAACAAATTGTGAGAAAAAGTTGCAGAGACAATTTTTTTACAATTATAAAATGACTCTCATCAACTATCACAAAACATGAAAACAGTCGGAAACATGAAACTTAACTCTTTTTCAGAGTCAGAGAATCACCAATTGCTGTTTAAATGACATTAAAATTCAAAGTAATCACTTTGGTAATCTAAAACATGATGTAACTGTAATCTGATTACCACCCATTTAAAATGAAACTGTAATGAAATACAGTTACTCAAATTTTGTATTTTAAATACGTAACTAAGTTACTTGTATTTCATTACTCCCCAATTCTGCTGATACTACGCAGCATGTTAAGTACGGTGGTTGTGACAAAGAAATATCAAATTTATTGAATTGACAGATTGTTAAAAAAAAAATTAATTTATACACCTATATGAGCTGCTGTGCACAAGCTGATAAGCAAGTGGATTGAAGATGCAGTACCACTACAGAGCAAATTTAGTAATTTCTCTTGCCAAATGTGCTTTACAAACACAAAGTTGGAGCAGCCACCTGATAATTATACATAAAGAGTCGAGCTAAAGTAAAGAAATTGCCGATCACCACCACAGTGACTTGAAATGAAACTTTCATTAAAACATTACCATCTAATCCTCTGTTAATTCCCAATAAGAAATTTTGTTGATGTATGACAGAAATACAATCAAACTGTTAATAATAAGTGGAATAATGTTTAATGCCTGGTCAGTAGTAGTAGTAGTTTTTTCCCGATCTTCTTGTTTCCCAGACAGCAACATAGTTTGATTTTAAGGCATAGTTTGGCATAGTTTTGAATTCAGTTGTTCTGCCTGTTCCTCCAAACACCAGCGTTACATCGGGCTTGTAACGTGAAGGTTGCCGGTTCGATTCCCACGCCGGCAGGAATCGAAGGTGGGGATTGTGAATAAACAACACTCTCTCCACCTTCGATACCATGACTAAAGTGCTCTTGAGCAAGGCACCTAACCCTAAGTGCTCCCCGGGCGCTGTAGCAATAGCTGCCCACTGCTCCGGGTGTGTGTTCACTGTGTGTGTGTGTGCACTTGGATGGGATAAATGCAGAGCACAAATTTCAAGTATGGGTCACCATACCTGACAATACGTCACCACTTTCACTTTCACTAAGATCCAGCCCACATCTGGTACATGAGGGTCGGATCTGGGCCGACACTATGTTGCTGTCAGGGTTCTCTTTCCTTCAGTGATTTTGCTTATTAAAATCAGGTGTCACTGTTGAACAGGATTTTTTTTCCAGGTATACCTGTATACTAAAAATGCATCTTTAACTCATTTATATAGTTAATTATGTTCTAAATAAACTACAAACAAAAAAATTATTAATAATATATAAATTTTTTTGTCATTGAATTCTTAGTTAGGGGCAGGTTCTTAATCTCCTCAGGTGTGAATCACATCATTATTCATGAGGAATCACACGTCCTCGCATATGGCCTTTCTAAACAAAAAGTGTCTTATAAATTTAAAATCAATACATTGTTGTATATAACTAGGCAGGATGATTTTTTACATTATTTTGAAGCAAAAACTCTAAAATATACAGCTCCCAAAAGTCTTGTGGAAAAACTGTTTAGCATGTTTTGAGGCTTATTTTTTTTTTTTCAAAAACCATGCATAAACGTAATTCTCTCAAAAATACAAACATGTACATACTTGTTGGTCACATATTATGGTAGCCTAGTTTGTGCTGAATACAGTGTAATGAGACCTTTGTCATTAATAGGTTTATAAGCAACTGAAAAAAGCACAAATATCAGGGCATGTCAAAACTACTCCAGGACCCCAAATTAGTCTGACCCCAGAGGGTTAAGGGGAAATACATCAAAAACATAATACACACAACAATTAAAAATGTAGCACAGTCAAACACAAAAGGGACAATCCATCCTCTACACCCTCATGCCATCCAACATATGACACATGAATATGACTCTTTTTGGGTGAAAACATCTCGGTTACGACTGTAACCTTAGTTCCCTGAAGAGGGAACGAGACGCTGCGTCGAGAGTTTGACGCAATGGGAACGCTCTGCGTGAATGCGTCGTGAAGCACTTGTGAAATTAGTCCAATGGCGTGACGGAAGGAGGGTGACGTCATGACCAGGAGGCTATAAAGCACACCCAGACCAAACAATGTCAGCTTCTGATATGCCGAAGCAAGTCGATCACAGGCATGCCGGAAGTATGGAGGGCGACGCAGCGTCTCATTCCTTCTTCAGGGAAATAAGGTTACAGTCGTAACCAAGACGTTCCCTTTCTAGAGAACTCGTCCTGCGTCGAGAGTTTGACGCAATGGGAACGACTATACCCACGCAGCCATACTGACCAGTGCCTGTCTTGTGTGAATTCAGCGAGCACACCTAAGACAAACAACTGGGCCATACTCCTCCTGATCAGACACACCACGAAGGAAACACCAGTGGAGTTCCCCAAAAAGACACCACTCAAAAGGTGTGTGGAAAGCAGCTAGGCCGCCACATAACCTGCAGAATTCACAGAATTCACACTGTACCAACTGGGCAATAACTGGATCCAGCTGACGATTTCTGCCAGTTTCCTTGTGCAGGGAGCTCTGGAGTAGCGTTGTCTCACAACCTCAGTTGGGAGACCCGAGTCTATGAGTTTGGCCCCCTCAGAGGCCACACTCCACAACGCCGCTCTCCAGACTTCCCAGGAGCAAAACAATCAGGGAAAAGTGTACAGACACAGCCTCAGCCACATCTGCACCTCCATATGAGCTCCACCACCTCAGAGTGGAGTCTCCATTCCCCGGGCCTCAGCCCCTGCCTCGACAGGATGTCTGCTCCCAAATTTTGGACCCCAGGGATATAAGCTGCCCTGAGTAAAAGCAGCTTCCCCTGGGACCACAGGAGGATTTGGTGCACCAGTTGCAGAGTGGACGCGAACGCAAACCCCCCTGGTGATTCATGTAGGCGACCACCGATGTGTTGTCTAACCGGACGAGCACATGGTGACCCCTGAGGTCTGGGAGGAAAATCTTGAGAGCAAGAAAGACAGCCAACATTTCCAGGCAATTGAAATGCCAGGACAGATGGTGCTCCTTCCACATACCCCGAGTCGAACGACCCTCCAGGATCGGACCCCAACCCGTAAGGGAAGCATCTGTCATTAGCATACTGCGACGGCACAGAGCTCCCAGCACGGGACCTTGGGATAGGAACCAGGGCTTCTTCCACATAACCGCTACGTGACTTGATCATGTGAAATGGATTTCCCCTCGGAGTAAACCCCCTGGTTCTGAGCCACCACTGCAGAGGTCTCATGTACAACAGGCCAAAAGTATCACGTTGGACGCTGCTGCCATCAGACCCCACAGTCTTAGAACTGCTTCACAGTGAGTGACTGGCCTAGCTTTATTCGGTTTACGGTAGAAAGGATAGGTTCTGTGCGAGCAGGCGAAAGCTGCGCCCGCATCGCAACAGAGTCCCAAACCACGCCCAGAAAAATGGTCCTCTGTACTGGAGAAAGCACACTTTTCTTGGCGTACAACCTCAACCCCAACTTTCTTATGTGAGCAAGAACGACATCTCGATGACGAACTGCCAACTGATGTAACTGAGCTAGGATTAGCCAGTTGTCGATGTAATTGAGAACACGAATGCCCTGCAGACGCAGCGGAGCCAGCGCTGCATCCATACATTTGGTGAAAGTGCAGGGTGATAGAGCTAGACCAAACGGAAGAAACCGCTACTGGTACACTTCGCCCCCAAAAGCGAACCTTGTGACAAACCAGTCCTCGGACTTGATCTGTGACATGATCTGTCTCCAGGTTAATATTTTGAATCTGAGCTTCATAACTGACTGGTTCAGAAGACGCAGATCCAAAATGGGACGCAACCACACATCCTTCTTTGGAACGATAAAATACTGGCTGTAGAACCCGGACTCCCTGTCGGGCGGAAGTACATGCTCTAAGGCTTCCTTCCCCAACAAAGTCTTTACCTCCTGTTCCATTCTACTAAGGGAACCAGCCTCTTGAGGCTGGCCTCTAGTGCTCCCCGAACAATCAATTCGGTGTCCTGTAACAGCGAACCGGCAGGAAGAACCGAGCTGACTGCTCCGGGACCCTCCTGAGAGGGAGCGAGCATCCCAGCACCGCTATCAGGCAGACACTGAGATATGGGCTCGCTGGAGACCCCTGCGCCCTGAAGTACACGAGGTGGCAGGGTTGGCAGAATGGCCCCCTGAGGGCACGGAGGAAAAAATGGGCACCGTATGATGAGGTGTTGACCACTTCTCCCCGGAGAGGACTGCCTCATTGCAGCCTTCTTAGAGGTAAACATGGCCCTCAGGTCCATCTTACTCCAGAAGACTATTGTACCCAAGAGTACCAGCCTCTCAAGACTGGTCTCCGGCACAACTTGTGTAGCCAAAACATGGAACCCTCCTCAGAGGGGTGAGCATCCCAGTGCCGCTACATTTCTGGGCGGACACTGAGATATGGGCCCCCCCGGAGACCACTGCGTCCCGACGCACACGAGGTGGCGGGGTTGGCAGGATGGCCCCCTGATGGTACGGAAGGGAAACGGGCACCGTAATGTGAGGTGTTAACCACTTCCCCCCCAGAGGCCAAGAGAACCAGCCTCTCGAGACAGGTCTCTGGTAATGCTCAAGCAACCAATTTGGTGCCCTGAAGCGGCGAACCGGCAGGGAACAGCCGAACTGATTGCTTTGAGACCCTCCTCAGAGGGGTGAGCATCCCAGTGCCGTTACATTTCTGGGCGGACACTGAGATATGAGCTCGTTGGAGACCACTGCGTCCCGACGCACACGAGGTGGCGGGGTTGGCAGAATGGCCCCCTGAGGGCACTGAAGGGAGATGGGCACCATAAATGAGATATAATCCATTTCCCCCCAGAAAGGATGCCTTCAGAGGTCTGACACCAGTGATGTCAAAGCCTTATCGCCAAAGCTGCCTTTGCAGTAACAACGGTCCTAGAACCGTCTTACACAAAAGAGACCTCAGCTAATAACGCCAAAGGAAAAAAGGGCCATTTCTCCCCGGGAATTCATCATTCAATTCCTCAGAATCAACCAGACAAGTAGAACGGTCTGAAAGAAAAGGCTGACTATAGTGAATAAAACAGGCATCCAAAAATCAGATGAGTTTAATTCTTCTGACATGAGATACAAAAAGAATAAAGCTGGTATAGTCTGCATGCAATCATAGGGAAAAGAGAGAAAAGAGAGTCCCGTCTGCTCAGTTCCCTCCAAATATAAATATATATGTATATAATGAATTGCGGGCACATAATCTGCACGCTGCCTCAGCAAACACGAGATCCGAGCCACATATTGCAGACACGAAATCTGCACGCTGCCTCAGCAAACGCGAGATCCGAGCCACATATCATTGCAGACAAGAAATCTACGCGCTGCCTCAGCAAACGCGAGATCCGAGCCACATATCATTGCAGACAAGAAATCTACGCGCTGCCTCAGCAAACGCGAGATCCGAGCCACATATCATTTCAGACAAGAAATCTACGCGCTGCCTCAGCAAACGCGAGATCCAAGCCACATAATGCAGACAAGAAATCTGCACGCTGCCTCAGCAAACGCGAGATCCGAGCCACATAATGCAGACAAAAAATTTGCATGCTGCCTCAGCAAGCGCGAGATCCGAGCCACATATTATTGCAGACAAGAAATCTACACGCTGCCTCAGCAAACGCGAGATCCAAGCCACATAATGCAGACAAGAAATCTGCACGCTGCCTCAGCAAACGCGAGATCCAAGCCACATAATGCAGACAAGAAATCTGCATGCTGCCTCAGCAAACGCGAGATCCGAGCCACATATTATTGCAGACAAGAAATCTACACGCTGCCTCAGCAAACGCGAGATTGCTACTATTCTTTATTGATCTTTATTACAAACCATAATCCACGTGCTGCCTCGGCAAACACGAGATCAGAGCCTTGCGTTAGATTTATATTCCCTCGAGAATAAACCCAACCGGAGCGGAGCCAAAAACACCTGAAGATAGTAAACACTTCGGGACATTTTTATGAATGAACACGTCAGCCCATAGAGAGTCAACGTGCATGCTCCACTCCCAACAAACAACGCATAAATCATGTGTATCCCCACTCTTAGCAAGTGCAGGGAGAAACACGCGATTCAGTCGCGGTTTGCTCGCCATTAAACTCCTGTCTAGATACAGATATGCTTGTGGACAAACAACAATAGACAGAATAGACAATAGACAATAAATAGACAGAGACAATTCACATAGAGCGCTTGCTGAAGGCACAGAAGCTGACATTGTTTGGTCTGGGTGTGCTTTATAGCCTCCTGGTCATGACGTCACCGTCCTTCCGTCACGCCATTGGACTGATTTCACAAGTGCTTCACGACGCATTCACGCAGAGCGTTCCCATTGAGTCAAACTCTCGACGCAGCGCGAGTTCCCTAGAAAGGGAATAAAGATTTTTGGAAAAATAATCCATCTCTGCAACGTACATTCAAAGCTACACAAAGTGAGGACAACGGTAATCCAACTCCAGCTGATGAATCAATGTCTTAAGCGAAACAATAGGTGAGTGTAAGAGAACATTACTATTGTGTTCACTTTTTGTGATTCATATTTTTGAAGCCCCATACATTTACATTACAAAAACTAAAAATCTTTGTCTGTGTTCCTCTTCTGAAGAAAGTCATGTATGTACATTAAAAATAAGAAAGTATACTTTGTCTATTTTTTGTTTAAAAGAATAACACTTTAATGGTTGGTCCCTGTAATTCCTTTATGGACTTCTACTGTGAGCCGCCATTCCTGTTCTCCACCACACGTGAGTTTATATACAGTCAGAAATAGCAACATTTAACTTACCACCAACCATCTTTTAATTACAGCTGCATCCTCTTTAAAGGAGCCATCTGGCAGTTGCTTGTGCAGAACCAGCCACCTGAGGGGGCTGCAGATCACATTGTCCTCTATAGAAATTAAGTTTCTGGACATTGCAAAGACTTTGGCCACATATGCAGTTAGCCTTTAAAAGACAGAAACAAATGTAAATTAATCACAAAATAACAACTAGCAACTATTAATCAACAAAACAGCACAACAGCATCTCGCCACCTTCGATACCACGACTACAGTGCCCTTGAGCAAGGCACCTAACCCCTAATTGCTCCCCGGGCGCAGGAGCAATAGCTGCCCACTGCTTCACTACTCACTGCTGTGTGTGTGCACTTGGATGGGATAAATGCAGAGCACAAATTTCGAGTATGGAAAGTCACGACTTTAACTTTTTTCACTTTCAATATAAAATATGACATGAGAAACTGGGTATGAAAATAAATAAAAACAAAACAAATGGATTGGAAAAAATAAATACCATGTGCTGCCTAGATTGCCACTGAAGATAGCATAGGATCCACTCGGTAGACTGTGTTTCAGATGCTGTTGATAACCTTAATATAAAAAAATAAAAAAAGGGATTAGAAAAGATTTTTATTTGGGCTGGGTATTGACATTTCACAATTCGATTTTGATTGACAAGCTAGTGATTTGATTTGATTAAATATTGATTATTTGGATGTACAGTACATGACAAGTCTTTTAACTAAAAAAAAATAATGCTGTAAATACATGCTGTACGCATGCGGGTCAGTTGGTAGTACATTACTATTGTAGGTATAAGTAGGTAAGTACTTTATTGATACCATGTGGGAAATTGAAGCATGTTAAATACAAGACAGTAAAGGACTCATAGTTTACACGATGTAACAATGAAAACAGCACAACAGCCTATAATTTAAACCCTATAATAAACACCCTATTTGAAAACCCACATACTATACATATGTAATTAATCAACGAATTTAGACAATAGACAATTTGGTGTCTGCAATTAACACATCTTTGGATTGGGAGGAAAACCAGATCAGAGGAAAGAATCACAGGGTTGCTATAATCAACAACATAAAATAAACAATATAATCAGAGATTAGACTCTTAAAAAAAATAAAAAATAAAAAAATCAGTGAACCAGTTAACTGTATTATGATTATATCTTTACAAAAATCAATCAACAATCAGAGAATGAAATTATCTCATTAACATCGACACTGTGGGTGTGAATGAATTATATAAACACATAAATTGTATATCTGTCTCTTATGCCTGTGATTAAGGGCAGCGCAGTGGCTCAGTGGGAAACTATCTCCTCAGAGCAAGAAGGTCTCTGGTTCAAGTCCCAACTGAACTAGTCTAGAGTAGCCAGACCTTCAGACTTACGGCAGACTCTATTGCAGCTTTCATTGGCCAAGGACCGCTCAAGAGAACGTTTGACTGACATGTAACGCAACCAATTACAGTTTATTTTGGTCAGCATCATATTTAAGGGCATGGAAATGTAAAGTCGATGTCCCTACATTACAATAACAGACCGGAGTGCATCTAAAAATTATTCATTCAAGAATGTTGTGCAAGTTTACTGCAACAATGGAGCTGCGAACTTCACATACTTTTGAAAATCCAGCGTTTAGCTGATCCTGATATGAGATCATTGTCACAGTTGTGAACACAACGGCGTTTTTCTTCCATGAGGGGGTTTGGCATCACAGCATTGTTTTCCCTGCGGACCGTTAAAGAACACGACACACACGTCTCCCGGAAATCCTGTAGAATTCAATTAACCAGATGACGACTTGGAAAATCCTGAAGTGTTTCCAGTTAAATGTGCCATATGCATCCGACGTTCAGCCAACGGCCCATGGGTCGTGACGTCTGAAGCTGAGACTACAACTGAGCAAGAAGGTCTTTCCCTCAGTTCTGGTTTCCCTCCCAATCCAAAGATGTGTGAATTGTAAACACTAAATTGTCTACATGTGAATGTGAGTTTTACTACACATGGATAGATCCAAGGCTGAGGTTTTGTGGTTTTTGCTTAAAGACTGGTGTTGGTCTGGTTAACTGAAGGTTGAGATTGGATACAAATATTAAAATTTGTTCTGGCAGTTTAGGTTATGGATTATTATTTAGCTGAGATTTGGGCCCATATCATGTCTGTAGTCCAGATCTGGGCCATCCCAGGCCCCTCATTCTTTGTTGTATGTGAAACTGGTTGCATGATCAAGATCTGAAGCAGGCATAAATGACCTCCTGTAGCATTCTCTGTTGCACCAGGGATGGACCAATCGAATGCTGAATGTACTTCTCATTTCAGCAAGCATGTCATGCAGGGGGATTTTATTAATATCCATGTATTCATTTCAGTGTTCGACACAATTTGAAGGGTAAATTATAACAAATTTAGAATTAAATGTCCATTTAGGATTCTAGAGAGCATCTTTGAGACAGTTTTTTCTTTTTATTCCATATCCTGATCAGATTCTTTATATCTGTTGTAGGGGTGGCACAGTTCACAAAACCCACGGTTCGGTTCGTATCACGGTTTTAAGGTCACGGTTTTCGGTTCTGTAAGGTTCTTGTTGTTATTTTTTCTTTTAATCTTTGACACTCCAGAAATTTCCTTCAGCATATGATATATAGCTTATTAGCTTAATTATCCACAATTTAGGATACAGTATTAACATTTTTGTAATGTAATCGTGCACTAACTGAATTTGACTTGACTTTCAGCACATTATTGGGACCATCTTTGAGTAAAAGCTGGTGAGATTTTGATACAGCAAGAGAGAAGACATTGATGACGACATGCTTTTCGTTTGTTTGGCAAAAAAAAGAGCATGTGTATTGTTATCTCTACAGGAACTTGTGCCTTTTCAGCACACAGAGATTGAAATTAACTTGCATTTATCAAACTGCCAACTTCAGTGTAGCTCTTACAAAAAATAAATATTTTAAAAGACAAAGAAAGGAACTCTTAAAGCTCTGTCTTTTAAACAAGTCAAACTACTTTAATAATATAATGTAATAAACATCCCCAATGCTTTAGTTATCACTGAGGTTTCTTAAATGTTGCGGACAGTAGAAGTTGTTTCCTAACCGGCTCTCTCCTGTTTGTGCTCATCGACACATTGGCGTGATGTCTTCTCAAATGAACTGTCATATTAGAAGTGTTCACATTAGCATATTTAATGTATTTTGCACAATGCTTGCACACAGTCGCAGTTCTATCTACTGTTTTATTTCCGTTGTCATCGTAAGTAACATGAAATCCAAAATGTTCCCACACACCGGATTTGAACGACACGGGCGCATCCGCCAACTCCGGGCAGCCTTCATTACGAGCCATTCACATATCGCGCCTAAAAAAGCGCGGCCGCGTTGCTTCTATTTTGAGTGCGCCTACATAGGAAATAATGAATATGCGTGCACAAAAGACACAATATGTGAATGGCCCCTCACTCCACTTTTACTGTCTATATGTATGTTCGCGCGCAACTGTCTGAATACGGGGCTACATTGCACATGTGTCGAACCGTGCGACGCACACACGAACTGAACCAAGACAAGCGAACCGAACGGTTTGAACGGTTTTTCATGTACCGTGCCACCCCTAATCTGTTGTATCCTGCTGACCTGTGTTGATATGGTTAATGGCTTCACTACGGCGGTCAATGCCAACAGTCTCCCACTGATTGGTGTTGTCCAGATAATGAGTGGCAATGACAGGTAGAGTCATTCTGATCATGTTCTGCTCTGCACATCCACTGGGCTGGACAATGAGCTGACCCATGAAGTCTCCACTGATGGCCTGCTCGACTGTCTGAGAGATCTGTTCACCTGGAGAAATGAAAGAAGGAATGCAACACATCAGTTTCATGAGGAACTTTCATGCTCAAATGCTGCCTACATAGTAACTGCCTGATAGAGCAGGGAGGCAACAAGTCATTGCCTGAACTTTTGGACACAGCTCCAAAGGAGCAGTCACACTACAAATTTCATTCTATGACTACCATTCATGCGCATGTGAATCTGTTTGACCGTAAACGCATGCCAATGCATTTCGCTGTTTTCCAAAGTTCAAGTTTGGTGAACTCTGAGCTGTGAATCCTCTGTGTTCATATGGGAACCTGAAGCAGGGTTAAAGTTAATTAGATACTTATTGAAGACACCTGATAACGAGCAGAATCACTGAAGGAAAGAGAAACACAAGAACTACAACTGACTTCAGACACAGTCTAAGATGAAATCAACTGAAAAGACATTAAATCTCTTATTACAGACTGACTTTATTTCTGTCTTTCGTCTACAGTTCTTTTTGAGAATTAACAGGTTTAAGCTTTGATGTTTTATTAAAAATGTTTGGTCACCATTACAGAGATCTGTGTTTACTTTAGCTCTAGTTAGACAGTTTGACATGTAGACAGTTTCATGTTACAGTGTTTATCAAAACATATAATTTGTTGCCAGGAAAACCATAAACAAATGCTATCAGCTAATAGTTTTCATCATCATAAAGAAAAATAAAGACTAATATCATCATTAAAGTGTTATAAGAAATAAACTCTTTAATGACAAAAAAACAATGATAATAGATTTTCACCAACATCAAGTTCTTGCCACAAATCAGACAGTCTGAATTTAGATACTTTTTTTTAAATACATCGTGAGAAATAACAACTTCGACACAATCATCAAGAATCAGCATATGAATCTCAACAATGGTGACATACTTCATGCCGCACAGCATGGGTCACACTTCATCACCACATGGACTTTCAGTTTGTTATTGTTTTCATCTGTCACATGTTCCTTTGTTTGAATTTCCCGCCACAATCAGTTACCATGGACACCCCACCAATCACCACAGCTGATCCTCATCACTAATCCCGTTATTCCCCTGTTCTCGGTGTATATAAGTTCAGTCCTGTTAGTTCGTCTTTGTCTGGTATTGTACGTCTATACATTGGTTGTGTACCCCTGTCTCCATTGGATTTACCTGCTTGGATTATTAAAGTTTACTTGTTTACCTAATCTTCTTCATCGTCGTGTGTATCTACACAGCCTAACCCTGACAGCATGCTGGGTGTAATGAGATTTATACTACTGTGGCTCCAAGCATGCGGCATGTCACCATTGTTGTTATGAATCCGGTCTATCATCTTGCATCCACTCACCACTAGATGTCGCCCTCTCACTCAAACTACATTTTCCACAATCCTCTCACCCAGTCACTGATCACCCCAGCCAGCTGTAGCACATTACGTAGATTTCACTCACATCCTTCACTATAAAAGCACCACTCACACACACCCTCACGGCGAAGTATTGTCTTACCCTGTATTGCAATTCTATGCGTTTATTCCTGGTTTTGTCTGCCCGTTGCCTGATCCTGCCTGTTTCCTGTTCTGTTGTGTATCTGCCTGCCTTCTGACCTTTAGCCTGGATTATCACTACGAGCCTACCTGTTCTTTGCCACTCTGCTTGCTGTTGAGTTGACCATTGCCTGTCTGATTACGTCTGTAAATAAAGCTGCACTTGGATCTCATTCGCTGACTCTCCCTTCATTACAATTTTTGAGTTTCATATAATGATTCTTGATGTCTATGTGTCTAAAAAAAAATGCACAAAAAAAAAAACGATCAGCTCATTCAGACACAAACATCAAGAATAAGCTTATGAATCTCAACAATGGTGACATTCCGCACCTTAGTATAAAGCTCATTACTCCCATCATGAATTGCAGCATGAAGTATGACACCATTTTTGAGATTCTTATGCTGATTGTTGGTGTGTGTCTAAAAGATCCCCTCCCCCCAATCTATTTAAAAATCAAAATTCAGAATGTTTAAGTTTTGGTAATATAATATTGTTGTGGAAAATCTGTTAGTAACAAGTAACCACTTTTGGTGACATTGTCAATAAAACATCAAAGCCTAAACCTGTTAATTCTCCAAAAGAACTGTAGACGAATGACAGAAATAAAGTCAGTCTGGTTTGTAATAAGAGAGATTTCATGTCTTTTCAGTTGATTTCATCTAAGACTGTGTCTGAAGTCAGTTGTAGTTCTTATGTTTCTTTTTCCTTCAGTGATTCTGCTTGTTATCATCAGGTGTTCATCAATAATCAAACAATCATCACTTAATTAATCACTTTAGTACTAATTAACTCTATCACTGCTTCAGTGTTACTGCTGGTTCCCATATGAACACTGAGCGGTGTTAATTAAACACCGGGAATTTACTGTGCAACACTAAGTACTACAAAATTTGTTGTGCACATATAGGAACAGACAGATGTAATCAGATGATTGTAGACATGTTTCAGCTTTCTTTAAACAAAAAATGCTCAACTGTACATGACAGAAATAATAATAAAAATAATAATAATCGCAACATATCCTTGATGTTTTTCCTTACCAATTATTGTGATGAAGGTGTTTGCAGGTGTGTTTGGAACCATATCTTTTGGTATTTCAGCTTTAACAAATATAGATTTTTCCTCTGTTCCATCTGGATTGAAGAACAGGAAGACAAAGGTAGAGTCAAGAGTCACATCAGATGCTGTACAGTTTTGGTGAGAAAAGAGCAGGAGTTGATTATGATCTCCTGATTGGCTGAAACTATAATGACATTCATTGAACTTTTTCCATAATTGGCTGAAAATGTAATGTGTGCAGTGTTGTATAATGGAAGTATAACACAGTAATGTTATTGCTTGATTGATAGGAAATCTCACCTTCCTTAGCAGGATTGAGCTCCACTTTTTTATGTAATGGTTTCAGCACACCCTCAGACTGAGAGAGAGAGAAAGTTAACTACCCGTGCTGCTCTAGTTTATCTATTAATCATTATATTATCAAATGAACAAATCAAATGAAACAGAAGTGCTGAAAATGAAATAATTCCCATCAGACGTACCACCACCTTCAGGCTCTTTCTCACTCCATCAGTGTGGACAGAATCATATGCTGAAGCTTTCACCTCAATCATGTGATTTCCCAGCGTCATGGGAATAATCACATATGAAACCGCTCTGCTGGACTCTTTGTCAACCTTTACTGTTATTCTGTATTTGCCTTTCTTACTGGCAGAGCTGCAGACATCTTCTGTCTTCATAAACTCCACACGTACCTGGAGAAAACAGGAGAGCGAGACTCAAATCGCTTCAATATCTAGAAGAAACCTGATGGGAATCTTTTGAAAATGACTCCTGTTATTGGTAAATGATTTGACTCAAGAAAAAAATGGTTATTATGATGCACATGGTTTTAATGTATACCATAAACCTAAAGGTATTTTTAATATCAAATCAGATCTACCTTCAGATCATCTGGTGTGTAGTTGTGAATAATGGCTTTGATTTCCAGTTGTTCTCCGCGCACAGCTGAATAAGGCATCTTGAGGTCAATGAAAAAGGGCTTAAAAACGACGATCTCCTCTGGTTCTGCCACACAGATGCCTTCGAGGAGGAACACAGACACACAGAAGCTTTTAAAGCAGCAGCTCCTGGAGGATGATGTTTTTTAGACCATGAATCCTGCTTCATCTTACCAAGTGTTGGTGAAACACTGACAGCCAAGATCTGCCATGTAGTGATAGAGTCTTTCAGGTAGATCTCTTTATCTGTGACTGATGCTGGACTGGAATATGAGGAAAATACCACAAAAACTGTTGAAGTACTCTTCTAATAATTGTTTACCATCAGACTCACACACACATTGTGTTGCCAACCATACCTGTCAACATTTGGGTACCTAAATGGGATTGGGGGGGGGGGGGGGGTATTCAGGTTTCTTTATATTTATTTTTATTATTACAAATTGTTTTACATAAACTGGAACACTTTTAGCAGTTAATAGCAGTTAACTGTGGTGCATTTAACTTTTGGAACATGAAACAAAAACATGTATTTCATGAATTTAACTGAACACTGCATTACACATTACACCAAAGGTCGAAATGGCCGATGTGCCCCTCTGTGCCTCCACTGCGCAATTGTGCCATTGTGATTTATGCTGCCTTCACGTGCTCTCGGAATTATCGTAAATACAACTTTCCTTGGTAAAAATTGCACATGAATTTTTAATAATTTTTTTATATATGTCAGAATTGATGAGTATCTTCTAACACATTGGTTCTCAACCGGTGGGGCGCGAGTAGGCTACAGGATGGGAGGAAAAAAAAATTTTTAATTTTTTTTTTAATCACTAAACTACTGTCATAAAAAGTTATAGGTTTGTATATACATAACTCCTGAATAAAACATTTAATGTGTTTCGACTGATTTAAAAAAAAAAAAAAAAAAAAAAAATTTGATTGGTTTGTCGATAGTCAGCGCAAATGCAGGTGATAAACGGTTTTTATTAAGCGAGTCATTGAGGCGTTCATTCAAACGATTCGTTCAAGCGGCCGATTCGTCAAGAATGAGACAGATATTTGCGCATGGGTCATTGAATCTTTGACTCAACCGATTCGTTCAAAACACTGAATCATTCAAAACACGATTGAGTGTTGCCGTGAGATGCGCTATGCTGTGATCTTTGTTTGGATTCATCGGATCTATTTTCGCTGCTAAAATAGACCAAGACAGTCATTATTTTGTCTAAAATGTAAGTGACTTAATATTATTAAATTGTTTGTTGAACTGTCATTTGAAATCAGTGTCACATTTTCAATTGTGAGCTGATGGTAAATTAAGTGATGGTCAATTGTCAGCTCTCTTGGTCGTCAGGTCGTGTGATGCATGTTGCTGTTATAAATATTATAAAAACACCACATTTTGAAATTTAACTGCAGTAATTTAACTTTAATTTAGTTTATTTGTGTGTGCTGTGCTCATAGACTTTAGAAAATGGCGCTCATTTGTTTGATTTCTCCTCGAGAAGATTAGATTAGATTAGATTAGATTAGATTCAACTTTCTTGTCACTGCACATGTAAGGTACAAGGCAACGAAATGCAGTTAGCATCTAACCAGAAGTGCAGAATATACAAAATCTACAATATGTACAACAGCTATACAGATAAGTGTTATGGGCATAATTTACAGATTATAAATACTATCAACATGATATACAGATAGGTGTACTATGAACATACTATACAGATGTATTATGTAAAGTGTATGTACACTATAGACAGAACTATGAACATATGAACAATTTACACTGTTGTAATGGACAGTAAAGTGCATAAAAAAATATTTCAGTGTGAAAATGGATTCCAGTGTTTCTGGATGAACAGACAGTAGTGCAAATAATGACAAGTGAATGAATAAATAAATAAATAAATAAGTCAGTTGTGGTAATGAAGAGGGGGAGGAGTCTGTGTGTAAGGTGTATGGGGGTGTCAGAGGGCAGAGTTCAGCAAGGAGACAGCTGTGGGGAAAAAGCTGTTCCTGAGTCTTGTAGTCCTTGTCCGGAGGCTCCTGAAGTGCCTCCCGGAGGGCAGGAGGTTAAACAGTCCATGGTCAGGGAGAGAGGAGTCCTTGAGAATGCTGCGAGCTCGGCTTAGACAGCGTTTCCTCTGGATGTCCTCAATAGCAGGAAGTGGTGTGCCTGTGATGCGTTAGGCAGTTTTCACCACCCTCTGCAGTGCTTTACGGTCAGCCACTGAGCAGTTCCCATACCAGACTGTGATGCAACTGGTCAGGATGCTCTCGATCGGACACCGGTAGAAGTTCACCAGGATGGCTGAAGACAGCTGGTTCTTCTTCAGTGTCCTGAGGAAGAAGAGGCGCTGGTGAGCCTTCTTGACCAGGCTGGAGGTGTTTGTGGTCCAGGATAGTTCCTCCGAGATGGTGGTTCCCAGGAACTTGAAGCTGGAGACACGTTCAACAACCATCCCGTTAATGTGGATGGGGTCATGCGTGCTTCCTTTCTTCTTCCTGAAGTCCACAATGAGCTCCTTTGTCTTACTGGTGTTAAGGAGCAGGTTATTGTCAGCGCACCATGTGGCCAGGTGCTGTACCTCTTCCCTGTAGGCAGTCTCATCATTGTCACTGATGAGGCCAATCACCGTGGTGTCGTCTGCAAACTTAATGATGGAGTCTGATCCATGCACAGGCTTGCAGTCATAGGTGTAGAGGGAGTACAGGAATGAGAAGCAGCACAAGCCTCAAAAGTTTAAGGTCCTTGCACCCTGACCCTGAGTCGAAACTGTCGTATTCGTTTTTCCATATTTATCATTTCACGAGTTCACACTTACAAATAATCAGATAGGGAAATTAGTATGCATATTTGGCGTGCTGTCCGAGGAGAGGGCTCCGAGCTTGGTATTTGCCCCGAGCCCAGAGTACTCCCCCCGTATTCTGGTTTGGGAAGTAACCAGGCAAGTGTGAGGAGACGGGGTGGTGGAGGGATGCTGAAACTGTCCAAAAGCATTGGTTGAGTCGACTGCATCGATATATATAGGTTTCTGCTCATGCTCATTGGGCAGGTATGTTGATGTCTTGCGTTGTTAGAGTTTGACTTTGGCTTCAGAGAGGTGAGCCTCGCTGGTAGTTCGCTGTGGAAAGTTGCATATAAATAAGCTCCGGCGGGAGAGTGAGAGGACATCGCTATTGATGGCTTTGGGAGACGATGATGATGATGATGATGAATGATGATGATGATGATGATGTGATGGTGATAGTGATTGATGATGATGATCATGATGATATCCAAGGTTGAGTATCTTTGAATTTTGATTCCAGTTCTGCTCATTAATTCAGTTTCTTGAGCTCATTGCTCCCACACATCACATCACACAAGGGAACATCACTGCAACATCACTGCAACATTTTAATTATGGTTCCAATGCTGCCTATTAATTCTGTTTCTTGGGCTCCTGCGGGTGTATTGGAATAGATGGTGCTAAGGAGTTTCAGCTGATGAGAGTTTGTTGGGCTTTTTTGATGTGATTGCGATTTGATCGGATGTAGCTTCTGAAAGCCTCTGATGACCAGCGACCGAGTGCTTGGATCTGCTGCTGGGAAAGCCCTTTTTGGGTGGCTGTGGTTGCTGCATCTATGCGAAATGAATGGCTGGAAAAGTGCTCTGCTGGGATGCCAGATTGAATCAATATGGATTTGAGGTGTTTTTAGAACCAGAAACGAGTGACGGGGCGCTTAGAATCGTCTGTGAAAAGTGGGTCGGATGGCAGTTTGGCCTGTGAGCTTCTGAAATGGATATAAGCTAGGAAGGTTTGGTATGGTTGAATTGAAGATGGGAGATTGAAAATATAGATAAAATGGCCTTTCCTTGTTTGGTCCGTTTTGCTTTTCTTTATGAAGTATGAGATGGTTTCGTTATCGAGCACGGATAGATCTGAGATTGTGGGATGTACTTTTGGATTGAAGCTAGAAGTGATGGTGAGTTCAGAGCATCTGAGGAAACCGAAAAAGGCCAGAATGAACATAGCATCGAGCGTGTGGGCGGTGTTGATAGATTGGTAACCTTGGCGGAGGGTGGAGATGCATTGGGTGAGTATTTCCAAAGTTATTGGTTGTCTTACATCTGGGCGGGTGGGTTGGGTTCTTTGGATTCCTTTAATGAGCATGGATGCCTGTGAGTTGGCTATTACTGAGGAGGGTGAACCAAAAATGAGTTTGTGGAAAAATTGGATTCCGCTTAGATAACCTTTGATGGAGCCGGCTTGGAAGTTCTTGATGCAGTTGAGATGAGAAATGAATGACGTGATGGTGAGAAGGGAAAAGTCTGGAAAAGACAGGTTGTAGGTGGAGTGAAAGGATTTAAAACTCTTCCATGCAGTTAGGTAGGATTGTAGTGTCCTCTGGGATACGGCTTGGAGAATAGTGTTGAGAGAAGCATCAAGGAGTGGTTTCAGTGGATGGTTTATGGGAATATCAGCTCTGAAAAGTGAGGTACTGGAGTTGGTAATGGGTCCGCTTCTGGTGCCAGCTGCTTGAATTTCTGGAAGGCAAAACGAGAGAGGGAGTCATCTATTTGGTTCTTTGAACCGGGAATGTGCTTTGCAACCATGATAAATTGGTCACAAGCTGAAATCCAAATCAAACGTCGAAGGAGAGGCATTAGTGCAGGGGAATGTGAACGGCCTTTATTAATGCAGTGCACGGTTGCTTCATTGTCACAGTACACTGTAATGCTGTTAGTGGACCATTCTTTCCCCCATAGAGCGGCTGCTACCACCAGGGGGTACAGCTCGAACAGCGCTGAGGATGTTGATGACTGCTCTGGGTCCGATAGCTGGAAGGGCCATGTGGACGCGAACCATAACCATATCCCCCGAAACCAGTGGAGGGAGCTGTGTCGGTAAATAATTTGATATCCTCGGGGAGAGAAATCAAATCGTTATGAAAAAAAAGACAGACCATTCCATTGTCTAAGGAAGGTTATCCAGAGGCTGAGCTCGTTGCGACATGAACTAGTTAATGCGATTTGATCCTCTAGTGCATGAACTGAAGATGCGAGGGAGAGGAGATGCGAGATGAAAGAGCGTCCTTGCGGGATTATGCGCATCGCAAAGTTTAAATGGCCGAGCAAAGATAGCAGCTCTCGTTTGGAACAATCAGGGCTGTCTATAAGGGCGGATGCGACTAAGATTATCCTGTCTATTTTCTCCTTGGGCAGTGAGGCTTGGAAATTGACTGAGTCCAGGTTGATGCCTAAGAATTCGAGGGACGTGGCTGGACCCATGGTTTTATCTTGGGCGATTGGAATTCCGAGCTCGGAAAAAACGTTTTGGACAGTGGAAAGATACGCGGCTGGAATGGCGTCAGGAGGCGAAATGATTAAGAAATCATCAAGCAGGTGAATGATGTAAGGGATTGCATGGTTGTTCAGGAGTATCCAGCATATAGCCTCTGACAACAGGTCGAAAATCTTGGGGCTGCTTTTACATCCGAACGTAAGACGGACGGCGAAATAGAATTTCCCGTGCCAGCGCACGCCGAATAAATGCCACGAGTCGGGGTGGATGGGCATCACTTTGAATGCAGCAGTGATGTCGATTTTTGCGAGCCAAGCACCACGCCCCGCTTTTTTAATCAAGGTTATAGCCTGGTCGATGTTGTGGTAATGCAGGGAAAACTCTTGAAGGGGGATGAGGCCGTTTATGCTTGGGAACGGAGAATTGTGCGGGGCTGAGAGATCGATTATCAGCCGTTTCTTACCTGAAAATTTTCTGGTAGCCACTCCAATGGGGCTGATGCGGAAATGTTCGAAAGGTGGAGTGCTAAACGGACCGATCATAAAGCCGGATTCGGTTTCTTTTTTAATTAGCTTGTCTACCGTGTCGGGCTCAGCTAGAGCGGGAGGCTTTCCAATCCGGGTTCGAGACCAGTCAATAAGTAGTTTGTAAAGCTAGTGTCAGGGTGCTGAGACAATTCTGCGGACAGACAAGAAATATTCACAGGAGTCGACAAGTAATTTCTTGAATCTTTATTTTGGGCACTTTTGACAGGGCATATGATACGGGCATGAGCGCCGCCACAATAATTACAGACATGCAAGAAGCGACAACGCTGCCTAGTGCACTTTCCTGCGTTGAAATTGCTGCAGACCTGGTTAGTGAAAACGTTCCTTCTTTTGAAGTCTGAAGCTGGAGCGATGGAATTGGAATCTGTTGGCCGCGGGGCGTAACTAGTAGATTTTACTTGCGAAACTGGGCCTGGGGAATTTGGCAGATTTATCAGAGGGCAGGCATTGGTGGAGTGAGCGACTGATCTGCAGACTGCGCAAGTGATGTTGCGACAGCCTAAAAACACTCTGTTGTGAAGCTCCAAATCTAAAGCTCCCCAGTAAGGGCACTGGTTCCACTGGGCTATACGTATGGCGCATTTAGCCGAAAAGAGCTTATGGTAGGTGTAAAAGTGGGAGCCTCCGAACGATTGCGCGAGTTCTGCGATTATCGCGAGATAATCATTGAGTTCTCGTCTCCTGTGGGGAAGTGCGGCGCAAATTACTTCGCCGTAAAGGCCGAAAGCAATAGAAAATTTGGCAAAAGAAAGAATGCGGGATGAATTGTATGATTGGTTTTTTAGTGTAACTGAAAGATTGCCACATTCGATCTGATGGCTTGAGGAGGGGAGAGGGAATAGTGACAGTAAGGATGATAAATCGATATTTGCACGGATAGGCATTGGCTTAGCAGAAAACAAAGTGAAAGGAGATTTTGTTTGGGGGAAAACCATAGCAGATAGCAGGAAAAGAGGCCGGGGCCAAACTCACATGTGGAGGCAACCTCACGCTTGTGTCGACCCCTGGCGCCTGGGGAGGAAAAGAAAGGGGGGGGGAAACAGGGGTTATGAGGGAAGATAGTGGGCGTCTGGGCCTGCACTGCTAGCGGAGGCAGCCTCGCGCTAGAATTAGACAGAGGAGCGGCAGGCCACGGCAGCTCGGCGGAACTAGGAGAGGATTGGGGCCGGGCTTACCGCCGCGGCCTGATGTTCGCAGGAGAACCAGCCCTGCGACGGAGGAAGAGGGTGATTTTTGAGAGCGATGGTACGGAGCTCTGCGATTCCTGCTCGTTTTTGCAGCTTTGGAAGGTGGAGTGGATTGAAGTGAGACGTACAGGTTGTATAGCTCAGCTTTGTTCATTCTCCTGGAAAAATGAACGTCGGCGCTGCTTAGCGCTTGCCTTAATCCTAGAACTGTCCATTTTTCTATTGAGGGAGGCGAATGCGAGCCTCGACGTCTCGGGGTACGGGAAGTGGTGTGGCTGGGCCGACGGCCGCGCGGTGATTCTGGATGTTCCATTGCGGTGACCCGTTGATCCCGGGTGCTCCGTTCGTCGGTGGGTTGCTGCTGCGGCTCGGGGGCGGCTAGGGATTCGTCATCGGACGGAAATAATTCTAGTTCGGACATTGTGACCAAAGGCTGAAACTGTGCAAAAGCATAGGTGAGTCGACTGCATCGATATATATATATATATAGGTTTCTGCTCATGCTGATTGGGCAGGCATGTTGATTGCTGATTAATGACAGCTGGTTGGAGTGATGTGATGATTAGTTAGATCATTTGAACATGTTCCTCCCGAATTTTGTTAATAAAACATCATTTGGTGGCTCTCAATTGTCAATTGAGCGTGGCCTAGCTGCTCACGTTCAGCAAGTAGCTCCACTTGTGAAATGGACACATTGCATGGTCCATCGCAAAGCACTAGCTGCTAAAAAAATTCTCTTTAACTCCGTGCTGAACCAATCCGTGAAAATGATAAATCTCATCAAATCACGGCCGCTAAACTCTCGCTTGTTTGGGGTCCTCTGCCAGGAGATGGGGTCAGGGGACCCCGAACAGCTGCTTCTGCACACTGAAGTTCGCTGGCTCTCCAGGGGGCGGGTGTTACAGCGGTTGTATGAGCTGCGAGAGGAGGTGAAGTGGTTTTTGACAGAAATCAAATCAGATCTGGCGAAGCATCTGGATGACAATATGTGGCTTGCGTCTCTGTCCTATTTGGTCGATATATTTGACCGCTTGAATGGCCTCAACCTGTCTTTGCAAGGCCGCGAAACTCATATTTTGCTCCTTGCAGACAAAGTGCACGCCTTCACACAAAAACTAGATCTGTGGCATGGCCGCATCAGTTGAGTGAACTGCGACATGTTCCCCAGCCTTGCAGACTTTATCACTGGTGCAGGCACGTCACACGATTTCTCCTCCCTATTTCAGTCAGCGTCTGAGCACCTGTCAGCAATGAGAAAACAATTTGCGACGTACTTTAAAGAGGATTATCGCTCTTTTGCGTGGGTTTGAGATCCATTTGTGTGCACAGCAAACGAGCTGTCAATTGATATGCAGGAACAGCTTATTGAGCTGAAGAGTGACATTAGACTGAAGGAACTCTTTAGTTCCTGCCCACTTTCGTCATTCTGGGCAGCATTTATGCAGGAATATCCTGAACTCTGTGACGTTGCCTTGAAGATTCTCCTTCCTTTCGTGTCGACATATTTGTGTGAGGCAGGATTCTCAAAAATGACTGCACTCAAAACGAAATTCCGCAATCGTGCACAAATCGAGGATGATTTGAGGCTATGTTTATCAAACATTGAGCCAAGAATTGAGGATCTTTGCAAGGCAAAGCAGCCTCAGGTCTCACATTAACATCATCTACCTGCAAGCTTCTGTAAAAATGCAGATGATGCCTACTATTAGGCCTAGTAATAATAACAATAATAAAGCATAAATTATAAGATCTGGTGCCAATTCCCAATTATAGCAATAGCCTAGTAATGATAATAGGCCTATTGATGATAATAATAATGATGATAATAATAACAACAACAACAACAACAACAATAAAGCATGTAACCTCATATTATTATATAGCAATAGCCTAGTAATGATGATAGGCCTACTACTACTCATATTAATAATAATAATAATAATGCCTGCAAGCTCACATTAGAAGTCTGGTGGTGCTACTGTCAATTATAACAATAGCCAAGTAAATGATAATAGGCCTACCTACCGCTACTGATGATAATAATAAAAATATAATAATAATAATGTGGGCCTAAAAATAATAGCCTAGGGCTATCTATCTATCTATCTATCTATCTATCTATCTATCTATGCAAGGTGATGTGGGGGGCTGGGGGGGATTGGGGGGGTATGGGTACTGGGGCCCCAACTGCAATGAACCAGCTTTGGGGGGGCCCAGCTTCCAAAAGGTTGAGAACCCCTGTTCTAACATATACCCCCAGGAGAGTTAATTTAACACTGGAGTTTTTGCTGTGTGGGTTGAATAAACATATGGCAGGACTTTTACTTTCTGACCCCTGGATTTTACACCTCTGACACGATTTATTAAGTGTGTTCATGATGTACTTTTTTTCCCCCTACATGTCATGTGCTGGGCTCCGTATACTTTCAATAAAAACCAATGAGAAAGGTGGAATTTCAGAGTGGAAAATTCCTCTGTGGGGAGTTTCATGGCTCGTTGTGATTAAAATGGCACACAACTCTACCTGTCCTTCCAACCAGATGATTCCACAGCAGCTGCACAGATCTCAAGCTGTCTGGCGGACGTCTCGACGTGGATGGAAGAACACCACCTGCAGCTCAACCTGGCAAAGACTGAGCTTTTAGTCTTCCCTGCCACTCCTGCTCTACAACACGACATCAACATACAGCTTGGTACAACCACCATTACCCCATCAAAGTCGGCCAGAAATTTTGGAGTTATCTTCGATGACCAACTGACCTTCAGAGACCACATCTCAAAGACGGTGCGGTCATGCAGATTTGCACTTCACAACATCAAGAAAATCCAGCCCTTCCTGACTGAGCACGCAACACAACTTCTTGTCCAGGCCCTGGTCATTTCAAGGCTTGATTACTGCAATGCTCTTCTGGCTGGACTGCCGTCAAGTGCAATCAAACCTCTTCAAATGATCCAGAACGCTGCTGCACGTCTGGTCTTCAATGAGCCTAAAAGAGCCCACGTCATGCCCCTCTTCATCTCTCTGCACTGACTTCAAGTTCAAGGTGCTGATGATTGCTTACAGATCCACCACAGGCTTTGCACCCTCCTACCTCCACACACTGCTACAACGCTACGACCCACCAGAAGCCTGTGATCACTAAAGGAACGAAGGCTTGTGGAACCGTCACAGAGAGGCACAAAATCACTCTCCAGAACATTCTCGTTCATTGCTCCCTGCTGGTGGAATGATCTCCCTACCTTCATCAGGAACGCAGAATCCCTGGCAATATTCAAGAGACAGCTGAAAACTCATCTCTTCCGTGAACACTTAATCCCTTCATTAAAAAAAAAACAAAAAAAAACCCTATCCTTCCCCTTTCCCTTCCTACTCTAGCTTATGGTACTGAGCAATGTATGAAACTTGTATTGTGAGCATTTCCTGTGTCTATTTGCCAATTCATGAAGAACCGCTTGTTTGTATTCCTCACTTGTAAGTCGCTTTGGATAAAAGTGTCTGCTAAATGACTAAATGTAAATGTAAATGTAAAATGGGCCTGGTGGGTTTGTGTCCATTTACTCTCCAATTGGTACAACAAACTCACACTGCAATCTTTGAGGAGGTGACACACATGAATGTGCGAGTTGTTAAATGAGAATTATTTAGATAGGAGACACGGGTAGGGTTACATTAACCAGTAATTCACTCAAAGCATGCATAAAACAACATCCCATGCAAGATACACTATACAAGACAGTTACAATCATACTCGCAGTGTCCTGAGATGCATGTTCATTTATAGAACAGTTCGTCTATAATGCAGGAAATTCTGTATTAAGGGCTATGGGTTTTTCCTATGGCCTCTGCTTTTCCATGTGACAACATTCTTTATAGAAATAAACCCTCTTATCAGCTGTATCCATGTTTACTGAGGCCCTTCTTGCTCAAGCTGGCCTTTTGGGGGATGGGTCCACAGACCCTAGAGCAAGTTTTGAAGATTATTTGTTAAATATAATCTTCAATATGTTCAATATACTGTACAATATCAATATGTCTGACTTGTCTCAGTTGTTACAGTCACCATTGTTGAGATTCATTCTCAGGCTGATTCTTACTGTCTATGTGTTTCTGAATAATACCGTAGGTCAAAACATACTGTCCAGCATGTTGGTTTCTTTTTTTGATTCTTTAAATGATTAGATTTCCATGACACTGCTGGAGCAAATGCGGAAGAGGTGACGGAAGTGTTCATAGTGGCGGAAGAAACAAAGCTCTTTGAAGTTTTGAACCATTTGACCCGTCGCCGGCAGTTTGCTTGACAGGCGATCTAACCAATCATAACCCCGAATTTGTCCGACAAAGCAGTCAGGGGAGTTAGTAGATTAACATTGGTGAACATGAACTTGAATAATTGTGTGTACTCACGTCTTTTCGCGCTTGAAACAACATTCCTTCTGATGTTCATTCATGTTTATTTGATGCTATAAATGAACTAGTATGAAGAGATGATCGGTTCACGAGGAGCTACAGCGATCTGTCACCACACATTAAACACACACTAGACGCTATTTATTGATTAAACTTCTTTAAAAAATTACAATATTTTAAATATGAAACTTTTTCATATCAAAAGTAACCTGCTCTGTCTTGTCTGTCGACGTGTTGTCAGAACATGATGTGTGGCATGAGAGCGGCATGGCTTGTCGGACATAGCAACAGTAACTAAAGGGGGCTGGTCTTTGCTTCACAAAATGATTCACTGTTTCGAAACTTTCGAAACACCACACGCTGGTGATGCCTGCTGGTTAAAAACAAAAACTCAATTGCCAAACCCATTGCAAATGCTTTTATTTAAAGCGTAATTTAATCATCAAATTAACTATTAACTAAATGAGCAATTAACTAACCATCTAATGTCATTAAACATTAAGTGTCTGTATAATATGTATTCTTTTATCAATTTTCAGGGCTTGGTTTGTTTGTTCTATGGATGGGTCAGCTAAATAGAGGCTATTAACTACTATTATTCCTTTTAATTATACAAATACCACATTAAAACGTCTACAAATCAAACTCATCAGAGGTAATAGACATAGACACTTGATCAATGATTCGCCGCTGTCAACTTAACTGAGTCTATGTAAAAAAAATAACTTGTTGTTGTTTTTTGTCATGACAATTTGCTAGGGTTGTCACTAGGGGTGGGAACAGGGCTCAACAGCTTTTGTCTAAAATTCTACTCACCAATTTTCGCATAGATCAATCTTCTCCCAAAGCCAACTCTCAGGGAACTCAGTACGTGACACAATCTCATCAGAGTCTGTATAATCCTCCTCCTCATCTTCACCTGTTGTAACAGAGAAAAATTTGATTGAATATACCTTTCAGAGCAAAAGGACTTCAAATATTCAAGTAAAAAATTATTAGGGACCCTATTGTATTTGTACTGTTTCACCGATTATTCATTTTCTGCCTTAAGTGTCTTGGTAGGATGTATCCTTTTTCTGAAAATATTACTTTTTCAAAATACTTAATTAGTTCAATTAACATGCAACTTGGTACATAACATCTGGAGACCCTCATGACAAAAAGATTTAAAAAGAATTTTGATACATTAAACCACTGTAAAGATATAAGCAAATTAACTAGTCAACCATTTACCAATTTTACGAATTAACCTATATCTGCAAAATGCAATGGCTAAAAAATGCAATGCAATTTTCTAATGAAAATTGATACACATCATTCTGAGGACACACACCAAGTTGCGTCAAATTCCAACAATGGGGGTCACAACAAATGAAAAAAACTTTTCAATCAAGCTAAAAGTATTTATTTTGTAAACCCCCCCAGAGTTTTAATCTGTTCTGCACTTAAATTCAATGCAGTACCACAGTTTCCCTGTAGGGGCCATTGTACGATCTAGTTAACTGAGAAGCAGAGGTTAGGAGAAGACTGTTCGTAGCTGGTTTCGCACGAGGTAGGCCTGGTCCCAAATGACACCATAAACCCTCACGGTCTTCCTCTGAGTGCACACTTTCATGACGTAATGCCACTTTGACTGCTGGGTAAAGTCCTCTTCATAGCTCATAGACTTGCGAAGCTGAAGTGTGCGTCGGGGTGCATAGTGGCCACAAAGGTGGCGCTCATGAGTGCCCTTCTGAAAACCTAAAATGATGAATGGAACACCTTATGGATTCAACCATAGTCTTATGTAGCCAGAAGGCAGAAAGTCTGGACTCTATCGCAGATTTCATTGGCCAAGGACAGCCCAAGAGAACGTTTGGCTGACATGTAACGCAACCAATCACAGTTCGTTTTGTTCCACTTCATGTACGGAGAGTGAAAATAACAGACTGGAGTGCATCTAACAAATTGTTAATTCAAGAATGTGCAATAATGGTGCAGCAAACTTCACATGCACTCTGCTCATGTGTATTGATGTTAATTTGCTAAACTAGCAAATGTAAGTGAAGCATGTGAGTGATGCTTCTGGCGATTTATTTACTTCAAGGAGATTATTGTATGACAAGTTCATGTGAATCTTAAATAGTGTTGTTCGGTGTAGACTGTTTTTTTTGTTGTTGTTGCCCGATTTCATCCTGTGACATGATCAACTGTGAGCCAGACCCTGTGATTCGCTGAAGGCCCTATTGCTGACGTTCAACTCTGACCTATCTGCATCGTGGGATTCTTTTCAATTACAGCTAAGCTGTTACTTTACACACACACACTACTGGGTAGTAGGAGAAAAAACAGGCCTTACACATACATTCAATTTACACTACACACCAACTTGTGAAGGAATCAGGAGGACTTTTGGACACTTTCTTTTCTTATTTTTCTTTGGTTTTTTCGGACCTGTTACGCACAACCTGGACTAAATATCAAATTTGTCCCATTCCAACAGTGTTGTGTTGGGACAATGCAGCAAAATACTAATTTATTTCTTCTATTATTTGTTTTTTTCTGTTACCTGTGCAATAAATGTGCTGGCTGCTTCATCCCATTGGACCAAATTTCATTTTTATCCTCCTAAGAATCAAACCTAGTCCTATACTTATTCAGAGCAATATAACACAGTGTTATACTGGCAACTGTTGCCGGGTTACATATTCATCTTTAAAACTTATATTCATATTCATCTTCATTCTCCAATGACTGTCCACGTTTACAATTATCACAATTACTGCTTTCAAAAGTTCCCAAGCCTCAAAATACCAGCAGCACCACCACAGTATTTTCCAAATGGTGATACTGTAAAACATGGTAGTAAATATTCGTCCAGTGCTGCATCAGTGGCCGTTTACTCGGAATGTAAGACAAAGAGCAACATAATGAAACGGCACCTCTTTAAAATCAGGAAAAGTTAGCTCCCATTTACTGGTATAGGACAAAGTGCAAAATGCTAAATGAGAAAATAAAATGCTAATGATAAAAAGCACAGACACTATGATATATATATGGCCACTGGTCCATAACGCATTTAATGAACAAACTTTAGAAGCAGCTCCCCTGATGATCTTATGATGATTTTATTTCAGTGGTCTATGGATCGTGATTCTATTGTTTGACAATTAATATTGTGACAATTGTCTTAATCAGTTAATACTTACTGCGAGCCAGAATCAGCTCCTCCTCTTTGCTCATCGTGTTTTTGCGTGTTTTCATCTCATTGCAGCAGTGCAGGAAGACCTTGACACACTCTTGTCCATCTACGATGTAAGTGGCTCTTCGTTCACAGGTGTAGCCGAGTTTATTATCCCTCATCCCATCAATACAGCACTGCTTCAGTTCACCAGAGTATTGACCAGCTGAGAAGACAATGTTAGTGTAGAACAATGAGGGAAGAAGTGGAACATGGTGAGAACTACTGGGGGAAAGACAAAGTTCTCTAAAACACAAACAGTAAAGAGAAAGGTTTTTTAACATAATCCCAGAAGATCCTTTCTGATTTGAATTGCAAACATAAAATGTGAGTAAAGTCCAGCTCCTCACCCAGTGTACCACTGATCTGCTGGAGACTCTCAGCCCTTCGTTTTCTCTTAGCAGGGACGGGACACTCAGGCTCTAGGACAATTCATTTGAATGAATTAGTATATTGAGAGACTTTAAAAAAAAAAACTCAAGAACATTTATTTAGTAAACCCATTACAAAAAATGTGGTCATTCAATTGTAAAGTTTTTTTGAGTAGTTTTTCATAGCTCTCCGACTCTTCCATTCAGACAGGGGAGCCCTGGATTTATTGATTCAGGTGGTCAGACAGAATATTTACATTTTTACATGAACATTTAGAGAACGTTCTTATAACAAAATTCTGTTAGCTGGGTATCTGATAAGTGCATATAAATGTACATACTGACCTGGTGACAACTTGTCCCAGTCTTCCCTATTTACACAATTCCTGACAAATTATGACAATGTGATATAATGAACAAACATTTAGAAACATTCATAATACTAGTTTTGCATCAAACTGTTCTCTATATTGTCAGACCAGACAGGAACCCCTGAAAATAACCCATTAGAAATCTCTTTGTTCAGTGAATAAAGCTAATGTAATTATATTTTTAATAGCTCAAAGAGATAAAAAAAAAAGAAATAATAATAATAAAAAACCTGTTCTGGTTTTGGTTCCTCCTGCAGTGTTTGACTCAAACATCAGACCTGCGTCACTGAAAACCCCCATACTGTCCCTTCCACTTCCTGCCGTACAGCCGGTGTCATGTTTCTCTATCATGTTCCAGATCTAGACGAGCAAAAAACACTCCAGTCATGTATGTTTTATGGCAGAAACAGTCATTAGATGTTTTCATAATGAAGTCTGAAGAAGGTCCTTCACCTGAGTCTGAGTGAGTCTGTTCTTGTTCAGGACATTCACAGCCTTGTCAACCACCACCAGCCCAACTCTAGCTCCAGGATCTCCAGTTATCTGCAGATTAAGCTTTTTTCCTGGGCCATAGGTATTCATCTTGTTCTTCACCTGAAGCTTGAGCTGTCATTAAAATGAGAGATGATTCGTCAGTAAAACAAACTTATTTGATTGGCACATCAGTCATTTCTTGTGATGGTTGACCCACCGTTCCCATGCACGTGTCCTTCACGTCGACCCAGACTGAATCAGACACCACCTCATTCAAGCCCACATGGTAATACGCCACAAAGCGGAAGGACGGCACCATGTCTTTGGTTACAGGCAGAGACAGAGTCACTAGAGCTTGTCCTTGTCTCTTAAACCTGTTTGCTTGAACGATCTGACCTTTACTCAAGATCTGAACATGAGACAGACATGAGAAGTAAAAATGACTTAAAGGGTTAGTTCACCCCAAAACTAAAATTATCCCAAGACTTATTCACCCTCAAGCCATCCTAGGTGTATATAAATATCTTATTTCAGACAAACACAATCAGAGATATATTTAAATATATCCTGGCTCTTCTAAGCTTTAAAATGGTAGTGAATGGTGCTCATGATTTTGAAGCCCAAAAATGCATCCATCTATCATAAAAAATAATCCATATGGCTGCAGGGGGTAAATAACAGCGAAGGTGATGGGTTTTTATAAGAAAAATTAAAGGGGGCTTGGAAGAGCCAGGATATCTTTAAATATATCTCCGATTGTGTCCGTCTCAAAGTAGATTGTAAAATACACCTAGGATGGCTTGAGGGTGAGTAAATCATGGGATAATTTTCGGTTTCAGTTTCCATTTTGGTTCATTTCTAATCCTTAAAGAACTCTGTACAGTTTCAGACACAAGGTAAATGAAACATTGACATTATAAATTAATACATTTGTCTTGCAGCTGAATAAGAAACAATCATAATCTTTACCATGTAGGTGAAATCCTGATCTTTGACTCCTGGACTTTGTCCAATGTTCAGATTGACTGTCATTGAATCACCGATCTGAAGCTCTGCAGCATCAATGCCGACGTGCAGGTAGTTTTTGGAGCCGTCTTTGGGAACATAAGCCCGAGCCGTCATTGTCTTCACCGCCTGCTGTTCATCTTCTAATTGTGGATCTTTGGTTTTTGCCTAAGAAGAACAAATACACTGTTTTCTAATGTGCCGCTGTGTACAATATACTCCATTGCTTGTTCAACATCTGTAAACAGATCTATTTTCCACTAGTTCACCAGTGACACTGACTGAACATTAGTTGAGATTGCAGCTCTTACAGTGATAATCAGTGTAGAAGATCCTCCTGGAGTGTTGACAGGAAGCTTCACAATGCCATTGGCCATTGTATGACCTTTGACCCCTCCAGGATTGACCTCCACTTCCACTTTTTCAGCAGGTGTCTGGTCAGGATTTGTTACGAAAACCTTTTAAAGAACCCAGAGCAAAAATTAAAGAAATTATTCTATAGTTTTACTAATCATGTTCTGAACTTTATAGTTAACAGCTTTTGACAGTAAATCAGTGGCAGATTTCCGGGATGAGATTTCCGGTAAATTAGTGTTACCAGAGTTGATGTTGAGAGTGTGAAAAATTTGAGAAATGCTCAACTTTATGACTATATTTACTATAATTCAGATTTCAAATGCAGTCTGAAAACTTTTAATGTACAGTATTGGCTAATTTTATATTAACGTTAGCTACAGACATACACCAAAATGAAGAAACTCTACCATTCTTGCTGAATTGGACATGTACCATTCCACTGTGCTGATTTTTTATTGTTTTTCTATGTAAAAATGCCCCAGACGGATGGCTATCACACCACTTCTCACTGCTTTCCAGCGAGACTCATGGATGGGTGCCGCGTTTTTGGAAAAAGCCTCTAGACCCTGCCTTCTTTTCTATTCATTAGCGCTGCTGCTCTGTTGACAAACTGTACAGCTAGTGAAGCTAAACCACACCATTTAAAGGTCATTTCCAATTTTAAACCAGTATTTTGGTGCTGATGTGTAAATGTTATTGTAACAGTATCTTAATGGTGTGTTAAATGGTATAATAAAAGCCACTGCTTGTGTGAGGAGCAGATATGGTGTGTTTTACCAGAATTGCCAAGTTTAATGTGTAAAATCAGCTACTGTTTTATACCGGGACATCGAAGGGCATTCCAGGTTTGAAGAATTGTGGTGTTTTTTTGAAGTGGATGGTGTACGGTGACGTCACAATCTGAATGCCTCTCCTTTCTGCTTCCACCATTTCACTGCCTGAAACACACACACACATACACACACACACACACACACACGATCAGGCTCATATACACTCACACACATGCATGTAAAAGTGTGTACAGATGTACAGTATCTGTTGAGTCTTACCACTTTCTGTTAAAACACTGACTGAAACATAGATTGATTGTCCAACCAGCTGATTGATGTTTGGAAAGGTCTTAGTGATCATCTCCCTGGTCAGTTTTGCTGTACCTTCTCCTTTCATTATCTATCAGTATAAAATAACAGTCTACAAGATGCAATAAAAATGTAATTTCATATTTAACTTCTAGGTGAAGAGAAATTCGATTGATCCCAACTAGATGTTTAATTTCTCTCACCTGAACTCTTTGAAGAGAGTCAGGAATACTTGTTTTCTTCTCACCGTCCATCACACCAAACACCACAAACGCACTTCCTTCCACCTTCTGCCCAAACAGGTACCTGTAAAAGCACATACAATTTCAGCAGAAAAATGACTGGTGACAAAGACTGCTTGATTCACTTACACAGAAAAAGAGCAGCTTGTAATGAACCATTTTACCGATTAACTTTGACCTGACCATTAAAATTACTTAAGATGGTGTAACACAATGATTGATTGATGTCAAGATGCTGCTCATTGTTCGTAATTTAATGTAGGAGGTCACATTAGTCAAGCTCAGCTGATCCATGTCTTCCTATGGGAATACGAAGTCCATCACAGAATTCTATTTAAGCTGCCTTATCAATCATCCTTCAGCTGCTCAGGAACTAATGCCCCTCCACCATCCCCAGCTCGTCCACAGCCAGAATTTCACTTCTGACATTCCCTAATGTAATTGTTAGAGTTATCAATGTTGCTTCAGTTCTGTTCATGGGGGGATTTTATAGTTATGTTCCTGCTTTTATCCATGCTAGGCTCGATGGATGGACAGGAGTTCTTGCGCAGAACAGACCTACACCGCCAATTCAAACAGTATGCCAATTGTCACGGAAGTGATCCTGAAAGAATTACATACACTCCTATTTTAAATCAGTGCGCTTACACATTATACATTCATTTTCAAAACAGTGAACCATATATATTATAAATAAACATAGGTTGTCTTACTTGGTTTCAATGTCGACTTTCAGAATCGTATCATTCACATAGTAGAATGACTTACTGGGTTTTAATTTCACTTCAAATGTTGGAAGCACTATAAACCAAACCAGAAAAGACACAAATATTTTTGAAACGACAACAATTCCAAGGTATTGACATGGTTAAGCGTAAAAAAGGCCTTTAATAAATTAGACTAAATCATTAAAAAATTGAAAAACAAATAAAAATTATTTTGGTTTAACACAGCCTTCCTCTGTAAGCTGTATCTTCAGGAGTGCCTTGGAATATTTTGTAGTTTCATTCTCTCATATCCAGTGAGAACCAGTGGCTACACATGAGCTTATTCTCCTGTAGCACACACAGCTGTCTTGTTTTGAAATAAAACATTTTCAGTTGAAATTCATACACAACATACAGTTTTAACACAACGCATCATACCATATTCTTTGACCTCGAAGTCTGCAGTAAACGTCTTCTGAGGAGTGTTTGTGTACCGAGTGACCACCTTCCAGATCCCAGTGCTGAAACAAACAGACACAAACATGAACATGTCCGATTATAGGCAATAAAAAATCATTTTTGTGGGTTCACTCAGGTTGAACATCTTCAGTCCTGTCAGTGTTTTACACACCTGGCAACCTCAGGAATGGCGTATTTTCCAGACTTCATCCCTTTCTCTGTATATATGTTTTCTGACCAAACTGTGACGCCTTGTGGATTCTTAAGAAACACAGAAATCAGCATTAACACTGCGTTTGCTGACATCGTCAGAGCAATGATGCTCATTATAGAAATTTCATGAGTGTGTGAGTGTGTGTCAACTTGTATTCCTTACATTATGGGGACCAAATGTCCCCACAATGTAAGTAAAATCAGTAATTCTTGACATTGTGGGGACCTTTTGTTGGTCCCCGTGAGGAAGGAACAAGCTTATAAATCGTACAGAATTATCTTTTTTGAAAATCTAAAATAGCAGAATATTTTCTGTGATGGGTAGGTTTAGGGGTAGGGGTAGTGTAGGGGGACAGAATGTACAGTTTGTACAGTATAAAAACCATTACGTCTATGGAATGTCCCCATAAAACATGAAAACACAACATGTGTGTGTGTGTGTTTGTGTGATAACAGCACATATAAAAAGATGCACCATGATTTCCACCGTGACTGAAGTCCCATTGAGTGGTTTCATGTTGGGCATCAGAGAGAAAATCCTGTAATTGACTACAAAAGAGATCAAAGCAAAAACTGAAATATGACTTCTGATTGTTTGGTTTTCTGCAGATTCAAACACTGATACACACAGCAGTCCGTTTAATAATAAACAGAATGATGTCATGCTGATATAACATGTGCATTATTTCACTCTATATTTGTCATGTTTTAGCACTGAATCGTACCTGTGCTAGCAGGCGTGTAGATGGGCTTGTCTGTCTGTACAAATATATATCCAGACTGGAATGAGACCAAGACCACTTTCTCCACAATGGTGGATGGAAATTGAGCTTCTAGAGACACATACTGCTTCTCCAGAGGATCGTCAGAGAAGTAGTTCTGATCATCAGGGATCTGAATAACATAAAACAAATACATCCTTTGCTAATTTTGAATAAAACAAAAGGCATTTTTCAATTTACAAACTAAAATGTACATTTGTAGATGATGAATCACACACACTGTACATCACACAAGGCGGCGTCACCTTTATATCTGTGAGGATCTGGTAATTGTTTTCTGCCGTCAGTCTCACTGTTTTGGACAGCATCTCCACAGTTTTCTTTGGGAAGTTCTTCACAGAGATCCTCACGCTCAGGTCTTTTCCAGAGTAATCCTGAACCTCCACAAACACGTTCTCTGAGGAACCCACTCTCAGCAAGTTAGGAGCTGACAGAACATATCTGAGGAGATCAAGTCAGAGCGTTTGAAATCTCAAAAACAGATCTATTAGTAACTCTATGAGCAAACGGTGTGTTTAATACTCACAGCGGGTCACACAGTGTGAGGAGGGGTGAGGAGAGAAGAACAACAGTCAGCCACAGCAGCTTCACGTCCATCCTGTCTGTCTGTGTGTCTCTTCCTGTGAGCGTCTGTGAACCTGCAGCAGCTCAGATTTATACCCGCCTCCACGACCCTCAGAGTCCAAACTGCTATTTCTCTTTCTCTGTTTGCATTTGATTTACTGGGAATCACACAAGTAAACACAACTGGAGTTCACGCATGTAGAATTTAACAGAATAGCAAGTAATAGCTATGGTTAAAATAACAGTTTTAATGTTTATTTTCAACATGGAGACACTGATTTCTACCAGGAACTGAATTAATTTAGGCTCTCAAAATCGAAGACCAATATTTCAGATTTGTTCATTAGACTTTGTTTAGTGACTCTTCCTGTAAACTTGTCATTGTTACTGCAGCAAATTGTGATTTCCCATTAGTGACCTGCAAAAAACAGTAATGTAAATACAACCTTTGATATCTTGGCAGCTGCTCTGTTGATTTTTTAGGGGTCATGAACTGCAGCAGTGGTTTGAAAGGACAAGGACAAAACAGCCAATGAATAGCAGTTCTAATATCATTGGAAAACCTTTTAAAGTTTCACAAAGATTTATTTTATTAGTTATTTGCAAAACCAATGCACTCGTGTTGTAAAGAACCTTGTCACCATCAGTGACCTTAAAACTTTAAATTGACCTTAAAACTTCCATTTACAACCAAACAGCAACTCAAAAACCTTACAAACTGAAGATGGTTCTTCTCTGAACTATTGAAGAACATTAATTTTTAACCATGTAAATAGATTGAACTGCAAAACATAAATAATTTATAATTCACTTTACTGTTTATGATAATGCATGAATAGACAATGTCCATCTCTTCACAGCGTCATTCCTAATATTTGTGCCTTTTTAACATCATAAAGTTTAGAAAATCAAAATCAAAAGATCAAGCTCATGTTAATAAACTTAACCATTCATTAAAAAAATAAATGAAATTGAAAATCAAAAAATGTCCACCCTGTTAGGGGCAAAGGACCAGGTTTAAAATATTTGCGATTCTAATATATGGGTACTATATATCTAACACTTGCGTGAACTAAAATATGTTTAAGGTAGGCAAACAGGTAAGTAATCTTTCCCTGAAGAATCAACCGAGTTGCAGGGCCTTCAGATGATGTAAGAATTGCAGGAATGCACACACAGTCCCAATTTAAGGGATTAAAGCATTATATACACACATATATATATATATATATATATATATATATATAGTTACGTCCTCCAATTTTTGTCCCGGGTAAATGGGGATCGAACGAACAAAAATAAAATGGAGAGACTTAATATCTTTAGCTCTTCACTCCCAGAGTCACCAAAAAAAACACCAATGTTTAAGAAATCAATTTAACCGGCATGTCTGCCTTTTTATTCGTTGTACAGAAGTATAAAGAGAAAAGAAACTAAAAGATAACAAATAATTCAAAAACAAAATAATTACCTCAAGTGGAGGACCCGTATAAAAGAAAAAGAAAAATAAGAACTACCTAAAACAATTAATACTAACTTACCTATATATACCCAAAAGAAAATAACAAAACAACATTTAACTTCCCTCCCTCCCTAACTAAACAATAACCAGGAGAAAAGATATGGGAATCCTCCACCCTACATTACCCACAAATATATATCAAAGTTTCCACTCAAAGCAACATAACTAATATGATCAAATACAACGACCAAAATAAGCGCAACACGCGCTCCACTCTGGGACTGGAGAGCGAAAGATCACACGCTGCGTTGTCTCTCAACTCGTCAATGCCGTCTCTGCAGTTTTATGCCAGTGTAATTAGGAAGTGCACCAATCAGTACGCAGGTAGCGCCCACATGACCGCTGAAGCACAGGTGGTAACCCTTAACCTATCAGGAAGGCATACACACACAAAAAAAGAGAAAGAACACCACAACTACAAACATCCTTTTATATAAACAATAATAATAATAATAATAATAATAATAATAATAATAAAATAAAAACACATACGTCCTTGGACGTAACAATATATATATATATATATAGATCTGACCAATCATAACCCTGAATCCGCCATTTTGTCCATCAAAGCAGTCAGAGGAGTTAGTAGATTAACGTTGGTGAACTTGAACTTGAACAATTGTGTGTCCTCACATCTTTCTACGCTTGAAACAACATTCCTTCTGATGTTCATTCATGTTTATTTGATGCTATAAATGAACTAGTATGAAGAGATGATCGGTTCACGAGGAGCTACAGCGATCTGTCACGACACATTAAAGACACACTAGACGCTATTTATTGATTAAACTTCTTTAAAAAATTACAACATTTTAAATATGAAACTGTGAGTGTCCTCTTTGCTCCGGGATGTATTCACTGTGTGAGAACATGATTTGTGGCGTGAGAGTGCATGACTTGTCGGACATAACAACAGGGGGCGGGTTTTGCGAAGGGTCAGTTCAGTCCCAAAGATATGGAGAAGTTAATGTGGCTCCATAAGTAAATTGAAGTACATGTACGCAAAGTTGAATCCATAAAGCCAAAGAAAAAAGACACCAAATCAGAGCAGACGTCAGTGATGAGAAAGGAATGCAGCAGATGCGGCAACAAGCACGAGTACAAAAAATGCCCAGCCTATGGAAAAAAAACATGAAAGTCTTGTCAGAAGAAAAATCATTTTGCGAAGATGTGTAATACCAAAGACCTGCAGAGTCAGAGTAGAAGAATGCATATGATTGAACAAGATGGTAACATGTTTATTGGTACAGTGACAGTGGAAAAAGAAAGAAATGTTATGTCCATCAACTCAAGCGAAGAGGATGAACAATGGGTTGAGACAATCCAGATAAACAAGAATGATGTAAAGGTGACACTGGATACAGGAGCTGAATGTAATGTCATGTCAGAAAGAGTGTACAAGTTGCTAAACACAGCAAGGGGACTGCAGAGGTCAGGCTGCAAACTTGTTACATATTTTGGACACAAGATGGCGCCATTGGGCAAGAAAGCACTAAATTGTGTGTACAAAGGACAGAAATACAAAATCCTGTTTGAAATAATGAAGCATGATGCACCTGCCATTCTAGGACGATCTGCATGTCAAATGGGCATGATCAAAAGACTGTATGAAATTGAAAAGAGCAGTGACATTTTCAGGGATTTTGACGATCTATTTGAAGGATTAAGCTGTTTACCAGGAGAACACCACATACAAATTGATCCAAATACCAGTTGTGCATGCGCCAAGAAGGATACCTGTAGCTCTGCGAGAGAAAGTGGTTGAAGAACTACGAAGAATGGAGCAGATGGGGGTCCTCGCAAGGCAAACTGAGCCAACTGAATGGGTCAACACCATGGTAACTGTAGTTACATCGAAGAAAATGCGCATTTGTATGGATCCTAAAGATCTCAATCTGGCAATTAAAAGAGAGCATTATCCATTGCTGACAATAGAAGATGTGGTCTCAAGAATGCCGAAGGCAAAGTACTTCTCTGTGCTAGACGCAAATCAAGGGTTTTGGCAGATAAAGCTGGATCATGAAAGTTCAAAGCTTTGCACAATGAACACGCCAATCGGGCGATACCGTTTTCTGAGGTTACCTTTCGGTATATCCTCAGCGTCAGAAGTCTTTTAGAGATCCATTGCACAAATGATAGAAGGACTGGAAGGCGTGGTAAATATCATCGATGACTTGCTGGTGTGGGGAGACTCCATTCAAGAGCATGATGAAAGGCTAATAAAGCTGCTGGAATGTGCAAGAAAAAACAATTTAAAACTCAACAGGAACAAGTGCAAAATAAGAATGACGGAGATCAAATACATAGGACACATACTGAGTGCTCAAGGAGTTAGGCCAGATGAAGAAAAAGAAAGGGCAGTGATTGAAATTCCACCACCACAAAGCAAGCAAGAGCTTCAAAGATTTCTTGGAATAGTGCAATATCTGGCAAAGTTCATTCCCAATATGTCCGACATAAGTGCACCTTTGAGGAAATTGCTGGAGAAAGAGACAGAGTGGCACTGAGAGGATGCTCAACAGCAAAGTTTTGAAAAACTGAAATATTTGGTTACTCAAAGTCCTACTTTGAAATTCTTTGATGTGAGCAAACCGGTCACATTGTCGGTAGATTCCAGTTCAGAAGGAATAGGCGCTGTGATTCTGCAAGAAGGAAGGCCAGTGGCTTGTGGCTCGAGAGCTCTGAACGACTGTCAGCGTAGATACGCACAAATTGAAAAGGAGCTGTTAGCCATAGTTTATGGGTGTGAGAAATTTCACTAATATGTGTACGGAAAGGACATCACGATTGAAAGTGATCACAAGCCGCTAGAGAGTATATTTAAGAAGCCGCTTCGTCAGGCTCCTATGAGATTACAAAGAATGCTTCTACGACTACAGAGATACAATCTGAAGGTGATGTACACACCTGGTAAAGAACTATACATAGCAGATGTATAGTTGTGCTTATCTACAAGAACAGAAAGAAAATCTGCTGGAAGAGGATCTAGCAGTGAACTGGATCACGTCACAGCTTCCTGTTTCAGAACAGAAACTGGATGCTTTCAAAAAAGCAGCAGCAGAGGATGCAGAGATGCAAATGTTAAAAAAGGCAGTGCTGACTGGATGGGCGAAAGAACGATCTATGATGCTGTGAAGGAAATTTCAATATTGAGGTGTTTTGTTTTGAATAACGCGTGGGTTTCCTCTTTCTGCTATTAACACCTCTTTAGAATAAGAAAACAGCAGCTGCAAAGGTGACGGGACCCTAAGGGTGACCTGGGGGGGTTAATTGGCCCTAATTCTGTCGTAAATTTATGACCTGAGGCCTAAAGGGCCATCCTGTCTTAGGTGTAGGCCTTTTGTCATGGTAGAGTGTCTTTTCACTTTTCCATGTGTGTGGAAAAGTACTGATGTTGAGAGTTGTCACCTTGAAAGGCACGAGGGAGGGTATAAAGGCTGAGGGAACCCGTCCTTGTTTGTCACACTCTGCAGAAACCTGTGTTGCTGTATGACTGTTCGACCTTTCTTGCAAGAAATAAATTCTTTATAAAGACAATTTTCTTTGAGTTTGTCTCTTAAGCAGTATGAGTAAAATTTCTGCCACAACAATGCCAAGATCAATACAGCAATACTGGACATTTCGAGAGGAAATCAATTATGAAGATGGTCTGTTGTTTAAAGCAAATGAGCTCATTGTTCCAAATCAGCTAAGACAGGAAATGATCAACAAAATACACGAGTCACACCTGGGAATTGTCAAATGTAAGGCAAGAGGCAGAGACATTTTTTACTGGCCAGGTATGCCGACACAAATTGAGGATGCGGTATCCAGATGTGCTACTTGCAATGAAAACAGGAACAACAATCAAAAAGAGCCATTGTTCCAACATGAGGTGCCAGGACGACCTTGGGAAAAAGGTACAGACATTTTTTACCATGGTGGGTCTGCATTTCTGTTATGTGTGGACTACTTTTCAAAGTGCATTGAGGTTAAACTACTCAGGGACACGACAAGCTGTGGAGTCATCAGAGAAATGAAATCCATCTTTGCAAGGCATGGAATTGCAGATATAGTAGTATCTGACAATGGACCTCAGTATGCAAGTGCAGAATTTTCCAGTTTTGCGGAGGAATGGGGTTTCAAGCATGTGACTTCAAGTCCTGGTTATGCACAGTCTAATGGACAAGCAGAAAGAGCAGTGCAAACAGTAAAAAATCTCTTGAAAAAAGCACAGAGTAGTCAATGTGATCCATACATAGCACTACTGGAGTACCGTAACATGCCAATGGAAGGGATAGGATTATCACCTGCACAATTACTGATGGGGAGACGTCTCAGGACGAAGCTACCAACATCATCTGCATTGCTAACCACGGAGACAATGTCGCAAGTGCATGAGCAACTTAAGCAGAGACAAAAGAAACAGAAGCAGCGCTACGACAGGATGGCTAAACACTTACCGGATCTGCAACCTGGAGAAGGAATAAGGATGCAAAAGGGAGATTCATGGAAGCCAGCTGTTGTTCTGGAAAAGCATGAACAGCCACATTCTTTTATAGTAAAGACTCCTGATGGAAAGCTGTTCGGGCGAAATTTAAGAAAAACAAGAGAAACAGACTTGTCAACATCTGAGAAAAGCATTGACATGGATACTGATAGGCAGCAGTTGGTTGATGCATCACAGAGCGATGCACTTGACAGTGAGGACTGTTCAAATGAAAGAAATGGTAATGAAAGCGCGGTGAAGGAGCAAGCTTACCGTACAAGGTCTGGAAGAATTGTAAAAATACCTGAAAAATACTAAGACTAAGAGTTAATGCAATGTATGTGCAATAAGTTTGAGATGCAATAGACTAAGTATTAATGCATTTGTGAAAATGTGTTGAATAATTTGGTAGTTATGCTGAAACTTTGGTAAAGTAAATTCAGATGTTGTGTTTAAAAGTTTGTGCAGAAGTTTTATGCATCAGTATAAAGGAATATACTTAAGAAGGGGGATGTAACACATTGTACAGTCGTGGCTGTCGTGGCTGTCAACCATGGTCGACATGGTTCGTCGACCATGTCTGACGAACTCCGTGGTTCCCTCCCCTGGCTGCCGGAGGGCGCCATCTCCCGAGTATTGACTCTGTTCCACATCATCTTGCACTACATTCCCCATAAGCCCCGTACCTAGGATCTGATTGCGTGCCAGCTGCACGGCATTAATCTGGACTATTTAGGAAGCTCTCACTCAGTTCTACTTCGCGAGGTCTTGTTTCCCTTTGGTACAATTCTGAGCGTTATATCTTGTGTGTGATTACCTGTTGCCTACCCAGCCTGTTGTTCGTTTATGACCCTTTGCTGCCTGCCCTTGTGTTTTGCCTGTCTGGATATCCATCTCTGATTGTTACCCGCCTGCCCTGAACTTTGCCTGTTAAACTACTACGATACTGTCTTCCCTCTGCCATTTATGTTCACCGGTGATTTGACCCCTGCCTGTTTGTTTACGCTATTAACTAATAAAGCTTGCATATGGATCGCAACCCGAGTGACGACTCGTCACAGAAGACCTCGCCAGTACCCGATCCAGCGGCTTTCACTCAGCTTTGTGCGACCATGTCTGCTCAGGCAAGTCAACTAGCTACCCATCAGCATCAACTTAATCGGCTTACATCTCTCACAGAGGAGTTGGTCAAGGCGCTTCATGCGCTGCACGCCACGCCGATTCAACCCACAGCGCCAACGCCCGCGGCAGTTGCCGCTTCACATACGGGCGAGACACCATCACCGGTGAGTCCTCGTTTGTGTTTTCCTGAGCGGTTTGATGGTGATCCCCTCAAATGTAAAGGTTTCAGTCTACAATGTTCTCTGTTTCTAACCCAACAACCTACACTATACCCCACTGAGGCCAGTAAAATTGCCTTCGTTTGTTCATTATTCACCGGAAGGGCTCTAGAATGGATTACCGCCGTTTGGCGCGATGATGGTTCTGCTTTTTCCACCTATGACTCTTTCATGCAGCGTTTTAAGGAAGTTTTCGATCATCCCCAAGAAGGGAGAGGGGCTGTCGAGCGTTTGTTAGAGCTTACTCAGGGGCGTCGCACAGCAGCAGAATATGCTCTTACGTTTCGCACGCTAGCAGCTCAAACTACCATGGTGGATGATACACTTAAAACTGTGTTTCGGAGAGGATTGAACCCTGAGCTTCAATCAGAGCTTGCGTGTCGGGACGAAGGAAAGAGCTTGGATCAATTTATTGAACTAACCATCCACCTTGATAATTTAATTCGTTCACGGAGAAGTACACTACGCAGCACAGTGAGAACCTCCTCCCCAGCACAAGCAGAGGAACCTGAGCCCATGCAAGTGAACCAATGTCGTCTGTCATCAGAGGAACGTAATCGGAGGAACTTCGTATCCCAGGGGTTTGCAGCAAAACATAATATTACCCTTATTGATTTTCCCTTTTCTCTCACAGTGGAGGCGATAGACGGGAGACCACTCGGCTCGGGATCAGTCTCAGCCATTACTGAGAGATTAACTATGCAGACGGGCATCTTTCATAATGAGACGATCCAATTTTATGTTCTCCCCACATCTACTGTGACTGTCATTTTAGGTTTACCCTGGCTTCGGAAACACAATCCCATTATTTCCTGGAGGGACGGCCAAATTGCTCACTGGAACAGTAATTGCAATGGAACTTGTATCTCTACTGATCTTTCTGTGCCCCTCAGGAACATTTCATTGACTGATGCGATCTTTGAAGAGACCTTCCCAGAGGAGTACAAAGACCTGGCCGAAGCCTTCAGTAAGGCCAACGCGTCCAAATTACCACCTCACCGCCCTTACGACTGCGCCATCGATCTGCTACCCGGCACCACACGACCTAAAGGTCGTATATTTCCCTTATCACAACCTGAGTCAGACGCTATGAAGAAGTATATTGATGAGGAACTCTCTAAAGGATTTATAAGGCCCTCAACCTCTCCGGCATCAGCTGGTTTTTTCTTCGTTCGCAAGAAGGACGGTGGGTTTAGGCCATGTATAGACTATAGGGGTCTAAATGAGATAACTGTCAAATATCGCTACCCGCTACCCCTGGTTCCTGCAGCATTAGAACAGCTCCGCACAGCCAAGTTCTTCACAAAGTTAGATCTTCGATGTGCGTATAACCTTATTCGTATCAGGGAGGGTGACGAATGGAAAACGGCCTTTTCGACCACATCTGGGCACTATGAATATTTGGTTATGCCGTTTGGGCTGGTCAACAGTCCTTCTGTCTTCCAAGCTTTTGTTAACGACATCTTCCGAGACATGCTCAATAAATCTGTCATTGTTTATATCGATGATATTCTGATTTACTCCGAGACCTACGGCGAACATGTTAGCCATGTCAGAACAGTCCTACAACGCCTAATTGATCATCAGCTCTCTGCTAAACTCGAGAAGTGTGAGTTCCATCAGACGGGCGTGACTTTCTTAGGTTACATTATCAGCCCTGATGGAGTTACCATGGACGAAGGGAAGGTAACCGCCGTTCTAAATTGGCCTCGACCTAACACACTAAAGGAACTTCAGCCTTTCTTAGGGTTTGCGAACTTCTATCGACGGTTCATCCGTAACTTTAGCTCAGTAGCTAATCCGCTAACGTCCATGGTGAGGAAGGGCAACTATCGTTTAACCTGGTCCACCGAAGCTCTCCAGGCTTTTCAGCAGTTAAAAGAACGCTTCTCCTCTGCCCCCATTCTCAGACACCCAAACCCCGACCTTCCTTTTGTGGTAGAGGTGGACGCCTCCAATTCCGGTATTGGGGCCATCCTCTCGCAGCGGCAGGGCAAACCACCCAAACTTTATCCGTGTGCTTATCACTCCCGTAAACTAACCGGCGCTGAGAGGAATTATGATGTAGGGGATAGAGAACTACTGGCCATGAAGGCGGCCTTCGAGGAGTGGCGTCATTGGCTAGAGGGTGCCAAACACCCATTCACGGTTCTTACTGACCATAGAAACCTCGAATACTTGAAAACCGCCAAAAGGCTGAATCCGAGGCAGGCCAGGTGGTCCCTTTTCTTTTGCCGTTTCCAATTCACCGTGACCTATCGCCCGGGATCTAAGAATGCCAAGGCCGACGCTCTCTCCCGACAATCAGAGACTCAGGAAACTCCTCAAACCCTAGAGACTGTAATTTCTCCCAAATTGGTCGTTTCACCCATCCAGTGGGATATTAGCACGGAGATAGAACAACACAACGCTCAGAATCCAGTTCCCACCGACTGCCCTATCATAAACAAAGTTTATGTCCCTGGACCATTCAGAATCCGCCTAATTGAACAAGTTCACTGTCACCCTTCCTCCGGTCACCCAGGCATAACAGCCACGATTCACCTCGTTCAGAACCGGTTTTGGTGGTCTACTTTGAATACTGATGTTACCCAGTTTGTAAAGCGTTGTGAACACTGTAATATGCACAAGGCCTCCCATCAAGCTCCAGCCGGACTTTTACAACCTTTACCCATACCCCAACGCCCCTGGTCTCACATAGCCATTGATTTCATAACTGATCTCCCACTCTCTAACCAATGTACCACCATACTAACCATCATCGACAGGTTCTCCAAGGCCATCCGCCTTCTGCCTCTACCCAAATTGCCCACTGCCCTTCAGACTGCCGAGCACCTCTGCAATTGGGTGTTTCGTATTTATGGACTCCCAGATGACATTCTGTCAGACAGAGGCCCCCAGTTCACATCTCGTCTATGGTCTGCACTGTTCCAGTCTTTGAACATTAATGTGAGCCTTACGTCAGGGTATCATCCCCAGTCAAATGGGCAAGTGGAGAGGATGAACCAGGAACTCACACGCTTTTTACGCACTTACTGTAGCCAGCATCAGGAGGATTGGGCACGTTATGTTATGTGGGCCGAATATGCCCAGAATTCTCTCCGGAAGGAAGCGACCGGATTAACCCCTTTCCAGTGTATTCTAGGCTACCAGCCTCCTCTCTTCCCCTGGTCAGGGGAAACTACGAATGTTCCCGCAGTCAACGACTGGCTCAGACGCAGCGAGGACGTATGGAATCTGGCACACACACACCTACAACGGGCCATAAGACGCCAGAAAGAACAGGCCGACCGTCACCGCCGAACTACTCCAGAGTATCGACCAGGGCAATGGGTATGGCTCTCTACACGAGACCTCCGACTCCGACTTCCCTGTAGAAAGCTCAGTCCGAGGTATGTGGGTCCCTTTCAAATCACACGCCAGATAACTCCTGTATCGTTCTGTCTTGATCTGCCTAACCACTTTCGTATCTCTCCCACTTTTCATGTGTCCCTGTTAAAGCCCGCCGACGGTCCCAGTGAGGAGGGGGAGGAGAGGTCCGGCGACGAGGGTCCTCCGCCCATGATAATCGATGGCAAGGAGGCGTATCAAGTGCACGAACTACTAGATTCGAGACGCTGAGGGAGAACACTGCAGTATCTGGTTGACTGGGAGGGGTATGGTCCTGAAGAACGATCATGGGTCAACGCCAGTGACATCTTGGACCCCAACTTGGTGGAAGATTTCCATCGGACCCACCCTGAAAGACCAGCCCCTCGACCACGCAGTAGACCTCGGCGTCAAAGGCCTCCTCGCGCCAGGAGGCGCTCACAGGGGGAGGGCTCTGTCACCGAGACGAACTCCGTGGTTCCCTCCCCTGGCCGCCAGAGGGCGCCATCTCCCGAGTATTGACTCTGTTCCACATCATCTTGCACTACATTCTCCATAAGCCCATCTTCCATTGTTAACCATGGTGACCTGCAAAGAAACGCGTGCAGCCATCATTGCGTTGCATAAAAATGGGTTCACAGGCAAGGATATTGTGGCTACTAAGATTGCACCTAAATCAACAATTTATAGGATCATCAGCAACTTCAAGGAAAGAGGTTCAATTCTTGTAAAGAAGGCTTTAGAGCGTCCAAGAAAGTCCAGCAAGTGCCAGGATCGTCTCCTAAAGAGGATTCAGCTGCGGGATCGGAGTGCCACCAGTGCAGAGCTTGCTCAGGAATGGCAGCAGGCAGGTGTGAGCGCATCTGCACGCACAGTGAGGCGAAGACTTTTGGAATATGGCCTGGTGTCAAGAAGGGCAGCAAAGAAGCCACTTCTCTCCAAAAAAACATCAGGGACAGATTGATCTTCTGCAGAAAGTATCATGAATGGACTGCTGAGGACTGGGGCAAAGTCATATTCTCCAATGAAGCCCCTTTCCGATTGTTTGGGGCATCTGGAAAAAGGCTTGTCAGGAGAAGAAAAGGTGAGCGCTACCATCAGTCCTGTGTCATGCCAACAGTAAAGCATCCTGAGACCATTCATGTGTGGGGTTGCTTCTCATCCAAGGGAGTGGGGTCACTCACAATTCTGCCCAAAAACACAGCCATGAATAAAGAATGGTACCAAAACACCCTCCAACAGCAACTTCTTCCAACAATCCAACAACAGTTTGGTGAAGAACAATGCATTTTCCAGCACGATGGAGCACCGTGCCATAAGGCAAAAGTGATAACTAAGTGGCGCGGGGACCAGAACGTTGAAATTTTGGGTCCATGGCCTGGAAACTCCCCAAATCTTAATCCCATTGAGAACTTGTGGTCAATCCTCAAGAGGCGGGTGGACAAACAAAAACCCACTAATTCTGATAAACTCCAAGAAGTGATTATGAAAGAATGGGTTGCTATCAGTCAGGATTTGGCCCAGAAGTTGATCGAGAGCATGCCCAGTCAAATTGCAAAGGTCCTGAAAAAGAACGGCCAACACTGCAAATACTGACTCTTTGCATAAATGTCATGTAATTGTCGATGAAAGCCTTTGAAACGTATGAAGTGCTTGTAATTATATTTCAGTACATCACAGAAACAACTGAAACAAAGATCTAAAAGCAGTTTAGCAGCAAACTTTGTGAAAACTAATATTTATGTAATTCTCAAAACTTTTGGCCACGACTGTACATATATGAGGTTCATAGGACATCTAGTGGTCATCTGATATAATGACATCCAGAGTCACGGGTGTATGTTTTGTCACTCGGGCAGTTGAATAAAGTTACGTGATGGCACAGCAGGTCGTGTTCGTCTGTCTGTCTAAAGAACAGAACAGGCCCGACTAATTTCCAAACAGTGTTTTTGAAAAATGACTTACCCCACCTTTAAGATATCTTTAATACTTTTTGAATTACAGGCATGCAGAGTTGAGGGAACTGGTGGATCCTCATGTTCACCTCACGATGATGACAAGCAGCCGTACGCCGTACCCATCACTGACATGAGGTTCCCGAGGTCTGGACCTCTGTATTTTTCCGAGGTGTATATAACAAAGGTTGTGAAATAACTGACTTATATTAGCCTAGCTATACTTTGGAGCTGCACGGATATATCGCACAACGCCAAAATTACCGACATTTTCATCTGAGCTGTCAGCGCTCGTTAATGTCAAAATGGTTGAGAAGAACAATGAAATTAAAGTAGGCGGTTTTATGTTCACAGAAGCTGCTGAATGATGATCATGAATTCCGTAAAGAGCGAGATAACTCGACACTTAATATGTGTAAGCTGTTTTACAATAGAAATGTTAAACGACCACCCGAAATATTTAGGGATGCAAACTAATAAACTTTAGTTTAATTTCGCCATTTTTGGTGAAAATATAGACTATAATTGACGTTATTCTTTTGTAATTAGTAACATATGTAAAAAATAATGACTAAAAATAAAGTTATAGCTCTTACTTTTTCCTCCAAGAACTCCCGGTTGCCTGAGGACCGTTAAATGACGCGCATGCGCAGCACTGTGAGTGCGTGAGCGCTGCTAGTGGTTTCCAATTCAAATCACATCACAGTTATTAACATCGCACATCTAGCGATTTTATTCATTTATTTATTTTTGTTTGACGTGCATTTAAACGCTATATTGCACCGACATTAAATTACAAATAAATTAATTAATTAATAAATAATAGATTAAAATACACATTGTGAGTAGATGGCGCTGATGGAACAACAGAAATGCAGTTGTTAAAAGAATGAGCTTCAAACAGGTTTAGTCACAGGACTATGATTTATTTTCATAAACAGAGGCAATGTTTCAAGAATTAGTGTTGGAAGCACATTTTTACTTAAAATAGCTGAGCACTCAAGTAGTTGACATGCTTGTGTGTGTGTGTGTGGGGGGGGGGGGTATTCCCTACTTTATGGGGACCAAATGTCCCCACAGGTATAGTAATACTAGTAAATTTTGATCTCGTGAGGACATTTTTTGGTCCCCGTGAGGAAACAAGCTTATAAATCGTACAGAATGATCTTTTTTGAAAATCTAAAATAGCAGAACATTTTCTGTGATGGGTAGGTTTAGGGGTAGGGGTAGTGTAGGGGGACAGAATGTACAGTTTGTACAGTATAAAAACCATTACGCCTATTGAATGTCCCCATAAAACATGAAAACACAACTGTGTGTGTGTGTGTGTGTATGTTTAATAATTATCACTATGATGAAATTAAGTCTTGATTTAGCATTGTTGGTGGTGATGCACACCAAAAACTGTAAATTCTGTTTATTTATTACACAACATCTGTGAGAGCCCTTTGACCATCTTAAATGTCAGGATCTCTATCTCTCCTTCCCTGTGGAAAACTGAGGACAGTAAGGAAAAAACCCAAGAGTCTATCTGGTCAAAATGAGCGTCTGTGTGATGTTAGATTCCTCTTGTAGAAGCTTCCAGACTTGAGACGCTCCACATGCACAGGCTTCCTGAGGTTTTGCATCTTGAATCTTCTAGAATGGAGTAATTTATCTTGAATTATCTCTTCAATATCTTTTAATAATAACTCATGTCAGGAATAATCATCTAGAACCATTTTTATTTCATTTATTTAGTTTTTTTTCTTTTGAATAATGTTTAGCCTGTTTAGATCATTCTCTTTTAAAGTTTCTTATGATTATAAAAATGGCAGACATAAAATATACATTAAAATAAAATAAAACATTAAAATAACATTTATTTAAAGGCACTGTATATCACACAGATTAGATCGGAGCATAAAATGAACATTTTCAAGTTTCATTCAGTCAGCCTTTTTTACAAAATTACAAGTTTTTAACTTAAGCAATATTAAGATTCATTGAGAGTAAGCAAGAGATTAATTTCCTGTCTTCATATCATCATGTAGGACATCCGTCTCTGAGGAGTTTATACTGGAGTTCAATGATGCCGATGAACCGATCTCTGTATTGTCGAGTTTGGCTTTCCTCTCTTGTGGGCCAGTATTCAACCCAGGTCTCCTCTCCAAACATGTACTGCAGACTAAAAACAACAGAAACATGAGGTCAAAACAGACAAAATGTAAATTTATGAAGCACATGCATCATTTCTAGTAAAGGGTCAATGAACAATAAGGATGTCCATGATGATAAAAAGGAGAATTATTTTAATAGTATTTGTAGTCATGTTGGTTTTTATACATTTTTGACAAACATTTAATACATATTCAGTTTCACCTGAACAAAACTTGTATTTTGATCACATGAATTTGTGATATTTTCTAAAAGGAAGTGTCTAATGGGGTCTTTTCTGATTTATAGTTTTAAATTGCTGACATCACACTGACTTTGTTTACATTTTTTTCATTTTTTCATTTTTCATCATTTGGCAGACGCTTTTATCCAAAGCGACTTACAAGGGGAGCAATTAGGGGTTAGGTGTCTTGCTCAAGGGCACCTTAGTCATGGTATCGAAGGTGGAGAGAGTGCTGATTATTCACAATCCCCACTTTCTATTCCTGCCGCCATGGGAATCGAACCTGCAACCTTCAGATTGCAAGCCCAACTCCCTCACCACTAGGCCACGACTACTTTGTGTACCTTTAGGCACACAAAACTTTTTCATATGTTCACATTAAAGTTCACTTATGCCAATATTTCTCTTTTCTAAAAAGCCTTATAATCAGATTTTTCCCCCTTAACTCTTTCCCTGCCAGCCAGCCTTTCACTGCACTTAGAAGATTTTGTTTGAATATCTGAACATACAATTTATCAAAAGAATGAACAGACCCTCTGCTTTTAAACAACAACAACAAATATTTGATTCTATCTTCATTCATACTTTTTTTTTTTAATCAACACTTGAATGTGGGTACGCTTCATAAAAGAAGGAACATTTTGAACAAAAATCTGAGAAAATCACATTTTGTCAAAGACTTTGTCCAGGTCGGATTCAGAACGATGATCAGAACATAGATGGAGTAGATTGAGTCCATCAACACCCTCAAAGCTTCACAGTCCTGTACCTCTTTGTGGGCTTGACACTTCATTCACTAACGTTAAGCAGTTGCGATTTATATGCCATTTAATGATCACATTAGCACATGTGCATAAGCAATGCTTCTATCGCTTGTTTCTGCTTTTTCACCTGTGTTTTGATCCGGTTACTGTACACTTTCAGAAGATGCGTAATGATGCCCCATTCAGTACAACAGAGAAAACATGGAATGATGGAAAATTCCGTCAATGGCGGGGAAAGAGATAATCTCTGACAAGTGACACCACCAAGGCATTTTTTACTTTAAACCCCACAAAATGCATTAAAAAAAACAACAACAAAAAACAATATCATTGAGTCATGAACAACATTCTAAGCTCAGGCAAATTCTGTTATTTACAGACACACAGAGGACACTTACCTTCCTCCTAGCCGTGGCAGGTCAGTGTATTTGCCCATGACGAGGTACGACTTGCCTTGTTGTAATCCTAAATGTTCTCTGCAACTGGGACGAGCCAAAAATGATCTGACTTTCCCCTCAACATTATCATCAGTGCCTACAGGACAGAACAGCGTTCAGGAAACACTTTCTCTACAATGCAGTTTAGCCTCATGCTGAACATGTACAGGTGCTGGTCATATAATTAGAATATCATCAAAAAGTTGATTTATTTCACGAATTCCATTCAAAAGGTGAAACTTGTATATTATATTCATTCATTACACACAGACTGATATATTTCAAATGTTTATTTCTTTTATTTTTTGATGATTATAACTGACAACTAAGGAAAATCCCAAATTCAGTATCTCAGAAAAATAGAACATTACTTAAGACCAATACAAAGAAAGGATTTTTAGAAATCTTGGCCAACTGAAAAGTATGAACATGAAAAGTATGAGCATGTCCAGCACTCAATACTTAGTTGGGGCTCCTTTTGCCTGAATTACTGCAGCAATGCGGCTTGGCATGGAGTCGGTCAGTCTGTGGCACTGCTCAGGTGTTATAAGAGCCCAGGTTGCTCTGATAGTGTCCTTCAGCTCTTCTGTATTGTTGGGTCTGGCATATCGCATCTTCCTCTTCACAATACCCCATAGAATTTCTATAGGGTTGAGGTCAGGCGAGTTTGCTGGTCAATTAAGAACAGGGATACCATGGTCCTTAAACCAGGTACTCGCTACTTTGGCACTGTGTGCAGGTGCCAAGTCCTGTTGGAAAATGAAATCTGCATCTCCACAAAGTTGGCCAGCAGCAGGAAGCGTGAAGTGCTCTAAAACTTCCTGGTATACGGCTGTGTTGACCTTGGACCTCAGAAAACACAGTGGACCAACACCAGCAGATGACATGGCACCCCAAACCATCACTGACTGTGGAAACTTTACACTGGACCTCAAGCAACGTGGATTGTGTGCCTCTCCTCTCTTCCTCCAGACTCTGGGACCCTGATTTCTAAAGGAAATTTACTTTCATCAGAGAACATAACTTTGGAGCACTCAGTCCAGTCCTTTTTGTCTTTAGCCCAGGCGAGACGCTTCTGACACTGTCTGTTGTTCAAGAGTGGCTTGACACAAGGAATGCGACAGCTGAAACCCATGTCTTGCATATGTCTGTGCGTAGTGGCTCTTGAAGCACTGACTCGAGCTGCAGTCCACTCTTTGTGAATCTCCCCCACATTTTTGAATGGGTTTTGTTTCACAATCCTCTCCAGGGTGCGGTTATCCCTATTGCTTGTACACTTTTTTCTACCACATCTTTTCCTTCCCTCCGCCTCTCTATGAATGTGGTTGGACACAGAACTCTGTGAACAGCCAGCCTCTTTTGCAATGACCTTTTGTGTCTCGCCCTCCTTGTGCAAGGTGTCAATGGTCGTCTTTTGGACAACTGTCAAGTCAGCAGTCTTCCCCTTGATTGTGTAGCCTACAGAACTAGACTGAGAGACCATTTAAAGGCCTTTGCAGGTGTTTTGAGTTCATTAGCTGATTAGAGTGTGGCACCAGGTGTCTTCAATATTGAACTTTTCACAATATTCAAATTTTCTGAGATACTGAATTTGGGATTTTCCTTAGTCAGTTATAATCATCAACATTAAAAGAAATAACATTTGAAATATATCAGTCTGTGTGTAATGAATGAATATGATATACAAGTTTCAGTTTTTGATGACATTTTAATTATATGACCAGTACCTGTATTTGAGAGGACAAACATCATTTAACTGGAATCAGACACATTTCAAATGCATTTCATGATCAGTGGAGAAACATGGAGATAATATTTAACTGTACCTTCTCTCAGCATCTGCTCCACCTTCAAGTGATAGACATCAGAGTCATGTCCCAGATCCATCCCCACCACTGAGACTTTATAAACTGTCAAACATACGTGTTATATTTTTATAGGCATAATAACGGATTAGATTGGATTTAGTGGTAGAGGTCAAATATTTTTACACAAGGGGTAAAGGAATAGTTCACTCAAATAGAGAAAATGTCATCATTTACACCCTCATGTTATTCCACACCTCTGACTTCCTGCACAACAAAAACAATGGGAAAGGTATTTCCCATAAAAAAAAGTACCCCATGTGATCAGACCATTCACTGACTGATTGATTCGGCTCCAGCGGTTCTTGAGTTAACAGCTCAATGGAAGGGAAGATTTACAGTCATTTAAAAGTCAAATTTGGGTGTGTTTCTCTCACGAAGCTTTCATTTGGCTTCAGGAGATACAGAAGTCAAATTATTCATTATTCAGCATGTTTGTCATTTTTGGAGCTTGACAGACACGGTCACTATGAAAAGTGATCACATCACATCTGAAGTGTTTTGTGAGCAATAATGTTTCCTTTTGAGTTCCACTGAAAAACATCAGGTTCATGGAGGATTAGGACAACACGGGCTCTGTAAATAATGAATCTTGATGTATGAAGTGATGACAGTCAATGAATTAACAAAGGAATGAATGCGTTTACCATAATCCATGCCAGCTTCACAGGAATAATCCATTCGATGATTTTCGGAGACTTTTTTCTTCTGGTATGTGCAGTTTTCTGTGTTCAGAGAAGTTAATGTTTACACACACACATACACATACTTTACACAAATTGTTTGTTTCCTCATTTAGATACAAGAATAAAGAAATCACTACTAAATGTTTAAAACTGCAAGTAGCCTGAAGGAACCAAATAAAATACAACAGCAATACAGGATATGGTGACTTTAGTATTATTTGTGTGATCACACCTTCAGCACACAGGCACAAATCTCCCTTACACAGTCTGTACAGAGCGCCGGCTGATCTTTCAGGGTGGAAAAACTTTGTACAGCGAGAGTCTGAAACACACACACAGGTTTAATGCAGGGAGGTTAATTAATTAAAAATGCTACTATACATGATTTTAAGAAATATTAAGCCTTTGTTCAATAGTGGTATTTAAGTAACTTTAATAAACGTACCCTAGAAAAAAAAACATGACTAAACAATGGCACTGACATATTTTAAGAAATGTCAGCACAAATTGCTCCCAGTTAAATCAGCTCATATACATATATTTTAGTCTGGGACTAGCTTAACCTTGTCTGTGAAACCAGGGGTAAGTGTATTTTATTTCAGTTGATTTCATCTAAGCCTGTGGCTGGAAGTCAGGTCTATGTTTGGAACAAGAATCTGTTATCTGGGTGCGCACTCATACTGAGCTCACCATGTGACACACTGTGATATCACTAGCTGTTTCCATCCACCTATTTTTATGTGCATTTTGAGATATCGCATAAAAAACGTTGAATGGAAAAGCTAAGATGTGCATAAAAAACGTATGTGCTCAAAAAAGTAGGATACATTTTTTTTTTATGTGATGTGCATAAACTACGATGGAAAAACTGAATAAATTCCTTGATTCACATCAACTTTGGGGGAGCGCTGTTGTGTTTTTAGTGAGCTTCTCACAGGTGAAATTTCAACTAAATAATAATCAGACCTAAAAGTTTATTACATTTATTCTTTCAGTGGGATATGATTTATGAACACACACTGGCATAAAGTTAGTAGATAGTGTGTGTGTGTGTGTGTGTGTGTAATGGCAGCTTCGGGCATCAAACGAGGCACTAAAGAGACGATGGAAACATAGCTAATGTGATGAGAAACAGGAAGTAGAATGTCCCCCCGATCACTGATATTTTGAACTACCTCCTCTCAACCAATTGCATATTACTCAACAGTATGTGAGAGAGGAGAAAAGTCTGCTGGAGGCTCTGCTGACTGACTCACAAAAATCAGTCAAGCTTGAATTGAGCCACAGTACAATAATATCTTATTACATAATATATGTATATGACGACTAAATGTGTTAATGTTTCAGTGCATTATTTTTAATACTTAATGGCACTAAATTAACATGTTAATTTGAGAGCTTCAGTTTAATTAAACAAGTGTGTGTGTGTGTGGGAATTCCCTACATTATGGGGACCAAATGTCCCCACAGGTATAGTAATACTAGTAAATTTTGATCTTGTGAGGACATTTTTTGGGTCCCCATGAGGAAACAAGCTTATAAATCATACAGAATTATCTTTTTTGAAAATCTAAAATAGCAGAACATTTTGTGTGATGGGTAGGTTTAGGGGTAGGGGTAGTGTAGGGGGACAGAATGTACAGTTTGTACAGTATAAAAACCATTACGCCCATGGAATGTCCCCATAAAACATGAAAACACAACGTGTGTGTGTGTGTGTATGCAGCGATATCTCACCTGGTGAGTAATACTCATATATTGTGACTGCAGCAGGTTGAAGCAGACCCACATTAAACATCTTGTGCATCCTGAAAGAGAGTCTTTCTGTCTCTTTATGAGAAACCTAATGAAATTTACATGATATTAAATATATTGCAAACTGGAAACTGACCCCATTCACTTCTACACAAGCAACAAATAAAATTAATCATAATATTTGCATATGAATTGCAAATGGTGTTTCTTTCTTGCATCCATTTAACAATGTGTAACTGCAATTACAATGCTAAGTATTCTTTTTTATATTGCCGATAGAAAACAAAATGTTTTAAGTCTTTGGCTACATCTGTATATTTAATTTGCACATTCTCTTCTGCTTAAAGTGTCATGTGAAATATGATTCAGATATATATTCAGTTATATACACACAGGTGACTATGCAATTCTGTGGCCTTGCAGGTAATGAGCATCTTGGAACATCTGTCAGCCAATCAGAATTCAGAATTCAACAATAAAAAAAGTTTCCCGATCAAAAGAAAACAAATCTGTTTTTGACATCATTGGTCAACACAGTCTGAAATACCTTCTCTAAGTAGAGGATGAGGGATCCTCGCTCTGACAGCACTTTTTCTATCTCAAATTTCTGAATGTATCTCTCCCTCCCCGTAGACAACTGAGAACAAGAAAATAAGAAAAACCTAAACACATGTTTTATGGTCTTTCTGCAGATGTGTGTTAGTTTCAGACATCACTGCATCAGTTTATCATCACAATACCTCTTTAAGATCATTTTCTTCAACAACAAATCCTGTCAGTATGCCAATGTCCAGAACAGTCATCGTGGCATCGGTTTTATCATTTTTGTAGCTGTGAAGATGGAGATGAAGAGCAAATTGTATTAACAGGTTTTACAGGTCTTCAGTTTTGTTCCATCTACTCTGTTTGCATTAAGGCTGCTTTCACACCGGAGCTCTTGGTACAAACCTAAGTCCGTTTGATGTCAGATTTCTTATATTGTAGTATAATAAACTTTATTTATTGTAGTCTGAATGAACAGTCTTTAAAGAGCAAGTTGTATCCGCGTCAGAACGCAGTGAAACTGGAGTCATTATCTAGTCATGTTGGTGACCAGATGTCCCTGTACTCACGTTCATGAAGCAAACATACAGCAAATGTGGGGAAGTGGGGTGGAATCAAACTCCAATGAAGCAAACAAACCAAGTGTGAAAACAGCCTGAATGATTAAGTACAAATAAAATGTTTTCTTGACAGAAATAAATAGGATATTTTTTCACATACATGAAATCCATTGTGAACCGGTAACTTTCAATGGCTCCTGGTTTTTCTGAAGGAAAACAAAAGTATTTGGTGGTTTTAGTTCAGGTCAAGTCTGAAACACAGAGTTGGGGGGGGGGGTCTTTTCAGTTAACATTGGGTCATTCTAAACCCATGGTAAACCGAATCATGTGCTTTCTTGTTTAGCGTTCCATGTGTAAAAAGCAGTGCTAATTCCACTTCTAATGCCATTGTAGTTACAAGAGTCAAACGTTCCTAAACAGGGTTCAGAGTGATGATAACCCGGGGTTAAGCACAGTGTGAAAAGCCGTAATGTACAGTAAGTGCTGCAGAAAGGCCTCTTTGTCAATCTTGCCTTCAGGGTCTCTTTCCATTTTAACAGTCAGATCAAATAATGTACAGTCAGACTTCTTCTCAACAGGTCTGGCGTAATACAGCGTCAGAACCTGAAAAGAGCAGCACGTCTCACATTAGATGTTCAAACACTTTAATCTTGTTCTTGATCATATAAACGCTCATGAACACTCACTGAGAGAACGGCTGTTCCTGTTCCTCTAGCCGTCACATTGAAGTCCTTGTTGATCTCCAACTGTTGAGTGAACGCAGATGTCATCAGAACAATCAAATTCATGATATAGTAGAGATACCTGAAGATTTTAGTGACCAAACACAACACTAATGATGTAGACAATTAAAAATGATGAATGAAGAACAACAAAACTCCCCAAATTCCTTACTTTCTATGATACAACAGAAACATCCAACTGACATGAGCAGCACTCAATTTGAAGCAGGTAGATGAGTTACTCCTCACCTTCTCTGACCGTGTAAGATGCACGTTCTCTCTTTTAATAGTATATCTGACTGGTCGTCTTCCTGCCACAGACAGCTCCACGTCCAGATTGAAGTTTTGTAGGTCCTTCACCTGTGTGCGATACTCTGCCACGGCCTGGAACACCATGATGGTCACCTAGAAAGCACAGAAAAGCTTTCAAAGACGAGTTCTGCTCCTGTTTCTCACAGTCAAATGATGAGATGTTTGTGTACCTGTGTGGTTCCAGAACCACCATAATGGGACTGTTGTCTGCCCAGCCAGTGCACTGCCTCTCCTGCTTTATCAAAGTCTTTGGCCTTCAGAAGCGCCAGCACAGCATAGGCCGTCGCCTCTCGTGAGTGATGAGGCTGTCCAGGGACAGTCCAGGACCTGCCGTCTGATTCAAACACAAATCAGGAATAGAAACAGGACTGTTGTTGCCTCTCTATTCGTTCCATTACTGTTATGGACACCAATAAGCAGCGATCATTACGCCACAAAACTTTGACAACTCTTCCATTATTTACACTTGGGTTTGTTTTATTGTTGCATGTTGTATAAATAAAAACACTAATCATGCACATGATTTGTTACTGACCTTCTCCTTGGCTGGAATGTTTCATCAAGAAGTCTTTATTGAGTTTGCCGGCATTGGCCATGGCGTAGGACGTCATCGCAACAGCGTAAGGATTGGTCAGTTGTGGAAGTCGACCTTCTAAGAATGAAACGGCCCTCCTGATACTTTCATCCAGACTCTATAAAAGTGTGTGTACGATATTAACATTTTACATCCTGCAACATACAGTGCATAATCGACTAACTCTTCAAGAATGATTTATGTTGCTACCAGTAAGATTTCACCAATCACAATTCTTTAGATTAACTTTGTCATAATGGTCCAGAAATGATACCATCAAATGTCAGAAAAAAAGGTTTTAGACAATAATGAAGTCATAGATATGCATTTTGTTCACTTTAACTCTATGGCCACACTCACTGCTGTAAAGAAGAACCTGAGTTTGAATAATTTAACTCCTTTGGTCTGCACTATTTTTGACCAAAGTAATATTAGCAACCAACAATTTGTTCTGTCCAGCAATTTTGACTAAACCACCTAGACAGAGAGTCTTGTTTACGTTTGGAAGGCGTTTCCAAGTGTTGCCTTGTTCCATTAATAATTATAAGAATCACTTTATGGACTACAATTACTGCGACTCCTCTGTTTTAAAACCCACAAGCCCCCACTGGTGGTGAAACACATGTACTTACACCAACTGATCCAGCACAGATCTGTCTGCCCTCCTGCATGGCAATCACAACAAAGGCCGTCAGAGAGGCATCGGCATCTTTGCCTCGTACGTCACCCTGGAATAAAGGACAAATAAAGAGACAAAACAGTCAGATTATGTGTGTTTTAATCATTTAATAACAATATGCACATTAATGTACAATAATGAACATTGCTGGTGTGAATCTGGCTTCTAGGAGTTCCAGAAATGTTGAAAAATAAATTGATAGCTTATACTTTTTATTCTGCTGTCTAAAGTTTTTGCTTTGAATTTAAAACAAAAAATATTGTAGTATAGTTTAGTTGACTATAGTTATTATTTAATGCATAACTAGTGGCGACCACAGAGAAATAAATCTCTGGTTCTGAATCATTTCATCATTCTTTTGCCACAATCAGGCCACATTCACTTACCACCATCTCTCCATGAAGTACAGCTGAATCCTCTCTAGAGGAGCCGTTTGACAGTTGTTTGTTGAGAACCAGCCACTTGAGGGCGCTGCAGATCACATTCTCCTCTATAGTAACAAGATTATTGGCTATGGAGAAGATTTTAGCCACATATGCAGTCAGCCTTCAACAGACAAACAGAAGGATATCACATCAATAAGCAATAATTATTTTTACTATTTAAAATAATATTAAAGAAAATACATACACAACAAGAAAAATCAGGCATGAAACGAAACAAAAATTGACTTTACCATGTGCTGCTCGGCCTGTTTGTCCAGGCAGCGTAGGATCCATCTGGTTTACGGTAGCCCAGCTGCCGCTGATAACCTTATACAAAAAGGATAAAGAGAATATTTATGTGTTTATTATCTTTCCTGCTTTTGATCAAAAGTTTTCAGGAGACCCTTACTGAACAAAAATATATGGTAATATACTGCAAAATATAATGCAATATATTACATTATAATTATATAATTCCATATATGGGAAACTAGTGCTTATATTTTTCAATATACTGCAGTATATGCATTGACCATGTATGTCGATGTATTGATACATATAAAATATTTAGAAATGAAGATAAAAACCTTTATTGTGTATAAATGTGAATGTATTGTACACACATTTCTAGTTCCCAGCATGCTTTGCTTCTGACTGTTAAAGGAGAGTAAATGTTCAAATTAAGTGTTATTTGATGTGTTTTGCTCAATATTAATATAGGAGGACATCTGTTAGTGTTTAAAGTTCTATTATTTTGGAATTGAAAAGGTTTTCTGGTATGTGAGAGTTTTTGGGGTCACCATTGAGCTGAAGAGAGTCTGTGGTTAGATTGATGACTGAATAAACACTATTAAGATTGTAGTTACTTTGTGAGTATAAAATGTAAAGTCATATTATTAAAATATCCTAAAATCACTTACGCAGTGTTATATATTTCATTCAACTGTGTACTTACATTATCCTAAATGTTACCAAAGATTTGTTAATTCAAAGAAAACCACAACTTTAAACAGTTGCAATTATAAAATTAGTGCGGAATATTCGATTAATCGCATTCAAAATAAAAGTTTGTGTTTAGATAATATATGTGTAACGCTCGGGTAGACACTCGGACGACAGGAGACAGGATACAATTAACAGGCAGGTTTATTTCCAGGAGTATACATGGAACAGAGTGCGCTACGCGCAAACAACAACCGACAAAGACTAATGGACAGACAGGAACTTAAATACACGGAAGAACATGAGACACAGCTGCTGGTGATTAGACAAAGTGACAACGGGTGATAACTAATAGGACATAGTGAAGACTAAACTAGACATGATGACACGGACTGTGACAATATGAGTGTTTACTGTGTATAATTATTATGTATATATAAATACACAGCCATGCACGGATATATTTAAGAAATATTTGCATATCTATTTTTGTATATATATTTTTTATATACATAATAATTATACACAGTAAACACTCGTATATTATCTAAACACAAACTTTTATTTTGTACGCGATTAATCGAATGCCCAGCACTAGAATTTACATATATTATGATATATTAGTAAATATATTGTCACATATTTTTCGATATATGAAAAACAACATTTCCTTATGTATTATTCAATACTGTAATATATTATGTATATTTTCAAATATAATGTTATATCATTTAATATGTTCATCATTCTGTAACGAGAGCTTGAGAGTGCTTTTTGATTTATTACAGATTCTTTATATCTGTTATCCTGCTGACCTGTATTGATATGTTTAATGGCTTCATTACGGCGGTCAATGCCAATAGTCTCCCACTGATTGGTGTTGTCCAGATAATGAGTGGCAATGACAGGTAGAGTCATACTGATCATGTTGTCCTCTCCACTACCACGGGGCTGGACAATAAGGCGACCCATGAAGTCTCCACTGATGGCCTGCTCGACTGTCTGAGAGATGTCTTCACCTGGAGGAATAAGAGGAAATGTTGGCTGACAATTCAGTTTTTATTTTCTTTGTTATGAAAGAATATTTTGTATTTAACATTCTCAACATTATTTGGTTTTACAATGCATCTTGGTTTGATTTACACCCGATTTTTATAAAAATAAAATAAAATCTTGAAAGAAACGTTCTCAGCATCCTCAGTGCATTTGATCTGGATGTGATTGAAATGATCACAAACCAGCCCCAGCATTAAGTTCTGCAGTACAATCTTCATACAAGTACTACAAAAACTCCTGAAGGAGTATGAGCAGATGGATGTCATCAGGAGATTGTGTCTCTCTTTAAGCAAACCATGCATTGAGCTTTAAAGAAACATTCTTAAAAATGTATTTTTCCTTACCGGTAATCGTGATGTAGGTGTTCGCAGGAGTGTCTGGAATCTGATCGGTTGGTTTGTCAGCTCTAACAATTATAGGTTTTTCTCCTGTTTTATTTGGGATGAAGAACAGGAAGATGAAGGAAGAGTCATGAGTCATGTGCTGATCACAGTTTGGATGGTTTTGGTGAGTAAGAGTAGGAGTTCATTCTGATCTCTTGATTGACTGGAACTATAATGATATTTTTGTCTTGACTGGATAGAAGTGAACTGACATTAATTCAATGATTTGTGTGTGTGTGTGTGCGTGTGTGTGCGTGTGTGTAAATATAAAGTTTCCATGATTCTCAGTAAATCTCACCATTCTTGACAGGATTGAGCTCCACATTTCTATGTAATTGACTCAGCACACCTTCAGACTGAAAGAGAGAGAGAGAGAGAGACGGTAAGTTAACTACCCATGGTGCTCTAGTTTATCTCCTCAAAATATGACAATCATCTATTGGTCATTATTTGTAATAAATGACCAAATCAATTGAAACAGTTATCATCAGACGTACCACCACCTTCAGGCTCTTGCTCACTCCATCAGTGTGGACAGAATCATATGCTGAAGCTTTCACCTCAATCATGTGATTTCCCAGCGTCATGGGAATAATCACATATGAAACCGCTCTGCTGGACTCTTTGTCAACCTTTACTGTTGTTCTGTATTTGCCTTTCTTACTGGCAGAGCTGCAAACATCTTCTGTCTTCATAAACTCCACACGTACCTGGAGAAAACAGGAGAGCGAGACTCAAATCGCTTCAATATCTAGAGGAAACTTCCTCCAAAATAAATCTTCATTTTGAGTCACATGCAGCTTAAAAACTAAAATGACTCAGAATCCATGCATGCTGTCATTAGTAAATTATTTGACTCAAGCAGAAATGGTTATTATGATCCATGTGATTTTAATGTATACCATAAATCTTAGTGTATCTTTAATATCAAATCAGATCTACCTTCAGCTTCCTTGGTGTGTAGTTGTGAATAATGGCTTTGATTTCCAGTTGTTCTCCGCGCACAGCTGAATAAGGCATCTTGAGGTCAATGAAAAAGGGCTTAAAAACGACGATCTCCTCTGGTTCTGCCACACAGATGCCTTCGAGGAGGAACACAGACACACAGAAGCTTTTAAAGCAGCAGCTCCTGGAGGATGATGTTTTTCAGACCATGAATCCTGCGTTTGCTGCTTCATCTTACCAAGTGTTGGTGAAACACTGACAGCCAAGATCTGCCATGTAGTGATAGAGTCTCTCAGGTAGATCTCTTTATCTGTGACTGATGCTGGACTGGGATATGAGGAAAATACAAGAAAAACTGTTGCAGTACTCTTCTAATGGTTGCTTATCATCAGACTCACAAACACATGGTGTCACCAACAGTTCATTATGAATGAGATCATTTGCTATGAAACACTAATGATGTAAATGAGGCTCAACTCACAACTTTTGTCTAAAATTCTCCAACTCACCAGTTCTCACATAGATCAATCTCCTCCCAAAGCCAACTCTCAGGGAACAGAGTACGTGACACAATCTCATCAGAGTCTGTATAATAGTCATCTTCTTCATCACCTGTTGTAACAGATAAAAAGAAAATAGTACAGAATAGACCTAATATAGCAAATGGACAAATTAAGTCAAGTAAAAATGTATTAGGGTTCTAATCGCGATGGTGCTGGAACCCTGTTATATCCACTGTTTCCACTGTTTTACCAATTATTTGTTTTCTGAATGTTTATCGGGAAAAGCAAAACATTAGCGAGAAAATGCAGAAGCACTGACTTATTTTTCTTCTAAAATCTCATATTTTTTTCCACCTCCATGTCCCTTAAGGGACCCTGTAGACTTCATTGCTACATAATTCTAGCATATTCTGATGATCCTCAAGATTATGTTTACTTTTTTCCAGTACAGGGTGTACAGTAAAGTTTTCATCCAATGTTTTGTTATTGACAAAAAAACATATGTGCAAAAAAATTATTTGTGAAATTTGCTGTCTCGAGACTGCATTCAGTTGACCTTTTACCAAAAAAGTGATGACGTCACTCCTAAAAAAATTTTGCGTATATTGTAAATTTGCAGCTATCTTTTGCACCCCAAACATTTGTAAAATGTACAGAGTATATGAAATTTGCCAGTAGCTACTGCTTATTTTTACCTATATGTTATTAAAAAGGAAATGGGAAGGGGGAGAGCAGGGATGGTTGTAACAATTTTTTCCATTTCTGGCTGTATCTTGGAATTCTTTTAAGCCAGTGCGTTCAAAGTGTGATTAAAACTAGTCACAAGAGTCAGCTATTAAATGACATATCTGTTATCTTTGCAGCACAAACAGAAAATGGTTTAGTTTCAAACACGAGGAGTGAAATGTAATAATTCACCCCATAGTCCGGGTAAGTTGTAATAGACCCTGGGCTGAGATGTAACATTATGAAAAAAGGATTATAACAAAAAAAAAGCGTTTTGTTCAACTCAGACTTTACATAAATGTGTGTTCAACAAAAATTAATATAATGAGCAAATGGTCATTTTATATCCCTCAATTTGTCTTTCTCTTCTAAGAGACGGGTCAGGGGTGTCGTGTCCACCATCCTGCAGAGTTCAGCTCCAGCCCCAACTAAACACACCTGAACCAGCAAATCAAGGTCGACTAGTTATATGACAAACTTCCAGTCAGGTGTGTAGAGGCAAGTTGCAGCTAAACTCTGCAGGACAGAGTCTTTTAGCTGTGAACTAGCTCGCCAAAACAATGGCACAAAAGATATCTACATGGACACACAATAAACAAAAATGAACTTTGATCAGTTTAACTACAAAGCAGGAACAAATGAAGTAAAAAGTCAAAATTTGTTTTTCTCCTACTTTCTTGTACGTGGAATAAGGACTAAACCGAGCAAGTGTGAAGTGAATTAGGTGATTTGTAGCTTGTTCCTGACTGGAGAAATTGGAAGTGTTACAAATAACCCGTGTTACAACCATCCCGGGTCTCCCCTATAAGACGACGACAGCGAAGTGGAGCAGCTCGTCTGACAGCACTTAACTGCCTTTATTTAAGTGCAGGTTTGGACACAGAGCAGATCATTTGTCCTGTATGAAAATTTTATTTAGGGTCAATAAAAAGACTGGTACAGTGAAATATTCAGTCTTTGCGTATTGCAACAATCTGTAAGGCCTTGAACAGTTTGACGTGAGCGCACTCAAAAAAGTTATTTGTTCTGGTTTCAGAGTTCAATATATATAGTGTCATGTTTGTGATTTCCATTTGTCATGTAGCCTAGAACCACTTCTGATCATGAAATCGAAAAAGTCTCATGATTTGATGACAGTAGCCTACTTTTATTTATTCACATATAGAAGTAACATTTCTGTATTTTATTTCCTTTTGTCAGTTTGAAATTCCAACAATAATTTGATAGACACCCCACTTATTTTTGCAGAGATTTTCAAGACACTATTTTCCTCATCCTTGTGATGCACCTTTGAACTACAGAGAAACGGTGCTTTAACTGGACGGGAGAAACACCACAAAAGCTGCATGTATAGGCTAATTCTGTCATGTGACACCACATACGTTAAAGCCCTTTTTCCTGATGAAAAGTGTTTCCAAACCAATTTTTGCAACATTTGAAGTATCGACATAGAATTTATGCTCTAAAGATAAACGGAAAAAAATATTGTGTCGACATTTGAGAATGGGCATTTCCATCAGCTATACCGCTAAACATTCTGAAGCACTGTAAGGTTTGATTTTCCTGCTAAGATAAAGCTCAGATCAGGCATCCTGCAATAAAGCAATAAAACTCATCTAGAGAGAAGACTTCAAAGGAATAGGACAACGCCCTGTCCAAATTGTCCTCACTCAGCTATGTGACCAGCCCCCCCTCTCTCCCCTCTCCCCCCTGATTCAAATCACCGAAATTCTCTGAGAATGCATATATACTATGTATTATGTATCTTGTGAATCTATTATTTTCCAATTTCATGTTTAGTATCATTTTAAATGTCTCAGTGCGATTGGTAAAATGGTCTCAGTTTCACAGCAGTCACTAGTATTATGAGAAAGTTTGAAAACTTAGGAGAATTCTGTTCTCTTCTCTCTTCAAGAAAACCACCTCCTCTCCCCCAAAGCCAGGTGTGGGGGCAATAAATATTTGCAGTCCTTTTGTTCTGGTATGGGTATTTAGGGGAAAAGACAGAGCAGCGAGACGGGACATTCTGTAGCCAGAACCCCCATATAGAGATGGTGAATGTCTTTAAAACTTTCATCCACCATCTCTGTGTGTATGCATAATGTTAAGTACTCTTAGAGAAATCTTTTGAGTAACTGATGTTATGTATTTGTTATATTTGAATTGTGTAATTATGTAATTGGCATTGAAACATTTTTACCTGATAAATAAATTGTTACATCTTGATTTATTTTGAATTCGTCTGAAATCATTTGATCCCGGTAGATTTATGTGGTCCTCTCGTTTCCGCAATGTTAGTTGCCAGGATAGATCATACTGAAATCGTAGTATACGGAGCCGGGTGCACGATATTAAGGTTTCAGATTTCTGACTATTATGACTTAACATGTTATAGTATTGTGACTAAATCGAATGGCATTTTTATGAGAATAAGCAGGTTGGCGATTCCATAATTGTATTTTTTAGTAAACGCTATAATTCCTCTGTTTTGATTCTAAACTGGCCAGCTTGTGACCGTTGGACGTGGTTTTTCAGCTGAACATAGTCCATGAGCGATGAGACACCCGAATGAAAGGACAATTGAAATTAAGAGAAATCAAAAAATCAAAGATCTAAATTAATTCATATTTAATTGCGCGATCAGCTATTAATGTTATATCAGGAACATTACCCATTAGAGATCGTTTACAATTGGAGTCAGATTGAGCGAGCAGCTAAAGTAAAACTTAAACTAAAATCATAAAAATTAATGTGAACTTAACGCGGGCGCTGAAAAGACATACACGCTTTATACCTTCGCCAGATCGTCAGATTCCGCCATTGGGCTGACGGGTGGTCCTTACAGCACTAAACCTTTTTCACAAAAAAATCCTTGGATGGAAACTTGGCTAATGATAGATAAACCACAGAACTCTAAATACATGTTTAATCTTTAAGTGTTGAATCATAAGTGCAGTTCCTCACCCAGTGATCTCCGTCTTCTTTTTGAGAGGAAGGGACACTCTGACACTGTAGGAAATTTCATTAGAATTAAATCAGCATACGTCACTAATGTGAGAGGGGGGATTCATTACAATTTAACTTGGTGTAGTGCTATTCCAGCGCTGATCATACTGAAAAATAATACAAATATAGATATATATACCTGTTCTGGTGTTGGTTCCTCCTGCAGTGCTGGACTCAAACATCAGACCTGCGTCACTGAAAACCCCCATACTGTCCCTTCCACTTCCTGCCGTACAGCCGGTGTCATGTTTCTCTATGATGTTCCAGATCTAGACGAGCAAAAAACACTCCAGTTATGTATGTTTTATGGCAGAAACAGTCATGAGATGTTTTCATAATGACGTCTGAAGAAGGTTCTTCACCTGAGTCTGAGTGAGTCTGTTCTTGTTCAGGACATTCACAGTCTTGTCAACCATCACCAGCCCAACTCTAGCACCAGGATCTCCAGTTATCTTCAGACTGACATCATCTCCTGGGCCATAGGTATTCATCTTGTTATTCACTTGAAGCTTGAGCTGTTAAAACAAAAGACACTGAATAAGACCTAGTTGATTGGCACATCAGTCATTTCTTGAGATGGTTCACCCACCGTTCCCATGCACGTGTCCTTCACGTCGACCCAGACTGAATCAGACACCACCTCATTCGAGCCCACATGGTAATACGCCACGAAGCGGAAGGACGGCACCATGTCTTTGGTTACAGGCAGAGACAGAGCCACTAGAGCTTGTCCTTGTCTCTTAAACCTGTCTGCTTGAACGATCTGACCTTTACTCAAGATCTGAACATGGAAGAGATAGAAACAGATGAACAAAAACTGACTTTTTAAGATTCAGGGCTCTATTTTCAGCAGAAGCAAGTTCTAAATCTGGGATTACAGGGGAACATAAAATGAAGTCCATGACAATTAGATTGTGATTATGATAATTAGATCAAATGAAAGATAAATGGTATTTGCAAACCCTCTTATGCCTGAGACTTCCTATGTTCATATTCATGCACAAAAAATTAAAACCTGCCTAGTGACTTTACACATGTGATGTATTGCATCTGTGATTTAGACATACCACACTTAAAATGGGTGACTCAATCTCAAACAAAAGACAGAAGGTTTTATTCTCAACAGCTTCTGCTTGAATCATGACATGACTTTCTCGTACCATGTATGTATAATCTTGATCTTTGACTCCTGGACATAGTCCAGTGCTCAGATAGACTGTCATTGAATCACCAATCTGAAGCTCTGCAGCATCAATGCCGATGTGCAGGTAGTTTTTGGAGCCGTCTTTGGGAACATAAGCCCGAGCCGTCATCGTCTTCACTGCCTGCTGTTCATCTCTTAATTGTGGATCTTTGGTTTTTGCCTAAGAAGAACAAATACACTGTTTTCTAATGTGCCGCTGTGTACAATATACTCCATTGCTTGTTCAACATCTGTAAACAGATCTATTTTCCACTAGTTCACCAGTGACACTGACTGAACATTAGTTGAGATTGCAGCTCTTACAGTGATCTGCAGTGTAGAAGATCCTCCTGGAGTGTTGATGATAACCTTTGCAATGCCATTGGCTCTTGTTTGACCTCTGACCCTTCCAGGATTGATCTCCACTGCCACATTTTCAGCAGGTGTTTGGTCAGGATTTGTTACATACACCTGTTATAGAAACCAGACAAAAAAAAAAAAAAAAAATATATATATATATATATATATATATATATATATATATATACAGTGGGTACGGAAAGTATTCAGACCCCCTTAAATTTTTCACTCTTTCTTATATTGCAGCCATTTGATAAAATCATTTAAGTTCATTTTTTTCCTCATTAATGTACACACAGCACCCCATATTGGTCGTCCCAAACATCTTCCATTTAAGGATTATGACACTGTGCTCTTACGTTTTTGTACATACGTTTTTGTAACCTTGGCCAGATCTGTGCCTTGCCACAATTCTGTCTCTGAGATCTTCAGGAAGTTTCTTTGACCTCATGATTCTCATTTGCTCTGACATGCACTGTGAGCTGTAAGGTCTTATATAGACAGGGGTGTGGCTTTCCTAATCAAGTCCAATCAGTATAATCAAACACAGCTGGACTCAAATGAAGATGTAGAACCATCTCAATGATGATCAGAAGAAATGGACAGCACCTGAGTTAAATATATGTGTGTCACAGCAAAGGGTCTGAAAACTTAGGACCATGTGATATTTCAGTTTTTCTTTTTTAATAAATCTGCAAAAATGTCAAAAATTCTGTGTTTTTCTGTCAATATGGGGTGCTGTGTGTACATTAATGAGGAAAAAAAATGAACTTATATGATTTGATCAAATGGCTACAATATAACAAAGAGTGAAAAATTTAAGGGGGTCTGAATACTTTCCGTACCCACTGTATATACACACACACACTCCTACTTTCTACTCAATGTTTTATACCGAGACACTGAAGGGCATTCCAGGTTTGAAGAATTGTGGTGTTTTTTTGAAGTGGATGGTGCACGGTGACGTCACAATCTGAATGCCTCTCCTTTCTGCTTCCACCATTTCACTGCCTGAAACACACACACACACACACACACACACACACACGATCAGGCTCTCATATACACTCACACACATGCATGTACAAGTGTGTGCAGATGTACAGTATCTGTTGAGTCTTACCACTTTCTGTTAAAACACTGACTGAAACATAGATTGATTGTCCAACCAGCTGATTGATGTTTGGAAAGGTCTTAGTGATCATCTCACTGGTCAGTTTTGCAGTACCTTCTCCTTTCATTATCTATCAATATATGATAAAGACATTAACATCAGTCTACAAGACCCAGTAATAAGCTTTTTAATGTTTTATTTACGTCATCATCTAGGTGAAGAGAAATTTGATTGATCCCAACTAGATGTTTAATTTCTCTCACCTGAACTCTTTGAAGAGAGTCAGGAATACTTGTTTTCTTCTCACCGTCCATCACACCAAACACCACAAACGCACTTCCTTCCACCTTCTCTCCAAACAGGTACCTGTAAAAACACATACAATTTCAGCAGTAAAAACTGAATGGTGACGACTGACCCTGTTCCACATCTGTTTTCATTACATAGTAAAAAAGCAGCTTGAATGTTTATCTAACTACCTTCTTGTCTTATTCTACAGTCTTACAGGTTTTGAATGGCACGAGAGTGTGTAATTTTCATTTTTGCACTATTTTAAACTATTCAGTTAAGGAGCTTTTTTCCTGTTCTGACAGACAGAATTTAATTTTGCTGGTGCAACCCAGAGGTTTTCAAAGTCAAAGAGTGGCAAAATAAAAATGCCAAAAAAGTTATTAGTCAATGAGTGATTTTTTTCTCCTTTAAAAGATGATTGTTATGAAACTGAGGGACCTCAGGACAGAGGAATGGGTGTCAAATGATTTATTGTGCAGCAGTGAGCATAAGACTAAAACAAGATAGAGCAGAACACAGGACACAGATGCTGGACAGGATCGCTGGAGATAAATCCTGGAGATGAACGCTGGAGATAGACACAGGAAAAGTAGTTGGAGAGTTCACTGGACAGAATTCTCTCAGATTTCAACAAAAAGATCTTCATGCATTTTCCGAAGATGAATGAAAGTCCTACAGGTTAAGGAATGAAATGAGGGTGAATTATCCCTTTAACATTTGAGCTCCAATAAGCGATTTCTGGTAAATGCTGCTGATATTTGAAATGACAAAAACAAACACGCTGCTACCCAAAAGCATCACACTCCTATATTGGTGCCTCTGTCACACATTCACATACAAACCGCCTGAGGGTGTGACTTCATTGATAAGTGAAAGCAATTTTTGTTACTAATACAGGCCGAATGTCTAAGAGTTATTTTCAGTAGCTTATCTACTCTTTCAATGCAAAATTCATCCCTTCCATTTCAAAGAGGTTTTCATGAACAAAACCCTACATCAGACAATAGTCCAAGTAACCAACATTGTAATGAGGGGCGAGTCAGTGAATGAGATCCAAGTGCAGCTTTATTTACAGACGTAGTCAGAAAAGCAATGGTCAACTCAACAGCAAACAGTAATGGCAGGGAACAGGCAGGCTCGTAGTGATAATCCAGGTGATTAGTCAAAAGGCAGGCAGAATGACATTAAAAACAATGAAACAGGCAGGATCAGGAAACAGGAAGACACGACAGGGATATAACGCTTAGAGTTGCAATACTAGGATTAGCAATACTTCGCAGTGAGTGTAAGTGAGAGTGGTGCTTAAATAGTGATGGGATGTGAGTGTAATCAGATGTGTTACAGCTGGCAGGGTGATCAGTGACTGGGTGAGGGGCTTATGGGAAATGTAGTCCGTGTACGTCTGGTGGTAAGTGAACGAAAGGCAGGGCGGATTCATCACAGAGCCCCCCCACCCCCAGAGAGCGGCTTCCAGACGCTCCAAAGTAACAACTCGGGAGGGCAGGGTGGGCAAAAAGGAGAAATGGAGGACCAGGTCCATGGAGCGGAGGTTGATAGGACAGTGAGGGATGAGTGGATGACCAGGGCGGATCAGACGGCCATGGTGGATCAGGCTGTGCAGACGGCCAGGACAGATCAGGCTGTGCAGATGGCCAGGACGGATCGGGCTGTGCAGATGGCCAGGACGGATCGGGCTGTGCAGACGGCCAGGGCGGATCGGGCTGTGCCAGCGGCCAGGGCGGAACAGGCTGTGCAGGTGGCCAGGGCGGAACAAGTTGTGTAGGCGGCCACCCTAGCGGATATAGCCACCACCCTGACAGCTCGGGGAAAATGGTCACGTGGATGCGGGCAGACAGCTTAGGGGCCACCTTAGTGGTAATCTCAGGGCTAACAGGGCAGACAGATAATTTGGGACAGGCAGACTGGGGCAGCCCTTATGGCTGTAACAGGACGAGTAGAGAGTTCATTGTTAGACACCACTGACACCTCCGGAGGTTCTGCAGCAGTTGCTGCCACCTCTGGAGGTTCTACAGTTGCGAACTCAGGATAGGTAGGGAACTCAGGGACCATGACTGTATTGGCAGGAAGGATGATGTCTGGGTGAATAGGCTCATTTACGGATTCAGAGACCTCAAAGACTTCAGGAGATGGCACAGGACCTGATTCGGAGGTTGCTGAAAACCCTTCAGGGCTTTAGAGACATTTGGCTTGATACTGTAGCGGCCTCCTGATTTGCAGTAATGGGCTCAGAAACTGATTCGTGAGTGTTTTCTTGAGCTGTACTGGCGTGCTTAGGGACCGACTTAGTAGCGCCCTCTTAAACAGGTCAGGAGCTGTAGCCCACAAACACAAAATGGTCATCGCCAGCACGGACAAGGCAGCATCCTCAAACAACTCAGGTATAGTAAGCGTGACGGGAGCAGTCACTGGCGGTTGGACAGGCGTGACGTGAGCAGTCTGAGGCTGGACAGGTGGGACGTGAGCAGTCTGAGGCCGGACAGGCGTGACGTGAGCAGTCTGAGGCTGGGCAGGCATGACGTGAGCCGTCTGAGGCTGGGCAGGCGTGACGTTAGACGTCTGAGGCTGGACAAGTGTGACGTGAGCTGTCTGAGGCTGAACAGGCATGACATTAGCTGTTTGAGGCTGGACAGGCATGACGTTAGCTGTCTGAGGCTGGACAGACGTGACTTTAACCGCCTGGGGCTAGACAGATGAAGCTTGAATCGTTGGCGGCTTGGCAGGCGTGGCTTGAACCGTTGGCTGCTGGATAGGCGTGGTTTGAGCCATGAGCTGCTGGGCAGGTGTGGCTTGGGCTGGCGTGACTTGAACCGTTGGCTGTTTGGCAGGCATAGCTTGAACTGTGGGCTGTTGGGCAGACGTGGCTTGAACTGTGGCTTGCTGGGCTGGTGTGGCTTGAGTAGTAGGCTGATGGGGCACTGGAGTGGGTTTGTGAGGCATTGGAGCAGGTTCACGGGGCGCTGAAGCGGCCTTTTTACGGCGTGGTTTGCATTTTCGCCGTGACTGGGGTTGATCAATGTTGACTTGGTTAGGTTCTTGATATTGGTCTATGATGATGTGACTTGACTCACGTTGATCTAGGATGACTTGACTTGACTCATGATGATCAAGGATGACTTGACTTGACTTATGATGATCTAGGAGGACTTGACTTGACACATGATGATGTAGGAGAACTTGACTTGACTCATGATGATCTAGAATGGATTGACTTGACTCAATATGATCTAGGATGACTTGACTTGACTCATGATGATCTAGGATGACTTGACTTGACTCATGATGATCTAGAATGACTTGACTTGATTCACTCTGGTCTAGGGTGACTTGACTTTACATGATCTAGGATGACTTGACTTGACTCACGATGATCTAGGATGACTTGACTTGACACATGATGATCTAGGAGGACTTGACTTGACTCATGATGATCTAGAATGGCTTGACTTGACTCACGATGATCTAGGATGACTTGACTTGCCTCAGGACGAACAGCTGCGGCGTGCTGTGACTCTGGACGAACAGCAGCGGCATGCTGTGACTCTGGACAGGCAGCCATATTGGGCGCAGGCTTAGTGGTGACCCCCATGCTGTGACTGAACTCAGGTGTGGGAATCACAGGGCAGAATTTTTCATTAAACACTGAATGAGGCGAATTCGAGGCTGACTGAACTGGTGGTTGTGCCCGTTCAGGCTCAGCTTCTCCCACAGTGAACGGTGACCCAGACAAAAGCAGCGCATAGTCTATAAAGTCCTTAAGACTACAATGAAAGTCCGCATCGGGGAGACAGGTCTTCAATGGTTCATTTAAACCACTACGAAACAAATGTTTGAACAATGATTCATCATACGAGACATGATCAGATAACTCACAGAAGTCCTGCACGTAATTCTCAATGGTTAATTTCCCTTGCCGAAGTTGCAAGAGTTGATCGAAGTAATCCATAGTGACTGGAACGTTGATGAAAGCCGCTGGATCATGTTTGTGATTCTGTAATGAGGGGCGAGTCAGTGAATGAGATCCAAGTGCAGCTTTATTTACAGACATAGTCAGAGGGGCAATGGTCAACTCAACAGCAAACAGTAATGGCAGGGAACAGGCAGGCTCGTAGTGATAATCCAGGTGATTAGTCAAAAGGCCGAAAGACATCAAAAACAAATAAACAGGCAGGATCAGGAAACAGCCAGACATGACAGGGATATAACGCTTAGAGTTGCAATACTAGGATTAGCAATACTTTGCAGTCAGTGTAAGTGAGAGTGGTGCTTAAATAGTGATGGGATGTGAGTGTAATCAGATGTGATTGTAATGTGTTACAGCTGGCAGGGTGATCAGTGACTGGGTGAGGGGCTTATGGGAAATGTAGTCGGTGTGACAGGGTCCATAGAGTGAGAGGGCGACATCTGGTGGTAAGTGGACGAAAGGCAGGGTTTACATTACAAATATATTACAACTGTGACAAGAGTAAGAGGTTATAGCAATCACTAAAACGGGAACCAAAAGAAATAAAACGTAAATTTGAAGCGTTTTATCTGACTTTTCAGACACACTTTGGGAACCAATGCTTGAAACAGGTGGTAGAGGAGGTTTAGACATTCCAGGCGTTATAATAACAATAATAAAATGCAAATGCACAAACAAGCAAAGGTGACACAAATATATTCAAGCAAGAGACAGCATTTCTTAGTTCCTTTTCAGTTGGTCATGTTCAACATTACATCAGATCATTCCTGACGACTGGGGTCTCGCCTGAGAGCCCAATCACCTTTGAGTGGTAACAAAAGCAGCCAATGGTACGCTGAGTACATTTGTCTGCGGAATTTGCATCACAATCTCGCTCCATGAGTATTTAAGTATAGTTGCATTCAAGCTGCGGAGCCGAGCTCTTCATTGTTGATGCACTTTCACCGGAGTGTGTATTTACAAGCCTTCAGTTCATGTTGGTGTGACGGCACGCTCCAGCAGAGATCGTCTAGAGATTCTTTGTCTCTTTTCTTCTCTCTCTTTTCTCCTAAAAGAGCATCAACATCTGATCCCGAGCTGACGCCATGCTTTCCCGGGCAGCTGAGAGCATCGGGCTCGAGTGGAACCCTCCTCCGTGTCCCGAGCGCTCGAGGCTGGATGATTGGTTCCCGGAGGCTGCACGCGCTGGTCACCAGCGCCCCCCCATCAGTTCCTTTCTTCCCGGAGGTGCATCAGGAAGTCACCAGTTCGTGGAAGGCACCTTTAACTGCCCGAAATTGTGCAGGAGGTGCACACTGCTACTGGCCTCTACTCTCGTGGTTCCTTGGTAAGGTGATGTCCACTTGGTGGTCCAGGAGCACTACCTATGGCTCAGCCTGACTCACATGAGGAAGTCTGATCGGATGCAGCTCCTCAACTCCCTGGTCTCTTAGGCTGGCATCTTCGGGAACACGGTCGAGATTTTTGCCCAGCAATACTCGGCCGCCCAGAAGCGGTCTGAGGCAAACATGTTCTGCCCCGGGGGCCTTCTGCTGCCTTCATACCGCCGCCTACTTGTCGCTGAGGGCACCCCCTTGCAGTCTCCTCCACTCCCACTCGGCCACAGCAGCAGGTTGCGACCCTGCTGGCAAAGGGTGCGATCGAGCCAGTCCCTCCAGCCACAGTACAAGTTTCTCCCATTCAGGTTGTCCCTGTCTCCCCGCATCTTTACAAAGGTCGCGGAGGGAGCTTTGGCTCCTCTCAGCAAACAAGGTGTCCATATCCTCAACTACCTTGACTGATTCTAGCTCACTCTTGAGAGCAGTTGTGTGAGCACAGGTATCTAGTGCTCAGACACCTCACCCGTCTGGGCCTTCGGGTCAACTGGGAAAAGAGAAAACTCTCCCCTGAGAAGAGGATCTCTTTTCTCGGCTTACAAGCGACCGCGCTCAGCCACTGCTGAATTGCCTGAGTCGAAGCCTACATAGCTGAAGTTGAGGAGCACTTGCCGGCTTCACCTCAGAAGCTACAGCAGATAGCTGATGTTACAAAAGCAGATAAGGAGCTGCAAAGCGTGCTAAAATATATCCGGCGAGGGTGAACTAAACATGAAAAAGCGGTGCCTGTTGCGAGTCTACTTTAGCTAACAGAGATTCCTTTTCTTTCTCAGCTGTTTACAAAACAATACCGACTGAGTTTATGAGGATACTTGAGGAGACGGGCACTTTGACTTAAAGAGTTAGTTCACACAAAAATGTCGTTCAACACCAGTAAGACTTTTGTTCATCCTTTGATGAAATCCAAGAGTTATCTGACTCGTCCATAGACAGAAATTTTACCACCACTTTCAAGGTCCAGAAAGGTACTCAAGAGATCATTAAAACTGCAGTGGTTCAACCTTAATTTTATGAAACGACAAGAATACTTTTTGTGCACCAAAACAAAAATTTTATTAAACAATTTGAACTATTGTCATATGCAGTGAGTGAATGCAGTGTAGGCTTCTATGTTTTTATGTCTGAACGCCGGCTCAGTATTTGCGGACGTTGTTCACGTGAGCAGCACGGCGTATACATGTGAAGCTGAGGCAGGAGGCAATTAATGAGTCAGTGTTCCGACGTAGAACCTGGAATCACTGAACGTAAACAATGTATGAGAATGACGCAGAAGAACCAATCAGCGCAACCATCCGTAATTAGTAGGAGAGAAAATTCTTTGTATATCTATAGACTTTGATGGCATGTTCACACAGGTGATCAGGGACCTTGGGCCTCTTTCTTCTGGTGTTTTTGTTACAAGCTCTCCCAGTCTAAGGTTGGGAGAGGGTAACAGGTTTAAATTAAACCAAAAAGGTGAAACGTAAACGTGGCAGATTCCCTTCAGTCCTCTGTCCCAGAAATGTGAGTCAATCCCTCGATGATGCAAATTAAAATTATTTATTTTAGTTAAAGAAAATCAAAGCATTCAGTCTTCAGGAGAGGGTCTAGCCAAAAACAAACAAAGGGGTTATTAACTATTGCACAGAGAACTAAATGTTATATCCAGGTGTCACGTCATTTTTCAGATATATGAACTTTAATTTCTGAATGTAGGCTAGAGCTCTAACTACTGAGCAACATGGACCTAATTTTGATGTCAGACATAGGAGGAATAAATTTCGCCAATGTTTTAAATGCGCTCGACAATGAAACCAAAAACGTCCAAGGTACAAAAACGTCAGTTCCTTAATTTTTGATAGTGTATGCGTGAATTTGATAGTGTGTGTGTGTATGAATTTGGTAGTGCATGAGAGTTTCATGAGAGCTTGTAAGAGTAAAGTTTGAAGTATGTCTTGAATATCTTCTCATACTTCCCCATTACCAATGCACACACTCATTATACGTCACAGCGCCACTCAGTGGACAACAAAAATTTTACAATACAATACAATCAATGGCTCCTACAAAACCATTTAAATGTTAAGCATAATGTATTAATTAATTATATTGTATAGTGCAGATCTATTGAGAAGGGACTGACTGAACTGAAACAATATTCATGCTGCCAATAAAATAGAGAATAACCACAACAATTTGGAAGTTATACTATTTCAAACTCTCATGAAAAGTTTTGGTTGCTCATTGTACATTATTGTGCATTGTACATATGTTGTCTTACTTGGCTTCAATGTCGACTGTCAGACTCTGATCACGCACATAGTAGAATGACTTACTGGGTTTTAATTTCACTTCAAATGTTGGAAGCACTATAAACCAAACCAGACAAAAGAAACAAATAAATAAATCGCATTCTTTTAGTTTTTATTACATTTATATAGCATACAGTTTGTTGAAACACATCTTACCATATTCTTTGACCTCAAAGTCTGCAGTAAACGTCTTCTGAGGAGTGTTTGTGTACCGAGTGACCACCTTCCAGATCCCAGGACTGAAACAAAAACATGTCAAAACATTTAAACAAATTATAAATGAGTATTAAACAGCGCAATAAATCAATCTTAATACACAGATCACATCTATGAGTATTAGCTGTGTTGTGTGTAGATACATCCAAGAGTTATTATCCTGAGGATGACATCATGAATCATTAAATCCAGTTTTACACACCTGGCAATCTCAGGAATGGCGTATCTTCCAGACATCATCCCTTTCCTTGGATATATCTTCTCTGATGAAACTGTGACGCCTTGTGGATTCTTAAGAAACACAGAAATCAGTATTAAAACCGCGTCCTCTGAGATTGTCAGTGCAGTGATGCTCATTACAGCTGAAATGTCATAAATGAATATGTGCATGTTTGACACAATAGTGCGCTCTTATAGAAGTGTGTACCATGATCTCCACCGTGACTCCAGACTGACTGAGTGGTTTCATGTTGGGCGTCAGAGACAAAATCCTGTAAAAAACTGCAAAAGAAAGTCAAAGCAACAACTGAAATCTGAGTTCTGATGATTGTCAGTGTAAAAATAAACAGGATTATGTCATGCTGATGTAACACGTTTAAAGGGGTCTTGAGGGGTTTTTTTTTAAATCATTTTATGTTTCCTGAGGTGCACTTATAATGTTAGTATGATTTTTACATCATAAAATGTCATGATTTAGAAATGAAAGGCATTTTAGGCCTCTGGCTTGTGTAAACACCCACTGCTGTGATTGGCTGACATCTTTGCATTTGAAATACTCATTACAGCACATGTGAACCCTCTTGACTATTTTTACTACGTTTTTACTGGCTGTTGAGATTAAAATATCCTGAAAAGTGTTGGTTATAGCCGTATATTTAGATCTTTTCCCACCACATGAAAGGTTGCAGTGATGAGCATTGAGCAGATGACAGTCTGTTGATCGAGTGAATGCCGTGATCTCGTCGTTCTAACTCGATTCCTGCACTCTCACGAAATGCTTTCACCACAACTAACAGCAAACATGATGTAAATACAGTAATGTTAGCCTAAGAGTTTCAGGATCATTCATTATAATGACAAGTGTCCAGATAAACTCACGCTGTGTGATTGACAGCTTCAGCCATTGTAAAGGGAGCGTACTTTGATCGCTTTCTGTGTGTAAATCAATCAAAATGTGGAAGAGAAACAGTGTGAAGTTGATCGTTTAGTCGCTGGCTTGATTTACTGATGCATTAATGATTTTGGGACAAAGAAAATCTGCCTGAACTTGAATAATTACACATCATATCACTGATCAGAATATCAGAATATTCAGTGTTGGTTCTGGGAACGTAAAAAAATCAGTTCCAGTTTTCTTGAAGTTGGAGGAACGTGTTGTATAAGCTATGATGTTCCTCAAACGTTCTTTCAACTTGATTCTGATTTAAAATTCAACATTCTAGGAACGTTGATTTGTAACATTCCAAAAACATAAAAAGACCAGTTTCCTTAATGTTACTAGAATGTTATTTTAAGGTTAGTATGATGTTCTTGAAAAATTCTTTCAATTATTCAAAACACCTGTGAAGAAACACTGAAATAAAGAGAAATAAGAACAAACTACAAGTTTCTTCAGCCACAGTCTTAGATGAACAGAAGATAACTGATGATCTGATTAAAAAACTCCACAAACAGCATCACCAGAATTAACAGAGGTGAAGATGTTGATGTTTGCTTTAGTTGGGCTAACAGAACACAGCAAAATGTTCTCAGAATATTCTTAGAACAATAGCATTTCTGGCTGGGATATTTTATTTTATAACTTGTTAGATATGGCCATTATACACATTTATGATGGATGGACACACTTTCTTCAACTTCATGGTCCCGTTCACTGGCATTATGAAGGTTGTATATGTCAGGATATTTATTAATGTTACTCAGATTGTGTTCATGAGAAAGAAGAAAGTCATATTCACGTAGGACGGCTTGAGGGAGAGTAAATCTTGGGCTAATTTTCACTTTAAAGTGAACTAATTCTTTAATGATACAAAGACATCTTATATGCCAAAAGATCAAGGAGAATTGATTTCTCATGTCACGAACCCTTTGAAGTTCACATTGCGCATTAATTCACTCTATATTTGTCATGTTTTCACTGAATCTTACCTGTGCTAGCAGGCGTGTAGATGGGCTTGTCTGTCTGTACAAATATATATCCAGACTGGAACGAGACCATGACCACTTTCTCCAGAGTACTGGATGGAAATTGAGCTTGTAGAGACACATACTGCTTCTCCAGAGGATCATCAGAGAAGTAGTTCTGATCATCAGGGATCTGAATAACAGAAAATCAGTCAGTCTGAATGATAGCTGATAACAGAAGAATGAGAATGAGACATAACTGTAGTTACGGAGCTCTCACCTTTATATCTGTGAGGATCTGGTAATTGTTTTCTGCCGTCAGTGTCACTAATTTGGACAGTATCTCCACATTTTTCTTTGGGAAGTTCTTCACAGAGATCCTCACGTTCAGGTCTCTTCCAGAGTAATCCTGAGCCTCCACAAACACGTTCTCTGAGGAACCCACTCTCAGCAAGTTAGGAGCTGACAGAACATATCTGAGGAGATCAAGTCAGAGCGTTTGAAATCTCAAAAACAGATCTATTAGTAACTCTATGAGCAAACGGTGTGTTTAATACTCACAGCGGGTCACACAGTGTGAGGAGGGGTGAGGAGAGAAGAACAACAGTCAGCCACAGCAGCTTCACGTCCATCCTGTCTGTCTGTGTGTCTCTTCCTGTGAGCGTCTGTGAACCTGCAGCAGCTCAGATTTATACCCGCCTCCACGACCCTCAGAGTCCAAACTGCTATTTCTCTTTCTCTGTTTGCATTTGTTTTACTGGGAATCACACAAGTAAACACAACTTGAGTTCACGCATGTAGAATTTAGCAGAATAGCAAGTAATAGCTATGGTTAAAATACCAGTTTTAATATTTATTTTCAACATGGAGACACTGATTTCTACCAGGAACTGAACTTAGGCTCTCAGAATCAAAGACCAATATTTCAGATTTGTTCATTAGACTTTGTTTAGTGACTTCCTCCTGTAAACTTGTCATTGTTACTACAGAAATGGTGTTTGAAACACATTTGGAGGTCTAAGTTGAGAAAAGTTTTCCTGTAAATGAACTAACTTAAATGCAACCTTTGATATACTGGCAGCTGCTCTGTTGATTTTTTCGGGGTCATGAAATGTGTAAACTGCAGCAGTGGAACGATGTTTGAGCGAGGTTTTTTTCCAGCGAGGAAAAAACACCCAATGAATACCAGCTCTAATATCACTGGATTGATGCACTGGTGATGTAAAGATCCCAGACACTAACACTGTGGCCTTAAAACTTATAAAAAAAAAACATCCCAAATGTTTTTCTCTCCAACCACACAGCAATTCAAAAACCTTACAAAGCCAAACTGAAGTAATTCTTTTCTGAACTACTGAAGAATGTTTATTTGTAATCATATAGAAAAAAACTCCATAACAATATAGAGGATGAGGTGGTCCAGAATTTACTCACATTAAACTGCAAATGAACGCTTGCCATGATGGCCAAGCTCCGTGGCCATCGACGCTTGGTGTGTCCTGTCTGTAAACATAAATTACTTTCACACGATGTATGGCAAGCCGTTTTGACTTTTATTCATTCTCAGCATATGAACTTTCACTAGTTAAAATGTTAATTCTTGATATCAGGAATTAGATTTCCACTAGTAACAAAGTTCATTCTTGATATCAACAATTCAATTTCCACTAGTAAAAACTATCATTCTTGATATCAAGAATTGTATTTTAACTAGTGAAATCTCGCCATAGGCTGCCATTCAAATTCAATTGTTGATATCAAGAAATGATTTCTTACTAATTGAAATTCCAGTTTCACACATCAGGAATACAATTCTTACTAGTAAAAATGCAAATTTTTGATATCAACAATTACACTGTTACTAGTGCAAATGTCTATTCTTGATATCAACAATTGAATTTCTACTAGTAAAAATATTCATTTCTGATATCTGACATGAATTCCTGATATCAATATAATTTCTGATATCTAAAACGGCTTTCTTACTAGTAACAATCACATTCATGATATCAGAAATGAACATTTTTACTAGTAGCAATTCAATTGTTGATATCAAGAATAGACATTTGCACTAGTAAGAATTGTATTCTTGATATCAGCAATTGAATTTGAATGGCAGCCTATGGTGAGATTTCACTAGTAAAAATACAATTGTTGATATCAAGAATTATAGTTTATACTAGTGGAAATTGAATTGTTGATATCAAGAATGAACTTTGTTACTAGTGGAAATCTAATTCCTGATATCAAGAATGAACTTTGTTACTAGTGGAAATCTAATTCCCGATATCAAGAATGAACATTTTAACTAGTGAAAATGCAATTGTTGATATCACAAGTTCATATCCTGAGAATGAATAAAAGTCAAAACGGCTTGCCATATTCTTACTAGTAACAATCACATTCATGATATCAGAAATTAACATTTTTACTAGTAGCAATTCAATTGTTGATATCAAGAATAGTCATTTTTACCAGTAACAATATAATTGTTGATATCAAGAATTAACGTTGTTACTAGTGGAAATCTAATTCCTGATGTCAAGAATGATAGTTTTTACTAATGAAAATGTAATTGTTGATATCACAAGTTCATATCCTGAAAATGAATAAAAGTCAAAACGGCTTGCCATACGCTATGTACACTCTACGAGTCCACGCTGTCAGCTCTTCTGTTTTAGCAGAGTGAACATTCTGACCTAAACCAGCTGTCAGAGCAAAAATAACCTGTAGGTTTATTAGATTAGCCTAACTGCATGTTATGATTTTTCTACTATCTGTTTTCCCTTATACTGAGATTCCAATTTGAAAGCTACAATTTGTAAAAAAAATAAAATATACAATGTCTATGTGTAAATATATGTGTCTATGTGTGTGTATATATATATATATATATATATATATATATATATATATAAAATAGAAGATCACACTCACGTTCATCAGTTTTTTTTCCCCCTCCAAAGAAGTGATGACTGCTTTATGATATGATGTCATTTATCTTTTCCAACTTTCATTTGAAGGGAAAGCAGTCAAAAATAACAGAGTGGACAATAGCTTGAGGGACAAGCTATAAATCTTGATTATAATTGTCAAAATAAATTTAATAATTAGAGACAATCATCACGGTTGTATAAAACTTTTGAAAAAAAAAATCACATAGACTTATATTGAGTGTTGTATTTATCATGAAATTGGGATACACAGGCCTGGGAACATGAAAATGGCACTACATGGAGGTTCAAAATGGTGTAAAATGGCTCAAATTATTTTTTCAAAGTCATCTTCAATGTGATTACAGTTCAAATGGTGTTATTTGTGAAGACAGCTTTAAAAATGATACTGTGCAATATTTTAAGGCAGTACGATCATGATCTCTACTAGGGACACAAAAGGCACCAAATCCCAGGAATGACTCAGCTAAGACTCCACATGTGCCCCCCAAGAGAAAGATGAGGGAACCCTGGACCTCCGTTGTCATGGAGATGATTACGTCATAATGCAGCACTGTTGGCAGTGTTGCCAGATTGGGCTGGATCCCGCCTGACCGTATTCAGAGCAACGCCATGACGGGTATGAGAGGGATATACTGTTTTCAATAGCATCCTATGTAAAAAGCTGTAGAAAGGCCACTTATAATTTTACACAGCTCATATTGTCGGGAGTTTTTTTTTTTTTTTTAACTGATATTTCTTGGAAAGATACTTATGCCGTTTTTTCATCAGCAGAACAATCCAAAACCACATAAACAAAAAAAACAGTGCAACCCACTGAAGAGACGCAATAAGAGAAAAATAATCTTATTTGTGTCCCCAACAGAATCAAGATTATTTTTCTTACCCCACTGGCAGATAATTTTGCTTGTTTTAAGCAAAAACTCACTTCATTTAGATTTTTTCCCCCTCAGAAAACAAGAAAAAATATCTTATGTCATTTCACTTATCTAGTGCTTGAATTGGAAACAAGACAAAAATACTAAGAAAAGAGTGATGTGTGGCGTGAGAGCGCATGGGTTGTTGGGCATAGCAACAGGGAGCGGGTTTTACGAAGGGTCAATTAATTTGCCATATTTTTTTATTTATTTTTTTTTTACGTTGGTGAGACGTAATGACTCATGATGCTGGGGTTTTAGCTTAATATAGCAAGGACCAGATTTTGAACTTGCAGCTGTGGCTAAAGGCCAATTCTCGTCCTTGACAGCTGCTGGACTCGATCAGTTTTGACTCAAAGCTCTGCATCATGTTCTATACGTAGGCCTAACGTTGCTCTCCTAAAGGTAGCGCAATGTGAGGTACAAAAGAACATTTAAAAGGTATTGCTGTTGTACAGCATGTATCGATGAAAGGAACGCGTGTAGAATGCTAATCACGCTAAGTTAGCTAATTTGCTTTTGCGATCACCTGGGCACTTTTTGCCCTTAAATTGGCTTCTTGCTGTTGAAAATGATCCATGTGTTTTACTGAGTCATCGGTTAACTCCTTGATACAAGGACATTTTAGTCATGCTAATTCTCTTTAATGGTCCGTTTTCCTGAGAAATTAATTCATTTTTATTTTATTTTATCATCGTTGTTTTGTTTTAAGGAGATAAAAATCGTGCTTATCAGCCTTGATTGACTTGCCAAATAAAATTCTATCACATTTTTTTTTTTTTTTTGGCAGTTAATGTTTTGGGCGTTTTTCTGGAGTGGGCGGGTGTTGGTTTTCTCCAATCTGGCAACACACTGACTGTTGGAAGCAGGCTGACGGGAGCGCGCACTACGCAGTAGTCTGAGCGAGACAGTAATCCGGGGAGGTTGTGAGAACGCGCTATCGAGATTCTTCAGATTTTCACCTTATTTTCATCTCTTTGAAGTCAACATGCGCGAGATAGTGCACCTTCAGGCGGGCCAGTGCGGGAATCAGATCGGAGCTAAGGTAGAACAGCAAAAATAAACGCCTTCATTTGCTTCGATGTTCTATAATAGGCCTAATCATTTCATCAACATATTATTTTGCTTTGCGCATAATACACCATTTTATGTACAATTTTTTAAAATGGTTCCTTTCAGCGGTTTTCTGAACGTTTCGGGATTCGATGGCGTTTTAAATTGTAAGTAACGCGGTTCCTCATGATCCTGCGTCGTATTTGTTTGATGCGTATCTCGCGCCGGCTGTCTGAGGGGTGTGGCGGCTGGCTCGCGCGCTGTAATCGCATTACAATCATCCAAAATACTGCGAGATTGTTATAAAATAAGCACTTTAATTACAACGACACGTTTGATTGACTATTTTAATGTCTGTTTTCGTCGTGTTGTCTTTCATTGTGCATTCCAATGGCGTTGTAGGCGATGCCAGACATTTGCCAATTCATGGCGAACATTTTTTTTTTTTTTATGTCGACTATTTTTTTTTTTAAATCATCAGAGGAGCGATTAGCTATTAAATTTAAAGCAATTATGTGACTAAACAACGCAATATGTAAAAAAAAAAAAAAAAAAAAAAAAAAGAGCAACCCATTGTTTTGTCCAGGAAATATCATAATCGTATATGTAATGGTTTTAAAACATTTGACGACCTAAAAAATGTACCTTCATAATATAGTGGGCTTACAACAGCTATTGCAAAATATTTTTTTTTCAGAGAAATATTTTATTCCATATTCAAGAGGTTTTTGAACCACGATGCTGTATACTGCATTTTGACCTAGTTATTTTATGTGATGTAATTTGTGACAACTAGCCCCAGCCCTATTACACAGCTTCCATTTTTTGTTCTCTGTCAGTTCTGGGAGGTGATCAGTGACGAGCATGGCATTGACCCCACCGGCAGCTACCATGGAGACAGTGACCTGCAGCTGGACCGGATCAGCGTTTACTACAACGAAGCCTCTGGTAGGCACATCACCACAGTTTAACACCGGGAACGTCAAATATGTGGTTCCTGGATTGACCAATTGAAGGGCTATTGCATATCATAGACACACTCCCATCCTATACCAAGTGTTTTTTAATTACGATTATATACTAACCATAATTTACACACAATCTCTATGTTTTCCCAGGGGGAAAGTATGTCCCTCGTGCCATCCTTGTGGATCTAGAGCCGGGAACCATGGACTCTGTCCGCTCTGGGCCTTTTGGACAGATATTCAGACCTGACAACTTTGTTTTTGGTATATAAACATCCTCCACTTGTATCTCATTGCATGCAAATATCTGTGTTTGATATTTGAGTGGCGTTATACAGTGATTCACTTGTACAAGTACACCTACTAGGAAGTAGGAAAGTTCTGAATGATGAAGATATCTCTGATACGGATCTCGCACGTGTGAATGAAACCCGTGTACGGATATTTTTATAGTGAAATATATATATATTCTGGATAGCCAGAAAATGAAAATTCTGACTTTACCTTTACTTAACTATTTATGATTTTTCCTTCTGTGAAACATTCATGAAGAAAAACAATGAATGTTAGTGGGGTCTAGTGTGTTTTTTACCTTAACTTAACCTTACACTCAAAAAAAATGTCATACAAGTTTGGGACAACATGAGGGTGAATGAATGATGGCAGAATTTTCCACTTTTAGTGTAGTATCCCTTTAAATTTATTTTTAAATTAACGATAAATCACAAATCACAGACTCCTAGTGCCCTTGAAAATGAAAATGATTGTTAGAAATTTATAAACTACAATAATAATAACTAGGAATGAAAAAACGAAAATTCTGTCATTTATTTTTCACCCTCATATGACTTTTGTTCATCTTCAGAACACAAATTAAGATCTTTTTAATGAGATCAGAGAGATTTCTGTCTAGCACTTTGACACTTGAAGTTCATGAATCCATATGAACTGAGCAGTTCAGTCTAAAATTTCTGTCGAGACACAGTCGCTTTATATGATCAACAAATTGAATTTAGTCTTGTTCACATATAAACATTCATCAACTCTCACATCAGCTGTGGTAAACATAAGCTCAAGCATGTTCGCTTGACATGCGAGAACCAATGAGGTTCATTCTTGTGTTACGCAGCACGTTCAAACTTCCTCAAGAACCAATGAGATTCATTCTTGTGTTACGCAGCACGTTCAAACTTCCACAAGAAACAATGAGGTTCATTCTTGTGTTACGCAGCAGATTTGCGCTTCCTCAAGAACCAATGAGGTTCATTCTTGTGTTACGCAGCACGTTCAAACTTCCTCAAGAACCAATGAGGTTCATTCTTGTGTTACGCAGCACGTTCAAACTTCCTCAAGAACCAATGAGGTTCATTCTTGTGTTACGCAGCACGTTCAAACTTCCACAAGAACCAATGAGGTTCATTCTCGTGTTACGCATCAGATTTGCGCTTCCTCAAGAACCAATGAGGTTCATTCTTGTGTTACGCAGCACGTTCAAACTTCCACAAGAACCAATGAGGTTCATTCTCGTGTTACGCAGCAGATTTGCGCTTCCTCAAGAACCAATGAGGTTCATTCTCGTGTTACGCAGCAGATTTGCGCTTCCTCAAGAACCAATGAGGTTCATTCTTGTGTGTTACGCAGCACATTTGAGCTTCCTCAAGAACCAATGAGGTTCATTCTCGTGTTACGCAGCACGTTTGCGCTTCCTCAAGAACCAATGAGGTTCATTCTCGTGTTACGCAGCACGTTTGCACTTCTGCAAGAACCAATGAGGTTCTTTCTCGTGTTACGCAGCACGTTTGCACTTCCTCAAGAACCAATTACGCAGCACGTTTGAGCTTCTGCAAGAACCAATGAGGTTCAATCTCGTGTTACGCAGCACATTTGCACTTCCTCAAGAACCAATGAGGTTCATTCTCGTGTTACGCATCATGTTTGCGCTTCTGCAAGAACCAATGAGGTTCTTTCTTGTGTTACGCGGCACGTTTGCGCTTCCGCAAGAACCAATGAGGTTCATTCTCGTTTTACGTGGCTCGTTTGAGCTTCCGCAAGAACCAATGAGGTTCTTTCTCGTGTTATGCAGCACGTTCAAACTTCCACAAGAACCAATGAGGTTCATTCTCGTGTTACGAGGCACGTTTGCGCTTCCGCAAGAACCAATGAGGTTCTTTCTCGTGTTACGCAGCAGATTTGTGCTTCCTCAAGAACCAATGAGGTTCTTTCTCGTGTTATGCAGGACGCTTTCACTTCCTCAAGAACCAATGAGGTTCACTCTCGTGTTACGCAGCACGTTCAAACATCCACAAGAACCAATGAGGTTCATCGCAGCACGTTTGAGCGTCCGGAAGAGGTTTGTTCTTGCATGTCACGCAGGTTCGGTTGAATTTCTGTTAATCTCCGTATTATATAAAGCGAACGAGGCTCTTCAGAAAATTTGGACTAAACCACTCAATTCATGTAGATTAATTTAAGATCTCTTTATGAACTTTTGAAGTGTCAAAGTGGCAGTTGTCTGTGGAGGGACAGAAATCTCTGATTTCATTAAAATATCTTCATTTGTGTTCTGAAGATGAACAAACGTCTTAAGGGTTTGGCACAACATGGGGGTGAAATTAATGACAGAATTGTCATTTTTGCTTGAATTAACCCTCTAATTAATCTGCATCCTGAAGCACTAATGGATTTTGTGTCCTGCTCATACTGTAGGTCAGAGTGGAGCAGGTAATAACTGGGCTAAGGGTCATTACACGGAGGGTGCTGAACTGGTGGACTCAGTGATGGACGTGGTTCGCAAGGAAGCCGAGAGCTGCGACTGTCTGCAGGGCTTCCAGCTCACGCACTCGCTGGGAGGAGGAACCGGCTCCGGCATGGGAACCCTTCTCATCAGCAAGATCCGTGAAGAGTACCCTGACCGCATCATGAACACCTTCAGTGTGGTGCCATCTCCCAAAGTGTCGGACACGGTCGTGGAGCCCTACAATGCCACGCTGTCCGTCCATCAGCTGGTAGAGAACACGGACGAGACCTACTGCATCGACAACGAGGCGCTGTACGACATCTGCTTCCGCACGCTCAAGCTCACCACGCCCACATATGGCGACCTCAATCACCTCGTCTCGGCCACCATGAGCGGCGTCACCACCTGTCTAAGGTTCCCTGGACAGTTGAATGCTGATCTTCGCAAACTGGCTGTCAACATGGTACCCTTCCCTCGTTTGCACTTCTTCATGCCTGGCTTCGCTCCTCTCACCAGCAGGGGGAGCCAGCAGTACCGCGCCCTCTCCGTTCCCGAGCTCACCCAGCAGATGTTTGACGCCAAGAACATGATGGCCGCATGCGACCCACGCCACGGACGCTACCTGACCGTGGCCGTCGTTTTCCGTGGACGGATGTCCATGAAGGAGGTGGACGAGCAGATGCTGAACATCCAGAACAAGAACAGCAGCTACTTTGTGGAATGGATCCCAAACAATGTGAAGACCGCCGTTTGCGACATCCCGCCCCGTGGGCTCAAGATGTCCGGAACCTTCATCGGCAACAGCACTGCCATCCAGGAGCTCTTCAAGCGCATTTCAGAGCAGTTCACTGCCATGTTCCGCCGCAAGGCCTTCCTGCACTGGTACACTGGCGAGGGCATGGACGAGATGGAGTTCACGGAGGCCGAGAGCAACATGAACGACCTGGTGTCCGAGTACCAGCAGTACCAGGAAGCCACCGCTGAGGAGGGAGAGTTCGAGGAAGAGGGTGAAGAGGAGGCTGCCTGATCACCATCTCATCCACCATCTTCTAATTCATCTCCATCTCCTCTTAAGTCAAGTCAAGTCACCTTTTATTTATATAATTTATATAGCGCTTTACACGATACAGATTGTTTGAAAGCAGCTTTACAGTGATGACAGGAAAATAATGCATTTCGGCTGTTGTGCAGCTGAAGTCACTTCAGTGTTGATTCAGTTCCAGTGTAAACAAACAATTATTAAATTAGTTCATTTCATCTATAAAGCAGTTCTGCACAAAATAATAGCATCGTCCAGTTCAGTTCTCGTACAATCGGAGCAGTCAGATCAAAAATACTGTTGAATATTAAATATCCCAGTCCTGTTCTGTTAAACAGAGACAATCCATTCAAATTCTTGTGTGATTCTAATTCTTCTGTGATTCTAGCCCTTTCCTCGTTTTGTTAAAATGACCATGGATTCACTGAATAAAGACATGACAAAACTGAAAAAAGTTGTGCTGTGTGTCTTGTAGAGCAAACCCTCTTGAAATGAATTTTAAAATGTAAATTTATTTGGTCATTCCTGGGATTTGGTAATATTTCAGCCCCCCCCCCCCCTTTTTTTTTTTTTTTAAATGGTGGTTCACCTAAATGACATGTTAAAAGCTTTTCACGGTACGTTGGTATGTCCATTATAATGAATACAACTAATTGCATTTAAATAATTTATAAAATAATGTCTTATTTCTATCGTATACTAAGCATTTTGTCACTGGATTTGTACTTAGAAAATATTTAACAAAATGTGCACAGTGTCTATAATTTTTGTCCAATATTGTATTTATTTGTATTAGTTTTTTCACACGAAAGTATATTTCTAAAAAAAGATTTTATGGAAAAACAATGTTATGTCACTCTGAACTCAACCCCATCACACCACCAATATGTGACCTAATTTACTACAAATGGCATCATTCTGGTCTCTAACAGTGGTGCAGCAGATAGGTTTTTTTTTTTTTTGAGGCGTGTTAGTCAGGGAGGGTACTATCAAGCTTAACAACTCAACCCCATCACAAAGTTAAGATGAATTATTATTCTTCAAAATTTTATTTTAATCCATTCAATGTACTTATTTCATTGCTGCCATTTACGGTCTTCTCTCCTACACTACACAAGGAGCAGTGGCCATTTTGAGTAAAAAAACTAAATAAATAAACTCAACCCGGTCACATTTCTGTATGTTTGGCATTGTTTCAGGGTTGTACACTTGTGACGGTTAAATTTTTCACTTAATTCTGGAATAATTTTAATTAAAAAAATGATACAATAGTCATGTTTTCAATATACAGTTCCTTATACTTATCAAAATCAAGACAACTTATAATTTTGTTAGAAATAGAATATTTGATTGTAGGGTCCACAAAAATAATAATATATAGCTACTATGCATATATGGTAAATAGAATAAAGAGATCACAAACTCTCAATCTGTCTATTTTGAACGTATGTCCCATGAAAATGTGAAAACTATCAAATGTTACGGATATTAATTGTTTTCAGGGACACATGAGCAGGTTTTGTGTAAAATCCTTGATTAATCAATTCCATTTTGTGCGTTGCGGAGTTGAGAATGAAATTTGCGTTTAAATCTGAAAATAAATAAATAATAATAAAAGGTCTTTAATGCCAGAAGTTGGAGGTTTGATATGTGCGAATTTTTAGCGCGATCAGGTAAGATGTAGCTAATCATCTTTGTTTTTAGCAACTTCTCTTTTACGAAAAGAAATGAATGACGGCAGAAAAGTATTCGACATTTTTTTGGTCAAATTTAGCTGTTTTGAATTGAAAATATGCGTTGACGAACATTGTTCATGACGAGACAAACGACTGCGGTCAAGCCAGCCGCAGTTTGAAAATACATGGTCAAGCCAGCCGCTAAAAGAAAATGTATGTGCGCCTATTACTATCATTACGGTAATTTCAGGATGAGCAGAAAGAGAACGCACTTTCAGAGCGCCTGAGTTGCATCTATCTATCTATCAAATATTTATAGTTTTCTTTATCTTTCTTCCTTTCAAATTTGATTTTTGTCTCTTCCTTTCTTTCTCTCTTTCTGTTTCTCTCTGTCTCTGTCTGTCAAATTCAAATTTGCTTTATTGGCATGACTTACACAGTATTGCCAAACCGGTGGCCATTACATGAGCAATGACAAATAATGATATAACACATATAATTCAATCAGTTTGGAGTTTTAAAAATATACACCTTACTTGTGAAAGTAGTACCAAAGCAATTAAAAAAAACTGTAACAAGATGCCATGTTTTGAATTTTTTGATACTTTACTCTGTTGTCCCTTTTATTTACACTCACATTGTCTTTAACAATTGTGTGTTTCTTTGACTAGTGTTTTCTTTTTTTCTTCATAGGCCACATTTCAAGATATTTATGTAGAGGTTTACTGCATAATAACTTGCTAAAAGTAGATAAAATAAAGTATACACTCTTTCTAAATGCCTCTCATTTGTTTATTATTTTTTACTGTATTAAAATGACATTTTCTCTTGAAAAATTAAATTTCACATACAGTATGTATACCTCACATCAGACAATTTTACTGCAGCATTACTTCAGAGGCTTATAATGTCCCCATTTCTAATTAGTAGAAAAAAGTAATGGTCTATTTCTATAGGGGACATCCCATACAGTATGCATACCTCATATCAAACCATTTTACTGCAGCGTTTTGGAGATATGTCACATAATTTCACTTCAGAGACCTATAAAGTCCCCATTTCTAATTAGTAGAAAAAAAGTAATGGTCTATTTCTATAGGGGACATCCCATACAGTATGCATACCTCATATCAAACCATTTTACTGCAGCGTTTTGGAGATATGTCACATTATTTCACTTCAGAGGCCTATAAAGTCCTCATTTCTAATAAGCAGAAAAAACTATTGGTCAGTATCTATAGGGGACATCCCAAACTTTATGCATAAGTCATATCAAACCTTTTTACTGTAGCGTTTTGGAGATATGCCACATTAATTGACTTCAGAGGTCTATAAAGTCATCATTTCTAATAAGTAGAAAAAGTAATGGTCAGTTTCTATAGGGGGCATCCCATACAGTGTGCACCTCATATCAAACCTTTTTACTGCAGCATTTTGTAGATATGCCACATTATTTGACTTCAGAAGCTTATAAAGTCCTCATTTCTAATTAGTAGAAAAAACTATTGGTCAGTTTCTATAAGGGACATCCCATACAGTATGCATACCTCATATCAAACCATTTTACTGCAGCGTTTTAGAGATATGTCACTTTATTTCACTTCAGAGGCCTATAAAGTCCTCATTTCTAATAAGTAGAAAAAAGTGGTGGTCTGTTTCTATAGGGGACATCTCATACAGTCTGTATACATCATATCAAACCATTTTACTGCAGCGTTTTGGAGATATGTCACATTATTCTACTCTATACACCGATAAAATGCTTATTTCTAATAAGTAGAAAAAAATAATAGCCAGTTTCTATAGGGGACATCCCATACAGTAAGTATAACTCATGTCAAACCATTTTACTGCAGCATTTTGGAGATATATATCATTATTCTAATTTATACACCTTTAAAGACAGTGTAACACTAACAACACTTTGCAAAGACACCTGTAAGTAATCACAGGACACTGCAGAAAATTACCTAAATCATCACATTGGACAAAAATTCATGCTTTTTATTATTTGACTTAAGCTGCATTTTTTATTAACATTATCTGTTTAAAATAAAGTTTTGGCAATTTCATAAGATAAAATTGCCATTTGTGGACCTTAAAAATTATATTACATTTATAACTTTACTTTATGAAGATATTGTTTTAACTAATGTAGCCTACATATGAATTTGTTACAGCATGACCAATGCTCAGCAGACACTATTGACACTATCTATTATTTAATGTTTTTTTCTTAAAAAATACGTTTCGAAATTAAAACAAAATCACAACAATCTCGGATATTTGCTTTTTATTTCATTTATTTATTTATTTTGTGATTTGTTATAATTTAGCATATAATTTTGCTATATAATTATGCATTACTGCCATGAGTTGCCGCAGAAAAGGGTAAGTGGTAATTCTCTGCAATAATTTGAAGAAATACATAAATACATTTCAGCGTGGGTATTAATTTATGATTAACAATGACTGATTAATGGGTGCATTACTTTATTATCCCTAAAGTGAATACGTGACAGAACAGTTGAGGGGGAACAGTGCTACTTTTTTTTCTCAAACGCTGCAATAAAATTAACTAATATGGGTTATGCATACTGTATGTGATGTCTCCTATAGAAACTGGCCATTATTTCTATTTATTAAAAATGTGGTTTTTATGGGTGTATAAATTAAAATAATGTGATATATCTCTAAAATGCTGCAGTAGAATGGACTCAAATTAGTTATAGTTATTGTATGGGGCGTCCCCTATAGAAACTGACCATTAGTTTTTTCTACTTATAAGAAATGAGGTCTTTATAGGTGTATAAAAAAGAATAATGGCACATATCTTCAAAATGCTGGAGTAAAATGGTTTGATATGAGGTATGCATATTGTATGGGACGTCTCCTATAGAAACAGACCACCACTTTTTTCTACTTATTAGAAATGAGGACTTTATAGGCCTCTGAAGTCAATTAATGGGACATATCTACAAAATGCTGCAGTAAAAAGGTTTGATATGAGGTATGCACACTGTATGGGATGTCCCTTATAGAAACTGACCATTACTTTTTCTACTTATTAGAAATGATGACTTTATAGACCTCTGAAGTCAAATAATGTGGCATATCTCCAAAACGCTACAGTAAAAAGGTTTGATATGACTTATGCATACAGTATGGGATGTCCCCTATAGAAACTGACCATTACTTTTTTCTACTAATTAGAAATGAGGACATTATAGGCCTCTGAAGTGAAATTATGTGACATATCTCGAAAATGCTGCAGTAAAATGGTTTGATATGATGTATGCATACAGTATGGGATGTCCCCTATAGAAACAGACCACCACTTTTTTCTACTTATTAGAAATGGCGACTTTATTGGACTCTGGAGTGAAATAAAGTGACATATCTCTAAAACGCTGCAGTAAAATGGTTTGATATGAGGAATGCATACTGTATGGGATGTCCCCTATAGAAACTGACCAATAGTTTTTTCTACTTATTAGAAATGAGGACTTTATAAGCTTCTGAAGTCAAATAATATGGCATATCTACAAAATGCTGCAGTAAAAAGGTTTGATATGAGGTATGCACACTGTATGGGATATCCCCTATAGAAACTGACCATTACTTTTCTAATTTTTAAAAATGATGACTTTATAGACCTCTGAAGTCAAATAATGTGGCATATCTCCAAAACGCTACAGTAAAAAGGTTTGATATGACTTATGCATACAGTATGGGATGTCCCCTATAGATACTGACCAATAGTTTTTTCTACTTATTAGAAATGAGGACTTTATAGGCTTCCAAAGTGAAATAATGTGGCATATCTCCAAAACGCTGCAGTAAAAAGGTTTGATATGAGGTATGCATACTGTATGGGACAGCCCCTATAGAAATAGACCATTGCTTTTTTCTACTAATTAGAAATGGGGACATTATAGGTGTATAAAGCAGAATAATGGCGTATATCTCAAAAATGCTACAGTAAAATGGTTTGATATGAGGTATGCACACTGTATGGGAAGTTCCCTTTAGTAACAGACCATTACTTTTTTTCTACTAATTAGAAATGGGGACTTTATAGGTGTATAAAGCAGAATAATGGCATATATCTCAAAAATGCTATAGTAAAATGTTTTGATACGAGGTATGCATACTGTATGGGACGGCCTCTATAGAAACTGACCGTTACTTTTTTCAACTAATTAGAGATGAGGACATTATAGGCCTCTGAAGTGAAATAATGTGACATATCTCGAAAATGCTGCAGTAAAAAGTTTTGATACGAGGTATGCATACTGTATGGGACGTCCCCTATAGAAACTGACCATTACTTTTTCTACTTATTTGAAATGGGGACTTTATTGGCCTCTGAAGTCAATTAATGGGACATATCTCCAAAATGCAGCAGTAAAATGGTTTGATATGATGTATACAGACTGAATGAGATGTCCCCTATAGAAACTGACCAACACTTTTTTCTACTTATTTGAAATGAGGACATTATAGGCCTCTGAAGTGAAACAATGTGACATATCTCGAAAATGCTGCAGTAAAAAGGTTTGATATGAGGTATGCACACTGTATGGGATGTCCCCTATAGAAACTGACCATTACTTTTTCCACTAATTAAAAATGATGACTTTATAGACCTCTGAAGTCAAATAATGTGGCATATCTCCAAAACGCTGCAGTAGAAAGGTTTGATATGAGGTATGCATACTGTATGGGATGTCCCCTATAGAAACTGACCATTACTTTTTCTACTTATTAGAAATGAGGACTTTATAGGCCTCTGAAGTGAAATAATGTGGCATATCTCCGAAACGCTGCATTAAAAAGGTTTGATATGAGGTATGCATACTGTATGGGACAGCCCCTATAGAAATAGACCATTATTTTTTTCTACTAATTAGAAATGGGGACATTATAGGTGTATAAAGCAGAATAATGGCATATATCTCAAAAATGCTACAGTAAAATGGTTTGATATGAGGTATGCACACTGTATGGGAAGTTCCCTTTAGTAACAGACCATTACTTTTTTCTACTAATTAGAAATGGGGACTTTATAGGTGTATAAAGCAGAATAATGGCATATATCTCAAAAATGCTATAGTAAAAAGTTTTGATACGAGGTATGCATACTGTATGGGACGTCCCCTATAGAAACTGACCATTACTTTTTCTACTTATTAGAAATGGGGACTTTATTGGCCTCTGAAGTCAATTAATGGGACATATCTCCAAAACGCTGCAGTAAAAAGGTTTGATATGAGGTATGCATACTGTATGGGACGTCCCCTATTGAAACTGACCATTAATTTTTCTACTAATTAAAAATGGGGACTTTATAGGCCTCTGAAGTGAAATAATGTGGCATATCTCCAAAACGCTGCAGTAAAAAGGTTTGATATGGGGTATGCATACTGTATGGGATGTCCCCTATAGACGTAGACCATAAGTTTTTTCTACTTATTAAAAATGAGGACTTTATAGGCCTCTGAAGTCATTTAATGGGACATATCTCCAAAACGCTGCAGTAAAATGGTTTGATATGAGGTATGCATACTGTATGGGACGGCCCCTATAGAAACTGACCGTTACTTTTTTCTACTAATTAGAAATGAGGACATTATAGGCCTCTGAAGTGAAATAATGTGACATATCTCGAAAATGCTACAGTAAAATGGTTTGATATGAAGTATGCACACATTATATGATGTCCCCTATAGAAACAGACCAATAGTTTTTTCTACTTTATTAGAAATGGGGACTTTATTGGACTCTGAAGTCAATTAATGGGACATATCTCCAAAATGCAGCAGTAAAATGGTTTGATATGATGTATACAGACTGTATGAGATGTCCCCTATAGAAACTGGCTATTATTTTTTTCTACTTATTAGAAATAAGTATTTTATCGGTGTATAGAGTAGAATAATGTGACATATCTCCAAAACGCTGCAGTAAAATGGTTTGATATGATGTATACAGACTGTATGGGACAGCCCCTATAGAAATAGACCATTACTTTTTTCTACTAATTAGAAATGGGGACTTTATAGGCCTCTGAAGTGAAATTATGTGACATATCTCTATAACGCTGCAGGAAAATGGTTTGATATGAGGTATGCAAACTGTATGGGACGGCCCCTATAGAAACTGACCATTACTTTTTTACTTATTTGTGACGCTAGCTAACTAGCTTGCTGATGCTAACCTGAGGTAATTTTTAAATATAAAGTCCAAATATTTTTATTCAACCACCTAGTTTGATGTAAAAACCAAGAATTTGATGTTCAGAACAGAGTAACTATCGTGAAAAGGGTGTTTTACCACAGACTGCCGTGTTTGAAAAAATTGTCATTCAAAAATCATAAATATATTTTCCGTAAATTACATGTACTTCCTTACTACAGGCTTTACTATTCTCATATTATATATAACTGTAAAATCACGCTTTAAAACACGTATTTAGCTTCCTGCTGATAATTAGCACCATGAAATACATCGGAAAGCTTCACCGTAAATACTACATCACTCTTGTCAACGTAGTCCATAGCAACAACAAAAGTGTATTGACTCGTGGTTATTTTGGGAAAAACAGTCGGGAAAAGGGTCGTTTTACCCCACTCTACCCTAATACAGCAAGAATAATGAGACAGTCACAACCGTGAGAAATTAGTCCCAGTCCCAATTAAAAAATCAATAGAGTCACAATTAAATTAGTGTTTTATCTTGAGGCCCAAACAGGCTTCCGTAGAAAGTTGACTAATTAAACTGAAAACCTCCTTTAAATAATATTTGACAAAAAAAAAAACCAAAACTGAACACTAGAGGGAACCAGTCTGCACAAAACAATTGGTACCACTAACTTGGATGTGCTTTCAATGCAATGACAATATTAGTCAAAGGAGCTGTCAGAACAGGGTGTGTTTGTGTCTAAGAAAGTGTACGTCTGTGCAAATAGGACAAAGTTACCTGCACATCCATGTTGATCACCATTCAGTGTTAGTCTAAGAGAGAGAGAGAGAGAGAGAGAGAGCAAACACGAGGGATGATGAGAGCATTAAAACAGCAGTGATGCAATAGAGGAAGTCGATTCCTGTGTTTCCTCTTCCATGTGTTTTTGTTTTCAACCATCACTCGGTGAAAGTGTGACATTATCCTTCATTCATATTCAAGCCAGTTAAAAAATATTACAGCAACAACACTATGAAATAAAACCACATGCAACTTTTAGCATAATAAAAGTGCATAAAATGTTACATATTATAAGAAGTGAGCATTTTTAAGTAGTCTAATTAAGAGTTTCTGAAGTGATTCAACCTAAAGATGAGACTCGATCTACCTGAGGGCAAAATATTCTAGCTCTTATTGAGAATATGGGATTATGAAGTGGATATTATAGCGTTAATAGACCGGCAAACGTCATGCAGGTCTCTCTCTCTCTCTCTCTCACACACACACACACACACACACACAGATCAGGAAGTGCTGTCTTACGTTGTGTGCTAGTCGGCGGAATTGGCTGTTTGATGTGAGGATTTGTGAGTGCAGAAGTGTGTGTGTTGATGCATGTTAATAATGACTTTGGTCTGCTGACGCCCTGAACACCCCCGAATGGGCCCCAACATACAAGTGCATCATGGGCTCCAGGATAAAGTAAGATTCTCTCCGTTTGTCTCTCGATTTCTGTCTGTTTGTGCACACTGTGGTCTCCTGCTTACTTCCTCTTCCTCGCTCTGTCGTTCTCGGACGTGAGGCTTTTCTACCACGATTCAGCGAATAAACTCGAAAACCAAAGCGGCAACGTTTGGAAAGTGCCGAGTCGAGGTCCGCAGATGAAGAGTTCGGACAGATTTCCACCGAGATGCGAGGGGAGCGGACGTTCGTGCAGAAGCATCACATCTCCGTCCTCCATTTCAAGCTGCCTTGTGAAAATTCACAGCCTCAAAAGTGCTTAAAGTCACACCGAAATCTGAATGTCATTGAATTAGACGACGAAATAAAAAGTGTCTGTCTGCGCGCTGAAACGCCGCAGGATGCACGTCACTTTTCTTCATCGTTGCTGAAGTCGCATTGTGTCGGAAATCCGTAGGGGTTTTTGCATTTTTGCCAACACCTTATTTTACAGTGTCACATCTTACATGTAGTTACTATAGTAATAACTATAAATTATGCATAATAACATGCAACTCACCCCAAACCAAACCCTCATCCTAAACTTATAGTAAGTACATCTAGTTACTTAATGTTACTCAGTACTTAGTGTAGTTACAGTGTAACAAAGACACCTTAAAACGAAGCGTATTAAGTTCACACAGGTGTAGAAAGTCACATTAACTATAAACATCTTCAACACTACATCTATCATCCCTTAGGAAGGAAAAAAATCACGGATACCATCATTTATATCGCAAATGGAGACTCCGATCTTTCTCAAATCGTGCCATTAAAAGTCATAGATCTCAATATGAAACTTCTCAAGAGCAAATGAATGATATTTTGTCATTTATGCAACATTTCCTTCCGCAAACATGCCGTTAGGATCATTAGATTTGCATGAATGTGATTAAGACTGGCTAAAATGTTCAGTCAGAAGTAGTGAAGTTGGCTTGAGAAAGTACTGAAATCCTATTTAAACTTATAGGTATTCTTCTGAGACTCTAACTCCTCCTAGAGCTTTAACTCTACAACCACCAAACTCGGGTTGAACCTTCAGACTGTTCTGACTTAGTGTGCTATATCTTTTCTAACTGACCCGACTTACAGTTTTCCTAAAAAGGATGAACAAAACTTGTAAAACTCCAATAGACTTATATTGATCAAATGACTGTTCAAAACTCAAATTTAAACTGCAAGAAGCCCGTTACACTCATTTAAGCTGCCATTCTAGCTCATATTGCTAATCTATCTGTCTGTCTGTCTTCTGATCGAGTGTATTGCCGTCAAAACCATCCACTTTAAAACTACTTTAAACTTCAAGCTATTTCAAAGTAAAAGCCAAAGCTTCTTCAAACTTTCTGGTCAGGCTTTCTTAAACCAACTACCAATTTTGTCTTGACAAACTTTTTAGTTTCTGTTGACGTGCTTCAACTAATTTAGCAGTCGACCACATCCTGTTCCTCGCATGAAGAGCCGTATATGAGAAGAACAGAAGATAATGATTCAGTGCTGATCCTATTCGGAGGCGCTGGTCATTCGCATCAGACGTGTCTAGTGTTTTTCTGGTGTGATTTCAGTGGTTGTTTTGTCATGATGACTGTTTTGCTGATGGTTTTGTTCTCAGAGAAAACCCTGATAAAACCTTCTACTGGTTCTTTCAAGCCTCGTGTCCAATCGCCAGAAATAAAGGTGGGTACCGCTAACATGCACACACGGACTAACTGATGCAATAAACACACTTGCACGCACAAGCCTGTCTTTTCTGAGAATGGCTCTTCCTGTCACATGACAGAACCAGAAAAACCACACAGCAGGGCTGATACTCATCAGACAGAGAGAAGGCACTAGTCATCTGCTCACAGGGTGGCGATAGGAAACCGAGAGTCTAAAGAGAGATGGGGTTGGACCTATAAGACCCTGGCAGAACTATGTGGATAAAACTCTGACCTGACTTTAACCACATCCTCTAGTTGAGAAATGAACTGATGTGCCTGACCCGGGTGTGTGTTTTCTCTCTATTTGAGTAGATCCTGGTGTGCTGTTTCAGTTCCCTGAAGACTTTAATGATGAGGTTAGTCCTCGGGATCTCTGTGGTTCTTTCCTTCTGGTTTTTATTGATTCATCTGGTCACACTTTAGGGTCAAATTCTTACGACTTCTGCCTCAATAAACTCCTTATTACTGCTTATTAATAGTTAATAAGGTAGTTGTTGAGTTCAGTTATTGGGTAGGATGAAGGGATGTAGAATATGATCATGCATAAAAAGGCATTGATATCTGCTCTATGAGTACTAATAAAAAGCCAATATCATGGTAATATGCACGCTAACAAGCAACCAGTGACTGGTGAGGATTGGACCCGAAACTAAAGTCTTACCATTTATTTTTATTAATTAACTTTATTTGTATTGATATAACTGTTTCTCTATTTTATTTTGAGCCACTAGTCACCATGTAATAAAAAGTGTTAATACTTAATGTATATATATATATATATATATATATATATATATATATATATATATAGACACTTAGCTATTACATGCATATATATTCCATACATGTTTAAAGAAAAAAAAAAAAAGGTTTTCCTTTCATCTTTCCTCAAAATATACAACTACCATCTCTGCAACGTCACTGTGGGCATTAAATGTTAACCAATGGTCTCAATATATTCATATACAGTATATTTACGTCCCCCGTAGTTAATAATTGTATCCCTTAAAACACATCTTTGATCACCTAAATGAAATATGCAAAAAAAAAAAAAAATTCTTGAATGTAAATCTACACCCTTGCCTCATTTAGTATACGCGGCTCAATGAATATGCAAATTAGCCCCGCCTCCACTCGCTCAGAGATCCACTTGGTCAACTTACTGAGGTAAACGCTGTGCAAGGGTGTCGCTCTTTATAACATCAGACACAACGGTAATTAATATGATCAGCCTTTTGCTTGACTGTTATCAAACCGCTAATAATGTGTTGCTAATGTCACACAAACCACGTTCCCGTTCTTATAACAATCTGCCTTACAAAAGCTTTAACAACTCAGAACGTCAGTGGAGAAAGGCATATATAGTTCATCATAACATCATACACTATTTTTCATATCAACAGAAAAATATACCTGGCTTCTCTCAAGACTCCCCTGCTAGTTCGTGTTAATGATAAGCTAACGTGATTGGCTACAAGGTAGTTTGTGACGTCACAGACACCAGTGATTTCAAACCACGGGTTAGAGAATGTCTTTTTTCACTGCAGTTTCGAGTAGAAAACACTCAGTGGTGTTGTTGACTGATGAATTTGCACATGGTTTGTCTTAAAAGACATGTAAACAACATTAAAAGCTTGATTTTCATCTCAGGGGGTCTTTAACAATAGTCTATCATACAGTATACTTAGTCTTTCCAAACTAGAGTCAACAGTGAAAAGTGAGCGAGGATTTTAAATAAAAAAGGCCTTACTGGGTTAATCCGAACTCAGATCCACCAAAACCCACCGCATTCTGGTATCAAACACCCACTTTTCATGATCCACTCCCGTCTTCTTCCTCAGTAAAATCTCATATTATGCATGTAAAATAGGTTGTGATTGTGTATGCGAAGGATTTGTATCTGATTGATAGTACGTCTGCCGTTCCCACACAGGAGAGTCTACAGTCCTTGCCTCGCTTCTGCTTCCCATACGACATAGAGAGGTGAAAATCATTCATTATTAAAATTAAATACGCTAATGCACACCTTTAATGGCCGATTAACCAATTGGGTCGATTGACAGGGTGAAGGACACTGTTGCCGTGCAGCACTTCACATTCGTCTTGACCGATATGGAGGGATGTCAGCGCTTCGGTTTCTGCAGACTCACGTCCAGCTCTCAGACCTGCTTGTGCATACTCAGGTCTCAAACACACGAAAACACCTCAGTTTCATTCTCAATGTACATGATTGATGACTGATTCTCATCGATGAAGCCCTTTTTAATTATTAACAGTACTTCTCATGTCTGTTGGGTGACCACACTCACTCAGGCCAGTTTAACAATGTAATAAACCAGACTAAAGTGCGATTTCTGTCACTCTCAGTTATTTGCCGTGGTTTGAAGTCTTCTATAAACTTCTGAATAACCTTGCTGACTACGCGACGAAAGGACAGGTAAGGCTTTAACGCTCTCCTGGTGATGCACATGTAAAATGTAGATCCTATTTATACACTAACCCCCGGTTTCACAGACGAGGCTTAAGCTAGTCTTAAACTAGAATGAATGTTTGAGCTCTTTTAACTGAAAGCAACTTGTAGTAACACATCTTAAAATATGCCAGTGCCATTGTTTTGTCGCAAGGCGATTTTTTATATATTTTTTTTTTCAAGTTAACATTAATAAAAGTATACTTAGATGCCGTAATTGAACTAAGGCCTAATCCTGGCTTAGGCTAAGCCCTGTCTGTGAAACCAGGCCTTAAACCACCAGAATAATTTAGATCTAGTAAAAGTAGATCTTGATAAAGTCTTTCTGCTCACCAAGGCTGCATTTCTTGATCAGAACTACGGTAAAAACAGTGAAATATAAAAATTTTAAAGAATTTTTAGAATTTTCAGCATCATTACTGCCGTTTTCAGTGTCACATGATCCTTCAGTAATAATATGCTGATTTACTGCTCCATTATTATTGGTTTATACCATGATTAATAATGGTATCGATGTTGAAAACTGTGTTTTTTTTTCTGATGACACTGAAAATTCAGCTTTGGAATAAAATTACATTTCAAAATGAGAAAAATAGAAAACGGTCATTTTAAAATAGTAATGACATTAGCTGCTTTTACTGTATTTTTCAATTAAATAAATGCAGCCAACCTAAAATTGCTCCAAACTTAATGCATCTAATGCCATTTTATTTATTTGAACACCCTGGCAGACCAATGAGATGAAAGAGCTGCTCTCGGTTCTCTACAAGCACCCCGTCCCTCCTGTGAACGGCTCCATCACGCTACAGATGGTAAGTGCTTATTGGCTGGTGGAAGTTCCGTTTATGACATCAAGTGTGACATCACAATCAGGGTCGTTTGTTCTTCACTGAGGGAGGAAAGCTAATGATCGGAACAGAGATGCCTGGCATCTGTGGACACGCCCCTAAAGGGGAGGAGTCAAAGGGGGTGAGTCCCTGAGCCGCTTTACAACGAGCCGACCGGACTAAACCTTCTCTCCAGCATCTAATAAATCCTAATGCAAGCCACAATATGGGATTGACCTAATCCAGCATGTGAAACTAACCGCAGAAAAGGATCAACGCTTTACTAAAACTTGATTCTTCTTGAAAACATAATCACAAAACCTTTGTTCATCTAGCCTAAAACCCTTGAGGCAGACTAACTCGAACTTCTTTCATGCAATAGCTGCCGTCCAACGAAGCACTCTTGTGAAATAATGTTTCTCTTCATCAGATCCCGTACTTTATCGCTCCGGATCCCAAGGCCTTGCCCTCTATTCCAGAGAGTGTGAGTTTTCCCCGTCGTTTCTAATCTACGATTTCAATAATGTGTGGATTTGAGCTGGTCATTTCTCGGTTCTTATGTGTATCAGAGGAACCTGACGGAGCTGGTGGTGGCCGTGGACGTGGGGAACCTTCTGCAGCTCTACGCCAGCATGTTGTTCGAGAGACGGATCCTCATTTGCTGCAGCAAACTCAGCACGGTGAGTTCAGGGCGCCGCAGCTTTTGTGTCTTGATTCGCTTTGCTACTAAAACTTAACTGAAAACAATACAGCACGGTACCAGCGACACCGAGGTCGTGGGTTCAATTCCCAGGGAATGCATGTACTGAACCGCATACCTTGCCTGCAGTGTAATTCACTTTAAGCATCTAATAAAATGCATAAATATTAATGCGAGACTTAAAGGAATAGTTAAGTCAAAACATCTTTCACCCGCATGTTGTTCCAAGCTAAAACGTCCTCGGAAGGGTTTATCGAAGTTATAAATATTCTTCCAGTAATGTTAAAGGATTACTTCACTTTAAAAAGAAAATAACCCCTTGATTTACTCACCCTCAAGCCGTCCTAGGCGTATATGACTTTCTTCTTTCAGACGAATACAATCGGAGTAACATAAATAAACACCCTGACGCTATCAAGCTTTAAAACGGCAGTGAATGCGGGTCACGAGTTTGAGGCTCAAAAAAGTGCATCCATACATTATAAATGTACTCCACACAGCTCCGGAAGGTTAATAAAGGCCTTCTTAAAGGATTAGTTCACTTTCAAATGAAAATTAGCCCATGATTAACTCGCCCTCAAGCCGTCTATATGACTTTCTTCTTTCTGATGAACACAATCTGAGTTATATTAATAAATATCCTGACGCATCCGAGCTTTAAAATAGCAGTGAACAGGAGTCGCTAGTTTGAGCTCGTGACTCCAGATCCAACCATCATAAATGTTTTCCACACAGCTTTGGGGGTTAATAAAGGCCTTTTTTACACAATAAAGATTGTGTAAAAAAAAATATCCATATTTAACAAGTTATGAGTAGCTTCCAGACCGCCTACCGTATTCAACATATGAAGAAAGTGTAAAACTCTTATGCTCCGTCCTACACCTTCCCTATTCAACTCACGGATAAAGTGTAACTGACACGACGCCAACTTGAATACGGAAGCGGTTCGGTGGAAGCTAGGTATTTTACTTCATAACTTGTTAAATATGGAGATTTTTCTTACACAAATGCCCCGCTTCGCTTCAGAAGTCCTTTATTAACCCTCCGGAGCCGTGTGGAGTATGTTCATGATGGATGGATGCACTTTCTTCAGCTTCATACTCGCTGAACCCGTTCACTGCTATTATAAAGCTCGGATGCTTCAGTAATAAACCTCCGATTGTGTTCATCAGAAAGAAGAAAGTCATATACACTTAGGGTGAGTAAAGCTTGGGCTAATTTTCATTTGAAAGTGAACTAATTCTTTAAGTGAAGATATGGATTTGTGTTTTAAAAAATATCCATTTTTAATGATGTTTAATTAAAGCGTAACTTGACGCCATGACTTATTAAGCAACGCCATGATGTACTACACAACGTCCTATGTTATTCGTCACATAAGTTACACTTTAGACTAGTCATCCATGTTCACACAGCAGCAGAATATGGTTGTCAGTCCTGTTTTTGAGTCCTTAATGCGGTTACACTTACACACGTCACGGTTATTTACAGGAGACAACCGCATTCTATAACTGAACTCACACCAGTAAATTTTCAGGACTCTCAACCGCTTTCTCGGAAAATGAACGCTGTGTGAATTCAACCGCATGTGCGAGAGCCGCTATGCTAAGGGGTTTCTCTTTCGGTAATCTCTGTGGCAGACGGACAATGTGCCTGATTTTCAAGTGCACTTTGGCGCAGCTTTCTGCATCCACCAACAAACTGTAAAATGCCCAAATGGACTTCCACATCAGAAACCCCAGTGTGAAAAATGCCTTAACACGTAACCAGGCGTGACCCAAAGAATCTAGATGCAAAAAAAATCTGTTTTTATCCCAAAGATGCATCAGCATATTGTTTGGTTTCTGTTTATATTCCAAAAAACAATCAAACATCTTCTGATTGCCTGAGAATTTGCAATTTATTTCAATGAAGACAGAAAAGTCCGTTGATTCTAGAAACGTGTTGTGATGCATCTAGTCAGGACACGGCTTCATTAAAACCGCGCCAAACTGAAGTTGACCGTGTTTTGTGTGTGTTCAGCTCACGGCCTGCGTTCACGCGTGTAACGGGATGCTCTTCCCCATGTACTGGCAACACATCTACATTCCAGTGCTGCCACCTCATCTGCTGGACTACTGCTGGTATGACACACACACACACACACACACGTACATGTGGTCTTCATAGGCGTAAAGGTTTTTATACTGTACAAACTATATATTCTGTCCCCCTACACAAACCTTACCCCTAAACCAACCCATCACAGAAAACATTTTTGAAATTAAGATAAAAACACACCATTTATAATGTCATTTGGAGTATGAGAATACTTCCTGTTTACATGGTGACACCCATGTCTTTATATACATTGTATGTAATACATTTGTGTCCTCATAAACCACATATACAACACACACACACACACACACCACAAAACCAAGGTCAGATCAAATCAAAATGTACATATAGCACATTTAAAAGGCCTGAGGATGATTAACTAATATTTTGCCTCTGCAAAGAATAACTTATATTAATAGCATTACATATTAAAATAATTGAACTATTATATATTAAAATAACTGATCTTAAACGTTTTATAAACATGAAATCAAAAAGCTAACTGAAGTCACAATTTTTTTATTGTTTATTTTTTAATTTAATAGTTATTTTATATATATATATATATATATATATATATATATAATTATATTTTAGCTGATTGGCATGTCACCATATTCTAATTTGTTGAGATGGTGAATTGGGTTTTTGTTAAATGTAAGCTAAAATCATCACAATTAAAAGAACCAAAGACTTAAACTACTTCAGTCTGTGTGCGTTGAATTTATGTAATACACAAGTTTCACAATTTGAGTTGAATTACTGAAATAAATGAACTTTTCCACGACATTCCAATTTATTGAGATGCACCTGAATTCCAGAATCCACCCCTTCAATATATATATATATATATACATTGAATCTATATATATATATATATATATATATATATATATATATATATATATATATATATATATATATATATATATAAAATATAAAGCCTTTAGATCATTAATTGAAAACACATCTTATGTTAACGCCGAATAATTGTACCTCACCCTCATTTTTTAGCGCGCCAATGCCGTACCTCATTGGATTCCACTCCAGTCTAGCGGAGGTACGACGATTGTCTCTCATCTCATTGTTTTCTCTCACAGTTTGTGTTGCATAAACATTCACATTACGGTTCCTTCTGTGTGTTTCGGTGCGACAGAGAGTCAAGAGTCGAGCTCTAGAGGACGTGGTCATACTTAACGTTGACACCAACACACTGGAGTCGCCCCACGAGGACCTGAAAAAGATCCCGGCCGACGTGGTGAGACTCGATTCCTGCTCGCAGGTCTCTGACACACAACGGTGAAGCGTTTACGGCAAACTCTGTCTCTGCAGGTGGCGGGACTGAAGGTCAGGCTGAAGAAACAGGCGGCGTCGGCCGGATCGGGGGTCGCTCATGCTTTCCTCCGAGCGCAGGCCCTGCTGTTCGGAGGATATAGAGACGCCTTACAGTCGTCTGATGTGAGTGGCGAGCGTTTACATAAACATTAGCCTCGGGTTTATGAATGCTTACTTCAATGTTCCTCTCTCTTAATCTGAAGGAAGGGCCGGTTATGTTCTGCAACGAGTCGTTTCTGAGTCATAAGTCTCAAAGCATGCGGGAGTTTCTGGAGAGCGCGGTTCACCTGCAGTGTTTCAAAGAGGTAATTACAAACACATTTCAGGAATTATCTTAAGGCAAAACCATTTTTCATACACTGATCAAATTTGAGGGCTGTTTTACTTTGCATGTGCTGTAAGCAGTTGACCAATCACAACAGACTGAGCCATCTGACCAATCAGAGCAGAGTGGGAGAGGAGGGGTTTAGAGCGACCAAATCTATGATCAAACTGTTTCAGACACTGAGGAAAGAGCTGATGCTGTAATGCATATGATGAGAAACTTTAAAGCACTTTTTCACAATAGATGCATCTAATACAGCTTTAAGAAAACAAGAATAGGAACCTTTGATATAGCATAATCGGAGCACTTAGAGTAAAAAAAAAGAAAACTTGTTAATCAACTGGGGAAATATTGTTGATATAACATTTCACAAATTAGTCTATTTAATCTAATATGATCTATTAGTTAAAATGCCATAAAAGGAATAAATGAAGAATCATTCACACACCCTTCATGCCGATCCAAACCCACTTTGGAGACGTTTTGAAGAATGTTCAGGCTGCTCTTTTGCTTTAAGCTGCAAAAAGAGCAGCACAAAACTTTCAAATGCAGCCAGATGTGTTTACAGTTTTCTGAAGTCATACAATAGCTTGGCAACTTCATCATATTCAAACTTGATGTGATCGATTACAAAGTATGCCACAAATAATGTCATTTGGTGTCATGCTAGTCTTGAATATTCACTAGAGCAAATGACATCGAGCTTCAACAAAGATATTTAATCTAACTTAAATGTGTAACAGTGACATCACTGCATATTATCTTCCATTATAATCTCATTTTGTTCTCAGTTTATCGATGGCCGGCTGGAAATGCTGAACCAGGGCAAAGAGCCGGATGATGCGTTTGAGGAAGAGGTGCTGCAGTGCGGAGCTTCGTCAGGTGCGCGTTGACATTCATCAGCGAATCAGATGTGTTTATTTTGGTGCTCATTTTAACATCTCTTCCTCTCAGGTGGCTCTAAACTGCGTCGGCAATGGGTGGGAAACTTAAAGGTACGTTTTACTCCGACAGTAACTATAAACAAGATGCAACTCTGAATACTCTTACTATATTTGCAGTATGTATACAATGAACACTATGGGAATACCTACTTGATAAACTAAAATCTAGTACAGTAATGCCTAGTATATAGCAGAGACACTTGACCTTCCATTTGCTTTTACACAAAATTGGATTTATATATATATATATATATATATATATATATATATATATATTGCACACACATATATGCATATATAATATGTAAATATATATTATATATATCTTTACAGAAAGGGGGAGGAGCCCTGATCGTGACATGGAAGTCTACTGCTAACAAAGCAGTGAGTATATATACTTATATACTTTATGTACACTACTACATACAAAAGAGTTTGGGGACGTTTTTGAACAAAGTCTCACCAGGGCTTCATTTAATTGATGAAAAATACAGTAAAAACAGCAATATTGTGAAATATTATTACAATGTAAAATAAGTGTTTTCTATGTGAATATATATTAAAATGTAATTTATATCCAGTGATCAAAGCTGAATTTTCAGCATCATTACTCCAGTCTTCAGTGTCACATGATCATTCAGGAATCATTCTGATAGGCTGATTTGATGCTCAAGAAACATTTACGATTATTATCAGTGTTTGTGGAAACTGTGATACATTGTTTTTCAGGATATTTTGATGAATATAAAATTTTAAAAAACAGCATTTTGTTTAAAACAGAAATCTTTTGTAATATTATAAATGTCTTTACTGTCACTTTTGAGCAATTTCATGTTTTAATCCTTGATGAATAAAAGTATTAATTTATTTCGAATAATTAAATGTACTGGCCCCAGACTTTTAAAGGGTGATGTATAATTACACTAAGTTGTGCATCATTAAATATTGCATATCCTCCATCAAATCTGTTAATCTCTCACTCAGACCAAATATCACAGCAAATTTGGGCTGAAAAACCTCCTGTCAAAGGTGAGTTTATATTCTGTAAAGTGTATTCATCTTGGTGTTCAATATAAAGGAGTTAATAAACTGTGGGTTTATATTCGACCTTTGGATTTTCCCTCTCAGGATCAAGCAGACTCTCACATGCTCCAGAGAGGCGGGTCTGTGTGCGGCACACACACCTATCGCCTCATCCAATCAGATTGCCTTCAGAACCGTCTACCAATCACACAGCACTTTGGCAGGGTGAGTGACATCTGAAGGCACCCAAATACATACATACATAAATATTATATAAAATCAATATTATATTACATCAAAGGCAGGAACTTTCTTTCAATAGACCAGAGTGTGAAAATTGTAGCAGTTTGGCTCCACCTTGTGTTCAATCACAGTTTAGCAACTTTCTAAACTTGCTTTGTTTTTTGTTTCTACACCTTCTATGCTGCTTTCATTTTCAGTCTCGACCACGGCGGCCGGGACGCAAACACCCCAGCCATCAGGACACGGAGCAACAGATGCAGGACGACTGCAACGCCTATGAGGACAGGTGAGAGGAGAGGAAACGGATTCACGGAAGCTTCGCAGTTTAGTGTGTCTCTTTAAAACGCATCTCCCTTTGCAGTGTAACAGAAAGCCCTGAGCAGTGTTCCGGCACCAGCGACTTACAGGAAGACGATAATCTTTCTCTCTTGGCTGACCCGGAGGAGATGGACCTGCTCGGGGAGATCTTCGACACCCTGAGCGCTCAGAGCTCCAGAGAGCCGGGTTTACTGTACAGCACACGCAGCCTCGACCTCTTCAGCTCCGACAGCAGCGACTTCATCTCACACGTAAGGCCTTTCGCTCGTGTCCCACACATTATACCTAAACGGTGCTGGACGGGGCATCCGTCAACGACAAAACCTGCAACAAACATGCAGCATTTGTCTTTTTACACATTGCACTGTTTTTGTCCCATAACCGCACCATCAGAGTGTAGTTGTGACCTAATGGTGAGGGAGTTGGGTTTGTAACCTGAAGGTTGCTGGTTCGATTCCCACGCCGGCAGGAATTGAAAATGGGGATTGTGAATAAACAGCACTCTCTCCACCTTCAATACCATGACTAAAGTGCCCTTGAGCAAGACACCTAACCCCTAATTGCTCCCCTTGTAAGTCGCTTTGGATAAAAGCATCTGATAAATGTAAAATGTTTATGTTATTTAAGCCTATATGTTAAGCATTGTGTGTTCTAACCGTGGAATATTTTTCCCAAGAGATCTGACACAAAGATCTAGCTCTAATAACAAAATCTGTAAAGGAATTAGGAAGTTGTTGTCATGAGTAAGAGAATGTTGAAACATAACTTATTTTCAATCGTGTTTTTACTTTAAAAATGATCCATTTCTGCTTCATGTAATATTTCATTAATTTATGCACTTTTATACCACAACAAACTAATTTTGCATGAACCACTATCTTGTGTATCAATCAATATTACTCCTAAAAGACAAAAACTCTACTCACTGATCACTCTTCCTCCACTCTTCCTGTCGAGAAAGAATACAAATCATAAATGTTAAAATTGCATTTAATAATCAACATTAATTCATGAATTAATACACATATATAGGTACACAATTTCAAATAAATAAAATGCATACATACATAAAATGTAAAACACTTTAAAATAAATTATTAAATGTAATAATTGTCATAACTATAATAAAATCCAAATGTGAAAATGTGTTTCCATTATGTTACATTGCGCTGACATTCATGTTTTCATTTTTTTCTACTGTTTTTTTTTAAATACAGGGTTATCTTACTAAAACTTAAACCCTGAAAAAATACAAAATATTTAAAAAAAAATAACTTTTTTTTTTGCAGCTAGTCGCAAAAAACATTTTGATGCAATAACTAAAACTGAAATGAAAATGAATAAAATCTCACTAAAACTTTAACATTAAAATGAATGGAAAACTATTGTATACCAAAGATACTAAAATAGCACTGGACCAGTTAACGCAGAGCCAGATTTCACCAAGTGCAACATGTCCCTGGATTAACATCTTTGTTGATCCTGGATCAACATTCCAATCAACCAATCAGATTTGAGACAAGTTTACAGTGTTATTCACCATCACTTCTCTCTGATTTGAGTTATGGGTAAGGTTAGGTTTAGAGGCAGGAATGGCTATGATTAAGTTAAGTTTTCAGACAGAAATGTTGTTCCAGGATCAACAAAATACACTGACCCAGGAACACATCTAACTCAAAATCAGGACTTTTAAACAAAAATGGCTAAGCGTTTAATTAATGGAGCACTTCAGCAAGAGTTTTTTAAATCTTGAAATAGTTAAACGGGCCGCCCGCTTCAGCACCAGGAACCCATCTGTGGAAAAGTAGAAGCACATAACAACTGTCCACACATTCTTACCATTTAATTTCTCTTTCAGAAGGGTTTCGCCACCCCGAGTCAGGAGAGTCTGATTCACTCTTTTGGAAACAGCGGAAGTCTTATGAGCTGGGAGGAGGGGCTAGAGGAGGGGCCTGACGGTGAGAGGGAGGAGTCTGATGCCCTGATTGACAGGCCAGAAAATGAGCTTAATGAATTAGAGAAGGACTTGAGCGAGTTAGGGGACAGTCTGTGTTCAGATCTACACAGTTTAGAAGATGCTCCTCCGGTTCCTGAAACGAGTTCTCAAGAGGAGCAATGTTCGAAAAAAGATGGACAAATGAACGGGACAATGGAGGGAAGCTTGGATACCGAGACAATAGTTGAAGAGAGGACAGAGATACAACCTGACAAAGAAGAAGAAGAACAACATCAGAAGACCACCAATGACCTTGGGTCAGATGGACCTGCAAATGGAGGAATTGCCTCGGCTGTCTCCCTCAACGTGGAGATAGAGGAGCCAGAGGAGAAAAGTGCTGAACCTTTGTCTCCGAAAGTCTCGTCTACCGTAGCTCAGTTCAAGTCCAGGTCCTTGACTGACTCGTCTGGTACCCAAGGAAAGGAAACCCCCCTGAAATCTCCCATCAGAACCTTCAAAATCAATGTGGGGTCAAAAACAGGTGAAGAGCAAAGTACGAAATCGCCCGTTGCATCAGCTCCAGAAGAGCAAGACCAGGCTCCCGTTAAGGTCTCCGAGCTGAAGAAGAGATTCGAACATTAGAGCATCGTAAATCAAGCGTTTTGTGTGAAACGATACTTGAAATGACTTTGTCAGATTGTCAAGATTTCAGCTCAACCTGAAACGACACTTGCAATACATTTAGATTTTTGTAAAGCAAACAAACAAGATCAAATGGATTTTATCAAATGGACTTGATTGTGAAAAGTTGGCATTTAATCCTGGACTTTGAGGTTGTGGAAGGACACTCACCTCATGTGCCTGTTGGTTGAAACTTGAGCATCAACGTTAGTCAATATTTTTTGGGTGAAGGACTTTTGTAATTACGTACACTGAAGAATCGTTCACAATGAGACCAGAAATATGCATTGAACTGGTTCCATGTTGATTTTTAAATGTCAATTTTAACAAAGCAATTGTGTGTCATCAATGCCAATTCTGACAAATAAACTCCTTTTATCCAAACATCTTTAATCATTTATAAAAGGCTTATGAGAGGGCAAAGCAGCTGCTGCTGACATAAAACAAACATTGACAATCTCAAAGGACGTGCTCTGAATTGAGGACAAGGTTTTTAACCCAAAGATGCATTTTAATGAGTTACATATTCAGTTCATCACATTGTTATGATCAACATCATCATGGCATTGATACGTTACAGACGTTACAAAAAAAAAGCAAATACAATACAACACAAAACGATATTTGGCAAAGAGCTGCGACATAATGTTCCTTTGTGGACATTTAATACAGTAACGCTAAACTATTTCAGAGGTAAAGCTGCCGTGTGTCTCGCAGGTGAGTAAACCTACAGCAGGAATAAAGGCTTCTTTTGATAAATGCACTTGCCCATGTCTTCAGACACCGAAAGTGTTAGCAATACGGCATACTGAATACCTTTATCGCCTATAACAGTGTGAGAGAAGTCAAAAACGCTGAATAAATACCCACCACCACTTCGAAAGTTCCTCGTTTGTTAGCACACCGGACTCCGTACGAACAGCATTGGTACATTACAATTTGTGCGCTCTGTGGTGAGTGTTGGTGTGCTTTCACTTAGCATTTTTTCTGCATTCAGATCAGTCTCTCCTCTTTGGGCAGTGGGAGAGTGAGGCCGGGTTTCTCGGCTCCGTGGTTCTTGGCTTGTTTCCGCTCTTCCGCACTGGGCTGGTACGATCCCTCCGCCTGCCTCCTTTTGCGAAGCACGCACGAGAACAGAACCGCGGCCAGAGCCAGCAGGAACAACACCGGCGTGAACAGGCCCGACACGCTCATGATGCTCCACACTCGCACATGCAGAAACAAACACAGACTGAGAACATCTATTTATGTACTTCTGTATTCCAAGGGTGTGTCTGTTCAAGAAGACACGAGATGCGAGCATCCGTGTGCGTGTGAGAGGGAAAGTACCTGGTTAATAGCGACTACGCCGTGGTCATTTTGGAAGGGGACTTTAACCTAGTGGAAGCAGCAAGGGGAGACGTGAATTCCTACAATACACAAACACATTCACAGATGAGAAGATAATACAAAAAAGGGTCCACTGTTCGTCTGCCGTGGACTGATGGGGTTAATTATTAGTCTGGGAGAACAACACTGACCAACAATTACAAGGACGTTCTCCAAAAAAACTCATCTTGTTCCAAAAGCCACATGACTTTCAGTAAATAACTCGAACTTGAACACTTGAAATGCTGTAAATGAGTAGTATGGAGTACTGTTATGGCGTTACGGAGCTTCAAAACACATTTCGCCGACAGGCTAAAATTCTTACTTAAAGAAGAAAGTATGGTGGCCGAGAGAGCTCAACGCGAGAAAACACATGAAAATGGAAAAAAACACCAACAAATTAAGAAAACGTGATCATCAGTTTGACAACACATGTGCTGCAAATCAGTGTTAATTTTGACAGCAAATTCGGATTTAGTCTTAGTCTTTTGAATAACACACCATTTAGTTTTAGTCATATTTTAGTCATCTGAAATCTTTTAGTCTTTAGTCTAGTTTTAGTCGACTAAATATCATAAGAGTTTTCGCATGTATTTCTGGATGAATTGTCTGTAAATGTCGCTTCAAGTTGGTGGTTTTTCCCAGCGATTTTTGCTCCACACGGTTTACAGGCGGTCTTGTTGTCCTTGTTGTCATATGTGAATATATATATACTGCTGCTGCGTTTGTTGAGCTTTTGCGCCTGCATTTGCCATGCCCGCGCCTTTTTAAAATGGCTCTTCTGCTTGCTTCTGCAGAGATCAACCTACCCTCAAAGATTCGCTCTGATTGGATCTCTTCTCCATTCGTCTCGCCCTAATATTTTCGTCTCGTTTTTATTCGTTGACTTAAGTGTCAGTTATATTTCGTCACATTTTTCGTCATCACATCTGACTTTTTATTTAGTTTTCGTCCGTAAAAAAGGTTCGTTGACGTCAACGAAATTAACACTGCTGCAAATCCTCACAACACAAGCAAATACAAAGTTTTTGTATTTACAAAATGTATTTGCTTGTGTTGTGAGGAGTTGCAGCACGTGTGTTGTCAAACTGATGATCACGTTTTCTTAATTTGTTGGTGTTTTTTTATTTGCAGCGCGTTGAGCTCTCTCAGCCACCGCAAGAAAGGGTTAAGAAATGACATGAGGATGAGTAGGCTTGAAAAGTATTATAACTTTTTTTTTAAGTCACTATACCATGATTGTAATATTTATATTTTTTAAACTACCAGTCAAATGTTTAGGTGTTAGCATATGCATACTTTATAATATTGTCAAAACTAAGATGGGAAAAACAAGTATGAAGTTTTCCTGGCAGATTTACACTAAATACAGGGCTGGGTAGGTTACTTTTAAAATGTATTTCACTACAGATTACAAAATACATGCTTTAAAAAGTAATTTGTGACGTATTTTGTTACATTACTCAAGTTTAGTAACAAACACAAAAAGGTCATTGCAAGTTTTTATCTCACAATCAGTCATTGCATGTGCCTCATCCAATTGAGTTTACATGTTCCACTTCCACATAAATGCTTCTCTGCAAAACAAACAGTAATTTGAGCTTCAGTCTTCAAACTATGAGGAAATTCAAAGAAAATAAGCAAAAAGCTGCCGTGGTGCCTTTTATGTATCATTAGCTAAATTCAGGTTGCTTTCTATCAACTTTATAGATCACTAAAAACTTTGGCTCCCTTCACTTCTGATCCCCATTAGTACATTTTACTGTGGGACTTGGTTTTAAAGTAGGGTTTTACATTAATCAGTTGAAAATGATTAAAAACATTTTAAATTAAATGTCAGTGTTTTTTTTTTTTAAATCTTATATTTGGCTAGTGACAGACAGGGCTGGGTAGTTACTTTTAAAATGTATTTCACTTACAGATTACAAAATACATGCTTTAAAAAGTAATTTGTAACGTATTTCGTTACATTACTCAAGTTTAATAACTTAATCTAAATACTTTAGAATACTTTGGAATACTAATAAGTGTGGAACAAACACAAAAAAGGTCATTGCAAGTTTTTATCTCACAATTCTGACTTTTTCCCCTCAGAATTATGAGATATAAACTCACAATATTGAGAAAAGTCAGAATTATGAGCTATAAACTCACAATATTGAGAAAAGTCAGATTTATGACATTTAACTCACATACTAAATTCACAAATGCAAGAAAAAAAGTTAGTATTGCAAGTTCATATCTCCCAATTCTGACTTTATAACTTGCAATTGTGAGTTTAAATCTCGCAATTCTGAGAAAAAGAAGTCAGAATTATGAAACCCACAATTGTGAGGGGAAAAACATGCAGTGACCAGTGAATTATAAAATGACTCACAAACAACTATCACAAAATATGAAAATATGACACTTAACTCTTTTTCAGACTGTCAGAGTCAGAGAATCACCAATTGCTGTTTAAATGACATTAAAATTCAAAGTAATCACTTTGGTAATCTAAAATACGTTTCAGATTTAACTGTAATCTGATTACCACCCATTTAAAATGTAACTAATGAAACACAGTTACTCAAATTTTGTATTTCAAATACGTGACTGAGTTACTTGTATTTCGTTACTCCCCAACCCTAACTATATAGCCTACAAAACTGATGTTAAGGGTTATCTTTACAGATTATTTAACTCATTACAATAGATTTAAAGTGTATTTTCTGGAGATAATGTACTATCAAGCACACAGGACTGAGGATACACGAGCTTTATCTGATGAGACGGTCGGTCAGTCAGTCACGGAATGTCGGCGCGCAGCCGGTTTGACGAGCTGAGCTCAAAACACTCCGAGAGGAATAACCATCCGATTCAAAGAGAAACTACACTCACCTGAGAAAATCTTGTCACATCCGAGGAGCATTTGATGTTGTTGTTGTTGTTATTGTTAATATTAATCCAAAAACGTTCACGACCTCAGCGTCCAAGCGAAGAGCGCGACGCAGCCTTGTTTGATCCGCGCGTTCATGACGGCGATCCTCTCACCTGCGCCCGGAAGCGCGTGAACTCGCTGTACCTGTTCCACTCACGAAACTCACTCTGGAATCTCAACGCCCCCTTTTTTTCATTTCTTCACACAAACTCATCTTTAAACTGTCTAAATGAGTTCCAGATTGAGACTTTTTTGTCATAGTTTTTGTTAATTAAAAATGATGCCATCATCACACAACAGTGTATGTGTGTACAGGCTTGACTGTACATGTGAGCACCAGCTCACTAATAATAGTGAAATATGAGGAATACTCTTGTGAGGAAACATAAAATGTATGTAGAAAAGGCTAATTATAAATCTAATCAAGTTTCTATGAGGGTTGGTTCAGGGTAAGGCTTGGGTTAGAAGATTAAACAAGATACTGATTTAAATGAAAAACTTTCAAACATTTAACCCTCATGAACAAACTTTTACTTTCATTCTTCAGAATTGTTCTGTAAATCTTATGACTTTTAGGGTGCGTTCACACTTGTCGTGTTTGGTTCGATTAAAACGAACCCTGGTGCGATGGCTCAGTTATAGTGCGGTTCGTTTGAACATATGTGAACGCTGCCATCCGAACCCTGGTGCGCACCGAGACCGCTAAAAAGATGGGTCTCGGTCCGCTTCCAAACGAACTCTGGTGCCGTTCGATTGATATATGAACGCACCACGGACCAAAGACATGTAAACGAACCAAAAACAGGACGTGATGCCTCAAGATGCGACGCTACAAGTCAGATGATTTGACGACGCGGAAAGATCGGTGTATCCAAAATGAGTCGAGGGCAAACAAGGAGGTGAAGTGCCTCATCAATATTTGTTTCTGCAAACAACAGAGGAAATCCTGCTGCTATTTTGAATGTTTTGAACATTTTATGAGCTCTTCGTGAGTTCTCAGCTGGTAAAAATAAAGCACATGTACACGCATAAAATGATCCCAGATAGCACAAATACGTCGCAGAGACGTCTGTATGATGTGCGCGTTTTCATCTGGGAGACGTATTTTTTAGGGCGTTTGCTCATCTGGAATACGTCGTATAGACGTCCGTTTCAGACGTTCAAATGACATCTAGTGGACGTATTAAAGACGTTAACGATTAGGATCTTATATCTGTGCGACATCTGATTTATGTAGCATAGACGTCGTTTTTGATTAGACATTTTAGACGTTCCTACTACTAACAACTACAGCTAACACTAATTATACAAGCGTTTACATGACAACTAAACCCGTGAATGAAAGAACACAAACATAGACTGATATGAATAATTTTATTAACAGTAAATGAAAACACAACAATTTTAATTATTTTAAAATCCTGAAACGAACAAACAAAAGGGTTAGAAAAAAAAAAGAGCAGGCTACATTCTCCCTGGGGCCAAGCGGAGAAAATCCTTGACATGCTTTTCTGCCTCTGCTTCGGTTGGCGACGGAAGCACTGGATTCTTCATCGCTGCTCCTGAATGTTAAAAACTAGAATAAGTTGAACAAATAAAACCTCTTCTTCTTTTTACTTAGTCAATTAAAGATTTAATTATATATTTTTAGCTGTAGTTTTATGAATTTGGGCTAAAAATGTTTGCAATATACGTCCCGGATTACACAAGCAATAAAATTTGTGTCATCAATTAATTTATCTCCAATTAGTCCTAACATATTTTCCGTGCTTATATAGCTGAGCAAGTCGAGCCAATTTGACCATTCAAAAATGACGCATTTACTGGGCAAAATAATATAAAATAAGACATTTATTTATTCTTCGTTTCAGGTCTTTTTTTGTTCATATGATCCGCCATCTGGATGGTTGCTGTCTGGGAATGCTCTTATAAAATCTAATTAATAGACAACTGATGTACGGTTAATGCTTGGTGTTTAATCCAGAACACAGCATTGTTTTGAATGTTCGGTAAGCGAGCTCCGTCACGAAATATACGTCATAAAAGCCGACCAATCAGGTCGTGACCGTATCCTTATGCCTTTGGTTCGGTAACTTTAGGTTCGCTGTTAAAAATGCCAGTGTGAACGCTAAGCGGACCAGGACTAAATGTTTTGTTTTTTTGGTCCGGACCAAACGAACCGAACTACAAGTGTGAACGCACCCTTAGAGGTTTGTGGTCATGTACTGTAGCTCATTTTTAATTGGTGATAATGAGCAACTAGCTTCACCTCAACTTCTATTTTACTCCCTGGAGCAACCAGACGCATTCAAAAATATCATTAAAGGGGCAGTGTGTAAATTTTAGCGGCATCTAGCGGTGAGGTTGCGAACTGCAACTAACGGTGCACACCCCTCACTTTCAGAGAGGCTACGGAGGCCGTCTGGCCGATACAAGACAAAGATGTCGTCTGAGACCGCAGAGAGTAGCATGTGTGAAGCGATGAGGTTTCTTCTTACCTTAAACAAAGAACGGTCTCTGCTTCTAATAAACCAGATGACGACAACTACTACTACTTTGAGCGTACTCAGTGTAGTGACGATGCAAGCTGCCTCTAAAAACACAAACGATTTAGAAGAAGAACAGCACAGTGACTGAACGCGCTCTGTAGAGTGTATGTCCATTTACGGCTACTGTAGAAACCGGCGCGTAATGGCGACTTGACATGGAGGGGGATATAGATAGAAAAGGCTCATTCTATGGTAATAAATGCATAAAGGTTATTTATGTAAGGTCTTTTTGCACCACTGAAAACATAGTTATGTATATTTTATAGCATTTCTTTTACACCATCCCTTGTTAACTTGTGTATAAACAGCCCATGTGTTTGTAAGTCATTTGTTTGTTGTTACATTTAGATGTTCTGCATTTTGTTGTTCCGTATGTTCCCTAGCTCTTTGTGTTCCTGCAATAAACCATTTTACACCTGGCGTCTCTTTTGTTCCTGCCAGTGTTACAAAAGTTAAATGTTGAGCAAAACATGTTCATCAACAAACCTCATTCCAGTGCAGCTTACATCTTTGGCACATTTGCATGAAAGTAAACTGTTCAAAAGTCCTCTCGACCCCTAAAAGATCAATAGAGCAGCTGCCAATTTACCAAAGGTTGTATTTACATGACAAGCCTGATGATTTACGGGAAATCATGAAATGCACTGAAGAGAAGTCTTCAAACTCTTTATAAGTCTCCTGTCTGATTTAAAAGACTTCACTCAGTTCCAAGACAGTTTGACCACAGCTCTGTTTCTACAGATTTCTATGCAGAAAGCAAAGAGCTCATGGAAACATGCTTTTTTCACAGCAGTTTCATGAGTAAAGTGTATTTTTAGACTCATGAACACATAATGTCATGTAGTCGACTCTTTGCCTAAGAAATAGTTTTATTTGAGACTTTTGGAATGTAGTTTACCAAGAATGTTTTTTAAGGGAGACAATTATGTCTGAACTTTAGATGGTTCTTTAGTCTGGGTTTGTTGTTTCTTTGGTTTGAGTTTTCAGGGAATGCATGTAAATATGTGGAAAAAAAAAAATAATGGTAGGAGACAAATGCACATGATATTGAGACACACAGCTTCATCATAATATTTTAATACGTTTTTTTTCCCTCACACACAAATACCAATAAACAAAATTTTAAGAGCAATTATTGGAGCTTCTTTTGTATTTTTGGAAATTCTGCAAAAAATGTTTCCAAGATCCTCCCCTTCCCAAATGTGTTGCCTAATCACCATGATGGGAAGAGGAGTGTCAGAGAAATAGCAGTTTGGACTCTGAGGGTCGTGGAGGCGGGTATAAATCTGAGCTGCTGCAGGTTCACAGACGCTCACAGGAAGAGACACACAGACAGACAGGATGGACGTGAAGCTGCTGTGGCTGACTGTTGTTCTTCTCTCCTCACCCCTCCTCACACTGTGTGTCCCGCTGTGAGTATTAAACACACCGTTTGCTCATAGAGTTACTAATAGATCTGTTTTTGAGATTTCAAACGCTCTGATTTGATCTCCTCAGATATGTTCTGTCAGCTCCTAACTTGCTGAGAGTGGGTTCCTCAGAGAACGTGTTTGTGGAGGCTCAGGATTACTCTGGAAAAACTCTTGATGTAAAGATTACGGTGAAGAACCACCCAAGGAAAGACAAGGAGATAGTGTCCAAAACAGTGAGACTGACGGAAGAGAACAGTTACCAGATCCTCACAGATATAAAGGTGATGCCATATTATTTGCTTTTGTGAGTGCATCTGTGTGATTCCTCATCCACACCTGTACAATTTAATAAATTTAAAAATTCTTTTTTCTTTTTTTTTTAAATTTGCAATGGACTAATTCATTTTCTGTTATTTAGATTGCTGATGATCAGAACTTCTTCTCTGATGATCCTCTGGAGAAGCAGTATGTGTATCTACAAGCTCAATTTGAAACAACTACTGTGGAGAAAATTGTCATGGTCTCATTCCAGTCTGGATATATATTTGTACAGACAGACAAGCCCATCTACACGCCTGCTAGCACAGGTACGATTCAGTGAAAACATGGCAAATATAGAGGGAATTAATGCGCAATGTGAACTTTAAATGTGTTACATCAGATTCATAAATATTCTGTACTTTTGAACATATACTAGCAATTAAATATAGGACAGATGGAGTGTGAATGGCCTCTAGTTCGTTCCACAAAATGGCTGCGTTTGCTTTTTGGAAGTTTTTTTGCTTTTTTAAACTGAAGTTCTATCAGACGAGTGATAATAAATTGCATTTTGCCTAAAACCATCTCAAGCTAATTTAAAAAAAGCATGTGTATATTTTGGAATATAAGCAATGCCGTCATAAAGCCGTTACAAGCCTATTGGATTTTTGTTGCTATCATAGCTATAGTAATGCTTAGTAAAACACAACGTTTTAACACATTGCATGGCAAAAGTCTCAAATATGTATAAATAAAACAATGAGTTAAAACTCTCAAGCAAAACAGTTTCAGTTTTTGCTTTGATCTTTTTTGCAGTTCAGTACAGGATTTTCTCTCTGACGCCCAACCTGAAACCCCTCAGTCAGACTGGAATCACAGTGGAAATCATGGTACACATTTATATAAGTGCACACGGACACATACACATAATTTCATTTATTCATATATTCATTCATTCATGACAGCTAATGTACTGATCTCAGTAGACACATTGGTCATGCTGATTTCTGTGTTTCTTAAGAATCCACAAGGAATCACAATTTCATCTGAAAAGATATATCCAGCAAAAGGGATGAAGTCCGGAAAATACGCCATTCCTGAGGTTTCCAGGTGTGTAAAACACTGAACACATGTTTATTTGTCTATGGTAGGGTTCCTCAACAGGTGACCCAAGAGAGACAAATGTTTGTTCCGAGGACCTGTGCTAAAGTCAAATGTTTCAGTCAATGTAATCATGTTGCTTGTGTGAAATCGCTGATAATTCTTAAGCAGCGCCATTGACAACTTGCACTACACCGCATGCGAACGGCACTACACGATTGGTCAAAAGCAAATATAACAAACTAAAATCAGTGACTCTGCTGATTTTATCCTATCTGGCCCCTGCTAGATAGGGGCCCTAAGTCACAGGGCTCCTGATGAGAAAACCTAGATAGGAGTGGTACTGAACCTCCTCTCATCCTGGAGAGTCGTCTTGTTGAACCTTTCACTCCTCTGAGCCCCATGGGTTAGCAGTGTCTGGTGCCAAGGCTCTCTGTGAACTTCCTTGATAAAACTGTTTTAGTATAAAGGATGATTAGTAGGGTTGGGTACCGAAACCCGGTGCCAATACGGCACCGGTACCTATAGAACCGGTATGTACCGGATCGAATCAGAATGCGAATGTCGGTGCCTCATTTCGGTGCCACTTAAATGCCTGAAGTGATAGAAATATTTGTCCTCTGGTGCTATGACACGGACGTAAGAAGCATCAGATTCATCAACACACCTGATCGCTAGTTAAATTTAAATACTGCGTTCATGGGGTGTCAGAATACTCGGAAAAACTATTTCCTGAATGAGAAAACTCACGTGAACGTTGGAAAGCTTTGATGATAGCCTACAAACCCAATACATCTTTGTAGTAATGTTACTGTCCATTTTGTTTTCACATTTCGAAGTAAAAATCCCAAATCGTCGGGAAGTGAGACCATCCGTGAAGCGCGCGAGCGCAGCAACTACACTTGCGCTGACTGCAGTGCAGCAGCAGGTGGTCTACCATTAGCTTAGCTAGCTAAATTAAACGCGCTTAAATTAAAATGCCTAAAACTAAAAGCTCCAAAGTGTGGCTATATTTCACCAGAAAGGATTCCGACACCGCGACGTGCAGCAAATGTTTTACAACAGTTGCGTGTAAAGGGGGAAACACGTCAAACCTAATGAAACATTTGAGGGCACATGGAATATGACCGTGTTTGACAGCTCACGGACATCAGCTGACACTATCAGTGTGGATGACCTCAGCCCCAGTAATCGGGACAGTCTTCCCATATTGTTTGCACTTTCAAACAGGCCTCATCGACACCATCTGAGAGAGTTTTCTCCTGTGCAGGATATGCAATAAGTCAGGAGAGGTGTCTATTTTGCCAGAGAAGGCAAATATGGTCATATTTCTGCAAACAAATTGCTGAAATTTGAAGCTGTTAAATTATTGTAGTTGAGCTAGTTGGCTTAGGTTTTACTGTTGTTGTGTTTTGTATTTACTTATATATTCATGTATACTTTAAACTTTTAATATATTGTTCAATTTAAAGAACTTTTTTGTCCAGTAAAAAGGTATTCTTGACTGAGTCATCCACCATCATTTTGTGGCTTTTTTAAAGTATCGGTTCAGGCACCGTTTTGGCACCGGTACCGTTTTAAAAGTATCGATTTGGCACCGGTATCGAAAAAAACCCAAACGATACCCAACCCTAATGATTAGACCTCTCATTTTAAAGAGTCGTTCTACTCTCTAAGGTTCCACCTAGATCATGTTGCCAAATGCTACAGCTCTCAGTGAGCCTCATTGGTAGGGCTGCCTTTTGTGTAAAATGTTGTAGCCTCTTATTTTAAAGTGTTATCCTATTGAGGCCTCTATTGTCTAAAGTTCTTCCTTCTAGACAGTAGACCTGAGTATCCTTGGCTGCTGTCCTTAGGGTAGAGTGTTGTTAGGCTCTCTCTCTCTTGTTGAGAGTCATTCCGCTGAGGCCTCCGCTTCTCAGAGCACCAATAATGTCCTTAGTATAAGGGTTTGATTACCTGTCTTTAGGTCGAGTGTGATCAGTACTCCCCTTGCTTAAGAAGATCATTATACTGAGCGATTATACATCGCTCCCTAGAATTTGGTGTACTTTTTTTTTTTGGTGTCTAGCGAGTTGGTTAGTACTCCTCTCGCTTAGGGGGTTGCTATTAAGAGTACTACACAGTCTGCAGTATCCTACGCTATGCTTTTGGTGAGCCTCCTTGACATACAACTGTAAATTGTGTTTTGCACTCCCCTCGTTTTAAAGGGTCAGTATGCAGAATGCCTAGCTCCCTAGAGCCCTTACAGCAATATTATCAAGTGATAGGCTTTAAGCTTCATGGGCAAGCTATCTTTGTGGTTGAGCCTGTGTAATAGCCCTCTCATTTGAAAGGGGCCGGTGTGCTGAATGCTTCACTCCCTGGGGCTAGGTAATGGTAGGGCACCCTTGGGCACCCTTTATGAACCCCACTTAAGTATCAAGTTGAAGGATTCTCAGTGGGCCTCTTTGATAACCTTACGAGAGTCAGTTGGTTAGTACTCTCCATGTTTTAGAGGGTCATTATGTACTCCGCTCCCCCAGAGCTATGTTTAGTGCTTTGCAGGTCCTGGAGAATCCTTACTGAGTTACTGGGCTGAGTTACTTCCGTCATTTGAAGGGTCGACATGCTGAGCCTCTACTTTCTAGGACTTCCGTCTCTGGAATTCGATATGAAGTGGTTATTGCCTGTTGCAGTACCTTCTCATTGGAGGCCTCTGTGAAAGTGCTGAATCAAGAGATTCTGCTTAGGCAGACAGGTTGTTAGCTTCTTCTCCTAGGATGGCAGAAGTCAGCCTCCCTGGTGATTCTAGGGGTTGATGCTCTTATGTCGCACTGAAGTGAGGGTCATAAGGCCAGGGTCTCTTTTGTGCCTGGCCATATTCCCCTAAAGTAATCTTTTCATTGGGCAAATGATTCCAAGCTTTTGAGCTCTGCTCTTGGCCCAAGCCCTACCGCTTGGAGACTTTCCTCATTTAGGGTATGTAGCTTTGGCAGTGGCCGTAGGGCATAGTGTCACAGACAGCTTGCTGGTGTGTACCTTGGGAAATATGACTCCGACAGTGAGGTCAGGAGAGTCAGCTTTTTGAGAGCTTAGTCACAGCCGATAGAGCATGCATTCCCCTCAGCATGGTGAATAGGGTATTAGTTCCTCGTAGCATTTTGTTCAGATGCAGTGTGAATTCCCATTAAGAGGGTGTCTTCGGTTACAAATGTAACCCAGGTTCCCTGAGGTCTTGCCTGACCACCAAAACATAAAGCCAATATGTTGTTTGAGGTAAGGCAGACAGTGACTGTGAAACTGATAACATCAAATGGCATTTCATAACATTGAGGTTCTCAGCCTTTAGCTATATATTGTTGAAAGAATTTGGCCCTTGGTAAAAACTATTCAAGGAACCCTAGTCTATGGTGTGTACTTCAGGACATTACATACTATTTTATATTCATAGTCTTTAATTAATTCAAATGTGTATGTTACTGGATGTGTTCTGTATTTTTCAGCCTTGGGATCTGGAAGGTGGTCACACGGTACGCAAACACTCCTCAGAAGCAGTTCACAGCTGACTTTGAGGTCAAAGAATATGGTAAGTGTAATGTAGTCCACTGGAGGTGAGCGTAGTGAGAACCCAAATGCAGTTTATAATAATCCAAAACATGAACAAAATACAAAAATAAAGATGTGGCTTGACTTGACATAAACTAATGCAGCAGGTTACACAAACAAAGCTAGAGAAGAGAACAATGAAACATGAGGGCTATCTGTATACAAGGACTAATGACAAACAAGGAAAACCTGTGAACAATCAAGACAATCATCCAATCACAAAACAGAACTGATAAACCACATGACTAAATCAACGAATGACAACATGACACATTCACAAAGGAAGCACATAAGAAGCAAGAGAATCACATGACAAACATAACAAACACGGCAATGAAACATGAACATCAAAATAAAAAATGAACCAAAATACCAAAACAAGATATGACAGAATCCCCCCCTCTAAGGGCGGCTCCTGACGCCCAACATAAACCAAAACAAGACATTGTCCAGGAGGGTGGTGGAGCGGAGGCGGTCTTGGGAGAGGGATCGAGGGCCAGGCCCGTGCATGACCTGGACCACGGCATGTCAATTGAGGGCCTGGGTCATGGAGCAGAGGCAGACCAGGGCCGTGGAGCAGAGGGTCCTGGTACACCGGTGAACCTGGCCTGTGGAGCAGAGGGTTGGGGTGCACTGGTGGACCTAGGCCATGGAGCACAAGGTCTTGGTGCATTAGAGGACCTGGGCCATGGTGCAGTGGTTGACCTGGGCTGTGATGCAGTGGTGGACCAAGCTCCGCAGCCACTGGAACAGTGAACAGGCACTCGCTTAGCAGGCATGACATGCAAATCCAACAGCAAATGGGGAACCACTAAGCAGGCATGGTCGACATATTGATCTATGGCACCGTGCGCTCAGGCACTAGAAAATTCCAATTGTTCTCAAGTCCATTATGAAAAATATCTTTGAGGGCTATATCATTAAAGTTCACCAAGTGAGACAGTTCACAAAAGTCCTGAAAGTAATCCTCCAGGGGACAATTTCCCTACCGTACAGGTGCTGGTCATATAATTAGAATATCATCAAAAAGTTGATTTATTTCACTAATTCCATTCAAAAAGTGAAACTTGTATATTATATTCATTCATTACACACAGACTGATATATTTCAAATATTTATTTCTTTTATTTTGATGATTATAACTGACAACTAAGGAAAATACCAAATTCAGTATCTCAAAAAATTAGAATATTAAGACCAATACAAAGAAAGGATTTTTAGAAATCTTGGCCAATGAAAAGTATGAACATGAAAAGTACGAGCATGTACAGGACTCAATACTTAGTTGGGGCTCCTTTTGCCTGAATCACTGCAGCAATGCGGCTTGGCATAGAGTCGATCAGTCCCAGGTTGCTCTGATAGTGTCCTTCAGCTCTTCTGCATTGTTGGGTCTGGCATATCGCATCTTCCTCTTCACAATAACCCATAGATTTTCTATGGGGTAGAAGTGCTCTAAAACTTCCTGGTAAACGGCTGCGTTGACCTTGGACCTCAGAAAACACAGTGGACCAACACCAGCAGATAACATGGCACCCCAAACCATCACTGACTGTGGAAATTTTACACTGGACCTCAAGCAACGTGGATTGTGTGCTTCTCCTCTCTTCCTCCAGATTCTGATTTCCAAAGGAAATGCAAAATTTACTTTCATCAGAGAACATAACTTCGGACCACTCAGTCCAGTCCTTTTTGTCTATAGCCCAGGCAAGACGCTTCTGACACTGTCTGTTGTTCAAGAGTGGCTTGACACAAGGAATGTGACAGCTGAAACCCATGTCTTGCATATGTCTGTGCGTAGTGGTTCTTGAAGCACTGACTCGAGCTGCAGTCCACTCTTTGTGAATCTCCCCCACATTTTTGAATGGGTTTTGTTTCACAATCCTCTCCAGGGTGCGGTTATCCCTATTGCTTGTACACTTCTTTCTACCACATCTTTTCCTTCCCTCCGCCTCTCTATGAATGTGCTTGGACACAAAACTCTGTGAACAGCCAGCCTCTTTTGCAATGACATTTTGTGTCTCGCCCTCCTTGTGCAAGGTGTCAATGGTCGTCTTTTGGACAAATGTCAAGTCAGCAGTCTTCCGCATGATTGTGTAGCCTACAGAACTAGACTGAGAGACCATTTAAAGGCCTTTGCAGGTGTTTTGAGTTAATTAGCTGATATTCTAATTTTCTGAGATACTGAATTTGGGATTTTCCTTAATTATAATCATCAAAATTAAAAGAAATAAACATTTGAAATATATCAGTCTGTGTGTAATGAATGAATACAATATACACATTTCCCCTTTTGAATGGAATTAGTGAAATAAATCAACTTTTTGATGATATTCTAATTATATGACCAGCACCTATAGTGTAAGGGGAGCACATGGCAAGATCACATGAGGAGCAAGGGAATCACATGACAACAGGAAGCGCATTGTAAAAATAACAAACATTGCAATGAAACGTGAAGCATTAACATTGAAATAATATATTAAACATGAACCAAAAGAAGACATTACTGTAAGATGTGTATCAGAAAACTGAATGTTGTGTAAAAATGTGATAATCAGAATAATTTATTTATATATTTGTGTCTTTTCTGGTTTGGTTTATAGTGCTTCCAACATTTGAAGTGAAATTAAAACCCAGTAAGCCATTCTACTATGTGGATGATGAGATTCTGACAGTCGACATTGATGTCAAGTAAGATAACCTTCACTGTTTTGAAAATAAATCTATGATATGTGAACACATTGATTTAAAATATTTGTATATAAACTGAAATGATGTACAATGAGCAACAAAACAATTATATGTCACTTATGAATGATTAAAAACAAAATTAATAGTAGTTATTAAGATTAATGTGGTTTGAAATTGGTAAGATCTGCCTGGAAAAAAATATGATCAGAAAATCAACACGCATAATAATTCTGCACACCTTGTATAGTGTTGTATTATATAGTAATATATTAACCAGAATGCATAACCTGTGTTACCTTAGAAATGTTTTGTGTTGAAAGTGGATGTGGATCAAGCACAGTTATCGTCACCATTCAGTTTTTACAGCAGAAATTGTATGTGTTTTTACAGGTACCTGTTTGGTGAGAAGGTGGAAGGAACTGCGTTTGTGGCGTTTGGTGTGATGGACGCTGAGACGAAAATAAGTATTCCTGACTCTCTTCAAAGAGTTCAGGTGAGAGAAATTAAACATCTAGTTGGGATCAATCAAATTTCTCTTCACCTAGATGATGACGTAAATAAAACATTAAAAAGCTTATTACTGGGTCTTGTAGACTGATGTTAATGTCTTTATCATATATTGATAGATAATGAAAGGAGAAGGTACTGCAAAACTGACCAGGGAGATGATCACTAAGACCTTTCCAAACATCAATGAGCTGGTTGGAAAATCAATCTATGTTTCAGTCAGTGTTTTAACAGAAAGTGGTAAGACTCAACAGATACTGTACATCTGTACACACTTTTACATGCATGTGTGTGAGTGTATATGAGCCTGATCGTGTGTGTGTGTGTGTGTGTGTGTGTGTTTCAGGCAGTGAAATGGTGGAAGCAGAAAGGAGAGGCATTCAGATTGTGACGTCACCGTACACCATCCACTTCAAAAAAACACCACAATTCTTCAAACCTGGAATGCCCTTCGACATCTCAGTAAAAAACAGACTTTATGAATCTGAAGGGTTATAGGAACTAAGGAACAATTTTAACAATATATTAATAGACATGATGATGGCTAATGTTTTTTTTTCTTTTTTGTTTTTGGTTTTATAAAAGGTCTATGTAACAAATCCTGACCAGACCCCTGCAGACAATGTGGAAGTGGAGGTCAATCCTGGAAAAGTCAAAGGTCATACAACAGCCAATGGCATTGCAAAAGTAACCATCAACACTCTAGGAGGATCTTCCACGCTGGATATCACTGTAAGATACAGAATACATAATGTGGAACAAACTATTTGTGTTCAGTTATTTTTAGTTGCTGTGAATCAGCTGGAATATGTATTTATTTCAGGCTAAAACTAAAGATAAAGATTTAAGAGATGAACAGCAGGCGGTGAAGACGATGACGGCTCGGGCTTATGTTCCCAAAGACGGCTCCAAAAACTACCTGCACATCGGCATTGATGCTGCAGAGCTTAAGATCGGTGATTCAATGAAAGTCAATCTGAACACTGGACAAAGTCCAGGGGCTAAAGATCAAGATTATACATACATGGTAAAGATTATGGTTATTTGTTATTCATCTGTAACATCAATGGATCGATTACATCAGTATTTGATTTCTACAACAGCTTGTGCTTGAAGCCGTACAAAGTGCTTAAGTCTTTTTTTATTTGTCTCATGTTCAGATCTTGAGTAAAGGTCAGATCGTTCAAGTATACAGGTTTAAGAGACAAGGACAAGCCCTAGTGACTCTGTCTCTGCCTGTAACCAAAGACATGGTGCCGTCCTTCCGCTTCTTGGCGTATTACCATGTGGGCTCGAATGAGGTGGTGTCTGATTCAGTCTGGGTCGACGTGAAGGACACGTGCATGGGAACGGTGGGTCAACCATCACAAGAAATGACTGATGTGCCAATCAACTAGGTCTGATTCAGTGTCTTTCGTTTTAACAGCTCAAACTTCAAGTGAATGACAAGATGAATAACTATGGCCCAGGAGATGATGTCAGTCTGAAGATAACTGGAGATCCTGGAGCTAGAGTTGGGCTGGTGGTGGTTGACAAGGCCGTGCATGTCCTTAACAAGAACAGACTCACTCAGACTCAGGTATAGTATGTTCCTCAAACATCATGACAAAATCAGCTCTGATTTAAAATGCATGCAACTTTCTTCCACCCTAGATCTGGGACAGAATAGAGCAACATGACACCGGCTGTACGGCAGGAGGTGGATTGAACAGTATGGGGGTTTTCAGTGATGCAGGTCTGATGTTTGAGTCAAACACCGCAGGCGGAACCAACACCAGAACAAGTACTTCTTTGTCCATTTCATACTCTAGTTTTATTTACTTTTTCGTTGGTCTGATCTTAAATGTTGTACTATGAATTTCTTCTTGAGTTGTTGTTTGGAATATCCATACTTGATTAGATTTAAAAAATCTAATCCTTTAACATCATTTTTACAACATACTAATTCGTTGAAATGAATTGTCCTCTAGTGCCCGATTGTCCATCTGTTCCTTCAAAGAGAAAACGAAGAGCTGAGAGTCGCCTTCAGATCTCTAGTACACTGGGTGAGATTTTACTCTTGCCATTCAAAACAGAATGTATCTTCTGGGCTTGTTGTTGCTGTGTTAAAGATCCAGAGCATCGCTCTTCACTAACATTGTCTTCTCAGCTGGTCAACACTCTGGTGAACTGAAGCAGTGCTGCATTGATGGGATGAGGGATAATAAACTCGGCTACACCTGTGAAGAAAGAGCCACCTACGTCGTAGAAGAGGAAAAGTGTGTCAAGGTCTTCTTGGAATGCTGCAATGAGATGAAAAAACGCAAAAACATGAAGACAGAAGAGGAGGAGATGATTCTGGCTCGCAGTAAGTATTAACTGATTAAGATTGTTCCAATATCTTAAGTGCTCTGTGTCAAAATGTGAAGGTTTTACAGTGTTTCATTATGTTTACCTCAACTGTAAGTGGAACTTTTACAACTGCTAAGTCCATTTTTCCACATTTAAGTCAATTCAGTAGTGCTTTATACAATAAAGATTGTTTCAAAGCAGCTTCATAGTAATAAACAGAAAATAAGTAAATAAGTAATAAGTATAAATAATTATCCATCTGTTTGGTGGTTATGTATTACACATTTAAATTCCTTAAAAACTGCAATGACTAGTTTCTCTGCAGTAGATCATTTGTAAGCTTTTATTTCTCTGAATTCATTAAGATAAAGCTGACTTACCTCAATAAGCACAGAATGAAGCCATTCTCAACTCGAACTTGCATGATTCCAGTGGCAGTGATTGATACTGGAATTTTGAATCTTGGGTTCTTTGGAAAATAGGAAATGTGTATCATAATGAAAGTGGATAGTCATCAGAGACAATATTGATGAAATTTATTTGATCATCATAATCTGATGTGTTACTGTTTTTATCTGTTACAACAGGTGATGATGATGATGATGATGACTATTATACAGACTCTGATGAGATTGTGTCACGTACTCAGTTCCCTGAGAGTTGGCTTTGGGAAGAGATTGATCTATGCGAAAACTGGTGAGTATTGCAAGAGACTTTTGGACAAAAGCTGTAAATTAAGCCTCATTCACAAAACAAAGAACATACATTGTTTCTCAATTATTCTTGATATTATGCATTTTATGCACTGTTCCCCACTAGAATGTTTAGTTTTAGCTGCAAGGAAACTGATTCAACGTCAACAACATGAAATTACATCCACTAGTGCCGTTCATAAATGTTAATAGAGATGGGAACTTCTAGACGAGTGAGGAGTTTAGAGTCTGAATAAATATTAGAGCTGGAGACAGTTTCAAAATAATAAAAAAGAGTGCAGAATACAAATTATTTTTTTTTAAAGACAACAGTATTTAATGTGCTTATATTTCAAAAACACCCGAATCTTGTCCTGGTAAGACAGTAATGCTTTTAGGTTGCCCGGTTAATAATGCTTTTTAGCCTGATATGTATTTAGATGGTAAATAACCATTAGAAGAGTACTTGAAAATTTCTTATTTTTAAATGTATTTTCCTTATATTGCAGTCCAGCACCAGTCACAGATAAAAGGATCTACCTGAAAGACTCTATCACTACATGGCAGATCTTGGCTGTCAGTCTGTCACCAACACTTGGTAAGATGAAGCTGCAAACGCAGGATTCATGGTCTGAAAAACATCATCCTCCAGGAGCTGCTGCTTTAAAAGCTTCTGTGTGTCTGTGTTCCTCCTCGAAGGCATCTGTGTGGCAGAACCAGAGGAGATCGTCGTTTTTAAGCCCTTTTTCATTGACCTCAAGATTCCTTATTCAGCTGTGCGCGGAGAACAACTGGAAATCAAAGCCATTATTCACAACTACACACCGAAGAAGCTGAAGGTAGATCTGATTTGATATTAAAGATACAGTAAGATTTATGGTATACATTAAAATCACATGGATCATAATAACCATTTCTGCTTGAGTCAAATAATTTACTAATGACAGCATGCATGGATTCTGAGTCATTTTAGTTTTTAAGCTGCATGTGACTCAAAATGAAGAAAGTATAGGATAATAATCAATGCTAAAACTGAAATGTTAGTCATCACACTTTTCATATTTGATTTATTTTGGAGGAAGTTTCCTCTAGATATTGAAGCGATTTGAGTCTCGCTCTCCTGTTTTCTCCAGGTACGTGTGGAGTTTATGAAGACAGAAGATGTTTGCAGCTTCGCGAGTAAGAAAGGCAAATACAGAATAACAGTGGAGGTTGACAAAGAGTCCAGCAGAGCGGTTTCATATGTGATTATTCCCATGACACTGGGAAATCACATGATTGAGGTCAAAGCCGCAGCATATGATTCTGTCCACACTGATGGAGTGAGAAAGAGCCTGAAGGTGGTGGTACGTCTGATGATAACTGTTTCAATTGATTTGGTCATTTGTTACACAATGATCAATAGGTGATTGTCATATTTTAAAGAGATAAACTAGAGCTCTGTGGGCAGTTAACTTACTCTCTCTCTCTCTCTCTCTCTCTCTTTCAGTCTGAAGGTGTGCTGATTCCATTACATAACCAAAAAATGGAGCTCAATCCTGTTAAGAATGGTGAGATTTACTGTGAACCATGGAAACTTTATACTTCATCATAAAATCATTTAATTAATGTCATTTTACTTCTATCCAGTCAAGAGAAAAAAAAATCTACAAATATCATTATAGCTCCAGCCAATTCAGATCACTGTCAACTCCTCTTCTTCTTGCTCAATACACACCAAAAGTGTGCAAAATATGATCAGCACATGACCCATGACTCTTCCTTCATCTTCCTGTTCTTCATTCCAAATAAAACAGGAGAAAAACCTATAATTGTTAAAGCCGACATACCAGCTGATCGGGTTCCAGACACTCCTGCGAACACATTCATCACGATTGTTGGTAAGGAAAAAGACGTTTTCATGAATGTTTAATGATTATTTCTTAAAAGTTATTTGCATGTTTTGTTTAACTAGAGTTGAAGTCTTGTATCTACAATCATTTGGATACATCTGTCAAGTCCTAAATGTATGAAGTTTCTATAGCAGTACGTCAAGCTTTTGTCACTCAGTCATTGCATGTGCCTCATCCAATTGAGTTTACATGTTCCACTTCCACATAAATGCTTCTCTGCAAAACAAACAGTAATTTGAGCTTCAGTCTCCACACTATGAGGAAATTCAAAGAAAATAAGCAAAAAGCTGCCGTGGTGCCTTTTATGTTTCTGTAATGAAGGGCTAGTCAACGGATGAGATCCAAAAGCAGGCTTTATTGAAAAGCAGAATGGTCAGACAGATAATGGTCGAACATCAGCAAACAGGAATGGTAGAGGCAAAACAACGACGAGGTGATACAGCAGGCATAGGACGGGCAGAGAACATTCATAAACGATAATCCAGGCAGACAGGACAGTAGGGCAGGCAGCAAGGGTCATACACGATAAATCCAGACAGGGTAATAACAAGAAGACAAAAACAGGAAAATAACGCTCAGAGTTGTACCAGAAAGGAAACAATACTTCGCAAGGTGGAAGTGGGTGAGTGGAGCTTTTAGAGGGGTGAAAGTAATTAGTGCTAAGGAAATGTGCTCCAGCTGGCGGAGTGATCAGTGATTGGGTGAGGCCTTATGGGAAATGTAGTTTGTGTGACTGAATGTGAGTGTGAGTGAGTGTCCAAAGTGAAGTGCCCTCTAGTGGCTGACTCGGGCACTTCAGCTGAAATCGTAACATAACCCCCCTCCTAAGGAGTGGCTTCCAGACACTCAGAAAAAAGACTGGGGATTTAGGAGGGAGGTGAACTAAGGGGTGGTATGGAGGGCCAGGTCCATGTAGTGGGGGTGACTGTGGTGAATGTAAGTGCATGGTTGGAGGGAACGGGTTGTGTTGACGGCCAGGCCGGGACAGGGTGTGCAAGTGGCCAGGGCGGAACAGACTGTGCAGGCGGCCAGGGTGGCACGTTCTGTGCAAGCGGCCAAGGTGGCACGGTCTGTGCAAGCGGCCAAGGCGGCATGGTCTGTGGAGGCGGCCAGGGCGGATTTCTAGATTCCCAGGTCTGCTCAGAAAAATCTGTAACATATATTAAAGGACAGTTAGTAGGGACTGCTAGGGCTACCACCGGGTAGAACCGGCAGTCAGACGAATCGAGGTTGACAGACAGAGCAGGGCTGACAGACAGAACGGGGCTGACAGAGGGTTCTAGGCTGACCGAGAGTTGTGGGATGACCGATATTTCAGGGGCGACAGACAGTTCAGGGGTGACCGACAGTTCAGGGGTGACAGATGACTCAGGGCTGGCAGACGATTCAGGATTGATAGATGGCTCATGGTTGACAGTCAGTTCGGGTGTGACAGACAGTTCAGACAGTTCGAGGTTGACAAATAGTTTGCAGAGAACAACGGACACCTCCAGGGGTTCTGCAGCAGATGCTGCCACCTCTGGAGGTTCTATAGTTGAGCTTACGGGATCAACGGGAGGCTGAGGGACCGACTTAGCAGCTCCTTCTTGAGGCAGGTGAGGGGCCTGAATTCCCTCTGGGGACAGGTCAGAGGTTACCGTCTCCTCTGGAGGCTCAGAAATTGGAACTGATGTGTGTGTAGCTCACACACAATAAATGGCCATAGCCATCACAAACAGGGCAGCATCCTCTGATATCTTAGGCAAAGCAGTAGAGAAGGGAGCAGTCGTTGGAGGCTGGACAGGCGTGACGTGAACCGTCGGAGGCTAAGCAGACGTGGTTTGAACCTTTGACAGTTGAGTAGACATGACTCGAACCTTTGGCTGCTGGTCTGGTATGACTTGAACTGTTGGCTGATTGTTAGGTATTGTTTGCAGAGCTGACGTAGCGTGAGCGGTGGGTTGCTGGGTTGGCGTGGTTTGAGATGTAGGTTGTTTGGCAGGCATGGTTAGAACCGTGGATTGCTGGGCAGACGTGGCATGAGCCATTGGCTCAGATGTCAGAGGGCATGGAAATGCATTGGATCCAGGAAGCGTAGGAACGGGCTCGAGGAGTGCTGGAGCGTGCTCGTGGAGAGTTGGCGCAGGCTCATGGGGCACTGAAGCGATCTTTTTACGGCGCGGCTTGCGCTTACGTCGGGGTTGAACAATTGGCTAGATTCACAATGACCTGCGACGACTTGACTTGACTCACAGCGACCTGCGACGACTTGACTTGACTCACAAGTCAAAATCAGATAACTCACAAAGATAACAAGATCAGATAACTCACAAAAGTCCTGCATATAGTCCTCAATAGATGATTTCCCTTGCCGAAGTTGCAGGAGCTGATCGAAGTAATCCATTCTGAGAGGAACGTTGATGAAAAGCCGCTGGATCTCGGTGTGGCGAAGTATTCTGTAATGACAGAGTATGTTTAATAAACACAACCTCTGATTAAAACATTTTAATTCAGTGTAACGGTTCCTTCGTTTTCTTTTTATATTTATTACAAGTCCATCCGATTGATATGCATCAATCTTTAAACATGACTTCAGTCGTTTGTTTTGGACAAGAGTCTAAAATGGCGACTCAGTAATATAACATTTAAAAATATCAAGTATTAATGGAGACGTTGTTCTCCACCGCGCCGTCACAGCTCTGCCTCACATTGTGCTGCACTTATTTATTGCCCTTCACAGGATTGATTGGTCAGTAATAAGTTTAAAAAGGCTATTCGGTAATGTAGCATACGATGTTTAGCTAGATCTCCCTCACATGAGCTGAGTCCATTGAAAGCTGCATCCGAAAGCCGATTACGTAACCGCAGTGCGACGACGGCTGTAGAAACCATTCAAAAATAGAATCCCTGCCCACAATTCTTTCATTTTTTATGGAATATTGCAGTACTTATTGTAAATTATTATCTATGGTGATCTCTCTTGCAATGACATCTCTGATGACATATTACTGGCAAGAGGGATCCAATCAATTCAGCTCATCATCACAAAAATAACAAAAGCTGAGAGAAAAAAAATCTCAGCCTGCATTTGCTCTTATTCCTCCAGGTGAACAGGTCTCTCAGACAGTCGAGCAGGCCATCAGTGGAGACTTCATGGGTCGCCTGATTGTCCAGCCCCGTGGATGTGGAGAGCAGAACATGATCTATATGACTCTACCTCTCATTGCCACTCATTATCTGGACAGCACCAATCAGTGGGAGGTTATTGGCATTGACCGCCGTAATGAAGCCATTACCCATATCAGCACAGGTCAGCAGGATAACAGATATAAAGAATAATAAATATTAAATAAATAAATACAAATAAATATTTTTTGTATTAAGGTTATCAGCGGCAGCTGGGCTACCGTAAAACAGATGGATCCTACGCTGCCTGGAAAGACAGGCCGAGCAGCACTTGGTATTTTCATTTCAATCAATTTAATTTGTTTTTATATATTTTCATGCCCAGTTTCTTTTATGATTATTAGTAACAAATTATTATTTGATACCAATTTGTATTTGTTTCTGTCTATTAAAGGCTGACCGCATATGTGGCCAAAATCTTCTCCATGGCCAATAATCTTGTTACTATAGAGGAGAATGTGATCTGCAGCGCCCTCAAGTGGCTGGTTCTCAACAAACAACAGCCAGACGGCTCCTTTAGAGAGGATTCAGCTGTAATTCATGGAGAGATGGTGGTAAGTTGAACATCACTATGACTAGGTTTGGGAATTGAATATCGATTCCAGAATACCTAAGGTCAATGAAAATTTCGATTGCGCTTATCGATTCCTCTGTGCGCAGTTTTTCTCAATCGATTTGACAAATTGCAGTGAACACTTTGTAATTGTGAAAACAGATTTTCATTCATGTCGTTCTACACCCGTAGGACCTTCGTTTGGAACACAAATGAAGATATGTTTGATGAAATCCGTTGGTTCAGTGAGTCTCTATTGACAGCAAGATAATGAACACTTTCAATGTCCAGAAAGATACTAAAACATATTTAAAACAGGTCATGTGACTACAGTGGTTCAACATTAATGTTATAAAGCGACGAGAATACTTTTTGTGCGCCAAAAAACAAAATAACTTTTCAACAAAATCTAGTGATGGACGATTTCAAAGCTTTGCGAATCTTTTGTTTCAAATCAGTGGTTAATTTTTTTCATCGTGGTGCGATTCTCCTGGTGACCACTAGGGTCCTTATCACACCACTTAAAATGATATTAAATATTAGTATTTATTATAAATCTGTGCTTGTGTAATAAACTTGTGAATTATGAACCAAAGCAAGATATTTTTTTAAAGCCTAAATTTCTGCATGGATTCAATTGTTGTCCAATGTTTAATTGATAGGCCTGGTAAAAAATATTTTAGCAAACTACATTTGCTGATTCAGGGTACGTTTACATGACAACAATGTACTAAAAATGGAAAAGTATTTCCTTTGCATTTTTTCGCAAACAAACAACGTTGTCAAAATGATCCCTGGGCGGTATTCCAGAAAGCAAGGTTAACTTACCGTCACATATACCCTGAACTCAAGGTTGATTAACTCAAACCTTGCTTACTCCAGGTATGCTGGTTCCAAAAACGCATCAGGGAGTAAGTTCAGCAAACCCAGAGTATGTTCCCGGTTCACACACAAGACATTCTCAACCGAGCGACGAATCGATGATTCACCATGGAAACAGACGCTGAGAAAAAGCACGCCATTCCACTTCCTCCTTCTTCTTTTGTTTAATGGCGATTTACAAAACCTACTTAGTGCACATCGCCACCTATTTGATGATTGTGTAATAATTTTTTCAATCTTTTTATTGAATAAGTAATCTTTATTCACTGAGAATAAGACTTATATTGTTTGTTTGATGCTAAATATATAAGATATTACATATGCATTTTATTACAGAAATTATAGAATAGAAAACGTCCTGTTATAAAAAGTAAAAAAAGCACATCAGATGTGTGTGATTACAATAAAATAATTACATATATTATATTATATATAAATTGAATAAACATTTAAACATTATAATAGTGCTTTATACTTTATACATATATGTACGTATGTATTGTATAATATAATATAATATATATATATATATATATATATATATATATATATATATATAACAGTAACTATGTACAAATTTAGAAATGTAGTTACCGTGATAAAACTATATTAATTAAATAACACACATCTGAATACCTCTTAAGAAAACTAACCCTCAAACTTAACCTGCTCCGGAGCAGGTTATGTTCAGAGAGTAAGTTGCTACGGTTACTTACATACCCTGAAAGTTACCTCAGTTTTTGGAACCGAAAGTTGAGGTTATCAGCTTACTTACTCTTAAACATAGCTGGGTATGTCACATAACTTGCTTTCTGGAATACCCCCCAGGTCACACGGATCTGCGAAAACAACTAAAAGTGCTGTATTCTGCTGCCAGGCCAGTAGTTGGCGATATCACTTAAAAAAAAGAAACACTATGCGCCTATAGACTGCACACGTAGTACTCATGCGCATGACGTCAAACGTTTTCACAAAATTCAATTTTTTGTAGTTTTCACAGATGGTATCATTTTCATTCCCCCCAAAACGTTGTTGACATGTAAATGACGTTCTGTTTTTTGACGTTGTGTAAACTTCCCTTTAATAAGAAAACACATTTTTGTGATGCCGTTTGTGTTTTATTCCAGGGTGACGTACGAGGCAAAGATGCCGATGCCTCTCTGACGGCCTTTGTTGTGATTGCCATGCAAGAGGGCAGAGAGATCTGTGCTGAATCAGTTGGTGTAAGTACACCTCCTCCACTGTTTTGTTCATCAAAAACATTAAATTATAAATTAACAGCTGATCCCCCCCCCTTACACACAATTTTATAGAGTCTGCATGAAAGCATCAAGAAGGCTGTTTCATTCTTAGAAGGTCGACTTCCAAAACTGACCAATCCTTATGCTGTTGCGATGACGTCCTACGCCATGGCCAGTTCTGAAAAACTCAAAAAAGACATCTTGATGGCACATTCCAGCGAAGGAAAAGGTCAGTAACCAGTGATCGAAAAGACTTTACACAACATGGAACAATTCTAACCCAAACCCAAGTGTAAATAATGGAAGAGTTGTCAAAGTTTTGTGGCATAATGATCGCTGCCTGTTGGTGTCAATAACAGTAATGGAATGAATAGAGAAGCAACAGCAACGCAGTCCTGTTTCTATTCCTGATTTGTGTTTGAATCAGACGGCAGGTCCTGGACTGTCCCTGGACAGCCTCATCACTCACGAGAGGCGACGGCCTATGCTGTGCTGGCGCTTGTGAAAGCCAAAGACTTCGATAAAGCAGGAGAGGCAGTGCACTGGCTGGGCAGACAACAGTCCCATTATGGTGGTTCTGGAACCACACAGGTACACGAACATCTCATCATTTGACTGTGAGAAACAGGAGCAGAACTCGTCTTTGAAAGCTTTTCTGTGCTTTCTAGGCGACCATCATGGTGTTCCAGGCCGTGGCAGAGTATCGCACACAGGTGAAGGACCTACAAAACTTCAATCTGGACGTGGAGCTGTCTGTGGCAGGAAGAAGCAAACCTGTCAGATATACTATTAAAAGAGATAATTCGCATCTTACACGGTCAGACAAGGTGAGGAGTAACTCATCTACCTGCTTCAAATTGAGTGCTGCTCATATCAGTTGGATGATTTTGTTGTATCATAATAAGTGAGGAATTTTGGGAGTTTTGTTATTCGTCATCCATCATATTTAGTTGTCTATGTCAATAGTGTTGTGTTTAGTCAATAAAACAAGTGGTGCTCACTGCAGAGCCAAATGATGTCCACCTCGACCTCGACATAATGAGTAGAGCTTAATTAAGTTTAGGGAAAAATTCAAGTTAGAGTTAGGGTGTGGCTGGACCTTCAAGCTGCACCCATTGTGTTCAGAGAGGGGGAGCTGGACATCAAGCTCCACCCACTGGCTCTGCAGTGAGAAGCCACTCCAATAAATGCTTCAGGTATCTCTGTTACATCATGGATTTGATTATTCTGATGATATTCGCTCAACAGTTGGAGATCAACAAGGACTTCAATGTGACGGCTAAAGGAACAGGAACAGCCGTTCTCTCAGTGAGTGTTCATGAGCGTTTATATGATCAAGAACAAGATTAAAGTGTTTGAACATCTAATGTGAGACGTGCTGCTGTTTTCAGGTTCTGACGCTGTATTACGCCAGACCTGTTGAGAAGAAGTCTGACTGTACATTATTTGATCTGACTGTTAAAATGGAAAGAGACCCTGAAAGTAAGATGGACAAGAGTTAATTCTCCAAAATACCTAAATGTGTGTTATTGTTTTTTTTATTTTTATTTTAATGATTTTTTTTCCCTTTAGCAAAACAACAAGGAGCCATTGAAACCTTCAAGCTCACTATGGAATTCTTGTACGTGAACAAATTTCCTTTAACACTTTATTTTAGTGTCATAGTTACAGTTAATATATTAATAACTATAATATGTAGTTAATTAATATTAGTCAGTACTTAAATTTATATTCACAATGTAACAAAAACACCTTAAAATAAAGTATAACCAATTTTCCTAATATGTTTATTTTTATGTCAAGATACCATTTTTTTCACACATGGTTTGTTTGCTTCGTCGGAGTTTGATCCTGCGCTACGTTTTCCCACAATGCAGATACACTTTGCTCCTCAAAGAAAGATAATTCAGAGACGAGCAGCTATTTTATAGTAATTCTGACATCAAATGGACTCTGGTTCGCACCAAAAGCTTTAGTGTGAAAGCAGCAGTAGAATCAGTTGATGAAGCAAAACCGAGACCTGTTAATAAAACTCGCCCTTGATCTGTCTTCACAGCTACAAAAAAGAAGGAAGCCTTGCCACCATGACTATTCTGGACATTGGCATTCCGACGGGATTTACTGTGGAAAGCAAAGATCTTGAAGAGGTATTATGATGATAAACTGATGCCTCACATCTTATAGCAATGAACAAACTATTCCATTCTAGAAACAAAAACTCATGAGCTCTGTGGAGCGTCTCAGCTCTAGTAGCGTATGTGTAAATAGAAGAAGAATCTAATAATCTACTGACAGGACATTTTGATCATATCCTGTACTGATTTTTACTTCTTATTTTCTTGCTCTCAGTTGTCCAGAGGGAAGGAGAGATACATTCAGAAATTTGAGATGGATAAAGTGCTGTCAGAGCGAGGATCCCTCATCCTCTACTTAGATAAGGTATTTCAACACCCTGTGTTTGCCTGATAGTTTCAACTCATTTTCTTTTGACCTGAAAACCATGCGCTTCACTTTATATTTCTATAAGGTATTGCAGAGTTCTTGATTTTGATAGGCTGACAGATGTTCCAAAATGCTCATTAATATTCAGTAACTGCATGATCATGTGGTTCTTTTTCATTTTTTACACTAAAAAAACAGATTTCTGTATTTGAATTGCTTATAACATTTCCATCTATTTTGGTTCCATAGTTTTAAACAAATGAATAAACTGAATGAGTCTAAAATTTGTCAGTTATGCATGTATGAAACACGTAAGATTTAACACTGCTTTTAATTAATTAACCATTTCAACAGTTTCAATGGTATGTTAACTCTGTAGTGTGCACACACATGAACACTAGGTAGGCAGTGTTAATTGAACACGAGCGTTTTTCTGTGTATTACATAAATCTTATCTTATGACTGACAAAATTAAATCACATTCAGTTTATTCATTTATGTTAAAAATATCTCACCCAAAGTGTACAATATGATATGTAATCATAAATTTGCCTTGGTTTCTGTATTTTTAGGTTTTGTCTACAAAATCACAAAGAATTTCCTTCAGGATGCACAAGATTCTTGATGTGGGTCTGCTTCAACCGGCTGCAGTCACAATATATGAGTATTACTCACCCAGTAAGCTATTGCTGCTCGTCAATAAACACAAACACATACTTCTGTTTCATTAAAACATTTTACTGTATTGTCCAGAAAATAAGTTGCAAATTGCATTCGCATATAATGAAATTAATTAAACCCACGTTTGTTTTTCTTTTCCAGCTGCACGCTGTACAAAGTTCTTCCACCCTAATCGCACAGACGCCGCTCTATACAGAATATGTAAGGGAGACCTGTGTCAGTGTGCAGAAGGTATTATCCCACACACATAAGAACACTGCAGGAACAGTGTAAAGAGATCATATCCTGAAGCACTGCATTTTATTTTAATCCCTGTCCACGTGTTATGCTAGTCAAAGCGTCAGATTTAGTGCTAAATTTAGTACTTGAAACAGGCCTTTAATGTCACAGACTCTTCAGTTTAGGCTAGAATAATCTCCTCCACGTCTAGATTTAACCCTTGGAAAAAGAGTTAAAAATTCAGTTATGATTTACTATTGAATTTGAATGACTGTTAACTTCTCTGAACACAGAAAACTGCACTTACCAGACGAAAAAGAAAGTAGACGAAGACAAGCGTTTGGATAAAGCCTGTGAAGCTGGCATGGATTATGGTAAACCTATTCAGTTCTCTGAGTTAATTCATGTTCAATTCAATAAATTAAGATTCATTATTTTCACACTCACATTTTGCTCTAAACCTGAATGAGTTTCTTTCTTCTGTTGAACACAAACGAAGATATTTTGAAGAATGTTGGTAATCAAACAGGTGACGGTAGCCTTTGACTTCCATAGTATATTTTTCCTACTATGGAAGTCAGTGGCTACTGTCAACCAGCATCCTTCGAAATATCTTTGTTTGTGTTCAACAAAAGAAACTCATACAGGTTTGGAACAACTAGAAGGTGAGTAAGTGATAACAAAATGTTTTGAGTAAACTATCCCTTTAATCTAGAAAAATGACAAACACATCATAAATTTGACTTGTGTACTTTATTCTCCTGTGTGAAGAACAGACACAAATCGATGTTGTTATTCACTGAATATATTACCTTCAACTGAGCTGAATAGTCAGTGAACAATGAACAGAGAGCGTATAAATGCAATTTTAAAAAGTTTGACCTGAGCCTTACAGCTCTACAAGTAGATAACTGTAATGATAAGCGGGTCAACGAACTGAGATCCAATTGAAAGCTTTATTAAAGACAGAATGGTGATAACAGGTAGGGTCAGAAACCAGGAAAGTGGAATGTCAGAGGAAAGGCAGAGTCGTAATCGTTTAACAGGCGGGTAGATCGAGGCCGGCAGCAGGTAAACAACAGTCCAATAATCCAAAGCAGTGAATCCAACAAGGCAGGCAGAGAACAATCAGAAAACGGGCAGACAGGCAGAAAACAAGACGGGGAAAACAAACACGGTAAATAAACGCTCTGTAATGACCACTAAAAGCAAATCAAGACTTCGCGACTGTGTGTGTGGAGCTTAAATAGTCCGGGTGATAGGCTACAGCTGGCTGGGGTGATCAGTGACAGGGTACAGGGCTTCTGGGAAATGTAGTGCGCGGGTGTGAGTGAGTGTGTGATAGTGGATTGTGGGAAGTGAAGTCCAGTGATGAGTGAGTAACAGTCCGGGGTGGAGTGCCCTCTAGTGGTTGTTCTGGGGAGTCCAGTTGACAATCCTGACAATAACATTATAACATGTATGTTTGACAGTTTATAAAGTCTCATTGGCGGGGATGGATCTGGCATCTGACTCTGACATCTATCACTTGAAGGTGGAGCAGGTGCTGAAAGAAGGTACTGTTCAACATTCTCTCCATGTTTCTCCACTGATCATGAAATGCATTTGAAATGTGTCTGATTCCAGTTAAATGATGTTTGTCCTCTCAAATACATGTTCAGCATGAGGCTAAACTGCATTGTAGAGAAAGTGTTTCCTGAACGCTGTTCTGTCCTGTAGGCACTGATGAGGATGTTGAGGGGAAAGTCAGATCATTTTTGGCTCGTCCCAGTTGCAGAGAACATTTAGGATTACAACAAGGCAAGTCGTACCTCGTCATGGGCAAATCCACTGACCTGCCACGGCTAGGAGGAAGGTAAGTGTCCTCTGTTTCCTGAGATTTTTGTATTTAAAGTATATTTTTTGCTCAGTGATGTGACGCTCCAAATTCGTCCAGATTTTTTCGACGGTTTTGTTGTTTCTGTTATTTCAAAGATAAATTAAGAAATATAGTTCATACGAAAATTGCTTGAATACACATCTATAATGAACAACTTTTCTGAATTTAATGATTTTTGTGAGGCACCACTTATGTGGTGTAGCTGTAGAAATTGAAGAAAAAAGCTGAAATTCTTTTATATAGAATTGCTATGGCATAACCATCGTGCAGGAAACCCATTCGACACTCGAAAAGATATCATTTAAGTAAATGTAGTCATTCTCCGAAAAAATATTTGTTGAAAAATTTGTTTTTCGGAAATGTATGAAACCAACATATATGATATAATGGCTTTTATCACCTTGGACATCCTTATTTGTCATTGCCCCTTATACTGGAAATGATTCATGTGTTACCAAGGCTTTTATGTCTTCACTTTTCTGTTGTTTTTAGTCTGCAGTACATCTTTGGAGAGGAGACCTGGGTTGAATACTGGCCGACAAGAGAGGAAAGCCAAGCTAAACAATACAGAGATCAGTACATCGGCATCACTGAACTCGAGGGTAGCCTCCTCAGAGAAGGATGTCCTACATAATTATATAACCATTTGTTGATTACAGAAAATTAAACATCCCTTGCAAACTTTCAATGAATCTTCATTATATAGTTTTGTCAAAAAAAACTTGTAATTTTATAAAGAACACACTGACTGAATAAAAACTGAAAAAATGTTTGTTTTGGACTCCAATTATTCATTGTGTGACATACAGTGCCTGGCAAAAACATCCATTATTCTTTTGTCATTCTGAATTACAAACCCAAAATTATCAGTATATCAGTATACTGTGTCTCAGGATAATAATCATAAAAGACATTACAGTACTTTAAGGACTGGGCATTGACAAATTTCACCATAAATGCATGTAAGTCACTTATATCATAATAATGTTACAATAATAACTTTTTAATGACATAATTATGTTTCTACTCTATTCAATTTGAAATATAAACATTAGTGGCTGCCATAACTTGTATTTATAACTGTTTTATTCAGACATACATTAAAGCAGGTTAAGTAAAAATATAATGAATATGGAATATAGTCCATGCTCCTCCCTACAGTGCACTTTTATAGCTAATGGTCATTGAACGGCTTTCCGTGATTGAAAAACCGAAATGGAGAATGGAGAATGATGATGATATAATGATATTCATTTGTGCTTATTTTTGTGCTGCAACCAGTAGTAAAGAGGAATAGATAAATGAGTGATATATATACCCACAAGCCCCGAAAGAATCATTATTCAGATTGTGAATCTGGAAGACATCTGTGCAAATAAAGGCTAAATTATTCCAAGGTAAATGTAAAATTAGAAGGAAAAACTCCAATGGAAGGAAAAACCCAAATTAGCTATATGCCAACATTATTATAATTTAACTGTACTGAAGTATTGCAGTAATAAAAACTGACCCTGCAGATGTCAGAAGACCAATCAGATTGGACGTAGCGCCATATTTACAAACAGTTTGTGCCAGAGCAAACACTCCTGGTGTTAAAAAACTACTGTCAGGATTTACTAAAGACGTAAACCAGACTCAAATTTGCGCTGCTCTTGGTAAATTGCGTTGGTCGTAATGGAAATGATCCGGCTGCACGTCGTCAGTAAATCATTTACAGAACTTTCCACTTCCATTGGCGCTTTTTTCTCGAGTTAATTTGCCCTGTTTAGAACATTTGTCCCATAATCATGACATCTCTACAAAAGCAACCCACCCACCCAGTGGCACGAAAAATGTGACAGTTCAGTTCACTCAGGATAACAAGTTCAAAATGAGTCTCACTGAACAGGTGGTAAACGTTGAGAAAATTAAAAAAAATTAGCTGGAAAAATTGAATAAATACATTTTATTTAGTGCAATTAGGTTCTTACAAGAGAAGAAAAAAGTGGTTTCTTAAAAATCTATTGCTTTTCTATGCAAATTGGCTTGACGGTCATGTTTGACCAAATGGTTATGAGATTATAAATGATCTGTGGGGTATTTGGAGCTGAAACTTCACAGACATATTCTGGGGACACCAGAGACTTACATACCATATTGTAAAAAGGGGTGTAAATATGTTTGCATGTACAGTTCAGGACAGTGGTGTGTTTTGTCTGTGCTGTATGAATGCTGTAAATATTGGTTGAGGTACCTCTTGGATGAGGACATCATTCTGGATGTGATACAAGTTCACAACTCCTAACTCGCCGAATCGATCCCCATCTAAATGTTTTCATGAGCTTATATTTGTTTAGTAATCTATAAAGGCCTTAAAAAGAGTGAAACAGAAACTTGCTTTCAATTCTCATGCGACATTTACAGAAAGAAAGCCTCATGTAATATTCTCAATCCAAGATCATTTAAATAAACATTGTTTTTAAAGAAAAATGGCACGTGAAATACTGGAGGACAGATGGACATTTGTAATTTCATTTTGCAAGTCAACCAAGTTAAAAAAGTACTTTTTCTCTGATATTTTGGAGAGCTACTCGAACTTATACTGCATATTTCTGTGTATATATATATATATATTGAGAAAATTCTTTTGAGCAATTGTGATCTCTAATTTCTAGTTTACTATGAGTTTGCATATGAAGGTACAAACACTTTTGCGAAATAACTGGGTGGAGAAATCAGGAAGTCAGCAAATTCTAACCTGCACAAAGTTTGTGTGGCTCACCTAACATCAACATATTTCATTTATTTTCAATTAAGATATTTACACAGCCAGTTGAAAAATAAGTTAGCTTGTAGTTGCAAAAGTTTTTTGTTGGGTGATTCTCAAAATCTAAACTAATATTTCCTTGCACCTTCATCCTCCAGCAAAGACAGGAAAAAAGATCTTATCTTTTATCTTTGCCATTGGTGGATGTGGTTTGCCATGTCACCCTTAGTCTGAAGACAAGACACAAGCATCTTTTCTAGTGAAACTGGGTGGAGAACACAATTAACAGTTAAACGCTTCTTTTGAAGTTGCACAAAACAAATGCACACCAATAGCCTATCTTCTGCGTGATCATTCTTCAGTTATTTCACAATGATGATATCTTGAAACGAGGAGGGACGTAGATGAATGATAAAAGACGAAACAGTTTTAGCCACTAACACAAACAAAGGAGCAAGTGAACATGATGCATGTAGACGTAGTGACGCTGACTGCCACCGTTCTGTGCTTCCCTTTGCTCACATTATGTGACCCACTGTAAGTACATTCATTTTAATTTTTTTTTAAAAAAAGTATTGTTTCTTGTGATAAACAATTATAAATCTTAATTTTCACTTCCTCAGATTTGTTCTGTCAGCTCCTAACTTGCTGAGAGTGGGTTCCTCAGAGAACGTGTTTGTGGAGGCTCAGGATTACTCTGGAGGAGCTTTTGATGTAAAGATTATGGTGAAGAACCACCCGAAGAAAAAACAGGAAATACTGTCCAAATTAGTGACACTGACTGCAGACAACAATTACCAGATCCTTACGGATATAAAGGTGAGACCTCCGTAATTACAGTGCAGTGATGTCTCATTCTCATGATTTTATTAACATGTGATTCAGACTGACTGATTTTCTGTTATTCAGATCCCTGATGATCAGAACTACTTCTCTGATGATCCTCTGGAGAAGCAGTATGTGTATCTACAAGCTCAATTTAAAACACAAGTATCAACTACTGTGGAGAAAGTGGTCATGGTCTCATTCCAGTCTGGATATATATTTGTACAGACAGACAAGCCCATCTACACGCCTGCTAGCACAGGTACGATTCAGTGAAAACATGACAAATATAGAGTGAATTAATGCGCAATGTGAACATTAAATGCGTTACATCAGCTTCATAAATATTCTGTACTTTTGAACATATACTAGCAATTAAATAGAGGACAGATGGAGTGTGAATGGCCTATCAGAGGAGTTCTATCAGAGGAGTGATAATAAATTGCATTTTGCCTAAAACGTGTATATTTTGGAATATAAGCAATGCCGTCATAAAGCCGTTACAAGCCTACTGGATTTTTGTTGCTGTCATAGCTATAGTAATGCTTAGTAAAAAAGTTGTTAATGGTGTCATTTTGATTCAAAGTGGTTAACGTTGGCACATTAACATTGATTTAACATTAATTCAATCTAGGTTGTGACCCATCCATAAAATTAACCTAAATCTTACCTGTGCTAAGATACATTAAGGTCCTTTAGCACAGCTTTTAATAATAGAGCATTGTCGAAAACTTGATACTTGACGTAAAAATGCAGACTTTCAAGTCTTTTTTCTATGGAGTAGCATCACAACAATAAGATATTTGATTTTAGTTTGTGAAGTAATATTTGACCATTTATTTTCCAGTAAATTACAGGGTCTTTTCCTTAACTCCTGATCAACATCCATTTGATGGAGTTTCTGTCTCAGTCGATATCATGGTACTCAGTTAAGAACTTTACACGCATAGATGAAATAACTAAACCCTTATATTGACTTATCATTGCTTCCACTTGACAACAGCTAAATTTGTGTTGCATTTTTACTGTTTACAAGAATCCTCAAGGCATCACACTCAACAGAGATAAATTCCTACCAAAGAGAGGCATAAGGGCCCAAAACTTTCTTTTGCCTGAAATTGCCAGGTTTGTTGCACTATTCAGTGATGTTTGATCATTTAAATATTCAATTCCCATACCGGACACAGTCTCTGTTAATAAGACTGTTTTCTGGTGTTGTTTTGAAGTGCTGGGGTTTGGAAGTTGATTGCAAAGTTCACAAACACACCGCAAAAGAACTTCACTACTGAGTTTGAAGTTATGGAGTATGGTATGTTTACTGCCTCGTCTAGAAAACAAATTATTCTATTGTTGAAATATTGAATAACCGTTGAACTTTTGTTTTATTTTTGTAGTGTTGCCGAGCTTTGAAGTGACCTTAAATCCAAGAAAACCCTTCTTCTATGTGAACGAGCGCTCTCTGACAGTAGACATATCCGCTAAGTACGGCGGGAGTTTAGTTGTTTATGCAAACATCTAATCTACAGTAGTAGTTTTTCTACTGTAAAAAATGTCTATTTTTAATTACTGTGACATAAGTATTCACAGCGGTTGTTTCAAGATTTATCACAAGGCATGTAATATATTTGTTTGGTTAGGTACCTGTTTGGTAATAAGGTTAGAGGAAGTGCTTTTGTGGTGTTTGGTGTGATAGACAATGAGAAGAAAATCAGCATCGCTGCCTCACTGCAAAGGGTTCAGGTAAGTCATGCTTATACATTTTCAATTCAATTCAATTCAATTCAAATTTATTTGTATAGCGCTTTTCACGATACATATCGTTTCAAAGCAGCTTTACAGAGAACGGATGTCAACATTACAATTTAAAGAATACAGTTAGCAAATAACATAATTTAGTTAATTAATTTACAATCAGAGTAAGCAGTTTAACTGAAGTTGGAAGCAAAGAGCTCCCGGAAAATAAATTACATTAACAATAATTAGGATATAGAATTGGGCAATGTGCATGTTGATCCAGATGATTGCGTCTTCTGAAGTCCTCGCAGGAACTGGCGCCGTCTCTTCACAGGTGATGATCATCTGAGGTCTTCTGAAGAGGCTGGATCCGGACTGAATCCGGTGTCCCGAGGTCAAACAGAAAAGCAAAAGGAGAATAATTAGCGTTGCTGCTGTTCATAACTTTAAGCAAAGACAGTCATAATGAGCAATTGATCTGATATGAGATGCATTTATGTGAATGCTTGGCTAAAGAGATGTGTCTTTAATCTAGATTTAAACTGGGTGAGTGAGTCTGAGCCTCTAACATTATGAGGAAGGCTATTCCAGAGTTTCGGAGCCAAATGTGAAAACGCTCTCCCTCCTTTAGTGGACTTAGCTATCCTAGGTACAACCAGAAGTCCAGAGTTTTGTGATCTTAAAGAGCGTGACGGATTGTAGGGCAATAGAAGATCGGTTAAGTACACGGGAGCTAAACCATTTAGAGCCTTATAGGTCATTAGCAATACTTTATAATCGATACGGAACTTAATGGGTAACCAGTGTAGAGATGATAAAATTGGTGTTATATGATCATATTTTCTTGACCTGGTAAGAACTCTAGCAGCTGCAGTTTGTACTAATTGTAGTTTGTTTATTGAGGAAGCAGGACAACCAGCTAATAATGCATTACAGTAATCTAGTCGAGACGTCATGAAAGCATGAACTAACTTTTCTGCATCAGAAATAGATAACATATTCCGTATCTTGGCAATGTTTCTGAGGTGAAAGAAGGCTGTTTTTGTAACATATGAAATATGATTTTCAAAGGACAAGTTGCTGTCTAATATAACGCCCAGATCTTTAACTGTCAAGGATGGAGTAACAGCACATCCTTCTAAATGCAGACTGTAGTCTGAGAGATTCTGTGTACAGGTCTTTGGTCCAATAAGTAATACCTCAGTCTTATCAGAATTTAATAGAAGAAAGTTACTGGTCATCCAATGTTTTACTTCTTTAACACACTCTGTCAGTTGGGATAATTTAGAGATTTCATCAGGTCGTGATGAAATATATAGCTGAGTATCATTGGAATAGCAGTGGAAACTAATTCCATGTTTTCTTATAATATTGCCAAGTGGCAGCATGTATATTGAAAATAGTAGAGGGCCTAACACAGATCCTTGCGGCACTCCATAGTTTACTATTGTTATCTTAGATTTTTCCCCGTTTAAATAGACAAAATTGTGTCGGTCTGATTGGTAAGACCTAAACCACCGTAATGCCTGTCCCTGAATACCAGTGTAATTTTGTAGTCGGTCTAGGAGTATTTTATGATCTATAGTGTCGAATGCAGCACTGAGATCAAGTAACACTAGTATTGAGACACAGCCTTGGTCAGAAGCTAGAAGTAAGTCATTTGTCATTTTAACGAGCGCAGTTTCTGTGCTATGATGAGACCTGAATCCTGACTGAAATTTTTCATAGATAGCGTTTTTTTGCAAGAAGGAGCACAGTTGGGCCGAAACCACTTTTTCTAGTATTTTAGACATAAATGGAAGATTTGAAATGGGTCTGTAATTTGCCAATACATTTGGATCTAATTGTGGTTTCTTAATGAGAGGCTTAATAACTGCTAGCTTGAACGGTCGTGGGACGTGTCCTAGGGATAAGGATGAGTTGATAATATTGAGAAGAGGTTCTTCTGCTACAGGTAACAGTTCTTTCAGTAGTTTAGTGGGTATTGGATCTAATAAACATGTTGTTGGTTTAGACAGTAATAAGTTTATTTAGCTCTTCCTGTCCTATAGTTGTAAAGCACTGCAACTGTTCTTGAGGGGCGATAATTGAGGCTGAATCATAAAACTCTGTTAAAGGTTGTACATTTACAATTGTATTTCTGATACTTTCGATTTTCTCAGTAAAGAAATTCATAAAGTCATCACTGCTGAACTGTAATGAAATGTTTTGTTCAGATGATGTCTGCTTATTTGTTAGTCTAGCTACTGTACTAAACAAGAACTGTGGATTGTTTTGGTTATTTTCTATAAGTTTGTGGAGATGCTCGGCCCTGGCTGCTTTTAGAGTCTTTCTATAGCGGGACGAACTATCTTTCCACGCGATTCTAAAAACTTCTAAACGGCTTTGTCTCCATTTGCGTTCTAGATTACGAGTTTCTCTCTTCATTGAGTGAGTGATACTGTTGTACCATGGTACAGTATTTTTATCTCTAACCTTTTTAAATCTCATCGGTGCAACAGTATCTAATGTACTAGTGAAAATGGTGCACATGCTGCTAGTCATTTTCTCGAGGTCATTTGCGTGTTCGGGTACGATGAGCAGCTGAGACAGATCAGGCAGGTTATTTGTGAATTTATCTATAGTTGTCGGGAGAATTGTTCTGCCTTGTCGATATCGCGGCACAATCTGACAAATATCATCAGTATGCAGTACGCAAGTTAAAAGATAGTGATCAGAGACATCACTTTGCGGTAGAATTTCTATATCAGTAGGATTTATTCCATGTGATATAATTAAATCTAGAGTATGATTAAGACGGTGGGTGGGTCCAGTGACGTTTTGTTTGACCCCAAAGGAGTTTAGTAAATTTGTAAACGCAGCCCCTAACGCATCGTTTGTATTGTCTACATGAATGTCAAAATCTCCAACAATCAGAGCTTTATCGACGCTGACCAGTAGGTCTGAGAGAAAGTCTGCAAACTCTTTTAGGAAATCAACGTAATTTATACATTATAATCAAAGAAAACAAAGAGGGATTGCTTGTACAGTATGTTTGTAGTTCACCATAACTGCAGTTTCAGTATGAATATGCCTTTTTCTTTCAGAGTAACAATTATGCAACAGAAACATGAGATGTGCTCATAACAACCCTAATGTAATTGCAAAATAGGGTTTGTGAGTACTTTTTCCAGTATTACCGTAAAATAGTAAAAAAAAAATCTTTATAATAGTAATTTTATAAAATCGCAAAAATGTATGTCACATGAAGTTTCTGTTTAGTCAACCTGTGTCATTTACACTTCTTTTTTCCTATGTTAATTCATGTTTCCTTAGTTCCAGTTCATTGGTTGCTATGGTTACTCATTTGTGTATTGATCGATCCCACCTGTTCCTTGTTTTCTTCCCCCCTTTAGTCTGTGTATAAATAGGCCTCATTTTCAATTAAACTTTGTCTGTTCTCGTCGATATTTAGTGGGTTGTGTAAGTCCTACGGTTGTGTTACATGCTTATCAGGAGCTATTGGTAATAAAAGCAACTGCTGCAGTTGGATCCTGCCTCAAGAACTCTCCTTTACAGCAACCGACAAGTTATAGTTATATAAAATGACAAAATGTTTGTGACCACAGCTTTACAGTAATAATGCAAAATACTAAAAAAAACAAAAAAAAAAACCCTACTGTACAGGGAGTCGATGTCTCTCTATTTGTCTCTCTGTAGATATTTGACGGAGAAGGAGAGGCAAAGCTGACAGGAGAAATGATCAAGAAAAACTTCCCAGACATCCACCAGCTAGTTGGGAAGTCAATCTACATTTCAGTCAGTGTTTTAACAGAAACTGGTAAGAAAATTGAGCTGAGAGACAACAACCTTTTTGTAGCTAGAAGGTTTTTATATCCTAGCAGAACAAAGGCGAATTTGCATTGTTGACTTCACCTTGAAAAATGACTGATGATTATGTGTGTGTGTGTGTGTGTGTGTGTGTTTCAGGCAGTGAAATGGTTGAAGCTCACAGGAGAGGAATTCAGATTGTGACGTCACCGTACACCATCCACTTCAAAAGAACCCCACAGTTCTTCAAACCTGGAATGTCCTTTGATGTCTCGGTATAAAACAACGAAAAAATTGACAAAAAATTTAAGAACGGGATCATACTCCCCTCCGCTGGCCTTAGTTAAATGATGCTATTGTTTAATGTTTCTTTTTATTTCTTATTAAGGTCTATGTAACAAATCCTGACCTAACGCCCGCTAAAAATGTGGAAGTGGAGGTCAATCCTGGAGGGGTCAAAGGCCGAACAAGAGCCAATGGCATCGCGAAGGTTACCATCAACACTCAGGGAGGATCTTCTACATTGGTGATCACTGTAAGACCTGAGCTTGAGTGAAAAATCTCACAGTCTCAATGACTTTTCAAATTTTGCAAACCTGCAAAATAATTGTTCATTTCCAGGCAAAGACCAAAGATCCACAATTAAGCGACGATCAGCAGGCAACAAAAAAGATGACGGCTCAGGCCTACAAGCCCAAAGACGGCTCCAACAACTACCTGCACATCGGCATTGATACTGCAGAGCTTCAGATCAATGATCAAATGAAAATCAATTTGAATCTCGGAAACAGCCCGGGAGTGAAAATCCAGGATTTCACCTATATGGTGAGGATCACATGATGCAATTGACCATTCGCAAAGACCCGTCCCCTTTAGTTACTGTTGCTTTGTCTGAAAAGCCATGCGCTCTCACGCCACACATCATGTTCTCACATAGTGAAAAATACATCGCGGAGCAAAGAGGACACTGACAACATATGAAACAGTTTCATATTTAAAATATTGTAATTTTTTAAAGAAGTTTAATCAATAAATAGCGTCTAGTGTGTCTTTAATGTGTCGTGACAGATCGCTGTAGCTCCTCGTGAACCGATCATCTCTTCATACTAGTTCATAGGGGTGTGCGATATTGACACAAAATTATATCTCTATATTTTCTAAGATTTTTCCGATATACGATAATCAGATATTGTGCATCATTCAAAAATGTTTTATTTGGCAATGTAATTGGTGACAGCATTTGTCATATCTTTCCATAAGTTGTTTTTTTTGTCGTAAGGAACTTTCTTGCTAAATGATTCGCCCATGTTTGTTGCATGTATTTTTTTGATTTTGCTCGATCTTTATTCCCACAGATCTTGAGTAAAGGTCAGATCGTTCAAGTATACAGGTTTAAGAGACAAAAACAAGCCCTAGTGACTCTGTCTCTGCCTGTAACCAAAGACATGGTGCCGTCCTTCCGCTTCGTGGCGTATTACCATGTGGGCTTGAATGAGGTGGTGTCTGATTCAGTCTGGGTCGACGTGAAGGACACGTGCATGGGAACGGTGGGTGAACCGAGAACCCATGACCAGGAAAAGTTCTCTCACTACTATCAACATTTCTATATCACTTTAGTGTTTTTAATCGCAGCTTAAAGTCGAGGTGAAGGACCCAGATAAATTTGGCCCAGGAGATCAGCTCAGCCTGAAAATAACCGGAGATCCCGGAGCTAAAGTTGGGCTGGTCGCTGTAGATAAGGGTGTATATGTCCTTAATGACAAGAACAGACTCACTCAGACTAAGGTAATTAACCTAAAGTACAGTAACCTCAGCAGTTTCAGACTTAAAATGACCTGGTCTCTTGCCTGCTTTAGATCTGGGACATCATAGAGAAGCATGACACCGGCTGTACGGCAGGAAGTGGAAGGGACAGTATGGGGGTTTTCAGTGACGCAGGTCTGATGTTTGTGTCAAACACCGCAGGAGGAACCAACATCAGAACAGGTATTAATTGATTGATTCCTTTAGTTGGAATTGAGCAGTTTCGTTTTCTTTTGTGCTCTATATTTCTAAACAAATCTTTCATGTGCTTGTAGATAACGAGTGTCCTGTCCCGTCCAAGAGAAAACGGCGAGAGGAGAGTCTTCTGCAGGTCACCACTACTTTGGGTAAAGAATCTTGTTATTAGGGCTGGATGATAAATTTAAATAAAACCAAGGTTATGATAAGGCTGCGATCTATTTAAATAAATGTATGTGCTGCGGGTTCTTTTACACGTAAGCAGCTCATGATCCGCCGGTGTTTGCATGTGCTCTACTTGTAATGAGAAAATTTGCATTTTTTTATCACAATTGACCTTTCGCAAAACCCGCCCCCTGTTGCTATACCCGACAACCCATGCGCTCTCACGCCACACATCATGTTCTCCCGCAGTGAAAAATACATCGAGGAGCAAAGAGGACACTGACAACGTATAAAACCGTTTCATATTTAAAATATTGTAATTTTTTTAAAGCCGTTTAAACTCTAAATACCGTATAGTGTCTCTTTAATGTGTGGTGACAGATCGCTGTAGCTCCTCGTGAACGATCATCTCTTCATACTAGTTCATTTATAGCATCAAATAAACATGAATGAACATCAGAAGGAATGTTGTTTCAAGCGTGGAAAGATGTGAGGACACACAATTTTTCAAGTTAAACAAAGTTAATCTACTATAGGCTACTCCCTGACTGCTTTGTCGGATAAGATGGCAGATTCGGCGTTATGATTGGTTAGATCGCCTGTCAATAATTTTTTACATTTACATTTTTCATCATTTAGCAGACGCTTTTATCCAAAGCAAAATTAGGGGTTAGGTGTCTTGATCAAGGGTACTTTAGTCATGGTATTGAAGGTGGAGAGAGTGCTGTTTATTCACAATCCCCACTTTCAATTCCTGCCGGCGTGGGAATCAAACCAGCAACCTTCAGGTTACAAGCCCGACTCCCTCACCACTAGGCCACGACTACCCAATCAAACTGTTTGCGACGGGTCAATTGCAGTTTTTTTCAGATAATTTGCAGTTAGATTATCCCGCAATTCGTGCAGCCCTATGTTTTATTGAAGATAATTTTGCCCTCATTGCCTGCTCTCCATCTGTTCGACACTAACATTGTCTTCTCAGCTGGCAAATACTCTGGCGAACTGAAGAAGTGCTGCGTGGACGGCATGCAAGACAATAAACTTGGCTACTCATGTGAACGCCGAACCACGTACATCTTAGATGGAGATGAATGTATCAAGGCCTTCCTGCACTGCTGCAAAGAGATCAGAGACCACAGGACGATGTACTCCGGCAACGAAGAGAAGATTCTGTCCCGCAGTGAGATTTCAGCCTCATTTGCAAATGCGTTCATGCAGTGATTTCAGCAAGAGAATTTACTCTCAAATGCTTCTGTCTTGACTTTGAGAATGCATGTGGGGTTAATTATAGCTGTTAGTCATCTACAATATTCACAAATCACAAATTCTCACTTTATTACAACCCACCAGAGAATAAATGTATCATTAGTGTGTGGTTTTTTTTTTTTTTTTATGATGAATTGCTTATCATTCTCATTTTGCTCCAATATTAGACTTAATATTTATAAGCTTAAGCTTAAGTATTGAAGTAATTATATAAATATTTAAAAGATCAGCAAGATTTTTGTTTTTGAAAGTCTCTTCTGCTCACCAAGGCTACATTTATTTGATCAAATATACAGGATTTTAAAATGTAACTCATTCCTCTGTTCAAAGCTGAATTTTCAGCATCCTTATTCCATCATCCATTTTCAGAAATCAGAAATCACTCTAATATGCATTTTGAACATTTCTTTCTATTGTCGATGTTGAAAACAGCTTCATATTTTTGTGGAAACTAAAATACTTTTTTATAATTTTTTGATGAATAATTTACATTTAAATAAATAATTAAAGTTTAATTGAAATAGAAATCGTTAGTAACTATAAATGTCTTTACTGTCAGTTTTGATTAATTTAATGCATTCTTGCTGAATTTATTTTAATTAAATCTTTCAATGGTAGTGTACACTAGTTTCTTTGTTTGTTCAGGTGAGGAAGATGATTTTGATGAACGAGATGACGTGTCGGTACGTTCACAGTTTCCTGAAACCTGGCTCTGGGAGGAGATCGATCTACCTGCCTGTCCATCAAACCAGTTGTGGTGAGCGAAAGATTATATAGCTAATAAATTTGACTTGACTTGAAAACATTTTCTGGGAACCGCAACACTGTTCTTCCCCCCAAAAAAGAGGACATGCTGGACACACTTTTATTTGTCTTAAAACTCAATTATAAATCAGATTATAATTTCTAAGGTAAATATTAAAAATGAAAATTAAAGTGACAGTGAGCAAATAATGTGGGAGATTAGTTTGCAGAATCCCGAATCGTGTGTAACCATTACATTTTGTTTGGTTCGTTCCTGTCGTTTCTGTATTAGCTCTAGTTACTAATCAGTTAATTACAATCTCATTCGGTTTGGGCATTTTTATTCTGACTGAGGCGTTTATACGGAGCATTTTCATTCGTATTGGACTTTTAAACCGATTACAATGCTCCATGTAAATGCACCTACTATGATGTTCAACACAAGAATTTTCAGTACGTCCACAAAAATGTTATATTTTAACAAATCATATTTTGAATTTGATGCAAGTACATTAAAACAACGGCCAATAACATCCATATGCCTATCTGGGTATGGTATTATTATCGAATAATCAGAGTTCTGCTCGGGTCATGTAAACATCTTACTGCGATTAAGACCTTACACTGATTATTAGATACAATCGCATTATCGGTGCACATGTAAACGTAGTCCGTTTAAGTGGTTGTTTATATAATTCTCCAGCAAATTCCTGTGTTTCTGGATTTAATAGACTGCTCTGTTTATTCTCATTCGTTGTGTGACGTATCTACACAGCCAGATCGTTACAACGTGTTGGTGGCTGAAATGAATCTCACCACTATGGAGTAGCATACAAAGACTTTAAGCATAAATCAAAACCAGAAACACGCCGGACATAGACATCAACAACCGCGTAAACTGAAATGAAGGACTTAAATACACAGGGTAAAACAATTAACTGAAACAGAAACAGGTGCGAAACTAATCAGAAACAATCGAGCAAAGGGAACACAGGTTAACGGGCACAGAACGGAACCAAATCAGAACACAATGAAGCAAGCATACTCCTGACAGGCTACAGATGTCCAAAAGATCTGTCTCTTTGTTTGTGTCTAGTGATGCGACGTCTGCCTTAAGGACTGGGATATATCTGAAAGACTCCATCACAACCTGGCAGATCACAGCCATCAGCCTGTCCAAGACCTTCGGTAAAAAGCACAGCTCTTATTCATTTGTTATTCGGTTTATCATTTGTAGTTTTTTTGACACTCCCTTATTTTATCTGCAGGAATATGTGTGGCAAATCCTTATGAGATCATTGTTAAGAAGGATTTCTTTATTGATCTAAGGATGCCTTATTCAGCGGTGCGGAATGAACAACTGGAAATAAAGGCTATTGTTCACAATTACAGCAATCAGAAGCTTAAAGTATGTGCAGTTTACTGACATGGTACATTGTATTAACTCTTTAAAGCCTACTGTATCATATATGATAAGCAAATTTCTGAGGCCTCTAAATGATCAAAACATGCCAGTCATCTTTTTTTTAGCAACTAAAACACTTGCTTCTATAATACAAATGTCCACCTTCAGCTCGTGGTTCATGTATCATTTTGCTGTGAAAGCTTTACTGAGTTTCATCAAGATATGAATAACTTTGGTATTTTTAGTATTATTTCAAGAAGAACACTTACTGGACTGAAGTAGGGCTGGACGATTAATCGAAAAGTAATTGAAACCAAAATTCAGAACCTCTGATTGGCGTAATTTTCCCATGTCGGTTATTTTGGTTTATTAATCCCGTTAATGCTTTCCTACTGCGTGTGTAGTCATGGGACGGCATGGAAGCCACATGGAGGCGAACTCAAACACCGAGACTTTCAGATCACTTTCACGTGCGTCTTCACTAAACTTTGTCAATTGTATGTGATTTAAGGCTTGCCATTTTGGACATTTAAGCGATTTTAGACCATTGGATGTTTATCATTATATTGAGCTACTGCGCTGATGCATTGTGGGACACAAACACTCATACAGACAGTAGCTGCACATCAGGTGAAGATCACAGAAACTCGTCGTCAACGCTGTCCTGTGATTTATCACTAAATTAGCTTAGAAATTCACAAGTTTTAGCATATATTTCTACTACTTACAACCCACAGCTTCACAATTAAATCACACACGCAATCGCTCTCATTAACGCATTCAAATAAATGTACTGGTACTGTGCTAATTTATCTGTATCCGATTCACAAATCTGTAAGAAATTTTATGAACCATACAATAGCAGTTGAAAGTGACTCTTTCACTAGTAAAAAATATCCCACCTTTAATAGTCAAGCATATTTACAGTACAAAACTTGTCAGTGAACAATGAGGGCAAAACAAAGAAAAAAACAAAAATCATTCATCTTAATCGCAGTCAAATGTTCAATTAATCGAGATTTTGATTTTAGGTCACATCGTCCAGCCCTAGACTGACGAATCTTGGGTTTACTTGATCATCCATGCAATTTGTATTTATTTTATTAAAGAAAAATCATATTAAAATGTGAGTATTAAATATGATCATCGGGATTTTGAGGAACGTTGCTTTGTATTGCATTGTATTTTATTGTTTTAAAACTAGAGCTTTAACTTTCAGCATTTAAATATTATCTTAGACATGTTATTGGCAGATCTAGAGTGACAACTAATATTTATATGATTTTATACAAGTATCTGCTATAGTGTTAAAACTGATTTTAGATTACAATCATCAATTTCATCTCTTTGTCAATAAATATCATTATCTGCTACAAATTGCATATTTTTGCTCAGTTTAGGCTTCTTGGTATATTTGAGGTGTTAGTCTGACTATTATTTCATATGTCCGGCTTTATAAGGTTAAATAGTCCAGTGGTTTCTCCCCGTGCTGAAGATCTCGTTTTGTCTTCTACCAGTCAGTGCATATCAAAATCAAGACATCTGAGGGTATTTGCAGCAGTGCCAGAAAAAAACAGAACAAGAAAATAACAGTTGCCGTTGGGCCCATGTCCTCCAGAGCCGTTCCTCTCATCATCATCCCCATGGATATCCATGAGCAATGGATCGAAGCTGAAGCATACAGCTCCAATCGCAATGACGCAATTAGAAAGAATCTGAAGGTGGTGGTGAGTCTGCCACGTCAACATTTAGAAGAAAGCTTTGGTGATTTCTGCTGGAATCTGTCCTCAATTATTTTATTACAAGATTTTCAATGTGTCCACCAAGTTGCGTTCCGATTTTCTTTCAGTCTGAAGGTGTGCTAACCGAAGTGGAAGAGCGAGTTGTGGAGATCAACCCCTCCAAGCACCCAGGTACAGGTTCTTTAGAGACACATGCTGGATATGCAATGAAAATGATGGTTGAAATTCTCTTCAAACACCCTGTACCATCTTTATCGAACAGGCGGCGTGCAGTTCGTGGCGATGAGGAGTGACATCCCACATCGAAAGGTTCCCAACACCCGTGCTTCCACATTGATCTCAGTGATAGGTGAAAATCTAATTGCAATTTCATTCTCTGAGGTTTATAGAGACCTATTTTTCTAAATTCTTTTTAACCCTTGTGCATTGCTCAAATTCACTACCCTTTCGTTATGTTCGTGGCTGAAAACAGCTACTACTTTTAACTGCTTTAAAAATGTATCAGATAAATTTTTTTGCTTAAATCTATTAATCAACCTCAGTCCTGATCAAAACTACAAAATTAAAAAAAAAAAAAAAATCAGGATTTTAACTCTTTAATTGCCAAATTCATAAATGATGTCACTGATTTGGGGAAAAAAACACAGAAAATGACTTATTTTCAATATAAAATGTGATTGTGGATTGGCTTTTTTTTTACCTTTTATCACAGTCTTGGACATGTCAAAGATTAGAAACAACATTGGCTTTGATGCATTGTTAGTTTTTGTGCAGCATCAGATTTACTGTTCGTGGCTGTTTTTGAAATGCATATTTATCTGATACATTTTTAAAGCAGTTAAAATCGTGGCTGTTTTCAGCCACGAACATAACGAAAGGGAAGTGAATTTGCCCACAGAGTACTGTTGAGTTTTTGAAAATTTTCAAAGTATTTTCCCAAAATATGTGTCAAAATAACATTTGCCACCAAAAATCATTCCATTTGCTGAAACACAGAGAAAGTTATGGCCAAATTAAGACTCAAAAATTCCCCATAGTGGATGAAAACATCCCGAACAGCACAGAAGGGTTAATGGTTATGTAACGATGAGCGAGTCAGCGAGTAGAAATCCAAATGCAGCTTTATTCATAAAACGTGGTCAGACAGGCAATGGTCAACTCAACAGCAAAACAGAAGTAGCAGGGAAAAGGCAGACTCGTAGTAATACTCCAGGCAAAGGTCAACAAGGCAGGCAGATAAACATCAAAAGACAAGAAACAGGCAAACAAGTCAAGGGTAATGCTCAGAATGTTACAGGGATAACAATACTTCGCAAAGTGGGTGTCTGTGAGTGGTGCTTTTATAGAGGTGAGATGTGAATCAGATGTAATGGTAATGCGGAACAGCTGGTAGGGTGATCAGTGACTGGGTGAGGGGCTTATGGGAAATGTAGTCCGTAAATAAAGTCTATGATGTGGAAGGGTGACCTCTGGTGGCAAGTGGGTGCAGGACAATGGGACGGATTCATAACAGGTTAAACCTTAGTGATAAAAAGCATGACTGATCATTAAAAATCATGATAGTATAGGATTTATATGAATGAGATCTGACCGCACACTCACTTGCAAATACTATAGTATCCAACATTTTGGCAAGAAGCCTGTGTCAAGGTATAATTTCTCTCAAAATAAAGTGAGGTATAAGAAGAAACTGTTTTATTTTTTCCCAATAATTGTTTTTTTTTTTCCATCTTAATTTTTCTAGATTCTGTTTTCATGGTTAAGTTTTGGGGTTTCATGACCCTTTAAATAGTGACCTTTTGCATTGTAATATTCACATACACTTGTTCATATCGCCATTTGATTAAGCCCTACTTTTGAATTATTCATCCAAAATTTGACATATTCCATGACATTCTACATTATGCTGTAAATTCCATTTTCCATTCCATTCTTTTTTTACTACTGGATTCCATCTGCATGATCCACACTGCAGAAATCAGAAGCCACTAGATATATCAGTTCATGCATGCCAATATGGTGCAAATATGACTTTCAAAAGCCAATTACAGTCGTTACTTTCCATGCTCGCAGGTGAGGAGATTTCGCGCACAGTCGAGCAGGCCATCAGTGGACATTTTATGGGTCAGCTCATTGTCCAGCCCCGTGGATGTGGAGAGCAGACCATGATCTTTATGACTCTACCTCTCATTGCCACTCATTATCTGGACAGCACCAAGCAGTGGGAGGCTGTCGGCATGAACCGCCGTGATGAAGCCATTAAACATATCAACACAGGTCAGCCTCAACATTAACTTTAATGACCTGCCAATTGTTAAATTGAGTTAAAGTGCTGAGCACATGCCACTATGTCATCAATTTTTCGTTCTTGTGAAGGTTATCAGCTGGAGTTGACCTTCCGTAAATCTGACGGCTCCTATGCAGCCTGGTTACATCGGCCAAGTAGCACATGGTGAAATGATATTTTTTGATAAATAATATTTCAGTTTTTGCAAAATTCAGCACTAATTAAACAACAAGCAGAAGACAATAGTGCCATTATTCATATCACTGTTCAACAACTGTAAACATTTCAATTATGAACAACTATTGAGAGATAATAATAGCATTTCTTGTATTATACATAATCTTGTGTCCATTTACAGGCTGACAGCGTATGTGGCGAAAGTGTTCGCGATGGCCAACGATCTGATCGAGGTAGAGAAGAATGTGATCTGCAGCGCCCTCAAGTGGCTGGCCACAAAAAAACAGCTGCCAGACGGCACGTTTAAAGAAGACGCCCCTGTGTATCACAGCGAGATGGTTGTAAGTTTGAATTTTGTTCCACAAAAGTCCCCTTCAAAAATGAGTCAAACTGTGGGCTGTTCCTGGTTACGTGTAGCACCTACAACTCTGCACTTCAGAAGGATCCCAACGTTCTTATTATGTCAGTATACAACATCTTATTATTTAGGTGTATGTGAATTACAGGGTGACGTACAGGGAAAAGACGCTGATGCCTCACTAACTGCATTCGTCCTGATTGCCATGCAAGAGGGCAGTGAGATCTGTGCTGGATCTGTCCAAGTAAGTGTGATTCCTAAAAACAAACAGCGCTGCAATAGTTCGATGGACGTCAAGAGTTCTGTTCAATTGGATGATGTGAAAGCTGTTTCCCGAACTCCCACGAACCATACCCCAGTCCGTATAAAAAGAGTGGTCTGGTTTATGTGAACTCCGATACAGTTTGAAATCGCGGAAGTGAACCTCTATTGATGACGTATGATTTAATAAAACCAAAGTCTGGACCCAAATATATTGATGATATAATGTGAACACAGTCCAGTGGGGGAGGGGAACAACCGAACTGTGGTTCGGACCAGGCAATCAAACCAAGTGTGAAAGTCTCACTGAGTCTTTCTCTCAATCCTAGAGTCTTCAGGACAGTATAAACAGAGCCGTTGATTACCTGACGCTGAGAGTTCACAGTCTGACCAGCACGTATGCTGTCGCTATGACTTCTTACGCTTTGGGCCATGCTGGAAAATTCGATAAAGACATCCTGATGAGCCATTCCACCAAAAGCAAAGGTAAGTAACATTAGAGTCTGTCAAAAACATCTGCATGGTAAAAGCTTGCTAATTTGTGTTCTCCAAGATGCCAAGAACTCCAAGAACTAAACCATTTGTTACTTAAACAACTAAAATACTTAATTTTAAAACTTTTTTTTAAAATGTCAGGGCAGCATTTCTCATTTTTATTTAGTTTAACTTGAACTAAAATACCAAAAACTAATAACTAATAAAAATTAATGAAGACAAAAAAAAAGAAGAAACTACTAAAAATGGAAATGGAAAATACAAAAATGAAAAATTAATTCAAACCATTAATAAAAACTACAATAGTAGCACTAAAATAACACTGGGTTGAATGAAAAACTGGTAAAAACAGTAACTTTGAACTTTTACAACTAAATTTGAGTAATACATATACTATAATGTATATGATAACAATATATAGCTGTAACGCTCGGTACTTGGGAACAGGCACGAGGAGACAGAAGTAAGCAATAGAGGGTTTTAATATTAAACTGAAGACAGGATACATACATCGAGCATGTAACGTTAACGACGAACAAGAACAGGACTGACACAGAGGGAATATATACTGAGGAACACAAGAGGATAACAAGCGGGGCACAGGTGACAGTCATGACTAATCAACGAACACAGCTGAAGACAATGAACTAATAATGATAATGACAGCTCGAAAGCAAAACAAAGACCACATGACAACTGACAGGACCGATAGAAGCAAAACAAAGAACACATGACTGGTGACGGAACACAACTGAAAACAAGGAACATGTGACCATTGACAGGACAAGAATGCAAAAACCAAGAACACAAAAGATACAGATAACAAGACTAGAACTAACAACAAGGAACATGAGACTAATGACAGGACTGGGGAACAGAATAAACAGATAAACATGGACACGATTATGACAATAGCTTAAGTCTTTTCTCTTTTTCTTTGAAAATGTGTATTTGAAATTCATTTTGATATTACTTTTATTGCAATTTACATGATTGTTCAAATAAAAAATGTGTTGTTTGTGTCAATTATTTTCCAACAATTCCTAAACGTTTATAACTTTCTGTATCTCTTTTGTATAAAAATGTGTGTTGTGATGCACATTATTATGAAAAACCAATACTGCGATATTACAATTTGTTTAGATGGCATATTTTGGCAAGTTCCCGGGCAGTACTACCACTCTCTAGAGGCCACAGGTTATGCAGTTCTTTCCCTGGTGATGGCAAAGGATTTTGAGAGAGCCGGACAGGCAGTGCGTTGGCTGGGAAAGCAACAAAGCCGCTTCGGAGGTTATGGCACCACACAGGTATTTCATCAAGTGACGAACAAAATACGCTTCCTACAGTCTATTAGGGAACTAATGACACGTTTGTTTAGGCAACGATCATGGTGTTCCAAGCCGTGGCTGAGTACCGCATCCAGGTTAAGAAGGTAGACATTAACTTGGACCTGGAGCTCGCTGTGCAGGATAGATCAGCAAAGAAGAGGATCGCTATAAGACACTCCAATTTCAATGTTAAAAGCTCAGACAAGGTCTGGAAATATGACTGAATGAACCAATGGCCTTACAACAGCACTCAGTTAGCAATCAATAGTATTGTTGAGAAATAGAATTATAACGCATGCTTAAAATTGTGTTTTCTTTATTGGTCTACTTCACGAACTGAATGCCACAGTTTGACATTATGAAGAGCTTCAACATCACCGCTCAAGGGACGGGGGTGGCCATGCTCTCAGTAAGTGTGCGCGGACACGCTCATGAAATCTTCACTAGAGTTATTCTTTGTTAAACGCTCCTGTCCTTTCCTCGCAGGTGTATTCTCTGTATTATGCTCTGCCTGAAGAGAAAGAAAATGACTGTAATACGTTTGATCTCAGTGTGAAGATGGACAAACAGCATGACGGTAGTATTCATCGTGAGAACTTGACATGACTAATTTGAACTGCTGTGTTGTAAAATAAAGTTGGATTATGATGTTTTCTTTCTATATGTAGTGTCCTATGATGGAGCCACTGAAAGTTATCAACTTATCATTGAATACATGTGAGTATACTTTAAATAAGACTCTCAGACCATTTGTCCCATTTAATTTCTCTTCTTCTTTTCTGAAATGTACGGAAAGACCAGAAATAGCATGTCCAAGTTTATCAAGAACGCTGTGGCATCAAATTTTGTAATACTTCTAGCAAAAGGGGCGAAGCAATGTTAGATGATACTTTACATGTGATCATTTTGCACAAGCAGAAGTTGTGATTTATAATGGTAAACTGCAAAAGCAGCAAAGAAAGTGACACTGATGGTTAGCACCACCATCATCAATCAGTCTGCATCACATGTGCCTCCTTTACAGCTTCAAGGACCCGTTAAGAAGCTCAACCATGGCTATTTTGGACATTGGCCTGCTGACAGGGTTTAAAGTGGATGAACGTGATCTTTTAAAGGTAAATAAATAGTGTCAATGATTGTGAAAGTTGAAATCGTATAAACAGATTATTTACGAGTCCAACATATTGAATTCTTCTATGGTAATATTGTTATAAATGCTATTAAATTCATATAATATACTTATAATTTGATATCACACCTGTTTTTTTTTCTCTCATGATTTTCCACCAGTTAACGTCTGGTAAGGATAAGTACATCCAGAGCTTTGAGTTGAACAAGGAGCTGTCAGAGCGAGGATCACTTATCATCTACATAGATAAGGTACAACGCCACTATAATGCGTTTCATTTCTCTTTTTGTGATCGCAACTGATTTCTTTCTCCTTTGCTGTAAGCAGTTTGGTGAATTGCTGTTTGGCATAGCGAATGCTCCATTCGTTTTACTTTCTTCTTAATGTCTCTGATTAGATTTCCCATACACAAAGGGAAAGGATAGTTTTCAGAATTCACAAGATCAATGAAGTGGGAATGCTGCAGCCGGCTGGAGTCACTGTGTACGAGTACAATGCTCCAGGTACATTACAGTTGCACAAATCCAGTATACCAAAAATACCTGTGTCAAGAGGACTAGAAAATAATGCATCTAACTAGGGGTGCTACGAGATCTTGCGATACTAAAACGTGGTGATATTTCTCGTCAAGGTGAAAGGTGTCTCGCGAAGTCAGCATATCGGAGTTGAGTTTGTACTGCTTATGAAAATTCATACCAGAAAGTAGAACTGAAGTGACATTCATAGGTAAAGACACCTGTAAAATAAAGGAAGTAGTGCATTCCATGAATGAAAATTAATATTATTAGACTGTTTTCTAAGTCTACACGGTATACAGGTATTAAGTCCATTTAAAAATCATAATAAAGTATAGCACTATAAATCACAAACGCTACAGTTTAAATAAATATATGAACCGATGCACTGCCTCACTCCATCTGTAATGAGGAGTGAGTCAGCGAATGATGATCCAAGTGCAGCTTTAATACAAAAGCGTAGTCGTACAGGCAATGGTCAACACAACAGCAAACAATAGTGGCGGGGAACATGCAGTCTCGCGGTAAATAGTCCAGGCAAATGGTCAATAGGCAGGCAGATCAACAACAAAACAGAGAACAGACAGGTAACAAAACGAGGAATAAACGCTCGGAATTGTGACACAAGGATCAACAATACTTCGCAACGTGGCTGTGTGTGAGTGGTGCTTTTATAGAGGTGAGGTGTGAGTGTAATTGAATCAAGGTAATGTACAACAGCTGGCTAGGGTGATCAGTGACTGGGTGAGGGGCTTGTGGGAAATGAAGTTTGTGTGACAGAGTCCATGATGTGGAAGGGCGACCTCTGGTGGCAAGTGGGTGAAAGGTGACGGAGCGGATTCATTACACCATCTCTGAATATGCTGTGTCTACATCGCATGTCCGCCAACAAATACTGCATGTATGCGGGTATATTTCATTTTCTGTTGCTCATTTAAGTTGTTTTGGTTTAATAAGTAACGCTGTTGACAGTGGGACATTGGTGGAAGACGGTTATGCGAGTTCATCTTGAGGTTGGAATGTAACACGAAGTGTGAAAATGTTTCTGTAAGCCTGACTACTCCCTGCTCTAGCTTATGGCATCGTCCGCTCCGAGACCGCGACGCGAGCACTGCCTCCACCGCACAAAACGCTTCCACGAGGAGAGAAAGCGGCAGTCGCGGGAATGCACTCACATCTTCTATGTATATTGAAAAGTAGCGGTTTTGGACATACGAGGTTTCGGCCCAAAAACGAGAATATGCTCCACTTTAATCTAACCTCTGCACTAAATATTTTAACAGATAAGCGTTGTGTGAAGTTCTACCATCCTCATAAGAGAGACGGCGCATTGAACAGACTCTGCAGCGAGGAGCTGTGCCAGTGTGCAGAAGGTACGCTTTCATCTACAACATGCTTTAAAAATATTATTTCATGAAGTCTCCATGAGAAAGAAAGAGTAAATGTGGTAAACGTATGAAATATCGTGACAGAAAACTGCAGTTTGCAAAAGAATGAAGACATTGATGAGGAGCATCGTGAAGAAAAGGCCTGTGAATATAAAGTGGAATACGGTAAACACGCAGAAAACTTAAGTGTAAATTAGCAATAGAGAATATTTGATAATGTCTTGTACAATAGCGTTCCCGCTCAAAACAGTTTTATCCCCTTAATAAAGTCCCAGTCCCCCTTACAGTTGAGCTTTCACAAAATGTTCAAAGCTGTTTTGTAGATGATCACGTAACACATTTTTGTCTTGTAGTTTATAAAACCAGGTTGTTGCAAATGGGCTTCTCACTGCACGCAGACATCTATAACATGACGATTGAACAAGTGCTGAAGGAAGGTATGGGTTGCCATGTTCATGCGTTTGCTTCATGACAAACTAGACATGAAAGATGTCAGCTGTGTTTCATGACTTTAGATCATGGTAGAGTCATGTGTGTCTGTTTTCAGGCACTGATGGAGATGTGCAAGGGAACATGAGGTCATTCTTGGCTCATCCTTACTGTAGAGACTTTCTGAAATTCGAAAAAGGCAAGACGTACCTGATCATGGGCCAAACCAAAACCCTTCCAAAGATTGGCGGAAAGTATGACATTTGGAGGAAGCTTGTTATAAGATGTTTGACAATGTCGTATTTTCATTTTGAGAAGTAATCTTATTATGGCTTGTATCTGCTGTATGGATGCTCCTAATGAAAAATGTTCTAACTCTTCTCAATCATCTCAGGTTGAGGTACCACTTGGGTGAAGACACCTGGATTGAATACTGGCCGTCAGACAAGGAAGCCCAGATGCCAGAACATCGAGAAAAGTATATCGGCATCAGCTCGCTCGCCCACAAGCTCAACCGATTTGGATGCTCCACATAAGCATTTTCATGAGCTGAAATTCATTTACTAATCTAAAAGAGCATTACAAGCACAACTTAACAAGCTTTTAATTCTATATTTCCAGATTTACAAGCATTTACAGCATATTGTTTTAAAGTTCAGTATGCTCAAGTTCACCATAATGTCTGTCAACTGAAATATAAATCAATAATAAAATTTGCAAACATACAACAGTCTGTATTATTTCTTTGCAAGACTTCCAATCGGATGACAACAGAATAACAGAATTGACTTCCGGAGAAGGATTCATGGTCACTTTTATGAGGAATTCAATTGGAATTTAAGTCTGTGCTGATTGTGGAAAGGAAAGATTGGCTGAAGCAAAGTGAATTTTCATAATATAGCATTGTAGCACATAAAAGTGATATGAATTGTATTGTCAACTGACAATAAAGTTGTGTTGTAGTGTATAAAAAGAAAAATCTGCAAGTAGTAACACAGCTATATAATAATATCTAATGAGTAACTATAAACCAACCCAAGCGAAACTAAGAGTGCTTTCACACTTGTCATATTTGGTTCGATTAAAACGAACCCTGGTTGCTCAGTTAGTGCGTTTTGTTTGAACATATGTGAACGCTGCCATCCGAACCCTGGTGCGGACCGAGACCGCTTAAAAGATGGGTCTCGGTCCGCTTCCAAATGAACTCTGGCACAGTTCGATTGATATATGAACACAACACGGACCAAAAACTTGTAAACGAACCAAAAACAGGACGTGATGTCACAAGATGCGACGCTACAAGTCAGCTGATTTGACGACGCGGGAAGATCGGTGTATCCAAAATGAGTCGAGGGCAAACGAGGAGCAACGAGGAGGTGAAGAGCCTCATCAATATTTGTTTCTGAATACAACGGAGGAAATCCTGCTGCTGTTTTGAATGTTTTGAACATTTTATGAGCTCTTTGTGAGTTCTCAGCTGGTAAAAATAAAACCATATGTACACGCATAAAATGATGGCGTTTAATCCAGAACACAGCGTTGTTTTGAATGTTCGGTAAGCGAGCTCCGTCGCGAAATATACGTCATAAAAGCCGACCAATCAGGTCGTGACCGTATCCTTATGCCTTTGGTTCGGTAATGTTAGGTTCGTTGTTAAAAATGCCAGTGTGAACGCTAAGCGGACCAAGACTAAATGTTTTGTTTTTGTTTTTTGGTCCGGACCAAACGAACCGTACTACAAGTGTGAACGCACCCTAAAGCACATTACTGCAGTGATTTTGCACGGTATGACTATAAATAGACAGTATATTCCTATTTATAACACGTTAATGATACACTATAATAATGAATAGATGGATCAAATGCCAACAAAACACCTCTTGTGACATTTGAGAGAACCTATAAACACACATCTGAGAGTTGTTTACTGCTTGCATTGGTTTATTTCTGAAGGTAGTTGTTCATTTATTTCAAATTACACTAGTCATGAAATATTGGTTTTATTTTAAGCTCATTTGGATTTGTTTTAGATCTTGGAAGTCTGAAAGCGTTTTCCTCAGGAAGTTGTCTTCATATGCTGTCTCTGTCATTGATGGGTTGGGCAACAAGGCTTCAGTCGTAGTGTTTGAGAAAAATAATATATGGGGAGAACATTTGTGTCACAAGATGCTGAACTTTTGCTATTGCAACTTTTCATAAATTGAGTTTTATCCATCGACTAATCTTGAATCTTGTCTGTAAAAGTATATCACGGCATTCCTGCTGACAAACCCCAACAATTAAACATCCAATATCTGAAAACTCTGCTATAACCATGTAAACACCGATATGTTTTCCAACCCGGACGGATCAATAGATGAGCAGCACACTTTTACCAAAGGTTGCATTTGCACAACCGGCTTGTGAAGGTCATTTACGGGAAATCTCACAGCAGTGAACTCTGTTCTCACCCCATGAAGCTCCGTAAGAATCTCTTTCTTGATCAAAGTAACCCTTTGGACTGACAACGAGCTCAAGTTTCATGAATTTAAGAGTCGTTCACGCCAAGAACGAAAACTGTAGCCATGACTTTACGACTCTATTAGCGTCGACACCACCAACGGACAAAAAATATTTAAATTCAAATTTACCTCAGCCTCATCGCGCGCTTTAAAGCAGAGACGATTTCGATTGGCTGTCAGTGTTTTTACCGTTTATCTGCTGCCTGTATTGAAGTCAGAAGCCTATATATGGTTATGTTTATAGGTAGTGTGATTTTGGAGTTATAGATTTGTTGAAATCTGTCTCATCTCTCAGTTTTAAAGAGCTATTAAATCGTTTTAAAGGAAAGAAAACAAGAATGCACTCTATTGGTAAAGACGTATGGGAGGAGTTTTACATCAGAGCTGCTCAAACATGAACACACACACACACACACACACACTCAGGATGGATGTGAAGCTGCTGTGGCTGACTGTTGTTCTTCTCTCCTCACCCCTCCTCACACTGTGTGACCCGCTGTGAGTATTAAACACTGTTTTTACTGTTTCAACATCAACATGTGTGAAATAACAGTGACATTTTAAGGTATCCATCAGTGTGACTTTCAAAAATAAACCTACCATGCAAAATCTCCTCAGATATGTTCTGTCAGCTCCTAACTTGCTGAGAGTGGGTTCCTCAGAGAATGTGTTTGTGGAGGCTCAGGATTACTCTGGAGGAAACCTGAGCGTGAGGATCTCTGTAAAGAACCATCCAAGAAAAAACCTGGAAATACTGTCCAAATTCGTGACACTGACTGAAGGCAACAATTACCAGATCCTTACGGATATAAAGGTGACGCCACTCTGACTTTGTTCTTATGTATGTGTAACAGAGGCCAGCTAGTAGTTGCTGTGCGAGTGAACCTCACTCCAGCCTTTTAACAAAAAAATTGTTATATTTTGATAATGCTGTTTGTTTTTGAGCACAAAAACTGCCCATAATTGAAACCACAAAGAATAAATCTATCATGGGTCCCTACGAATAACAGTCGCGTTTTTGCATGATGCTACAAGCACGCCTGTATAAGTAGGTCAGCACAAGTGTATATTGGTCAGCACAAGATAAACATTACGAAAATTAACTATGTTACAAGTTGTATTGGCACATGCCACTATCCACTGGCACATGTCACAACTTTTACTGGCACATGCCAATTAAGACCGGAAGTGCCACCGGATGTGCCATTGTGTCAGATGCCATGTCACTTAATGTTAATACTGCTGCTGGTTTAGCCTCCTTGTTAGAGCATCTGACTCCAATGCCGGAAGGTTACATTGGTGCCGTGACCCGGATGGTAGTGAGGTTTATGGAGGTGAGTGCTAGCTAGTAGTTGCTGTGTGAGTAAACCTCACTCCTCTGACCTCAAGAGACGCTCTAGCGACAGATGCTAGAGGTTGCAGTCTTTAGCCTCCTTGTTAGAGCATCTGACTCCAATGCCGGAAGGTTACATTGGTGCCGTGACCCGGATGGTAGTGAGGTTTATGGAGGTGAGTGCTAGCTAGTAGTTGCTGTGTGAGGAAACCTCACTCCTCTGACCTCAAGAGATGCTTTAGCGACAGACGTTAGAGGTTGTAGCCTTTAGCCTCCTTGTTAGAGCGTCCGACTCCCATGCCGGAAGACTGGGGTTCGAGGCCCGCTCAGAGGGGGTCGAGTAGGACCCGGGTAGAGGGGTTACATATGTGTGTGTCATTAATAGTTTGTCTGTTTTTATGCATGTTGTGGATCTTTCATTATTTGTTGTCGTACAGATTCCCAGCGATAGGGACTACTTCTATGATGATCCTCTGGAGAAGCAGTATGTGTATCTAGAAGCTCAATTTCCATCCAGCACTCTGGAGAAAGTGGTCATGGTCTCGTTCCAGTCTGGATATATATTTGTACAGACAGATAAGCCCATCTACACGCCTGCTAGCACAGGTACGAAAAAGTATGCAATGACTTAAAGCTTCGAGATTAGATGCCTCCTTGAATGTCATGATGCAAAACACAAAAAGTTCTGTTAAAAAAAATATCAATTTATCAATTTTGCAGTTCAGTACAGGATATTCTCGCTGACACCTGGTCTGAAACCACTTGAACATGCTGGAATATCAGTGGAAATCATGGTACTCTTAAAAGAAAACTGCTCTAAAACTTTCCTAAAAATGTTGAATGTACAGAAATGCTGGGTTAAAAACAACCCAAGTTGGGTTTAAAATAGACAAACTCAACAATTGGGTTGTTTCAACCCAGCGCTTGGGTTAAATGTTTCCCCATCCTGCTGGGTAGTTTTATTTAACTCAACTTTAGTTTAAAAATCACTGTATTGCTTGCTTAAATTGAACCCAAAATATGTTGGAAATTAACATTTATTAAGTTTAATAAATAAAAATTAAGCAATAAACATTTATTAAATGACTTATTAATAAATGTTTGCTTTTTGATTATTATTATTGGCACCAGTGTCTGATTTTTAATATCCAACAATTTTGGTGAATTATAAGCCAAACATATAGTAATTTTAAACAATGCTTGGGTTAAATAAAACTACTCAACAGCTGGGTTTGTCCATTTTCAACCCATTTTGGGTTATTTTCAACTCAGCATTTTTTACAGTGCAAGATGCAACATAAAAGCTTTTGTTTTTTGATGGTTGTCAGTTTTTTACAAAACAGATTTTAGTACTTCAGTTGGTGTATTACCATGGTATCAGTTAATAAAATATATATGTTTGACTGTAAATCCGTAAAACCTAAATTGTTGGCAACCACAGCTGCTGTTTTTACAGTGTACAGTTGGGTTTTTTTCTGTTTGGGGTGTTGATAATTAGCTATGATATTAATTAAAAAACATTGACTATTAGTTAATGTATTTCTCTTTTTTTCCCTAAAAGGATCCTCAAGGCATCACAACTATGAGAGAAACCATATTTCCACGGCAAGGGATTAGATCAGGAAAATACGCCGTACCTCAACCTGCCAGGTGCGGAGACCTGGCGTAAATAGACACGAGTTAATTTGCTGGACTATCACTCGATTTATCTGTACAGAGGAGGATATTCATGTGATCATCTGTTTTTGATCTGCTTATATTTGCAGGCCTGGGATCTGGAAGGTGGTCACAAGATTCACAAACACGCCACAAAAGAATTACACTGCTGACTTCGAAGTCAAAGAATATGGTAGAAGCTTTATCTATATGTATTATGTCTTTGTTTTATATAACAAATGGCATATTGATATTCCAGATATTTCCTTTGACATAAATGATTTACGAATGTCATATTTCGCAGCATGACATTTGACGGCGTACATATTTAGCTTTCATTATTGTTATGTGGGTTTGTTGTTATAGTGCTTCCCACTTATGAAGTCACGTTATCACCCAGTCAGTCGTTCTTCTCTGTGAAAGATGCTAGTTTGACAGTTAGCATTGAAGCCAGGTAGGCGATTGTTTTGTCACTTGATCTACTTTAGTATGTTTTATTATTCTTTCAAAGTATTGATATGTGTTTCATTTAATATTCTCCCACATTTGCTGTATTTACGCCATAAAGCTGAAGTCACAGATGAAGTCTGCTTCTCTAGGTACCTGCATGGAAACAATGTGAACGGACATGCGTTTGTGGTGTTTGGTGTGATGGAAGTTGAGAGGAAATCGAGCATTCCTTCCTCTCTTCAAAGAGTTCAGGTGAGCTTCACAGACGAGAACAACCCTGAGGTATTAAAGTGACGCACACTGATGTCGACATGTACGTAAACCGCAGATATCAGATGGAGAAGGCACTGCCAAGCTGACAAAGGAGATGATACTTCAGACCTTCCCAGACATTGGCCAACTGGTGGGACGGTCTATCTACATTTCAGCCAGTGTTTTAACAGATACTGGTAAGAGACCAATACTGCCATGTCACAACAAATAGATCATGAATTTGGCTCTAAAAAGTTGCATTTCATGTGAAAGTGAGTTTATGTGTAAATATTGGGGCTGTAATGCATTTATTTGATTTGAATAATTGTTCATTGATATTTATTTTAAAAAAATAAGCAATTTTTAAATAAACATTTATTTATTTATTTCAATACACTCTCTAAGCAGTGCATAAAAAAATCCAAATAAATAATTTTTGTGAATGGTGCACAACAGAACACAAGACGTATTTTTCAGAACTACTGCTACTATTATCTTATATTTTATTGTACAATTTTACTCTGAATTTGGTGTGTGTTTCAGGCAGTGAACTGGTGGAAGCTCAAAGGAAAGGCATTCAGATTGTGACGACACCATACACCATCCACTTCAAAAAAACACCGCAATTCTTCAAACCTGGGATGCCCTGTAGTGTCTCGGTATAAAATATTTCAGTTCTTCCAAAAAGAATGAGTCTATAATCGTAAAACACTTTGGCCTGTTGAGTCTGAAGCAACTACATGCGCTGCATCCATTGTCCACCATGTGTTTTCATTGTCACACCTTCAGCTCAGAAACATGGAGCTCAAAGAAAACCTTGACTGAATTTCCCCAAGGTTTTGTGGTGCCGTTGATGTGATTCCAAACCATAAATACTGTCAATCCAACATGTATTGAACACACGTCACATTAAATGACATTTAGAAACAGTTATTCAGTTCTAGATTCAAGCATTATTGATGTTTTCACAGGTTTATATAACAGACCCTGACCAGATGCCTGCTGAAAATGTGGAAGTGGTGGTCAATCCTGGAGCGGTCAGAGGTCGAACGAGAGCCAATGGCATTGCGAAGCTTACTGTTAATTCTCACGAAGGATCATCCGCATTAGAGATCACTGTAAGACCTGGTGTTGGATTTATTACTGAACTACTGAATTTAATGTATCTCAGGCTTACTGAAGAAAAAAACAACCTCTTCCTAAACCAACCTAAGATTGCTTGCCAGTCGTATGTGGTTTAAGCAAACCTAGCTTGTCTCATAGCCTGGTCTTTACTGCTTTAAGTTGGTCTTTAACACGAAATCAATAGAGACCAGCCCCAGACAGCAGCTCAGGCTGTTTTAATTTGTTGTTTTTGTTGTAGTGGTTTGTTTGCTTTAGCATAGAATAGCATCAAATCATCAGTCTCTTTATTTCCAGGTACAAACCAAAGATCCAAAATTAGAAGAAGACCAGCAGGCAATGAAGAAGATGATAGCTCAGGCCTACAAGACCAAAGGCGGCTCCAACAACTACTTGCATGTCGGCATTGATACTGCAGTGTTTGAGATCAATGATCAAATGAAAGTCAATCTGAACCTGGGCAGAAGTCCAGGAGTCAGAGATCAAGATTTCACCTATATGGTGAGAGGCAGTCCTGTTTCAGTCTGTGGCCTATCCAGCTAACAGAATTTTGTTATAAGAACATTCTCTAAATGTTCAGTGTTCGTTCTGGGAGCGTAAAAAATGTCCAGTTTTCTTGACGTTAGAGGAACGTGTTTTAAAAGGTATGATGTTCCTCAAACGTTCTTTCAACTTCATTTGGAAATTATCTAGCATCATTATTCTGTTACCACTGCTACATGCTAGCAAAGTAGCAATGCTGATGATTAAACAATCATTAAAAAAAACAACAAACACAAAGTCACAACAAATAGAGCATGAAAAGTGTCATCTTACGGAAAAGTGAGTTACAAATAGTGTTCACACTGTAGACCAACAATCCAAAAATAGCACAGATTGAACAGCTGCCAGTCTCCATCAAACCGAATTACAATATACGAACAATACATCGACTTCTAAAATCACTTTCTGTAATGCCCATTCAACTGACCCTTCATATGATTGACAGGCGATCTGACCAATCATAACCCCGAATCCGCCATTTTGTCCGACAAAGCAGTCAGGGGAGTTAGTAGATTAACGTTGTTTAACTTGATAAATTGTGTGTCCTCACGTCTTTCCGTGCTTGAAACAACATTCCTTCTGATGTTCATTCATGTTTATTTGATGCTATAAATGAACTAGTATGAAGAGATGATCGGTTCACGAGGAGCTACAGCGATCTGTCACGACTCATTAAAGACACACTAGACGCTATTTATTGATTAAACTTCTTTAAAAAATTACAATATTTCAAATATGAAACTGTTTCACATGTTGTCAGTGTCCTCTTTGTATTTTTCTTTGCGTGAGAACATGATGTGTGGCGTGAGAGCGCATGACTTGTCGGACATAGCAACAGTAACTAAAGGGGGCGGGTCTTGCGAAGGGTCAATGATTGTCAAGGTTAAATGTCAAATTTCCCTCTCATTTTCAGATCTTGAGTAAAGGTCAGATCGTTCGAGCAAACAGGTTTAAGAGACGAGGACAATCTCTAGTGACTCTGTCTCTGCCTGTAACCAAAGACATGGTGCCGTCCTTCCGCTTCGTGGCGTATTACCATGTGGGCTCGAATGAGGTGGTGTCTGATTCAGTCTGGGTCGACGTGAAGGACACGTGCATGGGAACGGTGGGTCTATTGTGTATTGTTATTCATCTTTTAGACATCAAGAATTGAAACTAAGCTGTAAATGTGGCTTGCTTGGAATCTGTGGCATCAGAAGTTCAATTATATTTATTCATGATCAGCAGGAATAAATGCTATAAGTATTAGTGTTTCTTGTGTTTCACAGCTGAAGGTTCAGGTGAAGGAGCCTCGACCGATCTACGGGCCAGGAGAAGAGTTCAGCTTGCAGATAACTGGAGATCCTGGAGCTAAAGTTGGTCTGGTGATGGTGGATAAAGCTGTGCATGGACTGAACCAGAACAGACTGACTCAAACGAAGGTGAAGGTCCTTCATCAGCACCTCAACAGGCAGTGAACACTTGGCTTATAAATGGTCTGTATGTTGCTTTAGATCTGGGACATCATTGAGAAGCATGACATCGGCTGTACAGCAGGAGGTGGAAGGGACAGTATGGGGGTTTTCAGTGACGCAGGTCTGATGTTTGAGTCCAGCACTGCAGGAGGAACAGACACCAGAACTGGTATATATAATGTTTTTTAAGTTTTCTCAAGCTGTATGAAGTGTCTTAGCCTGTTATTTAAACATCCTCTAGTGCCAGAGTGTCCCGTCCCTTCTAAGAGAAGAAGAAGAGCTGAAAGTGTTGAACGGGTCACCACTGTACTGGGTGAGAAGCTGGGCCTTTTTTTTACTTGACAGACCTTGCAGAACTCATTTTGAGAGAGAGGATGAATGAGTAGCTCCATGATTGTCCAACATTGTCTTCTCAGCTAGTCAGTACTCGGGTGATCTGAGGAAGTGCTGTGTGGACGGCATGAGGGATAATAAACTCGACTACTCATGTGAACGGCGAGCCACGTACATCGTGGATGGAGAGGAATGTGTCCGAGCCTTCCTGCACTGCTGCAATGACGTGGTGGCTCATAGTAAGGAAGCTGGAGAGGAGGAGATGATTCTGGCTCGGAGTAAGTATGTAAATATTGTTCTGGAATTACTGTTTATTTGAGCTTTCAGATTTTCCAAAGAAATGCCATGATTGATGGTGGATGAGCAAATGAGTATATATATGTGTGTGTGTGTGTGTGTGTGTGTTTTCTGTTAACAGGCGAGGATAGCGACTATTATGAGAGTTTTGATGAAATCACATCACGTACTCAGTTCCCAGAGAGCTGGCTTTGGACAGAGGAGATTCTGCCATTCTGTCCAGCTAATAACAAGTTATGGTGAGTATGAGACAAATACTATAGAGTTTGAATGATTTAAAATGAGCACAAGTGATGAGAAATGTTTTTTAGTTACTAGTTACTTGCACTGCCATCCTAATGAAGTAAATACATATTTATCTTTTGTGGGTATTTAGCTGTTTTAACCCTTTTCTATTTCCTTCTGTCCCAGTGCCACAACATCAGTCACAAAAGACAGAATCTACCTGAAAGAATCTATCACTACTTGGCAAGTCTTTGCTGTCAGCCTGTCAAAAACTCACGGTAAAAACATTTTATGTTAGGATGATGTACACTTTTTTTCACCTTGTTATAGCATCATGCTAACACTCCATTACTGTCTTTTTCCCCCAAAGGCATCTGTGCGGCAGATCCATATGAGATGATAGTTTATAAGAGGTTCTTCATTGACCTGAAGGTGCCGGCCTCAGCTGTGCGCAATGAACAACTACAAATCAGGGCCATCCTTCACAACTACACCAACATGAAAATCAGGGTAAACGGTCACACAGTCATTTTGGTCCTCGATAGTCACCTAATGTGGTGTCGGGTACTTTATTAACGCCAGGATAGATGTGCCTGTAATGAAGAAGTGCGTGACAACGCGGGTGCAGATCCAAATGCAGGCTTTATTGTAACAGAATGGTCAGGGTAAAACACCGGGAAACAGGTATGGAGGAGGATTGGCAGAATTATAGTCGGTATACAGGCAAATGATGTAGAGGTAGGTAAGTTATCACAGTCCAGTAAAACCCAGAAATAGTCAAAAGGCAGGCAGAGAAACAATCACAAGGGGCATAAACGCTCAGAAATGTTAAACACAGGGAAATAACAAGACCTCGCATGGATGTGTTAGTGTAGTGTGCTTATATAGTGCATATAATGAGCTGCAGCTGGTGAGGTGATCAGTGATTAGGTACGGGGCTTCTGGGAAATGCAGTCTGCCTGAAATGAGTGAGTGTGTGTAGTGCATTGTGGGAAGTGAAGTGCGGGAGTGAATGTGCGTGTATGTGTGTGAGTGAGTGTGTGAAAGTCCAAGGTGGAGTGCCCTCTAGAGGCTGTCATGGGCACTGAAGCTGATAATCCTGACAGTGCCAGTGAGCCACATTAGAGTTGTTTTAATCATACATTTCCTCTGGGAGTCCAGGTTCACAGGTTTTACATGGTTGTTTGCAAGTAACCAGGCTATTTTACAGCATTTTAAGGTTTTTTTTTTATGGTCACAAGTAAACAAGGTATCTTTAAGCACAAATGCGTATTGTACGTTCTTAGTTTTTGAACAGTGGGTAAATGTCACACAAAGCGCTCACATTCAAAACACTTTCAAGCACAATACAGGAACACATCAGGGTGCATTTGTTCATCTGTTGGCTTTTCCTTCAGGCAAGGCTTGAGTTCATGGAGACTGAACATATTTGCAGCTCCGCCAGCAAAAAGGGCTCCTACCAAACAGAAGTGGAGGTCGAGTCCATGTCCTCCAGGTCCGTCCCGTATGTGATTATTCCCCTGGAGTTGGGCAATCACTGGATCGAAGTGAAGGCGGCAGCGTATGACTCTGTCTACAGCGATGGAGTGAAGAAGATCCTGAAGGTGGTGGTGAGTGAAGTAAATTAACATATCACAGCTCTTTTTTGGCATCCCATGACAATCAAACCAACAATAATAACAATTCTACTTTATATAGCTGTAATTTATACTTGAGACCGAAAATTGTAAAGCGTTATTTCTGAGTATTGAATAAACTTAACCACTTAAAACCATTCATTTACTGTCATTAAAGAAGCTTGATTTCATTTTGTGATTCAAACACCCCAAACAGATCAAATCAAATCTCTTTGTTTCAGTCTGAGGGTGTGCTCACTATGATCCAGGAGACAAATGTCCAGCTCAATCCTGCTAAGATGGGTGAGTTATTGGAGTCTTCCCTCCAAAATAACAAAAAATGCCTCTCCTATGACAAATTCAAACCTCACCAGCTCCTCTTCGCCTTTCGATCTGAACCTTTACGACAGGTGGAGTACAACAAGTGTCCATCAGGAGTCTCAAACCAGACACTCAGGTCCCCAACACACCTGCTAACACATACATCACAGTGAAGAGTAAGGAGAAATCTTTACGCTCATTTATTCTGCTTGTCCGTCTGCTCGTCCAGTCCTGATCGCTGTCTGTTACTCAAGGTCAGGAGCTCAGTAAGATGATCGAGCAGGCCATCAGTGGAGACTACATGAGTCAGTTTATTGTCCAGCCCCGTGGTAATGGAGAGCAGAACATGATCTATATGACTCTACCTGTCATTGCCACTCATTACCTGGACAACACCAATCAGTGGGAGGCTGTTGGCATGAACCGCCGTAGTGAAGCCATTAACTATATCAACACAGGTCAGCTGACCACTCTCACCTACATAAACACATCACTTTTAATCTGATGCATTTCTGAGAGAAACATGATATTTAATGAGTAAAAATGAAGGATGGGGCATAGCTTTATCTGATGGAAGCCCATTTCTACCACAGAAAAACAAATCGCACTGCTTAATTATGACAAAAAGTCAAAATTCTGACTTAAGTCAAAATTATGACATTACAAAGTCAAAACTGAGATAAAAAGTTGACTTTCTGTCATAATGTCATGTTTAATGTCATAATTTTGCCTTTTTAATGTCATAATTTAGAATTTTTACATGGTAATTAAGACTTAGTATGTCATAATTATGACTTTTTATCTCATAATTTCGAAAATAAAATAAATACATTTTTAAATAAATAAATGACTTATGTAAATAATTTTGACTTGATTTACAAAAGCATGTTTTTTTTTATTATGTGGTGGAAATGGGCACTTCTGTATCATCGAAAGTGGGCGTTGCAGAATGGAGTCAGGTGATTCGAGAGTATTCACTGTTTCTGATTTATGGGGAATATAAAAAAAGGAGTGGGGGATTTTTAACGTTGCAGGGTGGTTGTGTTCACACACTTATGTTCAAAAGCCATGTAAAATTTAATTTTGAGCCCTTTTAATAGACCGTCAGAATATTCTGTATTATGCTGATAAAAGCTATGAAGTCATAAGTTATTTACTCTACCATTCTGGTCAAGGCTATCAGCGAGAGCTAACTTTCCAGAAACCAGACAGGTCCTTTGCTGCCTTGATGAGCACTAGTAGCAGCACATGGTGAGATGAACATTCTTGCCATATTTATCTGCTCAATTAGTAATATGTTGCTTCTAACCTCTTCCTTTTGTGGTTTTGTTTTGTCTGATCATGACAGGCTGACAGCGTATGTGGCGAAAGTGTTCACGATGGCCAGCGATCTGATCGTCGTAGAGGAGAATGTGATCTGCAGCGCCCTGAAGTGGCTGGCCACAAAAAAACAGCTGGCAGACGGCAAGTTTAAAGAAGACGCCCCCATTATAAATGAAGAGATGCTTGTAAGTTACATTTTTAAGGAAACAAATGTATATTATTTGACAGTGGTTTTGCTATTAATAACACTGTTTTATCTCAGTTTAATTTTTTTTCACTAGTATGAAGCCATTTTCAAAAACACATTTTGAATTTATTTCGAAAAAGATATTGTTAGTATAATGTATAATTCATTATTATTAGTATTATTATTAAACAATAAAACAATAGTAATTGCTTATTAGTAATGTTTTATTTTATTTTTTATATATATATAAATTGCTAGAAACGGTCAGCCATTTCATCCCAAAAATGTTAATAATGTAATTTCCACCAGAGAATGCTGTCAAACAAAAAAATACGGCACTTGAAATTGTGGTGAAATGTTCATTATGTTTCAGAAAAAAATTCAGAAATTACTTCTGTGATGTTTGTATGTCCAGTGCAGGACATTATTAGTATAAAAATTGAATAAACTAGTGAGAATGTGAATAGTGAGTTAATTTTCTTAAAGTTCACAAGGCCAGACGTGTTTGAATTGTTCCTAACAATTGTTTGGGATTTCATTTTATTCCAGGGTGACGTACAGGGAAAAGACGCTGATGCCTCGTTAACTGCATTCGTCCTGATTGCCATGCTAGAGAGCAGTGAGATCTGTGCTGGATCTGTCCAAGTAAGTGTGATTCCTAAAAACAAACAGCGCTGCAATATGTCACATCAGTCTCACTGAGTCTTTCTCTCAATCCTAGAGTCTTCAGAACAGTATAAACAGAGCCGTTAATTACCTGACGCTGAGAGTTCGGAGTCTGACCAGCACGTATGCTGTCGCTATGACTTCTTACGCTTTGGCCCTTGCTGAAAAACTCAATAAAGACATCCTGATGAGCCATTCCTCCCAGAATGAAGGTCAGTAACATTATAGACAGATCAGCAGCTCAACCTCATTTGTTTTCATCGAAAATGAATAAATAAACCTAGAAAATAAATTACCCTACATAGGACAACCGGATGGATGGATTGATTGATGGATGGATGGATGGGTGTGTGGATGGATGGATGGATGGATGGATGGGTGGGTGGGTGGATGGGTGGGTGGATGGATGGGTGTGTGGATGGATAGGTGGGTGGATGGATGGATGGGTGGGTGGATGGATGGATGGATGGATGGATGGGTGTATGGATGGATGGATGGATGGATGGGTGGATGGATGGATGGGTGGATGGGTGGATGGATGGATGGATGGATGGATGGATGGATGGATGGGTGGGTGGATGGATAGGTGGGTGGATGGATGGATGGATGGGTGGGTGGGTGGATGGATGGATGGATGGATGGATGGGTGTATGGATGGATGGATGGATGGATGGATGGATGGATGGATGGGTGGGTGGATGGATAGGTGGGTGGATGGATGGATGGATGGATGGATGGGTGGGTGGGTGGATGGATGGATGGATGGATGGGTGGGTGGATGGATGGATGGATGGGTGGATGGATGGATGGGTGGGTGGATGGATAGGTGGGTGGATGGATGGATGGATGGGTGGGTGGGTGGATGGATGGATGGATGGATGGGTGGGTGGATGGATGGATGGATGGGTGGATGGATGGATGGATGGATGGATGGGTGTGTGGATGGATGGATGGTTGGTTGGATGGATGGGTGGGTGGATTTGTGGGTGGTTGCGATTAGTCTTCTCTACACTTGTGTGACGTATATGAGAGAAATGGCTTCTCAAACAAGAACAAATGTTCATTTTGTCCATGGGGATTTGATTGGATGGTTGTGGTTTGCTATTGGTGGATCTCATATGAGTGACAGTTTGCCCCGCCCTCGTCACTGCCAGAGGGAGGGGGAGTTATTTTGATTAATGATTATAGTTTATTATAATATTTACTATAAATCATTTAAAATAAATACGGCAGTATTCCATAGAAATCTGAATTTTGAAAAAAACAATAAGCTGAAATGACAAATTACTGACTGATTTGAAAATAACAAATTGTGACTTTGATTTGAAAAAAAAAACAAAACAAATTGCAACATTTTGCAACTATAATAACCCTGTGTCCACGTTAACCTTTTCCGTTTATGTCGTCTAAACAGTCGGTACCTTTTGGCAAGTTCCTGGCCTGCGTCAGCACTCTCTGGAGGCCACAGGTTACGCAATTCTTGCCCTGGTGAAGGCGAAGGATTTCGAGAGAGCCGGAGCGGCCGTACGCTGGCTGAGAGCACAGAGAGCTCAGTATGGAGGCAGTGGAACAACACAGGTACTGCTTGAAAATAAACCCTGCTGACAAGCTGTAACGAACACTGCAACCTTTTAATGTCCAGTTCATTGCTTCATTGTTGGACTTAAACATGGGTTTTCAAACTTTCCAATGCCACAGATCCTTAAAGACATAATGTAGATTACTTCCGTTTTGGTCCGTTCTCTGCTTGTTGATGTTGTTGTACAGCAAGAATGTTGTGACAGTTAGTCGGTGTTGTATTTGTCCCGCCCCTCCTCCTCTCTGATTGGAAGGCTGGCTAAAAAGTGACAGTGATGAGCGCAGCCTCGTCAAAGAGGAGGAAAAGTACAATTGGAAAAGTACGCTAGCCACTGGAAAAAAAACTTTGGGATCCATTTGTCAATGAAAAGCACTTCTAAAGCATTTATTAATTTTAGGTCATGTTCATTTCTTTAGTTATTATATTTATTAATACATTGTTAAAATTAAAATGATCTGTTATTGTAATTTAATATTAGTTGAACTCTTTTCTAAAACACTGGAGCATTTTCTTCATAAATAAAGGAACGCTCTATATTTTTCTGCCTCGTCTCTTAGGCGAGCTTCATCGTTTTCCAGGCCGTGGCTGAATATCGCATGAAAGCGAAGAAGCAGGATATAAATCTGAATGTCGAACTCTCTGTGGAGGGAAGAACATCGCAAAACAGATGGACTTTCACTCGATCCAGCACGCATGTGACGCGATCAGACAAGGTGAACAGTTCGTCTTTGCCCTCCTTATACGTTTAATTTTTATTAATCGTGCATTTCAAATCATGCAACATATAATTGAACTGTTAAATGTTTCTGTGTTCTCACGACAGGTCAAGTTGACACAGAAATTCAACATCACTGCTCACGGGAACGGGATGGCCACCCTCTCGGTGAGGACTCGTGAACGCTTTCAATTCAATTACATGTTATTTAAGATACAACCATAAAAACAAAACAAAACAACTGTGTGTGTCTTCTCTCAGGTGTATTCTCTGTATTATGCTGTGCCTGAAGAGAGAGAAAATGACTGTAATGTGTTTGATCTCAGCGTGAAGATGGAGAAACAGCTTGACGGTAGGAGCATTTATGTATTTATGTCTTCATTTGATCACAAAGTCCTCACTTATTACTGACGTTTAATGGTGTTTTATTTCCTCAATCTGCTCTGAATGCAGTGTCACATCCAGGAGCCATTGAAAGTTACCTCCTCACCATTGAAACATAGTGAGTAAAAGCTAAAGTAAAGTATAAGCAGATGCTGATCATTTCCATCCATCTGTAAGATGACTTAGATTCGGATCTTCAGCTGAATGTGAGCATGAATTGATGGAATTTTGGATCATTCTGCATCACATGCGTTGTTTTCATCCATCTGTGCAGTTTCAAGAACCCAGTGAGAGATGCTGCCATGTCTGTTTTGGATGTTGGCCTGTTAACAGGATTTAAAGTAGATGATACTGATCTTTCAAAGGTAAAAATTATTCAGAAATGGAATAATACCACATACAAGAACTTCATAACTGTTGCAAAACGGCAAGTAAATAAATCATACAACTGTCCAGCTAACAGGGATTGTTCTCAAAACGTTCTGGCAAGGTTCTTTCAACGTCATAAACAAACTTTCTTCTTCTAGTAACTTTAATAAACGTTATTCATAGATCATTCATGTAACTTTTTTTCTGCAATATTTTAGTTCCTCATTTTTTAAATGTAACCACATGTTTCCGAATGTTCTGAGAACATTCCAAAGTAACAATCTCAGAATGTTTGCCTTAATGTTCACATATCGTGTCTAAAAACCCGTGGAAACGATATGTGAACGGCTCCTTAATGTTCGTATAACCAATATATGTTAAAAAATATGTTTACGCGAGAACATGTACAGACGAAAATCCCAGAAAAAATCCCCATTCACACGGATCCACGGAAACGTTTAATGCTGTATTCTGCTTCCAGGCCAGTAGTTGGCGATATCACTTTGTAAAGAAACACTAGACTGAACAAGTGATACACATTCACTGTTTTCAAAAATTTACACTGAGACGATAACGGTAGTTTTCAATAGTTCCTGTTTTCAGGTCCAAAAATGCCATTGTTGTATAAATGAATGTCCAAAACATAAAGTGTTTTCCGTTTATATATATGAAAATGGTGTCGTTTAAGCCTAATAAACGTCAGCTGTGTGCTACCTGAAACTCAGTGAGCCACAATCAAATGTCATTCATTTATATCAATATTGATGTGGTTACCATAGTGAATCATTTTTTGAACTTTATGATTTAATCCCATTAGTTGTCTAAAGGGAAAGAGAAGTACATCGAGAGATTTGAGATGAACATGGAGCTTTCAGACCGTGGATCGCTCATCATCTTCTTAAATAAGGTACTGATAACCTTTAACACAAATGAGAGCCTCATAACATTTACTGGGATGGAGGTACAGTACAACTTGGTAAAGTTATTACCTATGTTTGGAAATACTTGGATTGCATAACTGTGAAAGCAATTTGTGTCACAAGTGCATGTCTCTCATTAGATTTCTCATAAAGAGAGGGAAAGGATTGCCTTCAGGATGCACAAGATCAATGAAGTGGGATTTCTGCAGCCGGCCGGAGTCACTGTGTACGAGTATAAAGCTCCAGGTACATGATGTCATATGGACACTCACACACGTCACACAGTGAAAACAGAGTAAGAAAATATAAAAGGCAAGATGTATTCATGCTAAGAACTATTCCTTCACTATTGTGACATTTATCTGAGCAAAGCGGCTTCTCAAACAAGAACAAATGTAGGGCGGGGCTTGATTTTGTCCGTGGGGAATTGATTGGATGGTTGTAGGTTGCTATTGGTGAATCTCGTGTGATTGACAGGTCCCGCCCTCATCATAAGAGAAGAGATGTCGCTGCAAGAGGGAGGGGGAGTTATTCTGATTACAGATTAAGGGGCTTTTTTACATTTTACAATTTTCTTTAGACTGTAGTGTTGCTGTTTATTAAATAATTCCCACCCAAAGTATAGGCGAAAATGGGCGGGGCCTGGCTGAGTTAGCAGTGTGTTGAAACTATTGGTAATGGTAAGGGGCGGGACATTTCCAAACACGCTTGAAGCGTTTAACTAATCACAAAACACCGGTCTAGTCGACCAATCAGAGCACATTATGCTTTTCAGAAGGAGGGGCTTCATAGAGACTAGAACTAAACAGAGCGTTACTGACAGACTGGGAGAGAGGTGCTGCAACAATGTCAAATATGGGAAAAAATAATGTTTTTATGAACATTCAAGCATGAAAAAATAAAAATAAAGACTGTAAAAAGCCATAATAGGTTACCTTTAAAAAATGTGTGGTAAATCATGTATGATAAATGCTGCAATATTCCATAAAAAAACAAGAATTGTCAATTTCATGGTGACTTTAATCTAACGCACAGATGATCGATGTGTGAAGTTCTACCATCCTCATAAGAGAGACGGAGCGCTGAACAGACTCTGCCATGAAGACCTGTGCCAGTGTGCAGAAGGTGTGTGCGTCTACGAACCGAACGCACGCTGTTATTAGTGTGTCTGTGGGCGCATTTGATGAACTTGTCTGTGTTTACAGAGAACTGCAGTCTCCAAAAGAAGCATCACATTAAAGAGTCTCAGCGTGCCGATAAGGCCTGCGCATATGGAGTTGAATACGGTGAACACACACAGATTTCTGCTTTTGTGAACGCGTTTGTCTGCGTGAAGAGCTGGGAATTAAACTCATTTCTTTTATAGTTTATAAAACCAGGGTGGTGGGAAAGGAGCTTTCACTGCAAGCAGACATCTACAACATGACCATTGAACAAGTGCTGAAGGAAGGTATGATGTCCTCTAGCTCAGCCATCCAAACATGCTCTGTAATCTGAAGGAAAGAAGCCGCAATATCAAATAATCAACCTTTGTGGGGGATTGGTAATACAGTTTCAGTTCTTAAAGTATGAATATGCAAATATGAAAAATGAATAATGCATCAAATATTAAAGGGGTGGCTGATTATCATTTCATTTTTTTAGTTAGTGTGTAATGTTGCTGTTACGACACTCAAAGGGAAATATTTTCTTTTAAAGAAATCGCTTTTTAAGGACTACAACGAGCTTCTTCCCGGGTTGGTGACATCACTATCCCTAAAATTTTCATAAACCCCGCCCCCGAGAACACACAACAAAGTGGGCGGGGCCATGTTGGGCTGCTTTAGAGAAGAGGAAGAGTTGTTGTAGTCGAGTGTTGTTGATGCCGTCATTTTATGCCGGACTGCTTCACAAACGAGGGTCAATTCAAGGAAAAAAGATGAACATGACGACACATGCTAGTGATGAGTTGATCAACTCCACAGCAACTACATCAATTTATCCACTAACCGTTCAGAAACGTCTAAAAGTTGGAACTTCTTCCTGAGTCTCTCCATCAGTGTCGACTCCGGTTTGAACAATGTAAGGATGAACACCGTTACTGAAAATCCTCATTTTGAGATTCTCCAGGTTTGTTGTTGTTGAGCATCTGAAGCGTGAGTTGTTAAAGCTCCACCCACTTCTGGAAAGCGGGACAGGAACAACAGCTCATTTGCATTTAAAGGGACACACACAAACGGCGTGTTTTTGCTCACACCGAAATAGCGGCAAATTTGACAAGCTATAATAAATGATCTGTGAGGGATTATGAGCTGAAACTTCAGACACATTCTGGAGACACCAGAGACTTATATTACATCTTCCCGTTCAAATATTTCTCATATATTTTTATTAGTAATTTTATTGATTCAGCCACTGTTGCCATTAACTTCTATAATTTTAATTATATAACATAATGCAAAATGGTTTGGCATGTAAAAACAAAGGGAACAATATGCACAGAACTTTTTTTAAGATGGCACAACTCAAATTTCATAGTTTCGTAATATACACTTAATTTTAATAGTAACAAAAAAATTGAATTGTGGCAATTTGACATTTTATACAAAAACATTTAATTTAATTTTATAATTACATTTTTATTAACACTGCATCTTTTATAGTGTAGGCTGGAATGAGGAATGAATTATGCAATGTCAATGATGTCAAAGCAGCTATCTTGTATGTGGGAATCGTCATGAAGCAGAAGGTTTTAAGGGGTTTGTAAGGACCACCCGTCAGCCCAATGGCGGAATCTGACGGCCTGGCGAAGGTACAACGCGTGTATGTCTTTTCAGCGCCCGCGTTAAATTCACATAAATTTTTAGGATTTAGTTTATGTTTTCCTTTAGCTGTTCGTTTAATCTGACTCCAATTGTAAACGATCTCTGATTGGTAATGTTTCTGATGTAACATTAATAGCTGATCGCGCGGTTAAGTATGAATTAATTTAGATCTTTGATTCTTTAATTTCTCTTAATTTCAATTATCCTTTCATTCGGGCGTCGGGCCGCATAAAGACTATGGCCAGCTGAACCACGCCTTACGATCACATTCCGTTTAGTTTAGAATCAAAACAGAGGATATAGCGTTTACTAAAAAACACAAGTTATAGAATCGCCGCATGCTTATTCTCATAAAAGTGCCATTCGATTTAGTCACAATACTATAACATGTTAAGTCATAATAGTCAGAAATCTAAAACCTTAATATCGTGCTCATGCTCCGTATACTACGATTTCAGTATGATCTATCCTAACACCCAGAAATGCGGAAGCCTCGAAAACCACATAAATCTACCGGTGATAATGATTTCAGACGAATTCAAAATAAATCAAGATGTAACAATTTATTTATCAGGTAAAAATGTATCAATGCCAATTACATAATTACACAATTCAAATATAATAAATACATAACATCAGTTACTCAAAAGATTTCTCTAAGAGTATTTAAAAGTTATGCATACACACAGAGATGGTGGATGAAAGTCTTAAAGACATTCACCATCTCTATGTGGGGGTTCTGCTTACAGAATGTCCCGTCTTGCTGCTGTGTCTTTTCCCCTAAATACCCATACCAGAACAAAAGGACTGTAAATATTTATTGCCCCCTCACCTGGTTTTTGGGGGAGAGGAGGTGGTTTTCTTGAAGAGAGAAGAGAACAGAATTCTCCTAAGTTTTCAAACTTTCTCATAATACTAGTGACTGCTGTGAAACTGAGACCATTTTACCAATCGCACTGAGACATTTAAAATGATACTAAACATGAAATTGGAAAATAATAGATTCACAAGATACATCATACATAGTACATATGCATTCTTGGTGAACTTCAGTGACTTGAATCAGGGGGGAGGAAGGGAGGGGGGCTGGTCACATAGATGAGTGAGGACAGTAAGGCAGGGTGTTGTCCTGTTCCTTTGAAGTCTTCTTTCCAGATGAGTTTTACTGCTTTATTGCAGGATGCTTGATCTGAGCTTTATCTTAGCAGGAAAATCAAATCTTACAGGTTAAAAAGGTTGCAGAGCTTAATTAGCATTATGATAATGATTGTTGATAACAATGAATTAGCATAGATTCTCTTATGAAAAAATAATTGAATGTAAAACTTAATGAATGCATTACAGGAAGCAAACAGTCTCATATTACGTGCTTGTTAAGGCTATCAAATAAATCTACAACACATTTAAGACTGAATGGTTTTTCAGGTACTGACCCAGTCATGGAAGGCCAGACCAGGTCTTACTTGGCTCATCCTTACTGTAGAGAGTTTCTTGAATTTGATGAAGGCAAAACCTACCTGATCATGGGCCAAACCACTTCACTTCCTAGGATTGGTGGAAGGTAGGAGCTTTATGAACATTACCAGAAAGATTTCTTTTAGTTACACACATTTGTTTGGTCTGAACTTGAGTTAAATTCCAGACAATCCAAACTACATCATCCATGTGTTTTGGATTGATCTTCATGTGTTTATGTGGGTTTTTAGTCTGAGGTACAACCTGGGTGAGGAGACCTGGATTGAATACTGGCCGACAGAAGAGGAGGCCCAAACCGAAAAATACAACGACAAGTACATCAGCATCGCTGCATTCGCTGAACAGCTGTTAAACTTTGGATGCACAACATAAAGATCCTCATCGCATGTGAAATCTGTAAACTTTGCTTCATTTTTATTTCTTCTCCATATTTACTGAAAGAAATGATCAATGTACTGACATCAGCCTTTCTGTACTAGGGAAAACAGTCTACTTGTACCATTTGTGAGTTCATTGAGCTTTGAACAAATTAGCCAAATAAAATTCATTTGTTCTCAGATCTTTTTGGTTGCAGAACCAGACATTATGTGTTGACCTACACACACACAACCGCAAAACGCTGTTATGAAAGACCATGCATGATAAATGTCTAAACCGAATCTCTGCTTTGCAAGAAAAAATGATGATAACATTGAAGATGTTGATGAAGAAGTTTAGCAGCGACAAAGTACACGTAGCACGTTGGGTTCATCGGAGTCGGAATGAACCCCGAAAATCTAAATTTCCGACCTTTTATCCTGTTACATTATTCCACTCCTAATGTAAATGTAACAGCTGTAGTCTACATGTTAATGAAGTTCAGGTACCCCATTGGCAGAGATGTTTCTCAGGGTCTCACATCTATTCCCATTATACAATTGATGACCATTTGCTCATGATGTGATCACCCCAAGAGGTGCAGACACAACATTACCGGTGACCTTCTTCTTCTCTATGATAATCGACCCTTTGCAAAGACCCGCCCCCTTTAGTTACTGTTGCTATGCGCTCTCACGCCACACATCATGTTCTCACGAAGTGAAAAATACATCGCGGAGCAAAAAGGACACTGACAACGCTTCGACAGACAAGACAAGTTATGATATGTTTGATATACTTTGGATAAATTTCAAATATTGAAGTTTTTTTAAAGTTTAAACAATAAATAGTGTCTCTTTAATGTTGTTTCAAGCGCGGAAAGACGTGAGTACACGTAATTTTTCAAGTTCACCAACGTTAATCTACTAACTCCTACTAACTGCTTTGTCGGACAAAATGGCAGATTCAGGGTTACGATTGGTCAGATCACCTGTCAATCAAACTGTTTGCGAAGGGTGAATTCTAACATACTTTAGAGTGGAATCTGAGTTGAGGCAGACTATAATTCCGTACATGCTTCAACTTCTGAACTATCAGACCTTTACAAAGTTAAAAAAAATGATGGCATAGTTACATGAGATCAAACAACATTCAGTATTAATCATAATTTGCATCAGGTTGATGAAGGAGAAAGACACATAAGACCTTTAGAGCTATAATATAAATGTAATAGAGAGCTGCAGTGTTACAAACACCTGCAACAACTTGACCTGTTGAGCAATTGTGGTTTTTATTTCATGTTCACAGTGAGTTTGCATATGCAGGCTGATAACAAACGACCAATCCGTCGACCAAGCCCAGGTCATTGAGCATAAACCTGCTTTCTTTATGTAATATAAACTCGATTGATTGATTGATTGATCTATTTAAAGGTACATCATTCCATGACAGCATGATGCTGCAGTGATGGTCTGAACCAGAGGAGAGGAAACTTTAATGGCGCAGGATAGTTGAATCCGCTGAATCATAGTGCAGGTCCCTCCACCCATGTTACCCAATAACTGACAGCGAGGATGATGATGCTGACTTTACTGAGGGAGGGACTCAAGCGAGGATGAATATATTGTGATTGAGTGTCTGATAGTTTAGAGACCGTCGGACACAGACAGGCACGATGCGCGTGGACTCGGTGTGGTTGGCGGCTGTAGTCGTCTCATTACCACTTCTCTCCCTTTGCGACCCCCTGTGAGTATAACAACACACATGTGATACTTGAGTTGTGATGATAATTAACTAGATTAAAAAAATAGCTGTTTCATTAAACGGATAGTTAAATTCCAAAAATAAACATTCTGTCATCATTTGCTCAGCCTCAAGTTGTTCCAAACCTGTATGAAGGAAGATATTTTGAAGTTGATGGGACTATTTTTGTGTTCCATACTATGGAAGTCAGTGATGTCCCACAACTGTTATTCTTCAAAATATCATCTTTTGTGCTCAGCAGAAGGAAGAAAATCATACCGGTTTGGAACAACTTTTCATTTTTGGGTTAACTTTCCCTTTAAGCAATTAGAGCTGCAGGATTGTTGGGAGTCTTGTTTGTCTGCTTATGCAAAGAAGTTCTGATCAGTCCAACCAAATCACTCAGAACAGAATGAGATGGTTGTAGGTAAATGTGTAAATTGAACTGGTGTCAAACATAAAGTTCTGCATTTTATTAATCGCATAAAATAACTTTGGCAACCCTAATTTTCAGTAAGTGATAAATGTTTTAGTGCCCTTTGTAGAAGTGAGACTAAGATGTATTCTTCTTCCTAAATGAACGTGTATTGTTCAGCTACATTCTCACGGCCCCGAACCTGCTGAGAGTCGGGTCTCCGGAGAAAGTGTTTGTGGAGGCGCAGGACTATTCTGGAGCCACTCTGAACGTTAAAATCTCAGTGAGAAACGCTAAAAATAAGCATGAAGTGACGAGTACATCGGTTTCTCTGACATCTGCCAAGAACTACCAGGATCTGGTTGAGATAGAGGTGAGGTGCTCCACTCACATGAAATGTGGTTTGGGAGGAGTGTGTCAAAAATGTTTTACAGTGGATTTCACGATGTTTTTCAGCGTGTTGTTTCTCAGTTGTCAGTGTATGGTGTGCCTGTAGGTACCCGGTACTGCGTATTCCTTTGAGAAGGGAGTGCAGCAATATGCGATCCTGCAAGCTCAGTTTCCACAGAAGCTGCTGGAGAAACAGGTCATGGTGATTTTTCAATCTGGACACATCGTTTTGCAGACTGATAAGACCATCTACACTCCAGACAGCACAGGTGGAAATATTTGCTGTTCTATATTTGTTTACTATTGAACCAGTTTTGTCTCTTAACACTTGGGATCTTAGATGCAACGGCACAGATGCTTGTCTTCTCCTTCTAGTTTATTACAGGGTTTTTTCACTGAGTTCAGGCATGACACGGCCTGCAGAACGTGGAGTCCGAGTGGAGATCTTGGTAAATGTGCCCTCCGTCTGTGTGTTTTTAAAGTACAAAAGTCTGAGACCATCGCCGGATTTTTATTGTGGTCTCTTTGTGGAGACTTTCATACTCAAACAAAATCAGCTGAACACATTCATATGAAATTCACATACTGTTGTTTGTGCATGTGAGTTCAAATTTGTTGCACACAAGCCCTATAATAGAGTAATAGAATAATTATTAATGTTGACAGACACCTGATGGCATCAGCCTTCAGAGCAAATCAGTTTATCCCGACGGAGGAATGGTGTCAGGAACATTCAGCCTGACTGATCCGGCCAGGTGAGTACTTCTATTTGAGTACATCAAAAGTATTAAAGATACTTAAAATTAAAACCTAATATTGCTGAGTCGGTTTGATGGCACTTTTCAAAGAATGAGTACTGTACAAACAGGGCTGGGTAGGTTACTTTTAAAATGTATTTCACTACAGATTACAAAATACATGCTTTAAAAAGTCATTTGAAACGTATTTCGTTACATTACTCAAGTTTAGTAACTTAATCTAAATACTTTAGAATACTTTGGAACACTAATAAGTGTGGAACAAACACAAAAAAGGAATTGCAAGTTTTTATCTCACAATTCTGACTTTTTGCCTCAGAATTGAGTGATATAAAGTTGCAATTGCGAGTTATAAAGTCAAAATTATGATATATAAACTTGTAATATTGATAAAAGTCAAAATTATGAGAAACTCACAATATTGAGAAAAGTCCGAATTATGAGATATAAACTCACAATATTGAGAAAAGTCAGAATTATGAGACATAAACTCACAATATTGAGAAAAGTCAGAATTATGACATTTAACTGACATACTAAATTCACAATTGCAAGAAAAAAAGTCAGTATTGCAAGTTTATATCTCCCAATTCTGACTTTATAACTTGCAACTGTGAGTTTAAATCTCGCAATTCTGAGAAAAAGAAGTCAGAATTGTGAAACGCAAACTCACAATTGTGAGGGGAAAAAACAAATTGTGAGAAAAAGTTGCAGTGACCTTTTATTATAAAATGACTCACAAACAACTATCACAAAATATGAAAACAGTCGAAAACATGAAACTTAACTCTTTTTCAGACTGTCAGGGTCAGAGAATCACCAATCGCTGTTTAAATGACATTAAAACTCAAAGTAATCACTTTGGTAATCTAAAACACTTTTCAGATGTAACTGTAATCTGATTACCACCCATTTAAAATGTAACTGTAATGAAATACAGTCACTCAAATTTTGTATTTTAAATACGTAACTAAGTTACTTGTATTTCGTTACTCCCCAACCCTGTGTACAAATTAGTGTCCCATCATTGTGCCTTTATTTTACATGCACGAATCATTTAGAATTAGAACTGTTCAATATGTTGAAAATAAATGTCAAATCTCATTTAAAGTATAAAATAAATAGAATATGATAATACTGTGTATTTATGAAAAGTAGTCACCTTTTTCACTAACCACTTTTTGAAAAATGTACTCTTTTTGTGGAAAGTACCTGTTATCTTTTAACAAGATTGTGAAATGACAAACAATGACATTGAAACTTTAATCAGCTCAGGGATGTGGAAACTTACGGCATGGCACAAGAACAGTCCACAGAAGAACTTCTCCAGTGAGTTTGAAGTCAAGGAATATGGTATGTGTCTGTGGTTGGGTCTTTGAGAGCTGTTACGAAACAACATTACACAATGCAAGCATGACATTTGTAATCAACTCAGGTTCTTCCTTCTCTTCTTGCAGTCCTGCCCAGCTTCGAAGTCTCTTTGAGACCACAGAAAGCCTTCTTCTATGTGAACGATGGCAGTCTATTAGTCGATATTGAAGCCAAGTACAGTACTTTTTTTGTACTGAGTATTATGATCATGAGCATGTTTTCTAATTTAATAGCTAGCAAATATAAATACAGTTTCATTAGTGTATTAACATACATTAGCTATTAATGTAAATAAGTCCGTGTTTGTGTATCCTAAAGGTATTTGTTTGGGGAGAAGGTCAATGGTCATGGATTTGTTGTATTTGGTGTGATTACTGAAGATAAAGGGAAGATAAGCATTCCAGGCTCCTTACAGAGAGTGAAGGTACTACATACAAACACACACATGCATATATATAATGTAAGGTTTGTGCCACAGCTGCCCTAAACTGACGGCCGTTAATGTAATTGTTGCAGTTGTAATGGTTAATGGTTAAGCTTGTTAGTCTCAGTAGTGTTTCTGATACTAAAATATAGTTATTGTTGGGATTTAATGGATTTCAAAGATAGATCGCGTAAAAGTTTCATCAAAAGACAGTCTTTGGGAGCAACTAGAAAATATTTGGAAGTCAATAACAACAGATACTGTGTAAAAGTACATTAAAACATTGCCAGCAAAACTGCAAAAGAAGAGGGTGGAGCTTTAACAGCTCGCGCTTCGGTTGCTCAACAACAACAACAAAGCTGGAGAATCTCACGCAGACAAAATGAGGAAAGTGTTCAAACCGGAGTCGACACTGATGGAGAGACTCAGGAAGAACTTGCTGAATGGTTAGTGGATAAATTGATGTAGTTGCTGTGGTGTTGATCAACTCATCACTAGCATGTGTTGTCATGTTCATCTTTTTTCGTTGAATTGACCCTCGTTTGTGAAGCAGTCCGGCGTAAAATGACGGCATCAACAACACTCGACTACAACAACTCTTCCTCTTCTCTAAAGCAGCCCAACATGGCCCCGCCCCCTTTGTTGTGTGTTCTCGGGGGCGGGGTTTATGTAAATTTCAGGGTTAGTGATGTCACCAACCTGGGAAGAAACTCGTTGTAGTCCCTACCAGGCATTTGTTGTAGTCCTTAAACAGAGAATTCTGAAATATCTGAACTTTGTGTGTCGTAACTTTGCAGATGTTGTTTATGCTCGAACAGCAACATTACACACTAACTAAAGTTAAAAAAGTGAAATCATAATCAACCACCTCTTTAAATATATGCAAACACTCACCAAGTGAAATGAGTCCATATGTGGAGAAAAAGTTGAGACCAGACATTCAGATCTGATAAAGTTCTAATTCTCTTGGTTCCGTGTTGAATGTCAGATCTGGGATGGAAGTGGAACGGCAGAACTGAAACGAAGTCACATCCAAGAGACCTTCCCAAACATCATGAAGCTTGTTGGCCAATCACTGTACGTTACAGTGAGTCTGCTGACGGAGTCTGGTAAGAACACAATGTCTGGCATGCCTTCTTCTTGGACAACAATATGAACATTTTCTGGCCTCAAAAACATTATGTAATGTGCATGCGTTTATTTCCCATTACTATCGTACGTGTGTGTTTCAGGCAGTGAGATGGTGGAAGCACATAAGAAAGGCATTCAGATTGCGACGTCACCGTACACCATCCACTTCAAAAAAACACCTCAATTCTTCAAACCTGGAATGCCCTTCGATGTCTCGGTATAAAACATTGACTAGGAGCAAAAAATCTAACTTAAGAGCAATGTTTAAATAAATATTACCGTTACTTATTTTTTGTTCTGGGTTTTGTATAAAGGTCTATGTAACAAATCCTGACGAGACACCTGCAAAAAATGTGGAAGTGGAGGTCAATCCTGGAGGGGTCAGAGGTCAAACAAGAGCCAATGGCATCGCGAAGGTTACCATCAACACTCCAGGAGGATCTTCTACACTGGAGATCACCGTAAGAGCATCTCACTGACATTCAGTCAGATTAACAGATGTTGAACAAGCAATGGAGAGTATTGTACACAGCACGTCATAAAACAGCGCGTTGATTCTTTCCAGGCAAAGACCAAAGATCCACAATTAAGCAACCAACAGCAGGCAGTGAAGACGATGACGGCTCAGGCCTACAAACCCAAAGGCGGCTCCAACAACTACCTGCACATCGGCATTGATACTGCAGAGCTTCAGATCGGGGATCAAATGAAAGTCAATCTGAATATGGGAAGAAGTCCAGGAGTCAGAAATCAAGATTTCACCTACATGGTCAGAGACAGTCATGTCATGATTCAAAAAGAGAAAATGTTTTCATTAATGTATTCAGCGTCTTTTATCTGCCTCGTTTTCAGATCTTGAGTAAAGGTCAGATCGTTCAAGCAGACAGATTTAAGAGACAAGGACAATCTCTAGTGACTCTGTCTCTGCCTGTAACCAAAGACATGGTGCCGTCCTTCCGCTTCGTGGCGTATTACCATGTGGGCTCAAATGAGGTGGTGTCCGATTCAGTCTGGGTCGACGTGAAGGACACGTGCATGGGAACGGTATTTTGGCCCCGGTCATACAGCTCTATGAATCAATCTACATTTACGTTTTCTGATCTATGTTCATTTGCTTTCCTAGCTAAAAGTGGAAGTTCACGATCCAGTGAATGTCTATGAGCCTGGTGAAGAGTTTAGCCTGAGAGTAACAGGAGACCCTGGGGCCAAGGTTGGGTTGGTTGCTGTGGATAGAGGTGTTTATGTGCTCAACAACAAAAACAGACTAACTCAAACAAAGGTTGGTATCAGAATTAAATCTTTCCATTGTAACTGGAAAAAGGCAACATTTTCTTAGCCGAACATCCTCTTTGTCATTGATTCCTCCAACAGATCTGGGATGTGGTTGAGTCACATGACCCTGGTTGCACAGCAGGAAGTGGAAAAGACAGTATGCAAGTTTTCAGTGATGCCGGCCTGCTGTTTGAGTCCAGCTCTGCTGGAGGCACTAGTGTCAGAACAAGTACTTGAATGATTTTTTTTGACCTTTTCAAATTGAGACTTCACTGCTATCAATGATTGCATCTTAACAATTCCATTCCAGATGCTGTATGCCTTTCTTCATCTCGAAGGAAAAAACGAGAAGTAACCATAGCACAACTCGTGGAGACTCTAGGTTAGAAAGCTGCATCCCTTCATTTTAGAAATTTTGACCCATTAATAGCAAACCTCAAATCTCACACTTGTAGAAGATGGTTTAAAGAAAAAGCTCTAGGATGAGTTTGAGAAACTACATATTTGACATTGAAATGTGGCATGACCCAAGGATTCAGAGAGAAAGTTGTCATAATCGCAACTTTGAGCTACTGATGGCACCAGAGAATTTGAGAGACAGACCGCAAATTTATCCTAAAAAATGTGAAAGATTTGTCCTGAAAAACTCCCCACAATTAGTGTGCCATTTATCACAACTTTTTACCGTACAGTTCAGAGACAGAGAAGTCGATGGCGAGAAAACTAACCGAAACAACCCTTGGTGCTGGCCACCAATTGAATAGACATTTGTAATCAGTAGATGTGAAGGAGAAGTCAAAACAAACAAAAAGACTAAATTTGATGTAATCTTGGGTTTGCAACATCATTTTTTATCAGCCTCTGTCCATTTCTCGTCTTTTACATGTTCTACCTCCAGGGAAAAAGTACTCTGGCCTTGAGAAGGACTGCTGTTTGGATGGAATGAAGATTATGACTGATTTGAAATACACTTGTCAGTATCGGTCAGAATACATTGTGGATGGAGAGAAGTGCGTGCAGGCTTTCCTGCACTGCTGCAATGAGATGACCACCCGCAAAAAAGAGTCGGATAAACAGGCCGAAGAGATTCTAGCCCGCAGTAAGATCATTCTCAATAATAGTATACATATTTCAATTTAAAGCTAATTTACCTGGAGTCAGATCCTGCTTCAGGTGTGTCTTGAGCTGGATATTTTAACCCCAGAGCTGTTACAAGGATTGCAGGAACAAATACAATTGGAAAATGACCTTGTCGCTTCTGTTTTCTGTAAATAAATCGGCCACTTTTTCACCCACAGGTGAAACCGAAGAGTTTGTGAACTCAGATGACATTGTGACACGTACGCTCTTCCCTGAAAGCTGGCTTTGGGAGGAAGTGGTGTTGCCCAACTGTCCGTCAAACAACCGCCAGTGGTGAGTGTGACTTGCAGTTTCCATCAGTCAGTGATGTTCAGCAAGCGATGTTCCTGTTTTAGTAAAAAAGACAATCTCTCTTTTAGTAAAACAACCACCGTACCAAAGGACGGCCTCCAGTTAAAAGACTCCATAACTACTTGGGAAATCACAGCCATCAGCTTGTCCAAGACTCATGGTACAGACTGTTGATGTACACACACAAGCCACTTATTAAAGGAGTATTTCTAGGAATTTTCCAACCTTATGCATTGCATTCGTGGCATGATTACCCTAGACAATAATTTCAATGCATCGCTCCATGTTCGATCTCACAGTGGGGTGAAAAATAACTAGGCCTGCAAAACATCTCATGCTTTCTGTGACAGCTTGCTCTCTTTTTCTCTGCAAAGGTATCTGTGTGGCAGATGTCCGTGAAATGACAGTGAAGAAGAACTTCTTTATTGACCTAAAAATTCCATATTCAGCTGTTCGCAGCGAGCAAATTGAAATCAAGGCCATTATCCACAACTTGTACAGCAGAAAAGTAAAGGTCAGAGTGGACTAATGGCAAATCTTATCAGATTATTACAGAATATGCTTTGGCTATTACCAGCCTTCCTTTCTTCTCAAGAAATATGTGATTTTCATTTCTTGTTTTAGGTACGTGTGGAACTGAAGGAAACCAGGGACATCTGCAGCCCGGCCAGCAATAGAGGAAAATTCCAAACGGTAGTGACGGTAGAGGCTAAATCATCATATTCAGCACCTTTTGTCATTGTCCCAATGGCTTTGGGACGCCACGCCATTGAGGTGAAGGCAGCTGCCGCAGGACGTGGAAGCGATGGCGTGAAGAAAGATCTCCTAGTGGTGGTAAGAAAGAGTCACAAACATTTTGTGAACAGAAACCAACAGATGCCATAAAAATGCACATTCCATACAGGCACATAAAGAAATGGACTGGCATATACTTTATTTTACAGTCCTGTTCCCCATGTACATACTATGTACTTATTATAGAGATTTTAATAACCAGATAATAACTTGGTGCTAACCCTGAACCTACCCCTACACATAACATTAATCCATGTGTAATAGGCCAGCTGTGTGAGTAAACCTCCATAAAACTTTTAGCCTCCTTGTTAGAGCATCCGACTCTCATGCCGGTTTGAGGCCCGCTCAGAGCGAGCCGAGTATAGGACCCGGGTAGAGGGGTTATATTGGTGCCGTGACCCGGATGGGAGTGAGGTTTAGGGGGATGAGTGTAACGGAGGCCAGCTAGTATTTGCTGTGTGAGTAAACCTCGCTCCTCTGACTTCAAGAGATGCTCTCGAGACAGATGCTAGAGGTTGCAGTCTTTAGCCTCCCTGTTAGAGCATTCGACTCAGAAGACCGGGGTTTGAGGCCTGCTCAGAGCGAGCCGAGTAGGACTCGGGTACAGGGGTTACACATGTAGTTACATTAGGTTATCCAGTACTTGTTTAGGTAAGTACACTGAAAGTACATGTAAGTGCACATACTGTAAAATAAAGTGCAGCCAAAAATGCTAGTCACACATATGTACTGTTTGATAATTTACTACTATGGTGGTTTATTCTACACACATGGCATTTGTACTCACTCTTCCCTTTATTTCTTTAGTCTGAAGGCGTTTTGACCAAACTTAATGAAAATCTACAATTCAGTCCTTATAAGAAAGGTAAGATGAATCCAAAAAAACAGAAATGTAGAAATTTTGAAGTAAACATTGACAGAAATGTCATTTTTGGGTGGACTAATCCCTGAATTTGTAGCCTCTGGAATTGATTGTCATGGATATATATATATTTTTTTTACCTTTATGGGTATGAGTTATTGGGAGTGTTTTCTTGACATTCAGTGTTTTGTGAATATTTCAAGTTTTATGATTTTTGTCTCAAGCCCTGGATAATGTCTAGTCATTCAATTCCCTGTCCTGTATGTACAAATCAGAGTGAAGCATGACTACAGTTTCCATTTTTCTAAAACAGGTGGAGAACATGTGGAGGTTATCAGGAGCCTTATACTGAGGGACCAGGCGCCCAACACACCTGCAAGCACATATGTGTCAGCAATAGGTGATTATTGTATCATATGCTGTAAGTAAAGCAAAAATATACCTAATTTTTACCAGTATGTCGATCTCTTTGTGCACAGGAGATACGATCAGCATAACAATAGAGGCGGCTATCAGTGGTCAGGCCATGGATTCCCTGATTGTCCAGCCTAGTGGCTGTGGAGAGCAGAACATGATTCGCCTAACGATGCCTGTCATTGCAACACATTACTTGGATAAAACCAATCAGTGGCACACTGTGAAAGCTGGGCTTAGGCAGACAGCTGTTTCCTATATAACAAAAGGTAAACTGAACTTTAGACTGGAATGCAAACTATTCTGCTCCTAAACTTTTGTTTCACAGTCTTGTATAGAGTTTGGCAATCTTATTGTGTTGATGTGCAGGTTACAATCAAGAGCTGGCGTATCGTAAAACTGACGGGTCGTACGCAGCATGGATTAATCGGCCAAGCAGCACCTGGTAGCTGATATATTTCTCAATAGTTCTGCTTGTTTGGTAAGAATTATTAATCAGGCATCTCGCCATGATTAAGAGTTTGTGTTTTCTTTCTCCTAAAGGCTGACAGCGTATGTTGCTAAAGTATTTGCCATGGCCAGTAAAATCACACACATAAACCAGAATGTGATCTGCTCTGCAATCCAGTGGCTCGTACTGAATAAGCAATTACCTGATGGTGCTTTCAAAGAAGATGCCCCTGTCATTCACGGAGAGATGACTGTAAGTGCGAAACACTATAGGGATAGTTCACTAAAAAATGAAAATTTGTTAATCTTTTACTCACCTTCATGTTGTTCTCAACCTGTATGACTTTCTTTCTTCAGTGCTGAAAAATTCCATTCATGCTCCAAAAGTGCCAAAAAGCAGCCCATATGAAGCCTATAATAGATTTGTTTGAGGAACAGAACAAAATTCAAATGGTTATTTACTGAAAATATCTTCCATAACTTATCATTTGTGCTTCCACACATTCAAACGTAGCACATATGAGACACCAAAACCAGTGCTGGCTTGTCATTAGGTGTGTTTACATGGAGCATTATAATCGGTTTAAAAGTCCAATCTGAATGCTCCCAGTGGCTTAATGGATAAGGCATCAGCCCTCGGAGCTGAGGATTGTGGGTTTGAGTCCCATCTGGGTCATCTGAGACTGCAGAAAATCCTTGTACAGTTCTAAATATACACATAATTCAATATGCTTGTTTGCTTCTTTTATAAGGGTAGTCGTGGCCTAATGGTGAGGGAGTCGGGCTTGTAACCTGAAGGTTGCTGGTTCGATTCCCACGTCGGCAGGAATTGAAGGTGGGGATTGTGAATGAACAGCACTCTCTCCACCTTCGATATCATGACTAAAGTGCCCTTGAGCAAGACACCTAACCCCTAATTGCTCCCCTTGTAAGTCACTTTGGATAAAAGCGTCTGCTAAATGATGAAAAAATGTAAAATATAAACGCGTTAAACCAATTACTTTGCATCTACATCATCACATTGATTAAGAGCAACGCTTTACATAAAAATAGCACGCATAAGAAATAATGGAACTCCGTGTTGACAGGAATAAAAGCCGGCAAACAGGACATAAACTGATGTGCGCATGTCACAAAATCATTCTGATGTAAACACCATATCGGATTAGATGACGAATCTTTCAATCTGAATGACTAAAAAGTGTACATGTAAACGTGGCTACTGTCATCAAACCTTTTGTAAAACCTTGACAAATTATGCAGCAACTTTGACCTTAATACATCGATTAAGGTCTACAATGCGAATGGAAAAAAATGGCTGGAATATGGAATATTTTAACAATGAAAACATTAAACTGCAAGCATTTATTTCACTAGCAAAATACCTGATTTATCTTCAGTTTTAAGGTCTGGTTACCTTTGCTCAGCAAAATCTTGCAAGTGAAAGAAAGTGGCACATGATGCGACAAAATCCCTTGAATGAAATACAAGAATAATGACATAATAAACATCCAAAAATGATTTTACCCTAATTAGCTCCTTGAAAAACATTCTCTTTTATCAATATAATATATTTCTATAATAATATTTAATTGTAGTGTTGTAAAAAAATGCTGTAGCTTGTCCATTGTGGTTCATTTGTTTTGCTTTGTTGCTACGTTGTGAGTCTTTGCCTACACAGAAGTCACTGCCGAATATCAACCAAGAAGCTTGTTATCGGTCAACAATGCTGTGTTGTGTTGAGAGAATTTCTTTGCCACCGGAAGATTATCTGGCTAAATTCCTCATTGCGCCATGCAGTTCCCATTTAAATGACCTGCAAAATTTCACATAGCAATGGTAAATGTGACCTTTATTTATGTATCATATCTGACATCACTATGCCATCACTGTGACACAGGGCAACGTTGGTGGGACAAACGCACAAGTATCCATGACGGCATTTGTGCTCATTGCCCTGCAGGAGGGGAGAAGCCTTTGTGCTGGCCAAATTTTAGTGAGTCCTGCTGTGTGTTTAACTAAATATCAGCAATGTTAATTTATTATCCGCACGCATGCAATGTATTCTCTGCAATGTTCTTGTTTTTATTCCTCTTTAGAGTCTGGACGGTAGCATGCATAAAGCCATTACGTTCCTTAGAGCTCAGTTACATGGTCTGACGAATCCATACTCAGTGGCCATGACATCTTATGCTCTAGCCAATGGAAACTCACTTGACAAACAAGTCCTGTTGAGAAAAGCCTCTGAGGGTAAAGATACAGCCTTCTCTGTGTGTTTTATTTGTGCATGAAATGTTCAGGTGTCAACGCTGCTCCCGTATCATCCATTTCTCGTTTCACCTGCCTAGTTATCAAAGCAAAATTATTAAGATGCAGAACAACATTCGTTCAAAGCAACGAAGACAACGACTCTCGAAAAATCTTCATTATTCTAAACTTTTGACAGATAGTGTATAATGATGATGAAAATAAACACATAAGATTCACATAAACAGTGATGACACAATGTAAAAGTTAAATTCAAGAAGTATAAAATGTGTTTGGTGTCATATTTTTTTCGACCCTGTTTCGACAATAAAGCCGCTGAACAGAACTGAACAGAATTAATCCCACACAGATGGAAGTCACTGGCCCGTCGCTGGAAGCAGTAGCTTTACTTTGGAGGCCACGGCCTATGCGCTCCTGGCTCTTGTAAAAGCTGAAGACTTTCAGAGAGCAGCTCCCATCGTAAACTGGCTCAAAAACCAGAGGCGGTACAATGGAGGATATGGCACGACTCAGGTTTGTAGTATGCATTAATTATGCATCGAGTACACACAATTTTTCGAGTTCACCAACATTAATATACCAACTCCCCTGATTGTTTTGGCGGACAAAATGGCGGATTCGGGGTTATAATTGGTCAGATCGCCTGTCAATCAAACTGTCAGCAAAGGGTCAATTAATTTCACATTAAAAATACACTAAAATTTCCAAAAACATTTCATAAATGTCTCAAAACAATGCATTCACAGTGTCACTCATAAACGATGACCTAAAGTGGAGAGTTTTGAAAAAGAGTCCTAAGTATTGAGAAAGTAGTGTTAGTGATTGTAAACAAGACCAAAAGGAAACCTACACAAGAAAAACAGTTCAAACATGTCTCTTCCTTCCCAGGCCACCATCATGGTGTTCCAGGCAGTAGCCGAATATAGCATTCACGTGAAAAACATGAAGCAGTTAGACCTGGAGATGACGATCCAAGTGGAAGGCAGCCGGCAGCCGATCGTGTGGAAGTTCGACAAAGACTACGCTCATCTCGCACAAACAGCGAAGGTGTTTTTGTGCGGTACCATTTTAATGTCATTGAGGGATTAGTTAATAATGTTATTAAAGGTGTATATCGTACAATCTATAGCAGAGTGTAGCTTTACTTTCACACAAGTCATATTGAATGAGCAACTGTCATGGATGTACACCTGGCTTAAGGTGATATCTAGGTTTGATATCTTTTATCGAGATTCATTCATTTATATATATTTTTTACATCAACAGCTTCCATCTAACAGGCAGATCACCATCAGTGCCAAGGGTTCTGGAGAGGCCTCTGTAACTGTAAGTGACTGGAGAAAGCAATAATCAAAGCTAAAAGCAGAAAATGTACCAGTGCATCAGACCGTCTGTTTTCTCCTCTGCAGGTTGTGACTGAGTACTATGCAAAACCAAAAGAGAGCAGTGGCACGTGCAAGAACTTTGAGCTTGATTTGTCTTTTGAAAAAGATGATCAAGGTTAGATTTTGTCAACATTTTGTGTCTTCAATTTTTAGAGGGAGACATGATCATAAATACGATATATTTCAAATGTAAAAATGTGTGATCATGCTCGTCCTCACAGGTGTCATTGAGTGATTATGTCAAATGTTTTGCATGAAGACAAATGAGGCCTAAAATATTATAATATTCTGTATTGTAGCCAAAATTAAATACAATTTTATTTAAAGAAAAATGTTTAATTGTCCTCAAAGTAAAGGCTTCATTTTATTGATGTAAAATTAAAAATATTATAATATTAGAACAAAATATATAATAAAACAAAAGTTTGCTTTTGTTTTTTGGTTGAAACGTGCCCCACATGTTTTGTGATATTCACACATTACTATCTAGTGTACGTTTATACACAAAGTGACCTACAAATGAGGAAAATCACAATTTATTTCTTTCTTTTTAGTAACATATCGTGGAGCAACTGAGAGTTACACACTCACTATCAATACCAGGTGTGCAAATATGTGCCATTTTTATTACTATGTTTCTCTTCTAATCAAGTGAATATATTCAGTTCCACTAAACAATATCTCAGATCACTGAATAATCCATGAAAATGATAAAATGAATTAGCTTATTTTAACTAACATTGTGGACAGTCCAAAGTTTTGGCAAGAATTGCAGTATTTTATCATGATCTATATTCTATTCTGTTAAAGCTGATGTGTGTCGGTTTTTTGAGGTCATCTCTTGCCCCATCTACACATGTAAAGGAGAGGTGGAGAAAACTGTCTGAACCTCTTATTTTAGTGCTATAGAAAGCTCACATGTTCTCTGACTCCACAGGTATCTGTCCACGGACAGGGATGCCACCATGTCTATACTGGACATCTCATTACTGACAGGATTTATTGTGGATGAGAATGATCTGAAGGCGGTATGGATCACTGTTTCATTAATATCACATTTGCTATTGCCAAAACTGAACAAACATTATGCAGGGGCTTTTAACTGAAATGTGCACATAATATTTTAGTATATTATATTAAAACAGACCTTAAAACATATCTTACACAAAGGTAGATCTTATCAATATTGCTTTGTCCTGCTGTGGGATATTTCCAAGATTTTTAATTTTACAATCTTAGAAGAAATTATACATATTATGTGTAGCACTCTAGTTGTGTCAACATTAAATAAAACTGTGTTGGAAGAATTCAGTTGTTTTACACATAGTTATGTGTAGTTTTAAAATTAACACAACTGTGTATTTGTTCACAACATCCAACACAGCCAAGAACAGTGTGTTAATATTATCTCATAGATGTAGAGAAGACCAGTCCTCCAAGATTATGACCATTCAGGACCAGAGGTGTGACCCTCTAAGACCAAAATAAGACTTATGAGTGTGGAGTTAATGAGATAATTAAGTAATCGAGTGATGATTGTGTATTAGTGATGAACACCTGCTGTTAACAAGCAACTAAAGAAAATACTGATGACCATAATGGTGGTATAATTTTTTGACTAATACAAATTCAACTTGAGATGGATTTTTAACAACCGCTCTTTGACACTGGACATGACAATTCGACCCTTACAAATCCATTTCCTCTTCATGTTTAGAAGTAGCACGAGTGCTTGAAATACGTCAGAAATACAAATTGGCATCGGTTTACTGTTGGGAATTTGTCATGTTGCATTGTGCTGCATCCAGTGTAGACAACATGACTTATTTTAAAGCTTTTGTCACGTTATGCCATTCACATCTGGTGTAGACAAGCTGTAAATTTGTTGTAGTTGTTTCTGGGGTTTTTTTCCCTCTCTTCTTCAGTGAATCTGCTTGTTAACAGCAGGCGTTCATCACTAATGCTCAATCATCACTTGTAAAATCATTCTCTAAAGAGAATGTATCAAAATTAACACAACAAATGTTGTAGTAAAACTCACACATTGATGTGTATGGATTTAACACAGTTTGAGTAAGTTTTAACACATCCTTTCTAAGAGTGTATGTTTAATTTTCTCAGTTTCCACACACTGCGCTGCACTGAGGCTAAATTTGCATTAAAGGTCATAAATAAGAAAAAGGAGAAAAGCTGTCACTCTTGAATGATGAATTTCTGTCCCTGTTTGTAGCTGTCAACTGGACGGGACAGGCTGATTCAGAAATTTGAGATGAACAAGCAGCTTTCAGAGCGAGGATCCCTCATCATCTACCTGGACAAGGTCTCTGTGTCAGTTTTACTCTGAAAACACTGATATAAAGGTGTTGTAATGTAGAAAATTCAGTTGCCATCAACCGTGAATATGACCCACAGTCCTAAATTGACCAATTACTATAAGAATGAATCGATACACTTATGCTGTGACAATAACGCCTAGCTAATATATGTTTAGTACTCCAATCAGAATTCTAACTGATTCAAAATGATTTTGGGTGGTACAAACACACTTGTTTTTTTGTTTTATTTCTTTAAACTAACAATTGACTCTTCGCAAAGACCTGCCCCCTTTAGTTACTGTTGCTATGTCCGACAAGCCATGCGCTCTCACGCCACACATCATGTTCTCACACAGTGAAAAATACATTGTGGAGCAAAGAGGACACTGACAGACATATGAAACAGTTTCATATTTAAAATATTGTAATTTTTTAAAGTAGTTTAATCAATAAATAGCATCTAGTGTGTCTTTAATGTGTCGTGACAGATCGCTGTAGCTCCTCGTGAACCGATCATCTCTTCATACTAGTTCATTTATAGCATCAAATAAACATGAATGAACATCAGAAGGAATGTTGTTTCAAGGGTGGAAAGACGTGAGGACACACAATTTTTCAGGTTCAAGTTCACCAACGTTAATCTACTAATTCCCCTGACTGCTTTGACGGACAAAATGGCGGATTCAGGGTTATGATTGGTCAGATCGCCTGTCAATCAAACTGTTTGCGAAGGGTCAACTAAACTTAAAAAGTCCCTCCTGCATCCACACTCTAAAGTATCTGCAATTTGCACTTACACTTGCAGATTTCTCAAAACAGGAAAGATAGGATCACCTTCAGGATGCACAGGATTATGAATGGAGGCTTTATTCAACCAGCAGCAGTCACTGTATACGAATACTACTCTATAGGTATGAAACTGATGTGCAAACACTCCAGTTACATGGCATAAATTGTAAATAGAGTTTATCAGTCCACTAGGAAACAAAGCCGTGTTTACCAGAACCAACCATAAATGCTTCTGAATAAGCTTTCTTTGATTGATGACATGCAAACTTCATAATGTGGCGCGTGCTTGCCTCAATGAAGTGCACTCTGTTAGGAAAACAATGACATTTATTTATTTATGTTTTTTTTTTCAAGCCTAGCATCAAATACTGGCCAAATACTAGCAACTATAATATACAGTATGTATATAGAATGTCCATCGAAATTAAAACAGTTTCTATTGAATCATTATTATGCACTCAAAAAATTCATTTTGTAGGGTTTTGTATTGATCTTAACATCTATTTATGACTATTTTCGTGGCTGACTTCTGTATCTCTGATGCTACAACACAATGACCACTGTACCTGCGTGACCCATGTGATGCCATGATTCCTCCATGTTTAGAAAATCGCTGTGTGAAGTTTTATCATCCGTCCAGAAAGGAAGGAGCTCTTCAGAAAATCTGTAAGAAAGATGTCTGTCAGTGTGCCGAAGGTAATGTGCATTTTGTTTTCGTGTAAGAAAGTTTAAGTAAGAGATACAAAGTTATGCTGTAAATCCACAGCAGGTTTATTTCTCTGATACAGAAAACTGCAGTCTTCAAAGGAAGGAGAAAATTCATGAGGCTCAGCGTAATAAGAAAGCATGTGAACGGAAAATAGATTACGGTAAATTAGTATGTGTGTGCACAATTTTGTGCCTTTTTTGTGAAGAGACAATGCACTGAAGCTAATGAGAATGTCTTCAGCATCATTATATATATATTTGTGTGTGTGTGTGTGTTGTTTTACAGTTTATAAAGCTGTTCTGGTGAGCGAAGATGAGGATGCTTTAACAGTTTATTACAATATGAGGATTGAAATTGCCCTCAAAAAAGGTACAATTTTCACTCCAGTCACCGTCTGTGTTAGTAAATTCTTTCAGTTTTAATTTTCCCACTTATTTCAGCAGTAAGATATAAAATAATAATAATAATTTGTTCTCAAATCGCTTTACATGATTTGTGTTTCATATTTAACATTGTACTGTGTTACATACGGTATTTAAATGTTGCTTATTTGTGTAGGGCCGGAAAACAATGTTGAGAGGAAGCGGCGCACTTTCTCCGTACAAATCTCTTGCAAAGAAGCTTTGGATCTGAAGCGGGGTGAGAGCTACCTGATCATGGGCCAGTCTGAGGATGTCCAACTGGAAGGTGGAAAGTAAGAGCACTTGACTTCTGATCCAAAGAGTGTGTGTCCTGATGTCCTGTGAATTTGGAAATATGAGAGAGTGTGAAATATGAATAGTATGCAATTAAATATTATTGGGGGAGTTAATTGTGCCTGCTTGTAATTGTTTAAAGCACCGTTAGCATTGTTGTAATACTCGAGTGAAGGCTGGCCCGTGTGGTCCGATCCAACAGACGAGCTCCTGTAGCTCAAATTGAAGTTAATGCTGGTTCTGATAGAAAGGTGTTGCGTATGGGGCTGCACAGCCGCAGACCGGTCAGGGTGCCCATGCTGACCCCTGTATTATATTGTAATATACCATAATATACTATTCTGTATATTTTCAAATATACCATCAAATCATTTAATATATCGAGTGTTCATATACAGGGAAATATATTTTCTTTCCATAAGGGATGACCTTAAGACCTTCTTTAACATGCATTTCCTCCGATTCCTCTTCAGAGGTCAGTACGCTCTGGGCGAGAGGACGTGGGTGGAGTTTTGGCCCAGCTTGGAGCAGAGCAAGATAAGTGCTGAACTCAAAGAAAAATACGACGGCATGTTGAGTCTCCAGCAGGATCTGCGCTTCGGCTGCGGCTAATCGGTCGAAACGGACTTAATGCCAGACCACTGCTTTTGAAAACAAAACATTAAATATTACAAAACTCAGCTTTCAGCTTTCAATGTATGTTAAACATGAGTTAAGTTTGACTTGCTTTTTTAGTAATTATCCTGTTACTCAGCAAATTAATGTATGCCAGCTTGACTTACACTGCCATTCCTAAGGCATACACATTTTTAAGCATATTTCCATAATAAAAGAAGTTTATTCAGTTTATTCACTTTTTTCCAGTTTTTTCACCCTTATTCACTGTCCCAAAACAGGACACTTTTAGAGGGTACTGATTTAATATTGATGCTGAAATGCACATATTATACTATTATTATAAGCTTTACTCTAAAGTAACCCTTTGCTGTGTGATGAACCTTATGTAAGTGCAATTCCAATAATTCAAGCTCAGCAGGATGTAAAGGAAAGGAAAGTAAGTTTCTATGAAGGGAAATGTGTGTTTGTGTTTACCACAGCACATCAGTCTGGAGTTCATCACCTCACAGTGACACTGAGCACAAATAATACTCAACAGAAAGTTCTGAATGAACATTGTGCTATAACAAGTTCATTTAATGCTTTTTTATAAAATATTGATTAATGTTTGTAGTAATTTTGTGAGTAAATTCACAAAGATCTGTGAAGGCAAGAATTATTATACTGCTCACTAGTATTTAAAGAAAGTTGTACAATGAGCTGTGCTGTTTGTCACTATGCATGAGGAAAAAGTAGGTATAATATGCATGAATATTTTTACAGATTTTCTTAATTTACAGTTGACTCTGGTTGGGGGGGTAGTCCTTGCACCTAAATGTTTTTTTTTTTGTTCTTTTTAAGAAGATATACAGTGTATCAAAGTTTAAATTTGATAATTTAACAAGATAATTTACACTTTCAGATTCCCAGAAAGCTTCTAAAACATATTTAAAACAGGTCATGTGACTACAGTGGTTCAACCTTAATATTATAAAGTGACGAGAATACTTTTGTGAGCAAAAAAAAAAATGTACCAATTTTCAACAATATCTAGTGATGGACGATTTCAAAATGTTTCGTTTTGTTATAATGCCTAGAATGTCATGTCATTGAGTGCTGCGTTGTGGAAGTTAACACGTTTTATACAGAAGTCAAATGCGTATGGCTGTCACGCCAGAAGCTCATTATTTTATTTTTTTTATAATTGCAATATTCGAATTGTGTCAAAACTTTTGGGGGTTTGATCTTCAATGAACAAGAGTATTTTTTTGTTTGTTTGTTTGTTTTTGTTTTTCGATGTTTTCTCTCATTTTCCATGTGTTATCCAGGCCTGAAAAATTGTTCATTATTTTTCCAGGATTTCTAAGTTTTTCAGGACACATGAAAACGCTGTCTCTCTCAGTTCTGCTTTGGCCAAAGGGAAGAAAAACAGTCTCACAGAGAAGAGTTCATTTAAGTCTTCAACTTTATTGTAAAATTATCAGGGTTTACAGACCCTTTCACACACAACACGGATGCACTCCACCTGCACAGAATCCTGTTTGTACAGTACTTTGCTTACAGGGCATCCTTTTATTTTGTGTGCGCATGTGCAGAATATTAGTTTCAGAGAAAAAACAGATGATCTTTTCATAGGATAATGGAACTCTTAATCCATAACAACTTAATAAATTACATTTTATGCTTCTTGTTTATCCATTCATGATATTCATTTAGTAGTTTTTTTTAGTTACTTGTCAATATTTTTGTCAATAAAATATATTTTATTCGCTAAAATCACTGATATAGTAAATTGACCCTTTTCACGTTCTGTGATGTTATAAACATCACAAATCTAGCAAAGTTTAGTACTATTTATATTTTTAAAAAATAAAAGTGCAGTAAGTGATTTTTGAAAAACACTGTTGAAAGTACAGGACAGAGCACCACAACAAACTTGACCTGATCAGCAGCAGGGGGCGTGTCCACTCATGATGGGGGAGGAGAGAAAGTGAACCAATCAGCAGCAGGGGCGTGTCCACTCATGATGGGGGAGGAGAGAAAGTGAACCAATCAGCAGTAGCGGGTGTGGTCAATCATGATTATATAATCATATTATATGATCAGTGATCCGATCTACACTGGATTGTGAATCACCGAGAGTAAACAGATGCCGTTTTACTTTTGAAATACTACTCGACAAATGATTTGCGCTCTCGCTTTGACGCGTTCAAAGTATTCAGCCTCACACGGAGTAGACACAATGTAAGAAGTGGCACGACCTTTTAAGGCACAATCGTGGTAACATAATATGATGTATAATACCAAATATGAGCCCAAGTGTCCATCAGTGATGTAGCAGTATGAGCCTCAGCATCACTGCCGCATGTACGCCTACTGGGGTTTTGTATGATGAAAATAAATATTTTGCAATGCTGAAAAATACATCTTTGCATTTACATAATAATTATACTACAAGTATCTGTATTTAATGTAAATGTAATGATAAGCGAGTCAGTGAATAAGATCCAAGTGCAGCTTTAATACCAAAACGTAGTCGTACAGGCAATGGTCAACTCAATAGCAAACAGAATCAACAGGGGAAAGGCAAACTCCTAGTCAATATTCCAGGCTAAGGTCAAAGGCAGGCAGATAAACAACAGGACGATGAAACAGGCAGGATTCGAAAACAGGCAAAAACAAGACAAGGGGACAAGGGTAGCGCTCAGTAATGTACAGTATGAACAAGACTTTTCAATTAAACAGGGAAACAGGACAGTCTTAAATAGTGAGCAGATTGGCTACAGCTGGGCAGTAATTAACCTAAGGGGCTTATGGGAAGTGTAGTGTGGTGTAAGGAGTCCATGATAGTGTTCAGAAATGGGAGGGCGACATCTGGTGGCAGGTGAATGGAGGACAACAGAACAGGATTCATAACAGAGCCCCCCCCCCCCCATGGAGCGGCTTCCAGACTCGACTGAGGCTGGACAGGCGTGACGTGAGCCGACAGAGGTTGAACAGGCGTGATGTGAGTCAACTGAGGATGGGCAGGCACGGCGTGAACCTTTAGCGGTTGGGCAGACGTGGCTTGAACCTTTGACGGCTGGGCAGACGTGGCTTGAACCTTTAGCGGCTGGGCAGGTGTGGCTTGAACCTTTGGCTGCTGGGTAGGCGTGGCCTGAACCGTTGGCCGCTGGGCAGGAGTGGTGTTAACCGTTGGTGATTGCTGGGCAGGCATGGCTGGAAGTGTCAGTGACTTAGTAGGCATGATCTGGGTCGTTATCTGGTAGTAGCTCAGGAAGATCTGCATAAATGTGCTGTGGTTCTGGAAGGTCTGCAGAGATGTGACGAGGCTCAGGGGGCCCTGTAGCATCTGAGGCGGGTGTTAGTTCCGGGACGGATTCAGCGAGCTCTTGATCGGATCCGTGAAGTTCTGGGCCAGATTCGTGGGGCTCTGGAGTGGGCTCGTGGAGCGTTGGAGCTGGCTCGTGGAGAGCTGGAGTGAGCTCATGGGGCACTAGAGCAGGTTTGTGGAGCGCTGAAGCGGCCTTTTTACGGCGTGGCTTACGCGTACATCGGGGCTGAGGTTGATCATTGTTGACTTGGCTTGACTCACAGTGGTCTAGGACGACCTGACTTGGTTCACAATGAACTAGAATGATTTTACGTGATTCGCGTTGATCTAGGAAGGCTTGATTCACATTGATCTAGGATGACTTGACTTGATTCACATTGATTTAGAATGACTTGACTTGCCTCTGGACGAACAGCGGCGGCGGGCTGTGACTCTGAACGAACAGCGACGGCGCGCTGTGACTCTGAACGAACAGCGACGGCGCGCTGTGACTCTGGACGAACAGCGGCGGCGCGCTGTGACTCTGGACGAACAGCGGCGGCGCGCTGTGACTCTGGACGAGCAGCGGCGGCCATTTTGCACGCAGGCTTAGTGTTGGCCACCATGTTGTGATAGGGCTCAGGTGTGGAAACTACGGGGCATGAATGATCGTGGAACACAGAGCGAGGCATAGTAATAACTGAAGGAACTGGCGGATGTTCCGAGTCAGGCTCTGCCTCTTCCACAGTGAACGAAGACCCAGATAGAATTAGTGCATATTCCATCAAGTCTCTGAGACTACAGTTAAAGTCTGCTTCGGGGAGTAAGGTTTTCAGGGGTTCATTTAGTCTCTGACGAAACAAATGTTTAAACAATGACTCATCATAAGAGCGATGAGAAAAGTCTGCTCGAGGCGGTCCTTATGCTCCTTCTTTGAAATGTTTTCCAGATTAGTGAGTTAGATTGTTTTATAGCACAATGTTTGATTTCACGTTCTGTCTTAGCAGGAAGCCCAGTCTTACAGTACAGGCACAGCTCATCTGTGAACACATTGGCTACTGTATTGCAAGTCTGTGAGCAAATAATGAAGTCAGGTAGCTATATTGTGAACACAGTTAGTGGAGACATCGCTGGACCTCAAACACAGAGTCTCTGGCAGGATGAAGGAAAAGCTTGAACGTACAGTAAGCAGAAATTTTATTCTGAAGTTGGGACGGAGTTGGTAATTGAGCAATCATTGCTTTAAAGTGTTTCTGTGCTTATATTAAATGTATTAATTTTCTATTTAATTTATAATCGTATGTTCTTGTTTGCATATTCTACCACCAATTCCAGATACTAGTCATTATAAAAAAAACAGAGCAGGCAGTACTTCAGGGATCGAGGAGCTGATCTGGTCATTATCAACACTGAAGAGAAGCAGGTGAGTTTGAGTGAGTGTCTGTTCATGAACAAGAGGAATGACACTTCTTCCTGTTTTGTGTTTTTGTTTTTATTCACACACAGAGGTGCATAAATTCATTTATCAAAGAGAGAATGTGGATTGGTTTGTCTGACATTGTGAACGAGGGCAATTTAACATGGGTGGATAATTCAACACTAAATCGAGAGTAAGTGCAAAACACTCACACTAAGAGAAAATCACTGTGTATTTTGTTGGTTGCTCTTTTGTACTCTCATTATGAAAATTGGACCATTGCAACATTATGAAAATTGCTGAAAACCAATACCATCATTACCTAGTAAACTTGTCACTTTTTTTCACTTCATTCTTGTATATCTGCTTTATTGCACTATGGTCAGGGTGTCCAAACTCAGTCCTGGAGGGCCACTGTCCTGCAGAGTTTAGCTCCAACCCCACTTAAACACACCTGAACAAGCTAATCAGGGTATTACTAGGCATACTAGAAACTTTCAGGCAGGCGTTTGGAAGCTGGTTGGAGCGAAACTCTGCAGGACTGAGTCTGGACACCCTTGGTCTATGGAGAGATTTCCTCCAGTCCAACAGGGCGCAGCAGAGAGCAGGTTTGTCAGACTGAAGCAGAGATCTCAGCTGAAGCCGACGCCTCTCCCCGTGGCTATCTGGCAAGTAATTGAGTGAGTTTACTCATGCATAAGAGCACTTTTCAAGCAGTGTTTGGTGCAAAATGGCACGGCACAAATGTGGCTCTAGTAGGGGCACCCAAGAGTACTCACTGTGCTTGAGAATCATTTTGTTCTAAATTACTTTCCGAGTGAAAAACAGCATCTTGCATTAAGCTTATTTTTAACCTTGGAGGCTTGCCCAATAAAACATCAACATCTAAACCTCTGTTAATTTTCAATAAGATCTTCTGTAGACGTGTGACAGAATCAAAGTCAGTCTGGTCAGTAATAAGTGAAGCTGGAGTTGATGAATCAGATCTTCAGAGATTTAATGTCTTTTATCTTCAGTTGATTTCATCTAAGACTGTGGCTGAAGTCAGTTGTAGTTCTTGTGTTTCTCTTTTCTTCAGTGATTCTGCTTGTTAACAGCAGGTGTTCATCACTAATGCTCAAGCATCACTTAATTAATTGCTTAATTATCCCATTAACTTTAACTCTGCTTCAGTGTTACTTTAACACTATCTAGAGAGGGACCAAATGTACTTTGAGCAGAGTTGATTTAACTCTGAGGATTTTGCTACCTCTAACCATTTCTCCTCCAAATCCCTTTAAAATATAGCATTCTTTCTAGAATTAAAATGGGTCAATATATTTTGTGGTCTGGCCTGACCCGTGCGTATGATCCGCACTTTGTCAAGTCAAGTCACCTTTATGTCTATAGCACTTTTTACAATGCAAATTGTGTCAAAGCAGCTTTACAGTAATAATTGGCAAACAATTTTTGGCTACACAGCAGCTCTTAAAAAAAATGGTTTCACTGTCCAGCTTAAATAAATTCAGTATTGATTCATTCCGTTGTAAAAACGGGGGGGATATAGAGAGATTGAATACAGCAGCCAGAAGAGCACGGATGGATTAATGACCGGGCCAATGGGGCCAGTGCCCAGGGGCCCTTGACAACCAAGAGCCTGGGGGAGCCCTCGGCTTTAAGGTTGTGCGATCCAGTTTGGTACGAAAAACCCATCAACAATGAAAACAAATGTTTATTTATGCTTGAATATATGTGTCCCTTTGCCTAGACAATGCCTCTTGAACGGCTCTTGGTCTATGAGGGCTCTCTATCACTCCTGCTACTATTGGGCCCAGTAAATATGAAGGTCTCCAAATCTTTTATAGAACCACAGTTGTAGCTGGTGTAAAAAAAATGTAGCTCTTCTGGCTGCTGTATTAAATCTCTCTATATTTTTTCCCATTGGATTATCATTGGATTTCTTATCTTCTGTGGTAAGCACAGGAAAGAGGTCAGGGAGGGTTGACAAATCAGATGAAAGGGGTAATCAAAGAAGTGTCTGCACACCTTTTGTTTAGACACACCACAAGGTTTCACTGAGACCTCAAAGCTTCACTCGTTGCCACTCGATTCGAGCTCGTTTGCTATATCTGAGGTAAAACACAGCGTCTTCATTACCATACAGACAAAGTGTAGAAATTGTAGAAATAAGTAAATGTAGATGTAAATACATATAAATAAATAATTGAATGGGTCATGCGGAACAGCAGTAGACTTTCCTAGTGTAAGTCCCCAAGTCCGCGCCGGGATGCTGTGGCTTACACTGGGCGCTGGAGAGGGTCAGTAACTGGCGTTTTATTAGGGATTCCAATTCGTCAGTTCAGTTCTGACATACACCGAACGTGACCAACTGAAAGGGAATGAGGGTTACATACGTAACCGAGACATTCTCCTATTTAGATATTGAAACAATGGGGACCATGTTTGTTTGAAAGAATCGATATTATGTGCAAATGCAGTTAATTACTCCAAGTCTAAGTGTTCTAATAATAATTCGAGCCAGTGATTTATTGAGTTCTGTTCTGTCTTTCCAATTGATTGTTCGCAAAGACCCGCCCCCTTTAGTTACTGTTGCTATGCCCGACAAGTCATGCGCACACATCATGTTCTCACAAAGTGAAAAATACATCACGATCAAAGAGGACACTGACAACATGTCGACAGACAAGACAGAGCAGGTTACTTTTGTATGGAACCCCTAATGGGATGTGATGATGGAAAAAAATTGGGATAGGTGGAATTTTTTTTTTTTTTTTTTTAAATCTTTTGCGTTCCCTCGCAAAGACATTTGCGTTCCCTTGCAAAACCTGTTGTGAGCTCGGACAAACACTTCCTGTTTATTGTCTCTGGCTGGCAGTATAGTGTTTCTGTCAGCTCCATGCATTAATACACACAAATAATACATGGCTCATATAGAGTTTGAAGTTGTTGGACTCAACTGTAACCCAGGTTACTAGAAACCCTGTTGCTGAAAACAAAATGGAAAAAAAGAGAACTACAACATTCATAAATGTGTAACACAGTTTTATTTTATTAATATCTGTGAAGAGAAAATAAGGAGTGCTTGCACTCAAGTTGATCGCTTGTTGGTCAGCGATATGTAAATTCTAGAGGAGGTTCTCTATATTAAACCCTGCACTCGTACTCCTAAAGTCCACAGCTGAACTGAAGAGACAGAAGTCATAATGGAACTGGATGTTGACTGCGGGACCTGCAGAAATGGAAATGAGAGGGGACTGGACAGAGATAAATTTATTTATGGTAATAAGGACCAAAAACTCATCCAGACTGAAGCAAGAGCTCAAACCTACAGTAAGACATTTTATTTGTATGTAGTAGTGTTTGTAGTAGTTTAATGTTAATGTTTATATTGAATAGCAGTCATTTTCAGCATATGTCCTTGATTTTTAACAATGCACTTCTTTGTAATTATGAACATGTTCCTTAAAAGCCACGCTGTAAAAAAAAAATAGCTGTGGTTGCCAGTATTTTACTGTAAATATAAAGTGGCAACCTTTTATGTTTTATGGGACTTACATTTATGGTAAAAGAAAAAAAAACTCCAGCTGTGGTTAACAGTACTTTACCATAAAATATACAAGAGTAACCTTTAAGTTTTACAGGACTTAAATTTATGGTAAAAAAAAAAAAAGTCATTTTCATTTCATTAACTGATCAAATATTACTATTCAAATTCACTAGAGTACTGCTTTATAACTTAGTAATATACCGACAACTACAGATGTACCCTATACACATGAAACATCTCCAGTTGACTAGCAAAGCATTAGTTTCATTTGTTTATTAAATAAGAGACGATCTAGCACTGGAATGTGTTGTTTTTGAAATCATGCTGAGTGTTCGCTGAGTGTACGTTTCCGCTGTTATCAGTGGCGTACATCTGTGCTCTCTTGGCACTCCTGCACAGTCCACACAGATGAGTGCTTTATCACCGAACGCTGGTTTTAATTGGGTGAGGGGGGAAACTATATGAGGGTGGATTAGAACCCAGAACCTCTCTTAAACATTCTACCAGCAGACCATTAAGTCAGACGAGCATTGCATGTGATTCTATGTATTTAAGAATTCACCAATCACGACGCTGAGTTTGTCCAACAGTTATCCCTCCGGCGTGAGGAAGATCCATTTAGATCCGCTCTGACGGACAACAAAATGTGTCGAGTTAGCCCTGGTGGTTCCAGGAAGATCCATTTAGATCCGCTCTGACGGTAGAGTTATCCCCGGATGGACGGAGTTAGTCAAGGAAGATTTGTCTTAGTTTAAACACACAGCTACCTGACCAATATTCTGCCTGAAACTCCCTGACTCTTCTATCCAGATAGTGCTGTTCTCTGCTTTTATTGTTATTGCTTTTCATTTTTATTCTTATGTAGATCTTTCCTTTTTATGCAAAGCACTTTGAATTACCATTGTGGATAAAATGTGCTATATACCACTTACACATTTATTTGAGTATTATCGTCTCTGTTTGTCAGGAGGAAGCAGACGTTTGGTGTTGACGACAGTGTGTCTCGGGATCATTTGTGTTCTTCTGCTGCTCTTCATCATACTGCAGCACATCTTCATCACAGCAGAGAGAGAATCTCTGTTCAAGAGTCACAAGAACACAGTTGAAGAGTTCAATCAGACCATCAACAGATTACAGGACAATTACACTGATCTAACACTGAAGAAACTGGAGCTGGAGACCAGAGTTAAAGATCTCACTGCTGAGAAAAGTCAGTTACAGGGAAGTTTAAACTCTCTGAGTCAGGAGAAACTGGAGTTAGAAAGAAAAGTCACGTCTCTAAAAGATTTGAAAGAAGGTTAGTACAAATCTTTTTTTCCTAATTTTTCATGTATTCAATTTTTAGAAGTGTGTTTCTGTGTGGATATCTCCAGGTGGATTTTTTATATCCAGCGAGTCAAAGAGCTGGTCTGAGAGCAGGAAGTACTGCAGGGATCGAGGAGCTGATCTGGTCATCATCAACACTGAAGAGAAGCAGGTGAGTTTGAGTGAGTGTCTGTTCATGAACGAGAGGAATCAATCACACTTATTCCTGTTTTTATTCTCATACAGAGACTCATATCTTCTGTAGTCAATGACCTTGTGTGGATTGGTTTGTCTGACATTGAGAACGAGGGCAACATGAAATGGGTGGATAATTCAACACTGAAACAAGGGTAAATGATGAAACACTCACAGAAAACCACAAACACTAAATATGTTTTTTAAAATATTTCTTTTTATACTTGTGTGAGTGAGTAAATGCTTTCAGCTGTTCAGGAACTGAATATGATTGTATACTATCTAGGTTTTGGGAACTAAATGAGCCGAATGATTCAGGTGGAAAAGAGGACTGTATTGAACTGAATCCTAGAAAACCCGTCCTGGGCAACTGGAATGACATCCCATGCGCAATGAAGAGAAAATGGGCTTGTGAGGAATAGCTTCTGTTCCTTCATCTTCATGATATTTAATAATGCTTCAGCTTTATTATTTTAATTGCATAATTTCTGCTGAAGGTTCCTGTTCCTGAAGATTCACATAACTGTATGTAATTTCCAAAACTAAGAGGGGCTATCAAGCTGTAATATTTTGGAAGAATAAAATAAAACTGCCATTAATAACTGACAACATCCTGCTTCTCATAATTTTTCTAAAATAGATGGTCTGTTGATTAACTGACCCCCCCCCCCCCCCCACACACACACACACACACACACACACACTTTGTTCACCACATTTCTGATAATGTGTGTCTGTGAAACTTTATTTGAATAAAATGGTATTAAAATTGTCATTATTATCACCGAATTTTGGCTTAATCTTAAGTCATTCTTGTGTATCAGCTTTATTGCAATATGGAGAGATTTCCTCCAGTCCAAGAGGGAGCAGCAGAGAGCAGTAAACCCCACCCATGACTGAGGATGAGCTGCCCTTTTAGCATAGACACACCCTTGAGTGAAAAGCACAGAGTTTGTCATTTCTGTTTACTCAAAATATCTGTTAACTGGAGCATTACAATGTCTTTGGCAAAAAAAAACAAAAAAAAAAAACATTACAAATGTTCTGTTGTTGGATGTAACAACGAACACACGAGTCTCCATAGACTCCCGGCATCCAAAACACTGAGGACACTGCAAGAATTTAATTTTTGAAGTAAATGTGCCAGAGAATGTTTTGAATTGACCCTTCGTAAAACCCGCTCCCTGTTGCTATATGTAACGACTCGTCACTCGATGTGGGATCCATAAGCAGCTTCATTAACAATTCAGCAAGGTCAAACATGCAATGGTCAGAGATCGGCAGACAGGAACAGTGCAGGAGAGGCAGAATCGTAGTCAGTAAACAGACACAGATCGGGGCAGGCAGATTAGCTTCACAAAACCGAGTCCAGGCAAACAAAGCAAGGGGCAGGCAGCAGGAATCGTAAACGGTAATCCAATAGGGTCGTACACGGAGAAACAAACACTAGAATAAACGCTTAGAATTGTGCCAACAGGAAACAAGACCTCGCGATGTATGAGTAAGTGAGAGTCTCTTAAATAATGCAAGGAAAGTGCCTTCAGCTGGTGGAACAATTAGTGCCAAGGTACAGGGCTTATGGGAAATGTAGTGAATGTAATGATGCGGGTGTGAGAATAGGAAAGTCAATATTCGGGCGATGGCGCCCTCCGACGGTCGGAGGAGGGAATCACGGAGTTCGTCTCTGTGACACTACACCCAACAACCCATGCGCTCTCACGCCACACATCATGTTCTCACGCAGTGAAAAATACATTGCCGAGCAAAGAGGACACTGACAACATGAAACAGTTTCATATTTAAAATATTATAATTTTTTAAAGTAGTTTAATCAATAAATAGCGTCTACTGTGTGTTTAATGTGTGGTGACAGATCGCTGTAGCTCCTCGTGAAGCGATCATCTCTTCATACTAGTTCATTTATAGCATCAAATAAACATGAATGAACATCAGAAGGAATGTTGTTTCAAGCGCGGAAAGACGTGAGGACACACGATTTTTCAAGTTAAACAACGTTAATCTACTAACTCCTCTGACTGCTTTGTCAGACAAAATGGTGGATTTGGGGTTATGATTGGTCAGATCGCCTGTCAATCAAACTGTTGGTGAAGGGTCAATTGTACTAGTGTATCAATGTAACTCCTCAACAACCACACAAATGTATTCACTAACCATTCATAAACGTCCAGGTGCAGTCTAAAAGTTCCAGAGTCTCTCCATCTGTGTCCGACTCCAGTTCAAACTGAAGGCTGCGCTCCACGACCTGTTTCTGACCTGTTGGCTGAATAGGAGTATGTGAAGATCGTGTACATCCGCCCTCCTCTGGAAGGGGCGGGAGCAGCAGCTCATTTGCAGTTAAAGGGACACACACAAACGTGTTTTTGCTCACAACCAAACTTGACAAGCTATAATAACACATCTGAGGGGTATTTTGAGCTGAAACTTTCCAGACACATTCCAGGGACGCCAGAGACTTATGAGTTGTGAAAAGGGCCATAATAGATTCCCCTTAACAGTGTTACTACTTACCTGTATTTTGCTGCTCCCCATGACAGTCACACCACACATTTATTTTCTCATTTTTTTAAATTTCTCATCATTGTATCTTAGGAGGCACTGCTTCCGATTGTGTGTTTAAGAAAATGGGCAATCACACTTATTTCTGTTTATATTCTCACACAGAGGTTCATAACTTCATTTGTCAAGGAGAGAGTGTGGATTATTTTGTCTGACATTGAGAACGTGCTAAATTATGCTAAAAACACCTTATTTTTGAGCTTTGCTTGTCTCTCTATTTCTGTTTATATATATATATATATATATATATATTTTTTTTTTTTTTTTTTTTGAGACCACCACAGCTGAAGACGCACCTGTTCTGCGGACGCTTGACTTGAGCTGCAAATAAAAATGTTAACACTTTTCTGTACTTTCACTTCTGCGTACTCTTGAACCTTGCTGGTAAAGTGAGCACTGTTGGCTCTTGCATAATATTGCTTGTGATGTTTCTCATTTATTGTGTCTGCCAAATTAACAAATTTAAATTATTCTTATTGCTTAGTTGCTGAATAAAATTTTGGGGCTGTTATGAATGAAATATGGGGACCTAATAATTGAAAATTGTATGTATAATATTCAGGTTTTTGAGGTGAACTAAATGAAGTGGAATCGAGGAGTGCTTTCTAAATTTCATCCTGAACAACTGGAATGATCTGCCATGCTCTCACGTGAAAACAGGGATTTGCGAGACTTGCAGTTCCAACCCTAAATGTTGTGATATTTAATAACATGTTCACTTTTATGTATTATTTTATGGAATCATTGTTATTGTAATCACATCATTTCTGACTGAGGTTTCTGTCATGTCACTGTCAGCTGATCTCATAGTATATCTCCATCATGATATCAATTTTGTTTTATAATTGTCTGTAGTTTACAAAATATGGATTTTTGGATGAAATTTGCTAGAAGGAAAACATAAAATTGCCATTTATTTAAGAAATGACTTTATTTTATAACAAACTGACAATATCTCATGTGATGAGGCTATTGTTTTTATTCATATCAGCTTAGTGAATAAATGGCAGAACACTGACCCCTATATTTTTACACTGAGTAAATGCATATGTCCAAGCTTAAACATGTTATTTGTTCACTTCCATTTAATTGCTATCAATGTAAGGGTCAAGGTGAAAGTGTTTGAGTCTGTAAGCAGAGAGTTTCATTGTAGGACCGAAAGTATTTTCTCTGTCTAAACTAATAAAGTTACTTCCGTTTTAAGGTCAGCACTATTTAAAAGAAACCATGCCTATCATTCAACCACAGCTCATCTGTGAACACTTGCTGTCAGACCTAAGAGCAAATAATGGATTTACAGGACATTTATGAAGATGTTGAAAATTATGATATTACGGAGACATCTGGACCTCGAACACTGAATCCCAGACAGGATGAAGGAAAAACTCAAAAGTCCAGTAAGTTTCATTTGAAGCAGAAATGGTGTTGCTGATATTTGAGGAACTGAGAAATAATACTTATAATTTCTAACAAGCTTTTTTCAAAGAACAATATGTCCATGTGTCTGCTTTTTTTGTATTCAGTTTTATTTAACTTTTCAAATATAATTATATTCCCATCATTGTCAAGAAATAAATATTTTTGTTAAAAAGTCCTGTGTATTATCTAACGAGAAAGGTGGATTTCAGACTTCAGAGCTAATAACATGAAGTGAATGGTTATTGACTGATATGTGTGTGTTTTCTCTCTGTTTGTCAGGAGGAAGCAGGTGTTTGGTGTTGATGACAGTGTGTCTCGGGATCATTTGTGTTCTTCTGCTGGTCTTCATCATATTGCAGCACATCTTCATCACAGCAGAGAGAGAATCTCTGTTCAAGAGTCACAAGAACACAGTTGAAGAGTTCAATCAGACCATCAACAGATTACAGGACAATTACACTGATCTGATGACTGAAAAACACCAGCTGGAGAACAACTTCAATCAGAAGAAACAGGAGTTAGAAACTGAACTAAGGAAGTTATATGAACAAGGTCAGTACAAATGGATTTATATATACAGTGGGGAGAACAAGTATTTGATGCACTGCCGATTTTGCAGGTTTGCCCCTTTACAGAGCATGTAGAAGTCTGTAATTTTTATCATAGGTTCTCTTCAACTGTGAGTGACGGAATCTAAAACAAAAATCCAGAAAATCACATTGTATGATTTTTAAATAATTCATTTGCATGTTATTTCATGACATAAGTATTTGATCACCTACCAACCAGTAAGAATTCCGGCTCTCGCAGACCTGTTATTGCTTCTTTAAGAAGCCTCATGTTCTCCACTCATTACCTATATTAACTGCACCTGTTTAAACTCAATACCTGTATAAAAGACACCTGTCCACACACTCCATCAAACAGACTCCAACCTCTCCACAATGGCCAAGACCAAAGAGCTGTGTAAGGACATCAGGGATATGTCTGATATATATATATATATATATATATATATATATATATATATAAACTGTAGGCCTGAACAAGGCTGGGATGGGCTACAGGACAATAGGCAAGCAGCTAGAAGGCAACAACTGTTGGCGCAATTATTAGAAAATGGAAGAAGTTCAAGATGACGGTCAATCTCCCTCGGTCTGGGGCACCATGCAAGATCTCACCTCGTGGGGCATCAATGATCATGACAAAGGTGAGGGATCAGCCCAGAACTACACGGCAGGACCTGGTCAATGACCTGAAGAGAGGTGGGACCACAGTCTCAAAGAAAACTATTAGTAACACACTACGCCGTCATGGATTAAAATCCTACAGCACACGCAAGGTCCCCCTGCTGAAGTCAGCGCATGTCCAGGCCCGTCTGAAGTTTGCCAATGACTTTTTGGAGATTCCATCACTCACAGTTGAAGAGTACCTATGATAAAATTACAGACTTCTACATGCTTTGTAAATGGGCAAACCTGCAAAATCAGCAGTGTATCAAATACTTGTTCTCCCTAATGTATATTTGTACTTTACAACACAAATTTAATTGTTTATGTTAATTGAAAGGAAAAGGCAGGTTTGTCATATCCAGTGAGGAGAAGAGCTGGTCTGAGAGCAGGCAGTACTGCAGGGATCGAGGAGCTGATCTGGTCATCATCAACACTGAAGAGAAGCAGGTGAGTTTGAGTGACAAACAGAATCAATTCAATTCAGTTCTGTTGTGAATCAACATACAGCTCTGGAAAAAATTAAGAGACCACTGCAAAATTATCAGTTTCTCTGCATTTACTATTTATAGGTATGTGTTTGGGTAAAATTAACATTTTTGTTTTATTCTATAAACTACTGACATTTTTTCCAAATTCCAAATAAAAATATTGTAATTTAGAGCATTTATTTGCCAAAAGCAACAGCTGGTCAAAATAACAAAAAATATGCAGTGGTCTCTTAATTTTTTCCAGAGCTGTATACTGGAATAGGTTCCATCATACCAACTGTCAGAGATCTGTATGTTGTTTGTGTCCCTGTCAGCCTGTTTTTGCCCTGTCTATGTGTTTCTATGTTGACCTAGTTTCCCTTCGGTAATTATTAGTTCATCTTCCCCAGCTGTGTCTGTTACTTAGTCATTCCCTTCACCTGTGTCCCTGTCATTAGTCCCTGTGTTTAGTCCCTGTGTTTCCCTCACTCCTGGTCGGTTATAGTTTGTGTCAATGCGTGTGTATGTTAACCTCGTCTTCAGTGAAACAGTCTTTGTTCAAGTTCCGCCCTTGTCTCTGTGATTCATCGGACCATGTTACATAACACCAACAGCCAAACAGCAATTAAACGAAACCATCACACCAAAGTCTCATGTTTTAGCACAGCTTGGAAAATAAATCCACATCTTTCATGTAACTGTTCTTGTCTTCTGACAGTAAGCTAATGCCAGGTGAAGACTGCAAATGTAATTATGATTCTCACTCTTTTTGTGTTTTATATATTTACACACAGAGGTTCATATCTTCTTTAATCAAACAACTTGTGTGGATTGGTTTGTCTGACATTGAGAACGAGGGCAACATGAAATGGGTTGATAATTCAACACTGAATCAAGGGTATGTGCTAAAATACTCCCAGAAAACCACATACACTCACCACATGTTCTAGTGAGTAAATACTTTTAGAGCTGTTCAGGAACTGAATCTGATTGTATGTTATTCAGGTTTTGGGAACTAAAGGAACCGAATGATGCAGGTGGAAATGAGGACTGTATTGAACTGAATCCTTATAAACCCAACCTGAACAACTGGAATGACATCCCATGCTCAGAGATGAGAAGATGGGTTTGTGAGAATTAACATCTATTCCTTCATCTTCATGATAGCTGTGACTCATATCTTACAGCTTCATTAGTTCATTAGTAGTCATGATTTCTGATGAAGGTTACTGTCAGCGTTTCATTAAAAAACTAACTTTAGGATTGTTCTATGTATTAGCTATTAAGATGTATTTTTAGAAGACAAGATTAAATATTTTTCACTGCTCAATTAAATAAATGACAACATTCTGTTTCTCAAATTTTTCTGAAATGCGAGATAATCACAGTAAATGACAGAAATGTAAAGTTTCCCTGATTCACACTGTTATTCTGACACTGAATGACTGTAAAACTGCTTTTCAGCTGAATTGGTTTCCTTTAAATTAAATGGTTACTTTTACATTATTAGCACTGTAAACCCACAGCAACTGTTTGTTTTTATTTCATATTTCATTCTTGTGTATCTGTTTTGCTGCACTATGGAGAGATTTCCTCCAGTCCAGCAGGGCGCAGCAGAGAGCAGGATCATCAGTCAGATCATTTCTAGGGTTCTCAGAAGCGGAAGTCGTCATAGTTGGGAAAAATTCTAGAGGAGAATGAGAGATGACAGCAAATATAATTTTTGTACTTTATAAAAGAGGGGGAAATATAGAGAGATTGAAAACAGCAGCCAGAAGAACAGGGATGGATTACTGACCGGGTCAATGGGGCCAGTGTTGTGCGATCCAGTTGGGTACGAAAAACCCATCAACAATGAAAACAAATGTTTATTTATGCTTGAATATATGCGTCTCTTAGCCTAGACAATGCCTCTTGAACGGCTCTTGGTCTATGAGGGCTCTCTATCACTCCTGGTGCTATTGGGCCCAGTAAATATGAAGGTCTCCAAATCTTTTATAGAACCACGGTTGTAGCTGGTGTAAAAATGTAGCTCTTCTGGCTGCTGTATTTAGTGCTGGAAAGAGGTCAGGGAGGGTTTACAAATCAGATGAAAGGGGTAATCAAAGAAGTGTCTGCACACCTTTTGCATTTCGTTTAGACACCACTAGGTGTCACTGAGACCTCAAAGCTTCACCCGTTGCCACTCTGATTCCTACATCTGAGGTCAAACCATCCTCATTACCATACAGACAAAGTGTAGAAAATGTAGAAATAAATTAATGTATATGTAAATACATATAAATAAATAAACGTAGAAATAAATTTGTGAAAGATGTTGATGTTACATTGAAAATGTTTGGTGATCAGTGTTTCACAGTTTTTTTAAACAGTGACTCTTTGTTTATTTTGTCAGTTTGTGGTCCTGCATCCGTGTTCACAAAATTCACTATTTATTGTAAAGGAATCCACAAAGAAAGACAATAAGGTGATATAGTTTTCATCACCATAAAGAAATATGTTTGATGTAACATAGACATTAATGTTTTGAGATCGGAGACGCTCTGTTTATCGGGAGCAGTTAAATAATCATAATGACGTCACACAACAGAGAACAAACAAAGTGTGTGATCAGCTTTAGATACAATCACCTGAAAACATTAAATCCCTCTTATTACTGAGTTTATCATCATTTACTCTAACACTGCTATCAGGTGGTATGACTTTCATTGTCATAAAGCAAAGTGATTGACTAATATCATCAAGAATCAGCATATGAATCTCAACAATAGTGACAATGCATGCTGGGAGCCACCATGATATAAAGCTCATGACTCCCATCATGCATTGCAGCATGAAATATGTCACCATTGTTGAGATTCAAATGCTGATTCTTGATGCTTGTGACAGTCTCGCTGAAACATGAGTTAATTTTGACTTGCCTTTTTAGTAATTATCCTGTTACTCAGCAAATTAATGTATGCCAGCTTGACTTACACTGCCATTCCTAAGGCAAAAACATGTTTAAGCATATTTCCATAATAAAAGAAGTTAATCAAGATCATCCATTCTGATCATCCCCTTATTCACTGTCCCAAAACAGGACACTTTTAGAGGGTACTGATTTAATATTGATGCTGAAATGCACATATTATACTATTATTATAAGCTTTACTTTAAAGTAACCCTTTGCTGTGTGATGAACCTTATGTAAGAGCAATTCCAATAATTCAAGCTCAGCAGGATGTAAAGGAAAGGAAAGTAAGTTTCTTTGAAGGGAAATGTGTGTTTGTGTTTACCACAGCACATCAGTCTGGAGTTCATCACCTCACAGTGACACTGAGCACAAATAATACTCAATAGAAAGTACATTTTTAATGCTTCATTTGCATTTTTATATAAAATATTGATTAAGTATCACAAATATCTGTGAAGGCAAGAATTATTATACTACTCACTAGTATTTAAAGAAAGTTGCAGAATGAGCTGTGCTGTTTGTCACTATGCAAGAGAAAAAGTAAGAAATATTTATGAATATGTATACAAATTTTCTTAATTTACAGTTGACTTTTTGGTTTTTGCAGTTGACATTGTTTTTTTGTTTTGTTTTGTTTTTTAAGATGTACAGTGCATCAAAGTTTACATTTTTGTTGGTCAGCGATATGTAAATTCTAGAGGAGGTTCTCTATATTAAACCCTGCATTCGTACTCATAAAGTCCACAGAACTGAAGAGACGCAGAAGTCATAATGGAGCTGGAGGGCATTTATAAACATGTTGACGGCGAGACCTGCGGCAATGGCAATGAGAGGCGACTGGACAGAGGTGAAGATATTTATGCTAATGAGGGCCGAAAACTCAGCCAGACTGAAGCAAGAGCTCAAAACTACAGTAAGACATTTAGTGTGATATTGGTTATGTTTATATATAGCAGCCATTTTCAGCATATGTTCTTTATTTTTAATAGTGCATTTCTTTGTAATTATAAACATGTTCCTTAAAAGCTTCACTGTAAATTTATGGTAAAAATAAATAAATAAATGGCAGCTGTGGATGGCAGTATTTTACTGTAAAAATACAGTAACATCCTTTTGTTCTACAGGGCTTAAATTTATGCTAAAAACATCAGTACATGGTACATACTGTCATGATCGTGTCTCTTGATTCTGTTCCCCTGTCCTGTCATCGTCACATGTGCTCTTTGTTTTGAGTTCTGTTTTGTCATGTGATCTTTGTTTTGCCCTGCCATGTGCTCGTCTCGTTATCAGTTCATTGTCACCAGCGGTGTCTTGTTTGTTTCATGTCCGTCACCTGCGTTTTACTCGTTACCCTCTTGTTCTCTGGTGTATTTATTCCCTCTGTGTCAGTCCAGTCCTTGTTCGTCGTTGAAGTTGCATGTCGTGCTTTATCCGTCTTTGTATCCAGTTCCGTTGAATTAAACCTGTGTTTCTGTACCTGTTCCGAGTCTCCGAGTCTCCGTGCTTCTGTGCACTTCCCGTTAGTACGAACGTGACAGAACGACGAACCCACAACAAGAGGCAAAACATCATGGATGTCTCTCCCGAAAGCCATCTCTGGAGCATCCGGCAGCGGGGACGCCCGCTGGAGAGGTATGTGGGGGAATTCGTGGAGTTCTCTCATCTGGTGGGCTGGTCGGATGCTTCCCTTAACACCGTGTTTTGGTTGGGACTGGATGAAAATATGATTCGCCCGAACGAGCCGATGTGCAATTACACACTAGCTGAATTAGTTAATTTAATTCTAGAGCTAAACGGTTCTGAGTTCGTGGTTGAGGAATGTGATCTCCGTCCAGTCTCATCCAAAACACCCGCTCCGCCAGCCCTGCCTTCTCCGAGTCCCCCCGCATATCTCTGCAGCGGTGTGTTTCCTGTCTGGTCGCCTAACCCGTTCTCGCACGAGGAGGAGGAGCTACCTGATCCCCTCGATCCGCACCATCACACGCTGCAATATGACACCATCCTCAACCCAGCCGTGTTTCGGACCGCCGCCCAGAAATCGCCTCGCGGGCCGCCACAAAAAGGGGCCGCTGCTCACAAGCCACGCCCCCGAAAGGCCGCGAGGGATCGCGAGCACGCTCCAGCACACCAAGAGCCGTCACCAGCGCTCGCCAACCCAGAGCCGTATCCTGTGCTCGCAAACCCCGAGCCGTCTCTTGTGCTCGCAACCCCTGAGCCGCCTGAGTTCCCTGAGCCGCCTGAGTTCCCTGAGCCGCCTGAGTTCCCTGAGCCGCCTGAGTTCCCTGAGCCGCCTGAGTTCCCTGAGCCGCCTGAGTTCCCTGAGCCGCCTGAGTTCCCTGAGCCGCCTGAGTTCCCTGAGCCGCCTGAGTTCCCTGAGCCGCCTGAGTTCCCTGAGCCGCCTGAGTTCCCTGAGCCGCCTGAGTTCCCTGAGCCGCCTGAGTTCCCTGAGCCGCCTGAGTTCCCTGAGCCGCCTGAGTTCCCTGAGCCGCCTGAGTTCCCTGAGCCGCCTGAGTTCCCTGAGCCGCCTGAGTTCCCTGAGCCGCCTGAGTTCCCTGAGCCGCCTGAGTTCCCTGAGCCGCCTGAGTTCCCTGAGCCGCCTGAGTTCCCTGAGCCGCCTGAGTTCCCTGAGCCGCCTGAGTTCCCTGAGCCGCCTGAGTTCCCTGAGCCGCCTGAGTTCCCTGAGCCGCCTGAGTTCCCTGAGCCGCCTGAGTTCCCTGAGCCGCCTGAGTTCCCTGAGCCGCCTGAGTTCCCTGAGCCGCCTGAGTTCCCTGAGCCGCCTGAGTTCGCAGAGCCGCCAGAGCTCGCAGAGCCTCCAGAGCTCCCCGACTGGCCCGAGCTCCCCGACTGGCCCGAGCTCCCCGACTGGCCCGAGCTCCCCGACTGGCCCGAGCTCCCCGACTGGCCCGAGCCTCCTGAGCTCCCAGACTTTCCTCCACCCGAACTCCCAGACTTTCCTCCACCCGAGCTCCCAGACTTTCCTCCACCCGAGCTCCCAGACCTTCCTCCTGAGCTCACAGACCCTGAGCTCCCAGACTTTCCTCCGCCTGAGCTCCCAGACTTCCCTGGGCTCCCTGACCCGCCAGAGCCGCCTGGGCTCCCTGACCCGCCAGAGCCGCCTGGGCTCCCTGACCCGCCAGAACCGCCTGGGCTTCCTGACCCGCCAGACCTCCCAGACCTCCCAGACCTCCCAGACCCGGCACCTGATCTGCCACCGCCAGAGCCGCCGGACCCTCCTGCGCCAGAGCCGCCGGACCCTCCTGCGCCAGAGCCGCCGGACCCTCCTGCGCCAGAGCCGCCGGACCCTCTGCCTCGGACGCCTCCGTGGCCGCCTGACCTCCGTGCACCCGCCGTGACCCGGTCCCGGACTCCTCCGTGGCCGCCGGAACTCCCAGACCCGCCATGGCGCCCGGAGGTCCAAGAGACACCCTGGAGGCCACCTGAACTGCCTGCTCCCGACCACGGCCTCCAGGGTGCCCACCCCCCCCTCCCGGATCTGTTCCTTTAAGGCGCGAGGACGCGCCTTCCGGGAGGGGGGAGTACTGTCATGATCGTGTCTCTTGATTCTGTTCCCCTGTCCTGTCATCGTCACATGTGCTCTTTGTTTTGAGTTCTGTTTTGTCATGTGATCTTTGTTTTGCCCTGCCATGTGCTCGTCTCGTTATCAGTTCATTGTCACCAGCGGTGTCTTGTTTGTTTCATGTCCGTCACCTGCGTTTTACTCGTTACCCTCTTGTTCTCTGGTGTATTTATTCCCTCTGTGTCAGTCCAGTCCTTGTTCGTCGTTGAAGTTGCATGTCGTGCTTTATCCGTCTTTGTATCCAGTTCCGTTGAATTAAACCTGTGTTTCTGTACCTGTTCCGAGTCTCCGAGTCTCCGTGCTTCTGTGCACTTCCCGTTAGTACGAACGTGACACATACATGGTAACATTTTGTTTTTTACAGGACTTAAATTTGTTTAAACAAATAATATTTTAATTCCATTACCTGATATAACAATATTACTCCATTTCACTACAGTATTAAAATCTGATTTATACCTTCGTTCCACACTGAGAACCTCTATAATCACACAGGTGGTAACATACATGATGATTCACAGATCATCTGATTAGTTTTTCTCAAGCTGAGATGTAGTGGACAGTGAACACACAAATACTACACACCATCATGGAGACACACATGACTCTAAAATAAAACTTTAATTAAATAACATGACGTAAAATAAAACCTAAATGTACAAAAAATAAGAAGAAACATAACTATTTAAATCAAATGACATCAAATGTGAAGTGTCACTCAGTGAATTCTGGGAATGTCAATTTAAAGGAACAACAAGAACAGAAAAAAGAGAAGAGACGAGCAGAAACACAAGAACTACAACTTTCTTCAGTCACAGTCCTAGATGAACTGAAGATAAAAGACATTAAATCTCTGAAGATCTGATTCATCAACTCCACAAACAGCTTCACCAGCTTCACTGACCAAACTGACTTTATTTCTGTCACACGTCTACAGAAGATCTCAGATGTTGATGTTTTATTGAAAATAATAGTTTTGTTTGAAGTCATTATTATCAAGATCAGTGTTTACATTAGTCGGGCTCTTGACTTTTTAAATGTAGTTTTTCTTTGGCTGCTGCTACTGTGTGCTCATAAGACACATTCATTATGGTTAAAAAAAAAAGCCAAGAGAAAACGAATCAGGTGATATTGATTATGTATTGACAGGGCTGGGTAGGTTACTTTTAAAATGTATTTCACTTACAGATTACAAAATACATGCTTTCAAAAGTCATTTGTAATGTATTTCGTTACATTACTCAAGTTTAGTAACTTAATCTAAATACTTTAGAATACTTTGGAATACTAATAAGTGTGAAACAAACAGAAAAAAGGTCATTGCAAGTTTTTATCTCACAATTCTGACTTTTTCCCTCAGAATTGTGTGATATAAAGTTGCAATTGTGAGTTATAAAGTGAAAATTATGAGATATAAACTGACAATATTGAGAAAAGTCAGAATTATGACATTTAACTCACATTCTAAATTCACAATTGCAAGAAAAAAAGTCAGTATTGCAAGTTTATATCTCCCAGTTCTGACTTTATAACTTGCAATTGTGAGTTTAAATCTCGCAATTCTGAGAAAAAGAAGTCCGAATTGTGAAATGCAAACTCACAATTGTGAGGGGAAAAAAACAAATTGTGAGAAAAAGTTGCAGTGACGAGTGAATCATAAAATGACTCACAAACAACTATCACAAAACATGAAAACAGTGGAAAACATGAAACCTAACTCTTTTTCAGACTGTCAGAGTCAGAGAATCACCAATTGCTGTTTAAATGACATTAAAATGCAAAGTAATCACTTTGGTAATCTAAAATACTTTTCAGATGTAACTGTAATCTGATTACCACCCATTTAAAATGTAACTGTAATGAAATACAGCTACTCAAATTTTGTATTTTAAATACGTAACTAAGTTACTTGTATTTCGTTACTCCCCAACCCAGTGTATTGATGATGACAAAGTTTTATCCATTGTTTATACATTGGTTAGTTTTTACATCATTGATTACAAGTAGCCCTGTCATCCTTCAGCATAAGATCCAGCAGTGTTGTGATACATTGTGCACAAAACTACTGTAGCTTTCAGACACACACAGACACCAAGGGCCAGATTTACTAACAGCTTGCACCAGTGCAAACCCTCTCTTGGCATTAAAAAACTACTGTCAGGATTTACTAAAGACATGCAGTGAAAAATTAGCATTGAAAAGGCATGGACTGAGTTGTTTTTGCGGCTGATCTTAATGCATATGCATTTACTGGAGTTTCCATTTCAGACGCAAAATTTATGGAAGGAGAGTATTTAAATGAATCACGCAACACGATTTACTAATGTTTGTGCTAGTCAATTTACTGGTATTAGAAACATTATTTAACGCCCCAAAAAAGCGTGTCTTTTCGCGACATGGCTGCAATTGTTGCTGCTAGGAGGAGAAACTGCAGAGAACAGAAAGCACATGGTAGAAGGGAGAAAATATTTCTTTGGAATGCCAGAGGAAGACATGAACCCAAATGATATATTGAACAATACATTTTATATTACATATATAATTTAGATTTTTTTCCTGTTTGGCAGGAGGTGTGCCAGGAGGACGTAAGTGTGCTGTGTTGAGCACAGTGTTCTTTAGCCTCATGTGTGTTCTCCTATTGGCCACCATTGTAGTACTGCATAGCAAGCTCACGGCAGAGAGAGAAATAAATGCTACAAGCATGTTACAGACCGGTTCCAGACATCAAACTGAGAAAGACCAGTTACAGAGCAGCTTCATCTCTTTGAGTCAGAAGAAACTAGAGCTGGAGACCAGACACAATGATCTCACTGCAGAGAAAGGCCAGTTGGAGACCAGAATCAATGATCTCACTGCTGAGAAAGGCCAGTTGGAGACCAGAATCAATGATCTCACTGCTGAGAAAGGTCAGTTACAGAGAAGTTTTGATGCTTTGAGTCCGAAGAAACTGGAGTTGGAGGCCAGAGTGAATGATCTCACTGCAGAGAAAGGCCAGTTTCAGAGCAACTTCAACTCCTTGAGTCAGAAGAAACTGGAGCTGGATACCAGAGTTAATGATCTCACGGCACAGAAAGGCCAGTTACAGAGAAGTTTTGATGCTTTGAGTCAGAAGAAACTGGAGTTGGAGGCCAGAGTGAATGATCTCACTGCAGAGAAAGGCCAGTTTCAGAGCAACTTCAACTCCTTGAGTCAGAAGAAACTGGAGCTGGATACCAGAGTTAATGATCTCACAGCAGAGAAAGGCCAGTTACAGAGCAACTTCAACTCCTTGAGTCAGAAGAAACTGGAGCTGGATACCAGAGTTAATGATCTCACGGCACAGAAAGGCCAGTTACAGAGAAGTTTTGATGCTTTGAGTCAGAAGAAACTGGAGTTGGAGGCCAGAGTGAATGATCTCACTGCAGAGAAAGGCCAGTTACAGGGAAGATTTGATGGTTTGAATTTGAAGAAACTGGAGCTGGATACCAGAGTTAATGATCTCACAGCAGAGAAAGGTCAGTTACAGAGAAGTTTTGATGCTTTGAGTCAGAAGAAACTGGAGTTGGAGGCCAGAGTGAATGATCTCACTGCAGAGAAAGGCCAGTTTCAGAGCAACTTCAACTCCTTGAGTCAGAAGAAACTGGAGCTGGATACCAGAGTTAATGATCTCACAGCAGAGAAAGCCCAGTTACAGAGCAACTTCAACTCCTTGAGTCAGAAGAAACTGGAGCTGGATACCAGAGTTAATGATCTCACGGCACAGAAAGGCCAGTTACAGAGAAGTTTTGATGCTTTGAGTCAGAAGAAACTGGAGTTGGAGGCCAGAGTGAATGATCTCACTGCTGAGAAAGGCCAGTTGGAGACCAGAATCAATGATTTCACTGCTGAGAAAGGCCAGTTACAGAGAAGTTTTGATGCTTTTAGTCAGAAGAAACTGGAGTTGGAGGCCAGAGTGAATGATCTCACTGCAGAGAAAGGCCAGTTACAGGGAAGATTTGATGCTTTGAATTTGAAGAAACTGGAGCTGGATACCAGAGTTAATAATCTCACAGCAGAGAAAGGCCAGTTACAGAGAAGTTTTGATGCTTTGAGTCAGAAGAAACTGGAGTTGGAGGCCAGAGTGAATGATCTCACTGCAGAGAAAGGCCAGTTACAGAGAAGGTTTGATGCTTTGAGTCAGAAGAAACTGGAGTTGGAGGCTAGAGTGAATGATCTCACTGCAGAGAAAGGCCAGTTTCAGAGCAACTTCAACTCCTTGAGTCAGAAGAAACTGGAGCTGGATACCAGAGTTAATGATCTCACAGCACAGAAAGACCAGTTACAGAGAAGTTTTGATGCTTTGAATCAGAAGAATCTGGAGTTGGAGACCAAAGTTAAAGGTGTCACTGCTGAGAAACGCCAGTTACAGAGCAACTTCAACTCCTTGAGTCAGAAGAAACTGGAACTGGAGACAAAACTAAGAAAGTTATGTAAAAAAGGTTTGTAAAACATTATTGGTGCATACAGTATAGCACTTCACTATCCAAATAAAAAAATAAAACTGTATTTGTTTATTATAAAGGAAATGGTTGGTTTTTCATGTCCAATGAGTTGATCTGGTCTGAGAGCAGGCAGTACTGCAGGGATCGAGGAGCTGATCTGGTCATTATCAACACTGAAGAGAAGCAGGTGAGTTTGAGTGACAAACACCTTGTTCAAGTAAATGTAATTGTGAATTAACATATTTAAGTATGTGCATTTGAATGTGGTGATGTCTGACTGAGTGAGCAATTTTGAGCTATTTAGACCAGTCGATTGAACTGGTTCACCCATTCAGGCTGAACATTGAACATAGTAGGTGGGTTCCCTTTTGAAGTGGAACTTAAACTTCAGATATTGATGCGTTGGGGAATGGCATCAGCATGACCAACGTGAATATCAATACATGTTTTTAGTCGAATTTATTGAATGCAGCTTACTCATCTACTTAATATGAAATAACATTTCTGTTCATGACTTGTGCTGCAAACCCGTTTAGGAGGATTACATAATGTTAAACAGGACTACACTTTAAAACCTTAAAAATTCTGTAATTGTTTAAACATTTTGTAATATTTAGTTCATTTGCTGTAAGACACAGAAGGTGTTTTCTCTTATGCAGCGCCTGGAAATTGCGACCGTGTTGCTTCCATTATGAGCTCGCCTATATTTGAAATAACGAATTTGAGTGCGCAAAAGACGCAATATGTGAACGGAAAACTTTTCTGCATCCCTTTCCCTTTTTAAAATGCACGTATACAAAACATCAACTGTCAGCTGTCACACACAGTTGCTAGGCCATGTGACGACGCTCGGCTCATCGTTGCCGAGCCAGAAATTGGGCTACTTACACTTATGTTGTGATTACGCTACTTTTGGGATGGTTTTGATGTGCAGACTTGTTCCTCCCCTTCAAAGGCCCCACCCCTTTCATGCACTTTGAAGTGCGCAGCCCCTGAGTTGGGACACAGCTTGAATGAGTAATTTTGGATGCACCTGTTAAGTGAGGGCAGGGATGAGGAGAGGCAGGAATCCAATTGCTGCAATTTAATCATAAAAACTAAGGTAATCGACATTGAAAATCCAAACCAGGAAGAGGAGCAAAATCTAAGAGACAAACAACTACAACAAACAGGAATGTTGTTTAGGACAAAATTTGTTGAGTTAATTTTGATACATTCACTGTTTTAATGATTTTACAAGTGATGATAGAGCATTAGTGATGAACACCTGCTGTTAACAAGCAGAATCACTGAAGGAAAGAGAGAAAAAAACAGAAAAAAAGAGACAAACAACTACAACAAACTTACAGCTTGTCTACACCAGATGCAAACAGCATAACGTGACAAAAGCTTTAAAATAAGTCATGTTGTCTACACTGGATGTGGCACAACACAACAAGACAAATTTCCAACAGTAAACTGATGACCATTTGTATTTCTGACGTATTTCAAGCACTAGTGCTACTTCTGAACATGAAGAGGAAATGGATTTGTAAGGGTCGAATTGTCATGTCCAGTGTCAAAGAGCATTTGTTAAAAATCAACTCAATCTGGATAAATTGAGATGAATTGAATGGTTTGGTTTGTCTGACATTGAGTAAATTTCACAAACAGTTACGAAAAAAAACAACAACAATTAAGACATCGAATTAAACACGAATTATTTGAACTGAAAAAAAAAAAAAAAAACTCCAATAATAATTAATAATTATTAATTAATAATTAATAATTTTTGTTTGTTTTACATTGTATGTGAGCTTTTTGCCTGTATTTTGCTGCTCCCCATCACATTCACACCACACTTTTATTTTCTCATTTTCTTATAATTTTATCTTAGGAGGCACTGCCTCTGTGTGTGCTTAAGGAGAAAAAGAAGAATCACACTTATTCCTGTTTTTATTCACACAGAGGTTCATATCTTCATTAGTCAAGGAGAGAGTGTGGATTGGTTTGTCTGACATTGTGAACGAGGGCAACATGAAATGGGTGGATAATTCACCTCTGAATCAAGGGTAAGTGCAAAAACACTTTATTTATGTGTTTTGGCTTTTCTTTACTTCTACTCTTGAGACTTGCTGCTGTGGTATTGTGAGCACTGTTGGCTCTTGCACAATATTGCTTGTGATGTTTCTCATTTGTTAGTTGTTTGCCAAATTAATAAATGTATGTATAATTATTCTTATTGCTTAGTCGCTGAATAAAACTTTGGAGCTGTTATAAGTTATATACGGGGTCCTAATAATATTACGTTATCTACCGCAGGTTTTGGGATAAAGGTGAACCAAATGACGAAAATGGAAGTGAGGACTGTATTGAACTGATGCCTTCACTTTCCATCCTAAAAAACTGGAATGATCTGCCATGCTCTGTGAAGAGAAAAGGAGTTTGTGAGACTTTAAGTTCCACCCCTATATGTGATATTTAACCATTTGTTCACTTTTATGTATTATTTTATGGAATCATTGTTATTGTAATCCCATCATTTCTGACTGAGGTTTCTGTCATGTCACTGTCAGCTGATCTCATAGTATCTCCATCATGATATCAATTTTGTTTTATAATTGTCTGTAATTTACAAAATGCGGATGTTCGAATGAAATTTGTTGAGGAAAATGTAAAATTTCCATTATATAAGAAATGACATTATTCTATAATAAACTCACAATATCTCATATGATGAGGCCATTGTCTTTATTCACACCAGCTTAGAGAATAAATGGCAGAACACTGACCCCTATATTTACACTGAGTAACTGCATAATGACCTGTTGTCACCCACTTGAGTTTAATAGCTATATATCAAGACATTTCTGTTTTTCCTACCATCATCCTCTCTGTCCCAGCTTAAACATGTTATTTGTTCACTTCCATTTAATTGCTATCAATGTAAAGGTCAAGGTAAAAGTGTTTGAGTCTGTAAGCAGAGTTTCATTGTAGGACCGAAAGTATTTTCTCTGTCTAAACGAATAAAGCCACTTCCTTTTTAAGGTCAGCACTATTTAAAAGAAACCATGCCTATCATTCAACCACAGCTCATCTGTGAACACTTGCTGTCAGACCTAAGAGCAAATAATGGATTTACAGGACATTTATGAAAATGTTGACAACGATGGTATCAAGGAGACATCTGGACCGCGAACACTGAATCCCAGACAGGATGAAGGAAAAACTCAAAAGTCCAGTAAGTTTCATTTGAAGCAGAAATGGTGTCGCTGATATTTGAGGAACTGAGAAATAATACTTTTTCAAAGAACGATGTGTCCATGTGTCTGCTTTTTGTTTTAATAATTTTTATTTAACTCTTCAAACATAATTATGTTCCCATCATGATCAAGAAATATGTTTGTTATAAAGGCCTGTAAATAATCTAAAGATAAAGGTGGATTTCAGCCTTTAAAGCTAAAAATATGAAGTGAATTGTTATTAATTTGTGTGTTTTCTCTCTGTTTGTCAGGAGGAAGCAGACGTTTGGTGTTGATGACAGTGTGTCTCGGGATCATTTGTGTTCTTCTGCTGCTCTTCATCATACTGCAGCACATCTTCATCACAGTAGAGAGAGAATCTCTGTTCAAGAGTCACAAGAACACAGTTGAAGAGTTCAATCAGACCATCAACAGATTACAGGACAATTACACTGATCTGATGACTGAAAAACACCAGCTGAAGAACAACTTCAATCAGAAGAACCTGGAGCTGGAGACCAGAGTTAAAGATCTCACGGCTGAGAAAAGTCAGTTAGAGGGAAGTGTTGATGCTTTGAATCGGACGAAACTGGAGATAGAAACTGAACTAAGGAAGTTATATGAACAAGGTCAGTACAAATGGATTTATATGTATATTTGAACTTTACCACACATTATAATTGTTTATGTTTATTGAAAAGGAAAAGGTTGGTTTTTCATATCCAGTGAGAAGAAGAGCTGGTCTGAGAGCAGGCAGGACTGCAGGGATCAAGGTGGTGATCTGGTCATCATCAACACTGAAGTGAAGCAGGTGAGTTTGAGTGACAAACAGAAACAGTTTAAGGCAATTCTGTTGTGAATCAACATACTGAAATCAAACATACAAACAGCCAAACCGTAATTAAAAGAAACACAAAAGTCTCATGTTTTAGCAGTGCTTGGAAAATAATGATAAAAATATCTTATATATAACTGTTCTTGTCTTCTGACAGTCAAATACCAGATGAAGAACACAAATATAATTGATTCTCACTCTTTTTGCGTTTTATATATTTACACACAGAGGTTCATATCTTCTTTAGTCAAAGAGTTTGTGTGGATTGGTTTGTCTGACATTGAGAACGAGGGCAACATGAAATGGGTTGATAATTCACCACTGAATCAAGGGTAAGAGCAAAAATACTCACAGAAAACCACATACACTCACCACATGATCTAGTGAGTAAATACTTTTAGAGCTGTTCAGGAACTGAATCTGATTGTATGTTATTCAGGTTTTGGGAACTAAATGAGCCGAATGATGCAGGTGGAAATGAGGACTGTGTTGAACTGAATCCTTATACACCCAACCTGAACAACTGGAATGACATCCCATGCTCAGAGAAGAGAAGATGGGTTTGTGGGAAGTAACATCTGTTCCTTCATCTTCATGATAGCAGTGACTCATATCTTCCAGCTTCATTAGTTCATTAGTAGTCATGATTTCTGATGAAGGTTACTGTCAGCGTTTCATTAAAAAACTAACTTTAGGATTGTTCTATGTATTAGCTATTAAGATGTATTTTTAGAAGACAAGATTAAATATTTTTTTACTGCACAATTAAATAAATGACAACATTCTGTTTCTCAAATTGTTCTGAAATGCGAGATAATCACAGTAAATGACAGAAGTGTAAAGTTTCCCTGATTCACACTGTTATTCTGACACTGAATGACTGTAAAACTGCTTTTCAGCTGAATTGGTTCCCTTTAAATTAAATGGTTACTTTTACATTATTAGCATTGTAAACCCACAGCAACTGTTTGTTTTTATTTCATATTTCATTCTTGTGTATCTGTTTTGCTGCACTATGGAGAGATTTCCTCCAGTCCAGCAGGGCGCAGCAGAGAGCAGGATCATCAGAGGTTAGTCTCAGTCAGATCATTTCTAGGGTTCTCAGAAGTCGTCATAGTTGGGAAAACTTCTAGAGGTGAATGAGAGATGACAGCAAATATAATTTTTGTATTTCCATTTGCTCCCATTGCTACAGACAAAATTTGTGATAGTGTTTCCATGACTTTATAAAAGAGGGGGAAATATAGAGAGATTGAAAACAGCAGCCAGAAGATCAGGGATGGATTACTGACCGGGTCAATGGGGCCAGTGAGACCTCAAAGCTTCGCCCGTTGCCACTCCGAGCTTGATTGCTAATTCTGAGGTAAAACATGCCATCCTCATTACCATACAGACAAAGTGTAGAAAATGTAGAAATAAACTAATGTAGATGTAAATACATATGTAGCGCCCTCTACCTGTCTTTTTGTTAATTAAGTAGGCCAGCGCACCAGATTCATTAACTAAATGCCTACAGATATTGAAGTTAGGCCCCTCTGATGTCACAATAAAATACTCCTCCTTAAGAAAGTTATCTATAATGAAACTATACTAAAATGTAATATGTATAAGGTATTATATGCAAACTATAAGGAATAGTCAAAAACAATCTCTTAGATAAGAACACAAATATAAAGAATTTAATTAGAACAGAAATAGAAATTGAAACATAGAATTTGAATGCTGTGATGTTTTCACACAATCACATAGACTTTAAATCTGACCAAATTAACACAAAAAAAACCCCAATACTTCGGTCAACTGCCTTATGAAAGTGGTCTCTGTATCAACTGTTTTAAAAGACTATCCATTGAACCAATTAACTCATTTGGAATTATTATTATTATACACTGTGGGCCCACACACACACACACACACACACATACACACACGCACGCACGCACGCACACACACACACACACACACACACACACCGTTGCAGGCCTGAATCGTAGCTCGGGTTCGTGGTGGCCGGGAAACAGTTGTAGTTCTTGTGTTTCTCTTTCCTTCAGTGATTCTGCTTGTTATCATCGGGTGTTCATCAATAATCAAACAATCATCACTTAATTAATCACTTCAGTATCTAATTACCTCTAACACTGCTTCAGTGTTACTTTAACACCTGCTGGTGGTTCCCATATGAACACTGACTGGTGTTGATTTAACAGGGGAATTTACTGTGATTGTCTTTAGGATTACAGGCAGATCTACAGATCTGTTAATGTTTAATGCTCTGTTTCTGTTGAGTTTTGTGTGTCATTGTGCTGGAGAGTCTGTGCTTCAGTCAATGAGCTGAGAAACACTGATGTTGTGCTGCATGTTGATTTATTTAAAGGCAGTAACTGTGTAGTAGATACAGTAATACAGTAATGACATGAACTCATGTAAGCGCTGTTGAAGCTACTGGATAACTGAGATTTGTATTTTATAGAAAAGGTTCCACTATAATAACCCAGCAAATACCTGTAAATTGCTTTTTTGTAAAACATTTAAGAAAAAATAGAATATGGATTAAGATTTTTATATTAATTTTACAGTTTTTGTTTCAACAGCTGTTAATGTAAGTCAATTCAGCTCTATTTTCAATTTAATTTTTTGACAAGGGCAGCAGAGACATTCTGAGAACATGAAATATCCAAATAAAATATGGTTTCCTAAATGTTCAGAGAACATCCTGATTGTTCTGTGAAGATCCACCGAATAACGTCCTCCAACCCTTAAAAGAACTTGAAAGAACGTTAAAAGAATGTTAAAAGAACATTAAAAGAACGTTCTGGGAACATTACTGGCGACGTCCTTGACACCAGTGGGGATGTTCTGAGAATGTTCTGGGAATGTAACATTTCTAGGGGGTAACTTGCAGATTTAGGAGAAACTCTTAAAAATAATGGACGTGTCAGTCCTCTGAGAATATTTCACTACAGCCTTTTAGTGTTAAAACTACCTTCACTAACACCAAATCACAAACAATCCTAAAATGGCTGTTGCCGGGAATCTGCCTCAACAATCCGCCCAAAGACACCGTACACCACTGAGGCATTAGAGCCTTGAGAGCTGAGCCTTTTCTTCATGAACGCAATAAATATTTTGATTTATAGATTTTAATCTGTGATGGCATAACATAAAGGATTTATATATAGGAAATGCTGTAAATGATGGAGAATAAAAACATTGCGATCATATTGAAAATAACATCTGCGTTGATAACCTTGTGACCCAAGTTTGAATTCCGGCTCGTGGAGCTTTCTGTTGGATCAGATCCGGCCCACATCTGGTCCGCGTGTAATCCACATGTACCAGATGTGGGCCGGATCTGGGCCACACTATGTTGCTGTCTGGGGAGCATGATGAAATCCTATTTCTCACAAATCGCTTTTCTCATCTGAGAGCATTTGAGATCATTCCAGTTGTTCAGGGTGTGTTTTCCAGGATTCAGTTCAATGCAGTCCTCATTTCGACTATGAAAGTTATTCGGCTCACCTTTGAACCAAATCCTGAATAAAACATGACAGATTATTCAGTACCACAAATGTTCAACCAAAGTTTTCAGAAAATAAAAACTGAAGAATGTCACAAGCAATTCATAAATCATCAGTGCTTGCACTAACACAATCACAAGCAGAAGCGAAACTGCTGAAAAGTAAAACTTTTTTTTTTAAGATTTGATGTTCTTGTTTTTAAAATGAGAATCATGAACAAATGAATACACATGATTTTCTGTGAATGTTTTATCATTTACCCTTGTTTCAGTGGTGAATTATCCACCCATTTCATGCTGCCTTCATGCTTTGTGTCAGACAAACCAATCCACACATTCTCCTTCATGAATGATGTTATTTGCCTCTGTATGAATAAAAACAGGAATAAGAGAAATAAGTGAGATTATTATACATACAAAATGAACAGACACTCACTCAAACTCACCTGCTTCTCTTCAGTGTCTATAATGACCAGATCAGCTCCTCGATCCCTGCAGTACTGCCTGATCTCAGACCAGCTCTTTTCCTCACTGGATATGAACAAGCCATCTGGACCCCACAGATATCCTAACAGAAACTGAACTTTTTCAAACTGCATATATAAAAGAAGAAGAAGAAGAAAAAGGGAAATGATGTACTTAAACACTAACCTCTTTTAGAAGCTCCCAGAAAGTACTGCACTATGATGGCAGCAATCAGAAGAACACACAGGATCCCGAGACACACTGTGATCAGCACCGAACATCGACTTCCTGCCAAACATTGTCAGTTTTTCATGACAACTTTCTGCTACAACTGCTTTACCAAATGATAGTATTTCAAGGTTGAGCTCAAGCTTATTGGCTACTGATAAAGCAGGAACCAATCAGATGTAGGTTGATGTCATCTAGAGTTTCATGAAAGAACTTTGTATATATTTATTTATTTTATTTATCCTTTATTTTACTATACTTTATTAGTTCACCAACGTTAATCTACTAACTCCCCTGGCTGCTTTGTCAGACAAAATGGCAGATTTGGGGTTATGATTGGTCAGATCGCCTGTCAATCAAACTGCAAGCAAAGGGTCAATTGACCCTTCGCAAAACCCGCCCTCTGTTGCTATGCCCGACAACCCATGCGCTCTCACGCCACACATCATGTTCTCACGCAGTGAAAAATACATTGTGGAGTAAAGAGGACACTGACAACGTATGAAACAGTTTCATATTTAAAATATTGTAATTTTTTAAAGAAGTTTAATCAATAAATAGCGTCTAGTGTGTCTTTAATGTGTCGTGACAGATCGCTGTAGCTCCTCGTGAAGCGATCATCTCTTCATACTAGTTCATTTATAGCATCAAATAACATGAATGAACATCAGAAGGAATGTTGTTTCAAGCGCGGAAAGACGTGAGGACACACAATTTTTCAAGGTGAACAACGTTAATCTACTATAGGCGAATCCCTGACGGCTTTGTCGGATAAGATGGCGGATTCGCCGCTATCATTGGTTAGATCGCCTGTCAATCAAACTGTTTGTGAAGGGTCAATTAAGTAGACTGTGTTTCTTTGCTATGGACAGCGAGATTAATAGGAATGGTTTGAGATTATTTGATTTTGTAAAGCAAAATACATTTAAAAGTATTCAAAGACGACAAAAACTCCAGTTTAAGTGTTTTGCAAGTCATTCCATAACCAAGGGGCATAAAAGGAAAAAGCATACCATAATTGTTTGAGTAAAAAGCTGAGCGTTTTGAAATATAAGAAGGTAATTTATATAAAAATTAAGTTACCTACCTAAAATGTATACCTAAAATATAAAGTTTTGAATCAAACTACTCTAAAATATGCAAACACGAACATATGCTGAATAAGTAAAAATTATTAATACATATAAAGATATAAAGGAAGAAATATTGGCATATTAGTTTTGGAAAACAATTGAAATCTAACAGTTCTCATTTCCTGAATCCTCGCTGATGCCAACTCTGCTTCAAATGAAATGCTCTGCTTACTGCGACTTTGAGCTCTTCCTTCATTCTGACAGTGTCTTTGAAGTCCGATTGTGTTCTTATTATTTATGAGTTTATTTTCATAAAAGTTCTCTAATTCCATTATTGGTTCTTGTCTCTTGCAGTGCGTCTCGACAGAGGAGCTGTGGTTCTTCGAATGATGACTACTTGTAAGAAAAACCTCTCTGCCTGAGTTTTTCTTGGCTGCCGTATACGGTGTTTATAAGACAGATCCGTTATCAGAATCTGAAAGAGCTTTATTGCCAAGTGTGCTTGAACACGCATGGAATTTACCCAAGTATTGAAACTACCAGGACACACATATTACAAGACACATAATAACATTTAAGAATAAAAAATATATAAAGGTGTAAACAGAATTAACATTTACAGACAGTGAACTTATTTTCAGTATTGTGAATTATAATATTAACAAGTAAGACAATGGTTTACCAAGGTACTGCACTAAACAGTGGGGTGTTTCAATTATTATTGTAAATATTTCTCTTATTATATAGCTCTTTTTTAAAATTTAAGACTTTATCATCTGATTATCTTGTTTACAGCTTCCATTGCAATATATTATGTTTTAACAAACACTGTTGCAAGAACCACAAGCTGTCTTTATTAAAAAAAGGAAAACTGCCCAACTAAATGAAACACTGATCACCATAATGGTGATCAAACATTGTCAATAAAACATCAACATCTAAACCTGCTAATTCTCAAAAAGAACTGCAGACGAATGACAGAAATAAAGTCAGTCTGGTTTGTAATAAGAGATTTAATGTCTTTTCAGTTGATTTCATCTAAGACTGTGTCTGAAGTCAGTTGTAGTTCTTGTGTTTCTCTTTCCTTCAATGATTCTGCTTGTTATCATCAGGTGTTCATCAATAATCAATCAATCATCACTTAATTAATCACTAATTACGTATCTGATGAATTAATTCCCATATGAACGCTGAGTGGTGTTAATTTAACACAGGGGAATTCACTGTCTGAGTGTCTTTTACAATATACAATTTATATAAAATATACAATATATTCATTCGATCTTGATATACATAAAGGCTACTATTTATTAAAAATAGGCTTACATAAAAGAAAACGCTTTTGTGTTAAAGGGTCATTTCATCCAAAAATGAAATTTCTGTCATTAATTCCTCTCCCTCATGTGGTTCTACACCCGTAAGACCTTCGTTCATCTTCAGAACACAAATGAAGATATTTTTGATGAAATCTGATGGTTCAGTGAGTCTCTATTGACAGCAAGATAATTTACACTTTCAGATGCCCAGAAAGATACTAAAACATATTCAAATCAGTTCATCCACAGAGTACAGTGGTTCAGCCTTAATAAAGTGACGAGAATGCTTTTTGTGCGGCAAATAAACAAAATAACCACTTGTCAACAATATCTAGTGATTTCAAAACGCTTCGTTACATCATAAGTGATTCGAAATTTCCATAGTTCATGTGACTTTGGCAGTTTGACATGCGATCCTATACGTTATACGTCATGTCATTGTTGCTGCGTTGTGGACGTTAACATTTTTTATAAATAAGTCGAATGGCTGTCACGCCAGAAGATCATTATTTTATTTTTTTATGAGTGCACTGTTCGAATTGTGTCAGAACTTTTGGGGGGTTTGATCTTCAATGAACAAGAGCGTTTTTTTTGTTTGTTTTTGTTTTCGATGTTTTCTCTCATTTTCCATGTGTTATCCAGGCCTGAAAAATTGTTCATTACTTTTCCAGGATTTCTAGGTTTTTCAGGACACATGGAAACACTGTCTCTCTCAGTTCTGCTTCGGCCAAAGGGAAGAAAAACAGTCTCACAGAGAAGAGTTCATTTAAGTCTTCAGCTTTATTGTAAAATTATCAGGGTTTACAGATCCTTTCACACACAACACGGATGCACTCCACCTGCACAGTATCCTGTTTGTACAGTACTTTGCTTGCCAAACAATTTCCCTTCATTCACAGGGCATCCTTCTTTTATTTCGTGTGCGCATGTGCAGAATATTAGTTTCAGAGAAAAAAGAGATGATCTTTTCATAGGATAATGGAACTCTTAATCCATAACAACTTAATAAATTACATTTTATGCTTCTTGTTTATCCATGATATTCATTTAGTAGTTTTTTTTTGTTACTTGTCTATATTTTTGTCAATAAAATAAAATATATTTTACATCACGAATCTAGTAAAGTTTAGTAATATTTATATTTTTAAAAAAATAAAGGTGCAGTAAGCGATTTTTGAAAAACACTGTTGAAAGTACAGGACAGAGCACCACAACAAACTTGACCTGATCAGCAGCAGGGGGCGTGTCCACTCATGATGGGGGAGGAGAGAAAGTGAACCAATCAGCAGCAGGGGGCGTGTCCACTCATGATGGGGGAGGAGAGAAAGTGAACCAATCAGCAGTAGCGGGTGTGGTCAATCATGATTATATAATCATATTATATGATCAGTGATCTGGTCTACACTGGATTGTGAATCACCGAGAGTAAACAGATGCCGTTTTACTTTTGAAATACTACTCGCACTTGGACAAATGATTTGCGCTCTCGCTTTGACGCGTTCAGAGTATTCAGCCTCACACGGAGTAGACACAATGTAAGAAATGGCACGACAGATGATTTTGCCTTTTAAGGCACAATCGTGGTAACATAATATGATGTATAATACCAAATATGAGCCCAAGTGTCCATCAGTGATGTAGCAGTATGAGCCTCAGCATCACTGCCGCATGTACGCCTACTGGGGTTTTGTATGATGAAAATAAATATTTTGCAATGTTGAAAAATACATATTTGCATTTACATAATACTTATACTACAAGTATCTGTATTTAATGTATAAGAGCAGCACAAGTGTCTCAGTGGGACACACTGTCTCCTCACAAAAAAAGGTCTCAGGTTCGAGTCTCAGCTGAGCCAGAAAGTCTTCCCTTCAGATCTGGTTTCCCTCTCAATCCAAAGACGTGTGAATTACAGATGCTCAGTTGTCTAAAGGTGTGTCATTAACTGTTTGTGAAATTTTTAATTGGGTTGATACAATTCCTCTAAATTTGTTACAATCTCTTGCAATTGACTCTTCGCCGGCAGTTTGATTGACAGGCGATCTGACCAATCATAACCCCGAATCCGCCATTTTGTCCGACAAAGCAGTCAGGGGAGTTAGTAGATTAACGTTGGTGAACTTGAACTTGAAAAATTGTGTGTACTCACGTCTTGAAACAACATTCCTTCTGATGTTCATTCATGTTCATTTGATGCTATAAATGAACTCGCCCCAAAGGGTTGCACCCATGGTTTCTGGGGAAAGGAGCAATAATTGTAAATAAACGAGTTTTCAATCGTTCACATAATATGTGGTAACCGGAGAAATTTTTACCAATCACAATTAACATGATACCAAACAAGAACAGGAAAAAACCAATAGATTCACAAGATACATCATGTGTTATATATCGACATTCTTATTGAACTTCAGAGACTTGAGTCGGGGTGAAAGGAGGGAAGCAGGGACAGGGCGTTCATACAGTACATGGGCGAGGAGAAAAGTCTGAGGCGGTCCTTATGCTCCTTCTGTGATATGTTCTCCAGATTAGTGAGTTTTATTGTTTTCGAGCACAATGATTGATTTCACATTCTGTCTTAGCAGGAAGCCCAGTCTTACAGTACAGGCACAGCTCATCTGTGAACACATTGGCTACTGTATTGCAAGTCTGTGAGCAAATAATGAAGTCAGGTAGCTATATTGTGAACTCAGTTAGTGGAGACATCGCTGGACCTCAAACACAGAGTCTCTGGCAGGATGAAGAAAAAGTTCGAACCCACAGTAAGCAGAAATTTTATTCTGATGTTGGGACAGAGTTCAGCAATCATTGCTTTAAAGTGTTTCTGTGCTTATATTAAATGTATTAATTTTCTATTTAATTTATAATCGTATGTTCTTGTTTGCATATTTTACCACCAATTCCAGATACTAGTCATCAAAAAATAACTTCCTCCCTAAAAGCCCTATATTATCTAAAGACAAATGGTTAGAAAGTTTGATTAAAGGGTGAATAATACGCCAATGGTTGTTAACTGATATGTGTGTGTTTTCTCTCTGTTTGTCAGGAGGAAGCAGGTGTTTGGTGTTGATGACAGTGTGTCTCGGGATCATTTGTGTTCTTCTGCTGATCTTCATCATACTGCAGCACATCTTCATCACAGCAGAGAGAGAATCTCTGTTCAAGAGTCACAAGAACACAGTTGAAGAGTTCAATCAGACCATCAACAGATTACAGGACAATTACACTGATCTGATGACTGAAAAACACCAGCTGAAGAACAACTTCAACTCTTTGAGTCAGAATAAACTGGAGCTGGAGACCAGAGCCAATGATCTTCAGGCTGAGAAAAGTCAGCTGCAGAACAGCTTCAACTCTTTGACTCAGGAGAAACTGGAGCTGGAGACCAGAGTTAAAGATCTCACTGCTGAGAAAAGTCAGTTACAGAGAAGTTTTGATGCCTTGAATCTGACAAAACAGGAGTTAGAAAGCAAAGTTACATCTTTGAGTGAAAAACTAGATAAGGATAAATCTAAACAAGGTGAGAACAAATCAGTTTTTTTAAAGTAGATTCTTTTCCCATAATTTTCTTTATCTTTATCCATTTTTAAAAAGTGAGTTTCTGTCAGGAAATCTGTGTGGTCCTGTTTGTTATTTCAAATCTGCTGAGTTGAAGAGCTGGTCTGAGAGCAGGCAGTACTGCAGGGATCGAGGAGCTGATCTGGTCATCATCAACACTGAAGAGAAGCAGGTGAGTTTGAGTGAGTGTCTGTTCATGAACGAGAGGAATCACACTTAGTTTACACAAAACCATTTTCAACTAAAAAGGAGAAACTTTTCATTCGGTTTGGGCATTTAATAGTTTACACCACAACGGCATTTTGGGGGCCTGAAAATGCAAAATTTTGAAAACAGGTTTCAATGTGCAAGTTTTTGAAAAATGGTCTTTGTGTAAACTATAAAAACGTGAATTTGTGAAAATGGTGATGTTATGCACATGTGTAACAGATGTAAACCTCACTCCTCTGACCTCAAGAGGTGCTCTTGTTAGAGCACCCGACTCTCATGCCGGCAGACCCGGGTTCGAGTCCCACTTACTTAGAGCGGACGGTTTGGACAGGAGAAGTTACACATGTGTATTACATGTTCAGTCTAAAGGCACGTCATGTTTCTTTACAAAGTGGCATCGCCAACTACTGGCCTGACAGCAGAAAACTGCGACTTTAGTCGTAGATCCGTATGAACAATGAACTTTTAGTAGTGTAAATGTACCCTTATTCCTGTTTTTATCCACAAACCCAGAAATCCTTATCTTCATTCATCAAGGAGAGAGTATGGATTGGTTTGACTGACACTGAGAACGAGGGCAGCATGAAATGGGTGGATAATTCACCACTGAATCAAGGGTAAGTGCTGAAACACTCTCAGAAAACCAGTGCAAATGTATTTTAAGCATGAGACCATCATGAACCTCTAAATATAGCTGAAGACACAACTGTTCAACACCAAAACCAATGATTTTTAGCACAAAAAAAACTTTCTCTCCATAAAATTTTTGCACTTTCACTTTTGCTCTGAACTGTTTTTCAGGTTTTGGTATAGTGGTGAGCCAAATGATAAAGGTGGAGCTGAAGACTGTGTTGAACTGATCCCTGTAGACACCATCTACAACTGGAACGATCTCCCATGCTCTGAAAAGAGAAAAGGGATTTGTGAGAAATAGGGTATATCCCGTATTGTTTTGTTTTTAATCGTATTATTTTATGGAATCAATCTTATTGTGATCATAAAATTCCTGATTGAGGTTCCTATCTTTTAAAATAGTCTGCTTCTTTAATTTTATTTTAAACTGGCATCAATTTAATTTAACAATTTTATATAACAAATTGAAATTCATAAAAGTAAAAATGTAAAACTGTCAAAAAAATTAATTGCTTTAAAGGGTAAATAACAAAGTCTCTGCCAATCTCATGTCAACCTTGAGTACCTCTAGAGTAGTATTGCATCCTTCATATCACTGAAAAGTCTTTAGTTTTATCGTATTTATAAAAGACAGATACGCTGTACCGACTCTTTCCTGAAAATAGCCATTATTATGAGCCAATAAACTACTCTAAAATGTCTTAGATCGCTATAATTCCCCCTTTTGTGCTGATATAAACTGTCTTTGAAACTTTTGAGTTGAATTGCTTTCTCTTTAAGTGGTTAATATTATGTGAATGCAATAAAATGGTCAATAACCATTATTACCAAAGCACTTTAAAAAAAAAAAATCAGATTTCGTCCTTACATCTACTCCGTTGTACTTTCGTTCTTCGTTCGATCATCAGAGAGGAAGAGAAACATCAGATCCAACTTTTTTTTTATGAATTTATAGACATACAGAAAGTATGTCATATAAGAAAGCATATTTGACAATAATATAATTCTATTTTTAAACAATAAATGTCGTTTACTGTTTTCAGAGAATTGCGAGATCGATTACAAATGAAAATGAAAGTGAGCAACAGAACCATGAAGGGTACAGGATCACTTCAAGGAACTTTACCATTTATGAGCATGTGACACAGGGTGTTTGTCTGAAAGCTAGATGGCTAGATACTATAAATAGAATATTTCAAGTTACTTCATTTGTCGTGATACATTTTTGTCCTGCATTAACAATATTTAAAATTCAAATATTTTCGTAGGCAATAAATGGGTTTGATAGTTATGGAAGCCCGTTCCCGCCACTGTTGAGAAAAAAAAATATTCCGTAAGTCATAATAATGAGAAACTTTCTCATAATAATGACTTAACATCTCATAATAATGACTTAGTATCTCATAATAATGACTTAACATCTCATAATAATGACTTAACATCTCATAATAATGACTTAACATCTCATAATAATGACTTAACATCTTTAACTTAATCAAAAAAAAAAAATTTTTTTATTTTTTTTAGAAACTTTCTCATAATAATGACTTAGTATCTCATAATAATGACTTAACATCTCATAATAATGACTTAGTATCTCATAATAATGACTTAACATCTCATAATAATGACTTAACATCTCATAATAATGACTTAACATCTCATAATAATGACTTAGCATCTCATAATAATGACTTAACGTCTTTAACTTAATCAAAAAAAAATTTTTTTTTAATTTTTTTTAGAAACTTTCTCATAATAATGACTTAGTATCTCATAATAATGACTTAGCATCTTTAACTTAATCAAAAAAAAAAATTTTAATTTTTTTTAGAAACTTTCTCATAATAATGACTTAGCATCTTTAACTTAATAAAAAAAAAAATGTTAAGTCATTATTATGAGATGTTAAGTCATTATTATGAGATGTTAAGTCATTATTATGAGATACTAAGTCATTATTATGAGATAATAAGTCATTATTATGAGAAAGTTTCTTAAAAAAAAAAAAAAAAAAAAAATTTTTTTTGATTAAGTTAAAGATACTAAATCATTATTATGAGATACTAAGTCATTATTATGAGATACTAAGTCATTATTATGAGATGTTAAGTCATTATTATGAGAAAGTTTCTAAAAAAAAATAAAAAAAAATTTTTTTGATTAAGTTAAAGATACTAAGTCATTATTATGAGATACTAAGTCATTATTATGAGATACTAAGTCATTATTATGAGATGTTAAGTCATTATTATGAGAAAGTTTCTAAAAAAAAATAAAAAAAAATTTTTTTGATTAAGTTAAAGATACTAAGTCATTATTATGAGATACTAAGTCATTATTATGAGATACTAAGTCATTATTATGAGATACTAAGTCATTATAATGAGAAAGTTTCTCATTATTATGAGAAAAGTTTCTCATTATTATGAGATACTAAGTCATTATTATGAGAAAGTTTCTCATTATTATGACTTACAGAATTTTTTTTTTTTCTCAACAGTGGCGGGAACGGGCTTCCATAGATAGTAGATGTGTTTACAGATGCCAAAAAAGAAATGGTAAATGTTACGAAGTTGAGTTGGCACAGACTTCCTGGTTAAATTGATTAGTGTCTTGTCATTTGAAAGTTTTATGAGTATTAAATGTTTTGTCAGTAATTAGTTGTTTCTTCTTTTTGCCAGATTTTTTGGGCTCACTGGACGTGGATGTGGTCCAGCAGTGAGTGGCAGAACTGCAGCGATCGTTTCAGTCTATTTTTGCTGTCCTACTCCGCTCTGAATTAAAGCAACAGCGCATTGCTCGCATTAAAGGGTTAGTTCACCCAAAAATTTAAATTCTGTCATTTATTACTCACTCAGATAGCATCGAAACAATGTTAAATCAATGTTAATATGTCAACGTTAACTGCATTGAATCAACATCACTTTTGTACCCGCAATTAATGTTGAAAAAATGTTGACATTTTGTCCAAAAATCAATGGTAATGAAACTGAACCAATGTTACAATGTGATTTTGGTTCAACATCATTCTTGCACAACAACTACAACTGATTTAAAGCCACACAGCATGAAATCAACTGAAGATAAAAGGAGACAATAAATCTCTCAAGATCTCAGCAGAAGATCTTGTTGAGAATTAACAGGTTTAGATGTTGATGTTTTATTGCAAATGTTTGATCATCATTATGGTGATCAGTGTTTCTTTAGTTGAGCAGTTACTCTTGGCTTTTTATGTCAGTTTGTGGTCTTTGTAACAGTGTTTAACAAAACACATGATTTATTATTTAGAAAGTAATTAATCTCCTCACTGAGCATTATTTGTTATTGACAGATAATATTAACCAGCAATAATTTCTTTCATCAGATCAGACATTCTGAACTTTGATTTTTAAAATACATTGATAATCTTTTTTAGACAAACACACAGAGACATCTGGCGTCAGGATTATCAGCTGGAGTGCCCATCACAGCCTCTAGAGGGCACTCCACCTTGTACTTTCTCACACACACACCCACACACACATGCACATTCACTCCCGGACTTCACTACATTTCCCAGAATCCCTGTACCTGTCATTGATCACTGCACCAGCTGAGACTCATTATACACCATATTTAAGGCCTACGCACACACACTCAGGTGTGAGGTCTTGTTAATTCCAAGTGTGTAACATTTCTGAGCGTTATTACCCGTGTCTTGTTTTTCCGGTTCTGTTCCCGCCTGTCTGTCTTGTTTATTGATTGTTTTCTGCCAGCCTTGTTGAACTCTCTGCATTGGATTTTCGGACTTTTGCCTGCCGCCTGCCTACGATCTATCCACCTGTTCAATGTTTATGATTCTGCCTGCTCTCCGACATCTGTGTTTGCTACCGCCTGACCCAGCCTGTGTGACTATTCTGTTCTTCAATAAAAGCCTGCAGTTGGATCTCATCCGCGTTGTCACGCACTCTTCATTACACCAGGAATCAGTATATGAATCTCAACCAATGATGACATCCTTTATGTCGCAATGCATGCTGGGAGCCACCACAGTATAAAACTCATGGCGTTGTGGCATGAAACACGTCACCATTGATGAGATTCATTTGCTGATTCTTGATGTCTGTGTGAGTCAAAAAAAAAAAAAAAAAAAAAAAATTCTACCATGTATTTAAAAATCAAAATTCAAAAAGAAACTGTTGCTGATAAAAGTATAATTTATTAATAACAACAAATAACCGAGGATAAGATTAGTGATTCACTGTATTCTATGATGCCAAAAACTATATCATCTGATCATCTCTATTTCTGTTTTTTAACCAATATTTTATGCTTTGGTTAACACTGTTAGAAAGTCCACAAACTTACGTAAAAAGTCGAGAGTAACTGTCCAACTAAATGAAACACTGATCACCATAATGGTGATCAAACATTGTCAATAAAACATCAACATCTAAACCTGTTAATTCTCAAAAAGAACTGTAGACGAATGACAGAAATAAAGTCAGTCTGGTTTGTAATAAGAGAAATTTCATGTCTTTTCAGTTGATTTCATCTAAGACTGTGTCTGAAGTCAGTTGTAGTTCTTGTGTTTCTCTTTCCTTCAGTGATTCTGCTCGTTATCATCAGCTGTTCATCAATAATCAATCAATCATCACTTAATTAATCACTATCTAATTAACTCTAACACTGCTTCAGTGTTACTTTAACATCTGCTGAAGGTTCCTATATGAACACCGAGAGGTGTTAATTTAACCCCAGGGAATTTACTGTGAAAATGTAAAACTAATTATTTTCTCATTGCTACAATTAACTCACAATATCCTGTTTCTCATTGGCTGTTAGTGTTCTCATTGAGTGTCTTTAAACCTGCTTTTGAGTTGAATTGCTTTGTGTTTTAATAAAAATGTCAGTTGACTTATCTCAGCATTTGTGTTTTTATTTCATTTTTCAATGTGTATCTGTTTTAATTGAGCTGTGGAGAGATTTCCTCCAGTCCAGCAGGGTGCAGCAGAGAGCAGGTTTATCAGGAACAGAAACATCAGATTCAGGGCACTTGCTGCTGTTTCCTGCATCATCAATACAAAGGTCCAGTTTGGCCTGTTTAAGGGTGTTTGAGTCCATTTCAGTGGTCAAAGATTCATCTTGTTGACTTCTGAAGCTGATTTTGAAGCAGACCGCAGGCCAGTTACAGTGATCTAACTGATAAAAATGTCAGGTGCAGACCAGCTTCTGCTCTTTGAGTCTGAAGAAAACAGTTTAGAGGGCAGATTGAATAATTTCATCTTTTGTAAAATGCCAGTAACAGAGAAGTTTTCACTCCTGACAACTGTTCTGGGAAAATTGTTGGATCTACTGAGGTTTTAACATTAATATTTGAACTCAGAATTAAAGACTTTTTTTTCAGAAGTATGGTGTTTCATGTCACTGATATGTGGACGATCCACAACTTTATCTCCCTGTCAGGTCCAACGATGGTAGCCATGAAAATATCTCATCATAAAAATCTCATCTCCTGCCTGGAGGAAGTAACATTGTGGATGTCTGAAAACGTCCTCAAGCTTAATGGCGTAGCAAATTAATTAAAAAGAAATATGAATAATTAATTATAAATATTTGGATCAGTTAACAGAATTAACTTTTTTAGTTTTTTCGTCCACTAGAGGTCACCTATTCAAAACAAAAGCGTAGCTTGATGACGCCAAGTTTGAGCGAGGAATCTTGGGACGTGTGGTCTTCCCCTCACAGCCGGTGGAAAGGAATCGGGATGGGACTCGAGCAGAAATCATGTTCATGGATGAGATTATGAACGTTACTGTAGTATGAAGCAGAGCAGGAGCGAGTGTTGTGGAGCTGAACGAGAGACGAACGCAACACACGCCTCGCAAGCAGCAGGACTTTTATTATGCCACAGTCGCCGGCGTCGGCGTTAGATTTAAACAATAAACGTAAATATGTTGAGCTATATTACAATAATTAGTGTTCTGTCTATAAATGTATAAAAGCAGATGTTCCCTTGTCTAATAAAACATTTAATATATATTAAAGCGTGTTTGGTGTTTCCATGGTTTCTACAAAATAAAACCGGAAACCGAGGATAATGCGGATATGACATAATTTACATATTTTTCTCACAATTTACAAATAGCTGGAAACATTTGGGATATTGTAAGTACTGAACTAAACAAAATATATGTTTTTTGTAAATTTTACTGCAAAAATTTTACATATTGCAGCTTTAATGTAGCAGAATTATTACAATCAATTAACCTTTGCCCAGCAAACACTGAGTGTTAATTGTTTATTGACTTTAAGAAATGATCATTTCCGGGTTATGAGAAATAACTTTATTAATATACAGTACTACTCAGAACATGTAGCCAAAATCTGCATTATTATGGACTCCAGTTACAAGGACAACAACAAATAACCTTGAGTGTGATGCAAACAAGACTTTATTAACTGCATTGAACACTTAAACTATTCATTCACACACATACATGCATACAAATTAGCAATAGAAAGAGAGTTAAAGCAGAATACAGGCAAGCAAGAAGTTATAGCATTGTTTGAAAAACAGCAGATCAACAGCCTTCAGCAAACCATCAGATTCTTAATTCTAGCACACTCTTCTTTAAAAGCTGTAGGGATACTTAACCCTTTCACACGTAAGCTTAAACTATTTTGGTTGAGGGTCGAGCTTGAGTTTTTCAAGGCGACTTGTTATTTAGAACGTCTCACTTTATTGTTGTCACAGAGTCATCACTACCAGCTCCGCCCACTCGTTCATCATCCCCGGAGTATTAATTCACCTGTTTCTAATCACCCTTGAACACTATATATACTCACCTCACCGTCAGTTCAGTGTCTGGTCCCGTCTTAACATGACACTACAGACTCACCTGCTGCTACTTACCCGTCTTCCGTTGATGCCTTGCAAACTGGAATAGGAGCCATCTTATCACAGCGGCAGGGTGACTCATCACGACTCCATCCATGTGCCTTCTATTCACGTAAGCTATCCCCGGCGGAGCAAAATTATGATGTCGGCAATCGAGAGCTACTGGCTATCAAACTAGCCCTTGAAGAATGGAGACACTGGCTGGAGGGAGCAAAGCATCAATTCGAAGTCGTAACGGATCATCGTAACCTAGAGTATCTACGAGAGGCCAAGCGACTCAACACCCGGCAAGCCAGATGGGCTCTTTTCTTCACTCGGTTCAACTTTGTAGTGACGTATCGACGTGGTGAGTAGAATGTGCAAGCAGATGCTCTGTCTCGTCTCCACACTCCAGAACCGGACACTAATCCACCAGAAACCATTCTCCCTCCAGCTATGATTGTTAGTCCCATACAATGGGAGTGGGATGATCAAATCCGTTCTGCCCTGGAATCCGAACCTGCTCCGCCGGGATGTCCAGAGGAGCTCACTTACGTCCCTGAGTCCCATCGTCAGCTCCTCTTGGACGCAGCTCACACGTCTCCGGGCTCTGGACACCCAGGTAGCCAGCGAACCCTCTCGCTCCTCCGCCAGTGTTACTGGTGGCCCACTATGACCCAGGATATCTCCCGTTACATCAAGGGATGTTCCGTCTGTGCCTTTACCAACACTCCCCGTAAACTACCTGCAGGAAAACTCCTACCACTTCCCATACCGCAACGACCCTGGACACACATAGGGATTGATTTCATGACACACTTACCCCCCTCGGATTCCAAGACCTGTATATTCGTCATCGTGGACAGGTTCTCTAAGATGTGCAAATTGATTCCTCTGAAAGGGTTACCCACGGCATTCCAGGCCGCTGAGGTATTATTCCAATATGTATTCAGGTACTTTGGTCTCCCAGAAGACATCGTCTCCGATAGAGGGCCTCAGTTCATCTCCCAAGTCTGGAGGTCCTTTTTCCAACTACTGGGGGTCACAATCAGTCTGTCTTCTGGATATCACCCTCAAACTAATGGGCAGACAGAACGTAAGATCCAGGAAATCGGGAGGTACCTGAGGTCATACTGCCACCGTAACCAGAGCTAACTGGAGCCAGTTCCTGCCCTGGGCCGAATACGCACAAAATTCCCTTCGTCAATCTACCACCGGGCTAACACCCTTCAAGTGCGTATTCGGCTACCAACCACCTCTGTTCCCCTGGTCCGGAGAACCCTCGGAGGTTCCAGCCATTCAAGAATGGTTCCAGCAGAGCGAGAGGGTGTGGGACTCAGCCCATGTCCATCTCCAACGGGCATTGCAAAGACATCAACTACAAGCGGATAAACGACGGACACATACTCCCACCTACCTTCCTGGCCAGAAGGTATGGCTTTCAACCAAGGATGTCCGTCTTCGCCTGCCCTGTTGGAAGCTGAGTCCCCGCTACATAGGTCCATTCAAGGTGCAGAGGCAGCTTAATGATGTCACCTATCGTCTTCAACTACCCACCACGTATCGGATTTCACCATCCTTCCACCCACAGATCCAGTCGATCCTGAAGTACCTCCTCCTCCAGACCTAGCCAAAGACGAATCCATCTACCAAGTCTACGACATCCTAGACTCCCGGCGACGAGGATCCCAACTACCTCGTCGACTGGGAGGGATACCGCCCCAAGGAAAGGTCCTGGGTGGTTCGAGACGACATACTCGACCCGTCGTTACTCGCCCAGTTCCACAATGACCATCCTAATCGACCTGCCCCTCATGGACGAGGCCGTTGAAATTTTACCTTTTTATTCAAAATACTCACAAATTTGTCAATTATAACATGAAATATGTGATATTCCAATTGTCAAATATGTTAAAGTGGATGTGTTTTGTTGATTAAACAGCGCCGCCATTTTAGTTTGTGCTGCAGTTCAGAGAATCGCGTCTGTTGGATTTACAACACGTGAATTCATCCACTTCTCTTAAAATACATGAAAGTAAGTGGGAGGAGAATAGAGTAAACTTTAAAATTACTTACACTATCTGTATCTGATGGGAATAAAACAAGTTGTCTAATTATAATGGAAAAGATTATATTGTGCTTCATAGACATCAGTGTGTATTTCACAAACTCTAAATGTATTTTTTCAACACTTAAATGCCTGAAACCTAAAATAAACATTATGTGGTTGAAAACACTGCATATTTGTGCGCTGTATGTCTCTGGCTCATTGCCAGCCAAAACATGAAAGCACATTTGAGTTTAGCAGTTGGTCACGTGACGCACTGAATCTTGTAATCATGATCGTACGCTCCAGGGAATCTGAATATCCTGTTGTCATCCACTTGTTTAACAGCAAATTTGTGTAACTACAATCTCTACCTCCTACCATCATCCTCTCTGTCCTTCAGCTCCACAGTATGACAATCATCATCCCATTCCAGTTAATTGTCATCAATACACAGGTGCAGTTAGGCCTGTTTTATGGTGTTTGGGAGATCACAGATTTCTCTTTTGGACACTGTCATAGAGAAACATTGCTTTAGGAGTTTGAATATGTATTATATATTCAATCATACAGTTGTATGAGTCTAGAGAGTTTTAGAATGAGAATGAAATCTAGATTTATCTGTGTCTGAACTAATGAAACCACTTCCTGTGCTCTTTATAAACACGGCACACATCCTAAACCCCTCCTCTGTGAACACATACTGTACTGTAAGACTGTAAGACTGTAAGTTTGAGCAAATAATGGAATCAGGAACCTTTTATGTGTGCAGATCGGGTCCTCGAACACAGAGTCGATGCCAGACTGAAGCAAAAGATCGAAAGCAAAGTAAGCAGAAAGTTCGTTTGAAGATGGTGTCGCTAATGTTTCCGGGGATGGGAAACGTTATGTAAAATTTCAATCGTGTTCTGGGAAAAAATGTGTAATTGTTTCTGATTTTATGTGAAATGTTTCATATTTTAGCAATGTTTGTCATTGTAAAAGAGCATACTGTTTTTTAAAAAAATGCTCTTTAAAAAACATCTAAAAACAAAGCTGGATTACTGACAACAGTTGATTTGAAATGTTTTCTGATGTTATAGTTGTTAACTGATATGTGTGTGTTTTCTCTCTGTTTGTCAGGAGGAAGCAGACGTTTGGTGTTGATGACAGTGTGTCTTGGGATCATTTGTGTTCTTCTGCTGCTCTTCATCATACTGCAGCACATCTTCATCACAGCAGAGAGAGAATCTCTGTTCAAGAGTCACAAGAACACAGTTGAAGAGTTCAATCAGACCATCAACAGATTACAGGACAATTACACTGATCTAACACTGAAGAAACTGGAGCTGGAGACCAGAGTTAAAGATCTCACGGCTGAGAAAAGTCAGTTACAGAACAGTTTCAACTCTCTGAGTCAGGAGAAACTGGAGTTAGAAAGAAAAGTCACATCTTGTGGTGAAGAGCTAGAGAAGGAAAAATCTAAACAAGGTGAGAGCAAATCTGTTTTTTTTTTAAGTTGATTCTTTTCCCATAATTTTCTTTATCTTTATCCATTTTTAAAAAGTGATTTTCTGTCAGGAAAACCGTTGGGTCCAGATGGTTTGTTCATATCCAGTGAGTTGAAGAGCTGGTTTGAGAGCAGGCAGTACTGCAGGGATCGAGGAGCTGATCTGGTCATCATCAACACTGAAGAGAAGCAGGTGAGTTTGAGTGAGTGTCTGTTTATGAACGAGAGGATTCACACTTAGTTTACACAACACCATTTTCAAGTAAAAAGGGGAAACTTCTCATTGTTCATTTCACTTTTAATTTCGGTTTTTCATAATTTTGAAAACGGGTTTCAAAATGCAAGTTTTTGAAAAACTGTCTTTGTGTAAACTATAAAAACGTGAATTTTTCTGAAAAATGGTGATGTTATGCACATGTGTAGCAGATGTAGGAACGTAAACCTCACTCCTCTGATCTCAAGAGGTGCTGTAGAGACTGAGACTGGAGACTGCGTTCTTTAGCGTCCTTGTTAGTGTGCCTGCGTTAGTGTGTTAGCGGACGGTTCAAACAGGAGAGGTTACACATGCGTGTTACATGTTCAGTCTAAAGGCACGTCATGTTTCTTTACAAAGTGGCATCGCCAACTACTGGCCTGACAGCAGAATACTGCCACTTTAGTCGTAGATCCGTATGAACAATGAACTTTTAGTAGTGTAAATGTACCCTTATTCCTGTTTTTATCCACAAACACAGAAATCCTTATCTTCATTCATCAAGGAGAGTGTGTGGATTGGTTTGACTGACACTGAGAACGAGGGCAGCATGAAATGGGTGGATAATTCACCACTGAATCAAGGGTAAGTGCTGAAACACTCTCAGAAAACCAGTGCAAATGTATTTTAAGCATTAGACCAACTTTCTCTCCATAACATTTTTGCACTTTCACTTTTGCTCTGAACTGTTATTCAGGTTTTGGTATGATGGTGAGCCAAATAATGCAGATGGAGATGAAGACTGTGTTGAACTGATGCCTGCAGGCACTAACCTCAACTGGAACGATCTCCCATGCTCTGAGAAGAGAAAAGGGATTTGTGAGAAATAGGGCACATCCCATATTGTTTTTTTTTTTTTTTTTTGTAATCAATCTTATTGTGATCTTAAAATTCCTGATTGAGGTTCCTATCTTTTACAATAGTCTGCTCCTTTAATTTTATTTAAACTGGCATCAACTTAATTTTACACTTTTATATAAAAATTGAAATTCATAAAATAAAAATGTAAAACTGTCAAAAAAATGAATTGCTTTTAAAGTCTCTGCCAATATCATGTCCTACGGTGCCCCTAAAGGGACGTGGTGGGAAAAAAATGGGATGGGAGGATTTTTTTTAAAGAAATCTTTTGCGTTCCCACGCAAAACTTCGCGTTCCCTCGCAAAGATGTTTGCGTTCGCACGCAAAGATATTATGTTCCCTTGCAAAACCTGTTGTGAGCTCGGACAAAACCTTCCTGTTTAATGTCCCTCTGGCTGGCAGGAGTGTTTATTAAGTCAGCTCGAGCATTAAAACACACAAATAATGTGCGGCACATTTAGAGTTTGAACTTGTTTGACTCAAATATAAAGAAATGCGGTCAGTGCTTAAGGAGTTCAGTAAAGTTGGCAATATATTCACATATTCGAGCTTCCCGAATCAATAGCTCGTGAATTAAACGTTGTTAAAACACAAATGCAGCTATTTCCAATCAAAGTAACATAGACAACGAGCTACAACAACCCAATTTTCCTCAAATGTGCTTTACAATATATAAATTTGTCTCTACAAGCCGGCGGCGAGACAAGGGACCGTCTAAAAAGTGCAAAACCCAAAACCCTTTTTCTCATTTTATATTATGAAATAACTTCACTGTAACATGTCACCGCTCTCCTGCTAGTTGTACTAGAACACTTAGTTTGATAAAATATATATATATATATTTATGGGGGGGGGGTTCATCAATGTTGATGATTATTATCAATGATTTGTGAAGGATCATGTGACACTGAAGACTGGAGTAATGATAAATTCAGCTTTGATCACAGGATATAAATTACACTTTACAGAAAGCAGTTATTTTACATTTTAATAATATCTCACAATTTTAGAGCTTTTTTTATTTTTAATAACATAAATGCAGCCTTGGTGAGCAGAAGAGACTTCTTTCAAAAACAACCAAAATAGTACAGTTTCCAAACTTTTGACTGGTAGTGCATATCTGCATGTACTGCATGTATTTCAAAATGTAGGCCTAGTATTTACTTTAAAAAAAGAAACATTAGATTCATATTGACAAAATTATTTACAGGAGAAAGGACATACAGTAGGCCTACAATGAAATTATAATTGAACTGCTTTGCAAATGGTAATAACCTTCTTCATCACAAACCTGATGGTGCAGTACTTGATCCACATGAATCCACTTTCTGTCCCTCTGGCTGTTCCTCTCTCTGTCCCTGTATGTTTTCTTCCTCCTCACCCTCTTCTTCGTTCTTCTCATTCTCTTTTTCATGCTCCTCCCCCTCTTCCTCATCCTCCTCACCGTCTGGAATGTCCCTCTCTGTGTCAGAGTCCTCACTCTCTCCAGCCTCCACTGACTCCTCTGACTCTCCCTCTTTCTGCTCCTCAACTCTCTCAATACCTTGATTCGTTTCTCTCACTTTTTTGTTAACAAAAAAAGGACGCCATGTCCCTTCCTCGTTTCATTATAACTATCGGAAGAAAAAAAACGTGCATTACATTTCGTTGCCTAACTATCCCTCCCTACTTAACATGGGCAATAATAACCTGTTGATTACTTTACTCAGATGTATGTTATCGCAATGCAACAGCCAAGACAGATGAAGTTACGTGATTAACATCACAACATTGTGCAGGAACAACCAGTTACTTACGAGATACGAGTCACTTACGCGGCCGGTGCCGCTATAATTTACCCGTGCAGAACGTTCCGTCACGTTAGTTCCGCTTTTGGCGCTCGCGTGTAAAATCATAATAAAGTCATAATTCTTTTTTCTTTTTTTTGGTCAGCACAGGGGGGGCCAGGGACATATCTACAGAGGCACGGGCCTCCCTAGGCCTCCGTGTAGAACCGCCACTGCTTTAGGGGCTCCGTACATGTCAACCTTGAGTGCCTATTAGAGTAGTATTGCATCCTTCATATCACTGAAAAGTCTTTAGTTTTATCGTATTTATAAAAGACAGATACGCTGTACCGACTCTTTCCTGAAAATAGCCGTTATTATGAGCCAATAAACTACTGGTTTAACGCTGGGTTCTTTGGGAAGCCGAAAAAGGTTATCTTTCCCTCGCAACCAAAAACACACTTCTTTGGTGACATTGTTGAAAAATATCTCGGAACAAAAATTAAGATCTTTTTGATGAAGTCTGAGAGATTTCAGTCCCATATAGATCCAACTGAACTACCACTCCAAGGTCCAGAATGATGATGATTATCAAAATGGAAAAATGCATGATTAAAGTACTTCATGTAACTCTAGTGGTTTGAGCAAAAAAAAAAACAACAGAATTTACATCTTTATTACAAGAACACTGATCTGCGACGGGCGTTCATGAGAGCTTCTTGACGAATGTGCGTTGTGTTCAGACTTGCGCATCAACTCAACACATGCGTGAGTGAGCTTCGCACTCGTGAGTTTTCTGTTTACATGAGAGTGGCATTGCTGCGCGAACATGCTCTGGACTATATTATTTTGTAAATAAAGTGATAAATTGTTTTTGCACAAGTAAAGCACTCGTGTCGCTATATAATGCTGAGTTAAGCCACTGGAGTCATGTGGAGTACTTTAATGATGTCTTTACTACCTTTCTGGACCTTGGAGCGGTTGCGTTGGATCTCCATGGAGAGAGGTCAGAGGTGAACCAAATGACAAAGGTGGAAGTGGGGATTGTATTGAACTGATACCTGAAAATCCCATCCTGAACAACTGGAGTGATCTGCCATGTTCTGAGAAGAAGAAATGGATTTGTGAGAAATCAAGCGTAGCATCAGTTCTGGCAGGTCACGTCAGTCAAGGTTGCATCAGCTGACATGTGACTCAAGTCAACCTATAGGAATGCGACGCCTATCACAGCATCCATATATAAGCTCCTCTGTATTCAGCAGCTTTCGCATTTCTCAGGAGATAATTACCCTCCTCCATCCCCAGCTCCTCCTCCTCCTCCTCAGTCAGGATTTGGCCTTCTGATTTCCCTGAATCAAACTAATTCTTGAAATAAGTCGGTTCTGTTCTGTTTATCAATCATATTTGATGATAGTGGTCCTCACAGAAATAAGTTTTATCAAGTCTTGTGTTGCTTTTTGCTTTTATTATTGTATTTACTCATTTTAATTCCAAATGCATAATTGCTGATAGAGGTTTCTGTGTTTAAAACACTGCCATCTGATGTCTGTGAGAATTTATTAGAAGGAAAATGTAAAACTATTATTTTCTCATTGGCTGTTATTCCGAGATTGAGTGTCTTTAAACCTGCTTTTGAATTGTTTTCTGTTTTAATAAAATGGTCAATTGACTTTTATCTCAGCATTTGTGTTTTTATTTCATTTTTCATTGTGTATGTTTTAATTGAGCTGTGGAGAGATTTCCTCCAGTCCAGCAGGGTGCAGCAGAGAGCAGGTTTATCAGGAACAGAAACATCAGATTCAGGGCACTTGCTGCTGTTTCCTGCATCATCAATACAAAGGTCCAGTTTGGCCTGTTTAAGGGTGTTTGAGTCCATTTCAGTGGTCAAAGATTCATCTTGTTGACTTCTGAAGCTGATTTTGAAGCAGACCGCAGGCCAGTTACAGTGATCTAACTGATAAAAATATCAGTTGCTTCATCAGTCTGAAGAAAACAGAGTTTGGAGCCCCGATTTAATGACTTTAACTTTTGTGAAATGCTGGTAACAGAGGAGCTTTGACTCCTGATGACTGTCCTGGGAAATTTGTAGGACCTTCTGCTTTTTCCATTCAGATCTGAACTGTTGTTTGCTTGCTTATACAATCACAGATGAAAAAAGGCAGAACAGTGACATCTACTGAGAAAATGACCCACTTGTATAACTGTAGAAAGTAAGTGATCAGCCCACAATCTCTACCTCCGACCCAGATAACAACTTTGTGTTGGCCCAGATCTGGGCCACGTGTGGTGTGGAATGATGGCACTTGGGCGGACCGCTCCTGTTTGCCAGATCTGTGCCATAGAAATGCCATATGTCAGCCAAGAGCAAAGAAATAAAAAAAACTAGACCTTATCTGAGCCACAAAATGTTTTATATATTATTTATAGAGTCATCTCAGCATTATCAAGCCTGTTAACAAGCAGAATCACTGAAGTAATAAGTGAAGCTGGTGATGCTATTTGTGGAGTCGATGAATCAGATCTTCAGAGATTTAATGTCTTTTATCTTCAGTTGATTTCATCAGACTGTGGCTGAAGTCAGTTGTAGTTCTTGTGTTTCTGCTCGTCTCTGTTCTCTTCTTTCCTTCAGTGATTCTGCTTGTTAACAGGCTTGATCATTCTGAGAGGACTCTATAAATAATATATAAAGATTTTGTGGCTCAGATAAGGTCCAGTTCTGGTTTATTCTTTGCTCTTGGCTGACATGTGGCATTGTTATGGCCTGCTTGTGGCCCAGATCTGGAAAACTGGAGTGGTCCGCCCAAGTGCCATCATTCCACACCACATGTGGCCCAGATCATCATTCCTCATGTCCCAGATGTGGGCCGGATCTGGGCCGACACAAAGTTGCTATCTGGGTACCATCATCCTCTCTGTCCTTCAGCTCCACAGTATGACAATCATCATCCCATTCCAGTTAATTGTCATCAATACACAGGTGCAGTTAGGCCTGTTTTATGGTGTTTGAGTCAGTTTGGGTGATCACAGGTTCCTCTTGTTGGACACTGACATAGAAAAAACTCCAAACTGCTTTGACTATATGAGTTTGAATATGTAATATATATTCAATTATACAGTAGTATGAGCAGACAGAGAGCGTGAGAAAGAAATCTAGATTTTTGTATGCTAATGAAACCACTTCCTGTGTAGGTTAAGCACTCTTTATAAACACGACAAACATCCTAAAAACCACATCTCATCTGAGAACACATACTGTACTGTAAGACTGTAAGTTTGAGCTAATAATGGAATCAGGGACATTTTATGTAAGTAGAAATATTAATAACATGTCGGGAACTCGAACACAGAGTCGCCGCCAAGATGAAGGAAAAGATTGAAGTAAGCAGAGCGTTTCGTTTGAAGAAAAGATGGAGTCGCTGATGTTTGAGGGGACGGAAATGTTACAAACAATTTTAATAATTGTTTCTGGGACAAATGTGTCATTGTTTCTGATTTTATATGAAATGTTCGATTTTTACCATATAAGAATTCAACATACTCTTTAAAAAAAAACATTTATCTAAAAACGATGCTGGATTACTAACAACAGTTGTTTTGAAATGTTTTATCTTGAATGGTTGTTAACTGATATGTGTGTGTTTTCTCTCTGTTTGTCAGGAGGAAGCAGACGTTTGGTGTTGATAACAGTGTGTCTCGGGATCATTTGTGTTCTTCTGCTGCTCTTCATCATACTGCAGCACATCTTCATCACAGCAGAGAGAGAATCTCTGTTCAAGAGTCACAAGAACACAGTTGAAGAGTTCAATCAGACCATCAACAGATTACAGGACAATTACACTGATCTGATGACTGAAAACAAAACAGTCATTATAAACTAAAAGCAACAGAAAATAAATAAGTTTTGAGACATGACTTGAATTCAGACAGAGAGGAAACCGATCTATTATAAAGTGGGAGATTGTTCCACAATGTGGGGCCAGCCACTTCAAAAGCCCGGTTACCCCTCGATTTTAACCGGGATCTGGGTATCTGAAGGAGGAGTTTCGTTTCAGATCTAAGACTTCTGCTGGGAGAATATAAATGGAGTATGTCAGACAGATAAGAAGGTGCTAAATCATTTAATGATTTATACACCGATAATAAAATTTTGTATACAATTCAAAAAATGTATCGGGAGCCAGTGAAGGGATCTCAAAAGGGGGGTGGCATGATCAAATTTCCTCTTTCCCTTCAGGAATCTCACCGCAGCATTTTGAAAAACCTGTAAGCAAAGTCCCAAAGTTTGGGGCTTCGATATACCAAAATATAGGGAATTGCAATAGTCCAGGCGCGAGGTGATAAAAGCATGAGATAGCAGTCTCCAAAGAACGCTTGAGGTGACAAGATTTGATTTTCGAAAGAGAGAGAAGATAGAAAAAACTAGATCCAATGACCACACTAATTTGCTTATTGAATTTAAGGGAACTATCAAACATCACACCTTGATTCCGTACTTGTGGACAGATAAATTGATCTAGATATCCAAGGTCAAGATCATATCTTTGCCTGGTTTCTAAAGGGTCAAAAACAATGACTTCTGTTTTGTCCGAGTTCAAAAATAGGAAATTCTTAGAAAAGCAGAAGCGTTTACCTACTCAAAACATGTCAAACTGTCTAGAGTAATCTTATTTTTTAGCCAAAAGAATATAAATATGCATGTCGTCAGAATAACAGTGAAATGAGACATTGTTTTTCCTAAAAATAGAACCCAGAGGAAGAATATAAAGAGAGAAGAGCACAGGAGCTAAAACAGAACCTTGAGGCACACCGCAAGACACATTTCGGAGAGAAGAAGAGAAAAATCCCTTTTTACAGAGAAACGTCTATTTGTTAATAGATTTAAAACCAAGCCCCTGAGACCAACGCAGGACTGCAACTGAGAAATGAGAATCTCGTGGTTGACAGTATCAGAAAGCAGAAGACAGGTCTAACATTACTAAAATTATGGAATCTCCCGAGTCTGTAGCCATTTAAATATAAATATCTCTTATGTGCTGTGCAGAAATTTAAACCCCGACTGAAACTTCTCAAAGATACGGTTGTCATTTAGGAAGGTTTGGAACTGTAAAAATACAATTTTTTCCAATAACTTGAAAACAAACGGCAAAATGGATAGCGGACGAAAGTTTGATAAGATAGAGGCATCAAGTGAGGGTTTCTTTAATCGAGGCAATTTTCAAACTGGACGGTATAGCTCCTTCAAGCAAGGATTTATTAAATAACGACACCAACCCAGGGCTGACAGTATCAAATAGTTGTCTGAGATACCAATGATGTAAAGCGTCATACGAACAAAGCTTAAGTATAAACATTACAGCAGCACCGTGATTCTACAGCAGAAGATCCAGCTTTATCAATATAATCAGAGCTATTTAGTTTGGACTCACACACAGACATCAAGAATCAGTGTATGAATCATTTTGAGATACAAAAAAAAAAAAAATTTTAATTAATATTTTATGTTCAAATATTTAGTTATCTGGCAAGTATCCACATAATAAGCAGGATAATTACGCAGTGTAGTCTTGTATGCAGAGGTTAGTTTTGCATAATAATCTGCTGACCTCAACCTTGCTTTATACCCCTGTCATAACTCATTTCCATTGTATAGAAGTGAAGATATTTAAAATTAAGACGGCTCTTTGAATCAGAAGACATTGAGTTGGAAACGAGGTTCAGTGACTATATCCATTGACAAATGCTGTAGGAACAGAGAAGTTTTGACTGATGAGAGACTTTGACTGATCTGGAAAAAATGCAGGATCTGAGTTTCATTCTATCAGATCTCAGATCAGCGATAAAGGTGAGTCGTTTCAGTATTTCAGTGACACAGTGGTGGAGCTTAAATATGTTTTTCATGATCTTTCAGTCAGTAAAGGGTTAGTTCACCCAAAAATGAAATTTCTGTCATTAATCTGTTCTCGACCCGTAAGATCTACGTTCATCTTCAGAACACAAATGAAGATATTTTTGATCAAATCCGATGGTTCAGTGAGTCTCTATTGACAGCAGGTTAATTTACACTTTCAGATGCTCAGAAGGTACTAAAAATATATTTAAAACAGTAATTACGAGACCAGAATACTTTTTGTGCGGCAAAAAAAAAACCTTTATTCAACAATATCTAGTGATGGGCGGTTTCAAAACACTACTTCATGAAGCTTTACGAATCTTTTGTTTCTCATCAGTGGTTCAGAGCATGAAATATGTCATAAGTGTTTGGAAATTTCAATGGTCCACATGATACGCGCTCCGAACCGCTGATTCGATACAAATGACTAATCTCCCCTCACTAATTATTTTTGAATAAAGTTATTTTGTTTTTTTGGCGCACAAAAAGTATTCTCGTCACTTCTTAACATTAAGGTTGAACCACTGTGGTCGAAGGTCTTACGGGTGTAGAACGTCATGAGGGTGAGTAATGAATGACATAATTTTCATTTTAGGGTGAATTAACCCTTTAATATAAAGGTCTAATTAACCTGTCCTGTAAGGTTGTCATTTGGGTGGTCACAGACTCTTGTTGGGCTTTTGTTCCTGCCAAAACGGGTTTTAGCTCACTACTGGTTGAATGTACAAGAGGATATGGTTATAGAGTTTAGATCTGAGGAGAGTTTCAGACTGGAAGTTTGTAGTGAGCTAATGAAATCACTTCCTGTGTTGGCACTATATAAAATGAACTGTTGAGAGTAGGTCTCATTATAAGAACCGCAGCTCATCTGTGAAGATATTCTCCAATACACAAGAACAAATAATGGATTTAGTGAACTATTATGAAAATGATTGCATAAATAATGTAACATCCACACCTGGACGTCAAAGATACTGCCGGGATGAAGGACAAGCTATAAATTGCAGTAAGATGAAAGTCTGATTTGAAGGTTTTGTATGAAGTGTATTACACAGAATTATTATTTTCTTTGGACTTATTCTAGTATATGCTCTTGTTTTCATATTTTACAGCAGTATATCCAGATTTTTGCCATTACAGAACAAAATAATTGACTTAAAAATCTTTATTTGAAATTTTATTTTTGATAATATTGAATGTATTCATTAATATTTGTGTTTTCGTCTTGTTTCTCAGAAGGAAGTCGATGTTTGGTGCTGATCTCAGTGTGTCTCGGGATCCTGTGTCTTCTTCTGATTGCTGTCATCATAGTGCAGTACTTTCTGGTCGCTTCTAAAAGAGGTTTTAGATCGTTTTGTGTATACCATTTCTTTCTTTTTTTTCTTCTTTTATGTATGGAGTTTGAAAAAGTTCAGTTTCTGTTAGGATATCTGTGGGGTCCAGATGGTTTGTTCATATCCAGTGAGTTGAAGAGCTGGTCTGACAGCAGGCAGTACTGCAGGGATCGAGGTGGTGATCTGGTCATCATCAACACTGAAGAGAAGCAGGTGAGTTTGAGTGAGTGTCTGTTCATGCAGTGGTTCTCAACCATGTTCCTGGAGTTCCCCAAACACTGCACTTTTTGCATGTGTAGTAATCTCACTTATTTCACATATTCCTATTTTTATTCACACAGAGGCACATAACGTCATTCATGAATGAGAATGTGTGGATTGGTTTGTCTGACACAGAGGATGAGAGCACCATGAAATGGGTGGATAATTCACAGCTGAAACATGGGTAAATGATAAAACACTCACAGAAAGTCGTGTATTTATCTGTTCATGACATTTTCATCTTAAAAACAAGAACATCAAATCATCCAGACAGCCTTTCCTCAAAACCAAGCAGCAAAGCCACAAAATACATTCCCTATAAATAAAAAAATTGTTTTACTTTTCAGCAGTTTCGCTTCTGCTTGAGTTACTGTACTAAATTTGCTCTTGAAACTGTCATTGTTAGTGCAAGCACTGATGATTTATGAATTGCTTGTGACATTCTTCAGTTTTTATTTTCTGAAAACTTTGGTTGATTTGTGGTTGTGAATAATTTTAAATCTGACATGTTTTATTCAGGTTTTGGGCCGAAGGTGAGCCGAATAACTATTGGCGTGAAAATGAGGACTGCATTGAACTGAATCCTACAGGACACACCCTGAACAACTGGAATGATCTCAAATGCGATGAGATGAGAAAAGCGATTTGTGAGAAATAAGGTTTCATCATGCTCCCTAGACAGCAACATCGTGTGGCTCAGATCCGGCCCACATCTGGTACATGTGGATTACACGCGGACCAGATGTGGTCCGGATCTGATCCAACAGAAAGCCCGGAATTCAAACTTGCGTCACAAGGTTATGGGCGCATATGTTATTTTCAATATGATCGCAATGTTTTATTCTCCATCATTTGCTGCATTTCCTGTATATAAATCCTTTATGTGACGCCATCACAGATTAAAATCTATAAATCAAAATATTTATTGCGTTCATGAAGAAAAGGCTCAGCTCTCAAGGCTCTACTGCCTCAGTGGTGTACGGTGTCTTTGGGCGGATTGTTGAGGCAGATTCCCGGCAACAGCCATTTTAGGATTGTTTGTGATTTGGTGTTAGTGAAGGTAGTTTTAACACTAAAAGGTTGTAGTGAAATACTCTCAGAGGACTGACACGTCCATTATTTTTAAGAGTTTCTCCTAAATCTGCAAGTTACCCGCTAGAAATGTTACATTCCCAGAACATTCTCAGAACGTCCCCACTGGTGTCAAGGACGTCGCCCGTAATGTTCCCAGAACGTTCTTTTAAAGTTCTTTTAAAGTTCTTTCAAGTTCTTTTAAGGGTTGGAGGACATTATTCGGTGGATCTTCACCGAACAATCAGGATTTTATTTGGATATTTCATGTTCCCTGAACATCTCTGCTGCTCTTGACAAAAAATTAAATTGAAAATAGAGCTGAATTGACTAACATTAACAGCTGTTGAAAAAAAAACTGTAAAATTAAGATTCGAATAAAATTCGTGAGAAATAGGGTTTCGTCCTGTTTTTCATGCTTTTACTTGTATCATCTCATGGAATCAATCTTATTGTGATCATTTTAGTCATTATTACAATTCCTATCTTTTAAAACAATGTCAGATTTTTTAAACAATACTTGAGACGAGTTTGTCCATATTTAACCCAACTTCTGTTATTTTTAACCCAACTTCTGTTATTTTTAACCCAGCTGATACTGAGCGAATCTGCCTTCATTTTGAATAAAAAGGTCAATAACCATTACTGCCATGGTAAACTTCATTTTTGCTTTTATTTCATGTTTCGTTCTTGTCTGTCAGCTTCATTGCATTCGATGAGAACACATGTTGCTGTTTTGTTGAATAGATACAAACAAAGTTTTAACATTTTCTTAAACTCAATGACCGATAACATCTCACGCACCACCAGCCTATAATTCTATTTAGTATGAAAACTATGCCTTTTCATTTATACATGTTAACTTTTTAAGTCTTATTCTTAAAAAGAATGATTGACATTTAACAAGTGTTGTAGTGAAGAGAGGCTGATAAAATGTTTTCAGATCATTTTCACATCCTAGTTTTACCCGAGGCTTTGTGTGAGTTAATAGAAAGGATATCAGAACAGATGTTGTATTTTGAGTGTATTGATCATGAATGCACTTTAACAGAGCTTCTCAACTCTAGTCCTCGTGACCCTCTGCTCTGCACATGGTGTAGTTCTTCCTTATTTAAAGCAGGGCTTCCCAACCGCGTCTGTTTAAAGTTGGATTTCAAGTCTTTATTCTTTTTGAAGGCCGGTGTGAAATGAAACTGCTTCCTGTTCGGGGTTCGGGCTTTAAAAAAAGTTTCTGCTTTTATATGAAGTGTATTAACATGACATTATTTTTCTGTTTAGTGTTCTACAGCATTTCTTCTTGAGAGTAATTTAAACTTTCTGTGAACAAGAAGTGTTTGAGGAAATGAGGACGTGCATACAGCTTTAAATGTCCTTTCTAGGAATATGTCAAGAGAAGTGATTTATAAGAAGTGATTTTATAAGAAGTGTATTAATATGAATTATTTTCCATTGCCATTACAGATGTTGTCATAGCTTTTGTTTTTAATCCATTCCTTATCTAAAGAAAATGTGTTTTTAAAAAAAAAAAAAAAAAAAAAAGGGCCTATTAAAAACATTATTTCAAATAATATGGTGTAAATTCCTACAATTTTGATATTTACACATCAGCAGATCTCCATCACAGCAGAGAGAGACCTCTTAAAGAGTCACAAAAACACAGTTTTTCTCTCCTCTGAGTTTATTTATGGATCCGCAGGACAGGAGAACTACTTCTTTACTGCTCTTTCACTTCTGCTATAGCTTCTGTATTCCATTTAAGTTGTCTTTGCAACGGGGATTTTCCCTCCAAGGAGGCAAAGGAGGCAGTGGGGTTTTTTTTGAATGAATAAATGAATGGGAAGACTAATTATAAAGCACGTACGTGGTGGTGGAAAAAACCTGTTGTGAGCTCTGACAAACACTTCCTGTTTAATGTCCCTCTGGCTGCAGTAGAGTTTCAGTCAGCTCCGTGTGTTAATACACACAAATATCCGCGTGTCACGATTGTCAGGTGAAGTGCACATGATCACCACTAGAGGGCACTTCACCATGAATTACTTTTCACTCACTCACACTCACATTCAGTCACACAGACTACATTTCCCATAAGCCCCTCACCCAGTCACTGATCACCCCGCCAGCTGTAGCACATTACCTTAGTACTAATTACGATCACATCACTATAAGAGCACTACTCACACACACACACACACACACCGTGAAGTATTGTTAATCCTGGTATTACAATTCCGAGCGTATTTTCCTTGTCTTGTTTTCCTGTTTCCTGATCCTGCCTGTTTCTTGTTGTTGATGTTTATCTGCCCGCCTTTGACCAATTGCCTGGAAATATACTACGAGCTTGCCTGTTCCCTACCACTTCTGTTTGCTGTTGAGTTGACCATTGCCTGTCTGACTACGTCTGTAAATAAAGCTGCACTTGGATCTCATCCGCTGACTCGCCCTTCATTACACCGCGGCTCATTTAGAGCTTGAACTTGTTTGACTCAAATATAAAGAAATGCGGTCAGTGCTTAAGGAGTTCAGTGAAGTTGGAGATATATTCAAAGATTCGAACTTCCCGGATCAATAACTCGTGAACTAAAACACAAATGCAGCTATTTCCAATCATAGTAACCGAGACAACGAGCTACAACAACCCAATTTTCCTCTACTCTACTCACAATAGCAGTCTCAATGTGAATCAAAATCTCCCTAAATCTCAATCCTTCTTCAGCAACACAGTTCAGTCAGAAAGAGAAGAAAAGTTATACACGCTCCTACCGCTCTGTTGATTCCAAAGCTCGGTCTTTATGGACATGACTCGCCAGTTCCTGCACGCAATGACACTTTAACGCTAAGCAGGGACAGTTCAAGTTCAAAACCTTCCTCAGAAATCATCCAGGAAACGTGCAACATCCGATCAGGACATGATGAAAAAATAGAAAATAGAAAGAAAACGAGAAAGGACAAAAAAAAAGGGAAAAACAAAGAAAAGACGAAAAGACCCAACCTTGCAAAAGACAAGGCCAAAAATATAGACATTCCTTTCAAAAATATACATCATTACATCAATTAATCTGCAATTAAACAACATTCAACATGTTTAACTTCATGTTCATCTAATATTAGCACAATGAAATTGCATAGATGTCCAAAGAACATTTTCAAATGACGTGCCTCATCTACCATTAACTCATAGCTCGAACACACGACAAAAACCATTCAAAACAAAACTGTAACTTTTAACTGTGAAACATTAGTTATCAAACACATTCACACAATATCCTTCCCATTTTACATCAGAAGATTTACTTTTATGCGTCTTTTACATACAATGTACATTATACAACCCATGTAGATCCCACATGGGTTATCCCAGATGAAATGAACACTACCCAGTGTGCACACTACAGAGTGTTAAATGAACACTGAATCAGTGTTGGAGTTCATGAGATAATGAAGTGATTGAGAGACTGAACATCATTGAAGAGAGCTGATGATAACAAGCAGAATCACTGAAGAAAAGAGGAACAACAAGAACAGAAACTACAGCTTCAGACACAGTCTGATGAAATCAACTGAAGATAAAAGACATTAAATCTCTGAAGATCTGATTCATCAACTCCACAAACAGCATCACCAGCTTCACTGACCAGATTGACTTTATTTTCACATCTCTACAGAAGCTACAGAAGGGGGGTTGTTGCTGCTCTCCCCGCTCTTATCCTTGCTAGGCTGTATGGAAGCGCAGGGAGTTCTTGCCCAGAACAGAACCGCACCACCAATACAAATTTTACACAATTATCAATCATATTTGATGATAGTGGTCCTCACAGAAATAAGTTTTATCAAGTCTTGTATTGCTTTTTGCTTTTATTATTGTATTTACTCATTTTAATTCCAAATACGTAATTGCTGATAGAGGTTTCTGTGTTTAAAACACTGCCATCTGATGTCTGTGAGAATTTATTAGAGGGAAAATGTAAAATTAATTATTTTCTCATTGGCTGTTATTCTGAGATTGAGTGTCTTTAAACCTGCTTTTAAGTTGAATTGTTTTCTGTTTTAATAAAATGGTCAATTGACTTTTATCTCAGCATTTGTGTTTTTATTTCATATTTCATTGTGTATCTGTTTTAATTGAGCTGTGGAGAGATTTCCTTCAGTCCAGCAGGGTGCAGCAGAGAGCAGGTTTATCAGGAACAGAAACATCAGATTCAGGGCACTTGCTGCTGTTTCCTGCATCATCAATACAAAGGTCCAGTTTGGCCTGTTTAAGGCTGTTTGAGTCCATTTCAGTGGTCAAAGATTCATCTTGTTGACTTCTGAAGCTAATTTTGAAGCAGACCGCAGGCCAGTTACAGTGATCTAACTGCTAAAAATATCAGGTGCTTCATCAGTCTGAAGAAAACAGAGTTTGGAGCCCCAATTTAATGACTTTAACTTTTGTGAAATGCTGGTAACAGGAGCTTAGACTCCTGATGACTGTCCTGGGAAATTTGTAGGACCTTCTGCTTCTTCCATTCAGATCTGAACTGTTGTTTGCTTATACAATCACAGATGAAAAAAGGCAGAACAGTGACATCTACTGAGAAAATGACCCACTTGTATAACTGTAGAAAGGAAGTGATCAGCCCACAATCTCTACTTCCTACCGAGATAACAACTTTGTGTCAGCCCAGATCTGGGCCACATGTGGTGTGGAATGATGGCACTTGGGTGGACCGCTCCTGTTTGCCAGATTGGTGCCATAGAAATGCCACATGTCAGCCAAGAGCAAAGAAATAAAAAAAACTAGACCTTATCTGAGCCACAAAATGTTTTATATATTATTTATAGAGTCATCTCAGCATTATCAAGCCTGTTAACAAGTAGAATCACTGAAGTAATAAGTGAAGCTGGTGATGCTATTTGTGGAGTCGATGAATCAGATCTTCAAGTCAAGTCAAGTCATCTTTATTTATATAGCGCTTTTTACAATGCAAATTGTGGCAAAGCAGCTTTACATTAATAAGAAAATGGTGTCATTGTGCAGCCTATTCTATCCCAGATAGCACACGTACGTCGCGGAGACGTCTGTGAAAGATCGTAGCATCTGATAAACATCGCATTCCATTTTAATACCGGCCGTTTTTATTTTTTAAACGAGCCGTCTTCCTTACCTCTAGACGACATCTATACGATGAATCGTCAACATTCAAAATCCCAGGTTTGAACGTGCAGCCATCCCCCGGTGGCAGGATGAACCCGAAGAGAACTCGTTTTTAATGTAATTAAAAAATGAAATAAATATCTAATGCACGGATCATTTGTTCGTTTGAGAGTCATGTCTTTTTTACGAGCATTGAATAAAAAACATGTTATGTTGAGATTTCAAATTTTTCATGTATACCATGAGTAAAAAAACAAACAAAAAAACAGTATCATCATGCACGTAGAGAATTTGCATCAATTAGTTTCATATGTACATTATTCTTACTTTATTAATATTTACCAGGGGCACCTTCACATTTAATACTAAATTGCGTTTTTTCCCTTTTTTAAATATATGCATCAAAAAAGCACTCGGGATAAATTGTGTACATGGATTTTTTAATAATGTTCTCTAGTACGATATTTTTATCTTTATCTTATTTATATTTTATTAATTATTATTATTACAGGACGTTGTGATCGTCTTAAAATGGATGTAGTGAACTTTGGAGCTATTGTAACGACTCCGACTCCCCTGCCGGAAGACTCGGATACGAGGCCCGCTCGGAGCGGGTTGAGTAGGACCCGGGTGGAGGGGTTACACTATGAAGAATCCAGTGCTTCCGTCGCCAACCGAAGCAGAGGCAGAAAAGTACATTAAGGAGTTTCTCCGCTTGGCCCCCGGGAGGATGTAGCCTGTTCTTTTTTTTTAACCCTTTTGTTTGTTCGTTTCAGTATTTAAAATTGTTGTTTTTTCATTTTATGCTAATAAAATTATTCATATCAGTCTATGTTTGTGTTCTTTCATTCACGGGAATAGTTGTCATATATGTAAACGCTTGCATACTTAGTGTTAGCTGTAGTTATTTTCAATAGAAGTAAATGTGAAGGAACGTCTAAAATGTCTAATCAAAAACGACGTCTATGCTACATAAATCAGATGTCGCACAGATATAAGATCCTAATCGTTAACGTCTTTAGTACGTCCACTAGATGTCATTTGAATGTCTGAAACGGACGTATTCCAGATGAGCAAACGCCCTAAAAAATACGTCTCCCAGATGAAAACGCGCACATCATACAGACGTCTCTGCGACGTATTTGTGCTATCTGGGTAATGATTTAAAAAAACACAATGCTTGATCAAAGGGACCGGCCCGACCCGAGGAAATATCGGCCCGAGTTCGGGCTCGGGCAGAGAATCTAAACTCTAGCTCCATCACGATGTTCTGAAAAGAAAAGAAAGTTATGCTTGCTTTCCCTTCCCATATTTTACGCTGCGCACGTGTGGCACTTTTTTTTCCCACAACAATAACCTAGGTACTGACCAGGATGCTTAACCAAATTCTTCCATGGCCATTATTTTATTGGGCATAATCTGCCCTGTGGGCCCACATATTAAAATTTGTATACAGCTGTTTTTGCTCAAATAATTGATTTGCCTCAGTGTCTCGTCAGACACTCTCCTTCACTCCATTCAACACCATCATTCACACTCATTCATACCCTTTCACACCCCCTTTTACCAAAACATAATCTTCTGAATGTCACATTATGTGACTTGGCGATGTCAGTCATCATAAGGTTTCGTTTAGCATTGCTGTATAAACCTCGTTTTTTCCACAAAATCTAACACACAAATTGGTTTTCAATAATAGGCCTAGGCATTGTGCATTTGAGAAAGCCAATTATAATTTCTCAAATGCATTTTGCCATTTGTCTAATTTAAATTTTTGTCATATTCTTTTTGTTATTGCCCATGAGCTTCTTTAAAAAGAAAATTGGAGATCTCTGCATTTTCTTGGATCCATGGCCAACATTTCTATCTTGTTACTCCCAGTGATGACAGCATTTGCGATTTTTATGATTTTGAATGTTTGGAGTTATTATCATTTTTATTATTCTTTTATTCAATCGAGTTCTAGAAAATTAAACAAGATGGAGTGACCTTTTTTTTTTTCAACCAGATTTTTTTCTTAAAAATATTGTGTCTACATTTTTTCTTTCCCAAGGAGCTCAGCATTGTTGTCAATAATTCAGTTATATTTTCCCCTAGTTGGTTAATGTAATAGACCTCACAATGGCAAATCCAGCTCAATTTCTATCTGAATGGTGATGTAATGAATCTGGTCTGTCATTTTTCATCCACTTACCACCAGATGTCGCCCTTCCTTCTCACGGACTCTCTCACCACACTACATTTCCCATAAGCCCCTCACCCAGTCACTGATCACTGCACCAGCTGCATCTCATTCACCAATCACTGTTTACCGCACCAGCTGCACCCTATCTCTCCACTATAAAAGCACCACTCACCCACTTCCTCCTTGCGAAGTATTGTTAATCATAGTATTGCAATTCTGAGCGTTATACCCGTGTCTTGTTTGCCTGTTCCCTGATCCTGCCTGTCCCTGGTTTATCTGACGTTTGTCTGGCTGCCTCCGACCATCCACCTGTGTACTTACTACGAGTCTGTCTGTTCCCTGCTATTTCTGTTTGCCACTGAGTTGACCCATGCCTGTCTGACCACGTTTTTCTAATAAAAGCTGCGTTTGGATTCCACTCGCTGACTCCTCATCTTTACAGGTGAGTCAAGCACCCACTTCTGTTTGTCAATGAAATTCCTTTTTCTTTAAGACATAATACTGGACTGGTACCTATTGAAAAGCAGATTCAGAATGTTAGTTCAACACATAATACAAAGAACTGCTGTGGGACCAGTAAATCAAGATCAAGAAGAATTAAGTTAATAACTAACAAAATCTGAAGGAGCCTCTGTAGTGATCATTAAATATCGAAGGGAAGGGATGGAAGTTCTTTTGTTTAGATCATCAGTCTCTTGAAGCTGTTTGGCTGTTGCTCTGGTTCATCAACCTATGATAGCACTCAGAGGCGTGGTGTTGTGGTGTATGATCTCCGTTGTTTCTCTGCCTCTCCTCAGGCTGACTTTTGATTGATCCTGCCGCAGGTTTGCATTTCAGGATGTTCTCTTCACCCTCAGGAAAAGTCTCCAGTGAATGTTTCAACTTTTCCTGCATTAAGTCAGTCTTTCTTCATGCAGAAGAGTAAACTGTTTCAGGAGAGGAGTTGAAGTCCATCAGCCCCTCCCTCTTCTTCTCTCTGCAGCCGTGTCTTTGCTGCTTTGTTAAACAGACTCCAGTTTATTGCTTCCATTTGTCCCTTTTCCAGAAGCCATCTGAAACTTGAACACTCAGAGACGGCATTAATCTAACTGAACCTGTAAATTCTGGCCGTAATTATGTCTGAGCAATCAGCTCTTTATCTAAATTTTCCACATTTCATTCATCTCTTTCAATGGTCCCTCAATATCAAAAATTTTCATTTGGTTGAAAACAGCAGTTCCTTCATTCTATTTTTAGTAAAGCAAGTTCTTCATTGCAGAAAAATTGCAAGCAGTTTCTTCTTTGCAAAATGCAGGACACAGCAGTAAACTACCTTCATTATCTAGATAAACTCAAATTAAACAAAAGAATCCTTCCTTTCACAACAGCATGAGATGCATATAGTAAAATAAAAACTTCAATCATATTTTTTCTTCTATATTCACATTAGTGGTTCAGAATAAGCTAGTAATGGTGAATGAAATTTTCCCAACCAACATCGAAGATGTTCCTTTTAATTTATTATTAAAATATTTAACCAACAAGTCCCATTTATTATTACTGTAAAATGTCTATATCTCTTGAATCAATTTCATTTAACTTGGTCACCCAGTCTTGCTCTCATTGCACTGCACAACTTATGTTTATTTAACACAAACCTGAATCTCTGAATCGCTGCAATGGATTAACTTTTCATACTGTCTCCCAGGGATAACAAGATACAAATTTCAGACGTCTTTATATATGTTATAATATTTTAAGCACATGCAATTTAAATTATTTATTCATCTTTTAAGATAAGTTATTAAATAATAAATGTATATCTTATCTAATTTTTCCTACTACAATAATCTGCTAAGTCAATATCTTGACACAATTTTTCTAAACAGCATTCATACAAGTCCCTTTATTATTTAGGGCTCATTCTCTCATCCACAATAACCGCGCTCCTCTGTCTATTCACACTAAAGCGACAGTCCAGGAGGGGCACAGCCACTGTCCACAAGATACAGAATTTATTTCTCACTCCGTCTCAATCACAGATATCCTCACACAAATGTTCACACAGACTACATGCACATATACACGCAATTTTTCTATTCTACACCTGTCAGTTCTACCCACTCTTTCACTGACACACTCTCTCAACACAGTGAAAAAGCAGTACCCTACAGGATTTTTGCCTATCTGTGCAGCCATCTGTCACTTCCTCACCACGACAGACCATTTATCCATAGTACTTCCCCTATCTGAGCAGACCTCTGCAACCTTAAGACTGAGCGGTAACTGTCGGACTTATGCCTATCCGAGCAGACCTCTGTAACCTTAAGACAGAGCAGTATAGGCTGAGTGTTCAAGTTTCAGATGGCTTCTGGAAAAGGGACAAATGGAAGTAATAAACTGGAGTCTGTTTAACAAAGCAGCAAAGACACGGCTGCAGAGAGAAGAAGAGGTAGGGGCTGATGGACTTTCAACTCCTCTCCTGAAACAGTTTACTCTTCATGAAGAAAGACTGACTTAATGCAGGAAAAGGTGAAACATTCACTGGAGACTTTTCCTGAGGGTGAAGAGAACATCCTGAAATGCAAACCTGCGGCAGGATCAATCAAAAGCCAGCCTGAGGAGAGGCAGAGAAACAACGGAGATCATACACCACAACACCACGCCTCTGAGAGCTATCATAGGTTGATGACCCAGAGCAACAGCCAAACAGCTTCAAGAGACTGATGATCTAAACAAAAGAACTTCCATCCCTTCCCTTCGCTTGCAACGGTGCTGCATATTTAATGATCACTATAGAGGCTGCTTCAAATTTTCTTAGTTAGGACTTCCCCTATCCGAACAGACCTCTGTAACCTTAAGACGGAGCGGTATAGGACTTCCCCTATCTGAACAGACCTCTGTAACCTTAAGACAGAGCGGTAACTGTCGGACTTATGCCTATCCGAGCAGACCTCTGTAACCTTAAGACGGAGCGGTATAGGACTTCCCCTATCTGAACAGACCTCTGTAACCTTAAGACGGAGCGGTAACTGTCGGACTTATGCCTATCCGAACAGACCTCTATAACCGTAAGACAGAGCGGTAACCGTAGGAATTTTCTTATACTTTTTTTTCTTTTCGTTTTGCGAGCTTATCATTGCATGCAGTATCCACTTTTTCACTGCCATCCAATCAAGGCTCACTTCACAGTAAATACAGATTAGTGCATGCAATTTTTCTTCTGGAATCAAAAACTTTTAAGTGTCATTACCACCGGGCAAACTCTGGCAACCAACACAAACTATTTAAATAAGCATAAAACTGCTTACCTTCTTTAGGTGGCCACCTGTTTGTGTTGCTCGCTGAGCCAGCCTGTGTGGTCTTCCACTCTTCTTTCCAGTCCCATCTGGGTCGCCAGTTGTAGTGGATTCTCTCGCCTCCTTGAAAAACCACTCTCCAACACTTGGAGTTTTTGATGCCAGAAGATAGGTATTATTATAACAGAATAAAACCGAGTTGGTCTGCAGAACACAAACTTTTGCTCAATCTTTTTATACAGTTTTCATACAGCTCTCCGCCCAGGTGGGATCAATACATCTTTTATATTTTCAAAATCTGCAACAATATTGTTTATCAATTCTTCCATTTGTTGTCCGTGAATCCAGTCTGTTTTGAAAAGTGGAATGAGAGACCCCAACCTGTTTACATTAGAGGTCCCCACTCATCCTGTAAATATTCTTTAATGGCAGAACGAGACGCACAGCTTAGAGACAGTTACCATATATCTGAAGGCAGAGCGAGAGGCTTATCATTACACATACACATTCCATTCTCCCACAGGCCTATTACGCATAATCAGATACATGACTATAATAGGAAAATAAAAATTGCTATATTATACTTAAATCTTATATATATATATAAAAATCTTCCACAAACGTCGTCTTGCCAGCCGATTAAAAGGATAGTTCACCCAAAAATGAAAATCTGCCAGTTAGTTGAATTTATAAAGTTTTAAATATGGATATTTTTCCAAACAAAACGCATTGCTTCTCTTCAGAAGGCCTTTATTAAACCCCTGGATTCGTATGGATTACTTTTTTTTTTTTTTTTTAGGATGAATACATTATTTTTGGCTTCAAATGCGGCTCCCCATTCACAACCATTATAAACCTTGGAGGACTAAGGATATTTTTAAATGTATCTCTGATTGTGTTCATCTGAAAGAAAATAGTCATTAACATCTAGGATGGCTTAACGGTGAGTGAATCATGGGATTATTTTCAGTTTTGGGTGAACTAACCCTTTAAAACCCCTTGGTGGCAGCAAGCATATGGGTCTGTAAAGAGTCTTTAAGCTGACTAAAAGTCTTTATTCTCAGCAAAGGCCAGTGTGAAATTAAACAACTTCCTGTAAGTGTTTAACATATGCTATTCACCATTCTGAGGACCACACCTCATCTGTAAAGACGCATTTTCAGAGACAAACACAGCAGAAAATGGAATTAGACAGCATTTATACAAATGTTGAGTGCAGAAACACTGAGGACACAACTGGACCTCGAACACTGAATAACAGGCAGGATGAAGGAGATCGAAAGCACAGTAAGCAGAAAATTACTTTAAAGTAGAAATGGTGTCGCAGATGGCGTTGTTCATGCTGTCAGTGTTTGAGGAAGTGTAACATACAATTTCAAATTATTCCTAAGAATAACATGTCAATGTTTCAACTTGTATATTTAATGTATGAAGAAAATGCATATAAAAGCTCTATCTGTAGTATTATCTAAAGACAATGGTAGATTACCTAAAAATGTCGATTTTAAACTTTTTTTTATAATACGAAGGGTATTCAATGATACGTGTGTGTTTTCTCTCTGTTTGTCAGGAGGAAGCAGACGTTTGGTGTTGATGACAGTGTGTCTCGGGATCGTTTGTGTTCTTCTGCTGCTCTTCATCATACTGCAGCACATCTTCATCACAGCAGAGAGAGAATCTCTGTTCAAGAGTCACAAGAACACAGTTGAAGAGTTCAGTCAGACCATCAACAGATTACAGGACAATTACACTGATCTGATGACTGAAAAACACCAGCTGGAGAACAACTTCAACTCTTTGAGTCAGAAGAAACTGGAGTTAGAAAGCAAAGTCACGTCTTTGAATGAGGCACTGAAAAATGCGGCTTCTAAAAAAAGTTAGTTTAATAATGTTTTTTTAAAGTAGTTTCTTTATCACAGTGTTTACCTATGAAAATCTGTGTGGTCCAGGTGTTTTTTTCATATCCGATGAGGAGAAGAGCTGGTCTGAGAGCAGGCAGTACTGCAGGGATCGAGGAGCTGATCTGGTCATCATCAACACTGAAGAGAAGCAGGTGAGTTTGAATGAGTGTCTGTTCATGAACGAGAGGAATCACACTTATTCCTGTTTTTATTCTCATACAGAGGTTCATATCTTCATTCAAGGAGAGAGTGTGGATTGGTTTGACTGACATTGAGAGCGAGGGCAACATGAAATGGGTGGATAATTCACCACTGAAACAAGGGTAAGTGCTAAACAATCACAGAAATCCACTGTTGGTCCTTTTGAGGGTATGTTTACATGAAAATGATGTACTAAAAACAGACGACAACGTTTATAAAATGATCCTCATTCACACGGATCTGTGACGAATGGCCAAAATCATAAAAAGCTTTCTGTTCCCTTTCAGTCAGTTATATTCAACGTTACGTCGATACTGACGTAATGGGATGTCACTTGGGAGCCCAATCACCTCCAAGTGATTCAAGATGAGCTACTGGGAGTTGGCCAGTGAGATTTACATGCCGAGCCACATCCACCTGGCACATCCAGCCGTGTCCCGCCCCAGTGCCATTCTTCCTTGAGGTGCATGAGGAGGTTCAGAAGACGTGGAAGGCACCTTTCACTAGCAGAAACCATTCTTCTACCTCCTCCACTCTCACTACCCTCAATGGTGGGGCCGCCAAAAGTTACGTGGACATTTCACAGGTGGAGCATGTGATTGCAGTGGACTTGAGCCCACAGTCTGCTGCCACCTGGCAGAATTGTCCACGCCTCCCCAGCCATGGCGAGTAAGACGACGGCAGCTCTGGCTGCTAAGGCTTTCTCCGCCGCTGGGCAGGGCATGGCCATCTTGCACGTCCATCAGGCGAAAGCTCTGAAAGAGCTGCATGAGGGTAATTCTGAGCCAGGGCTGCTGCAAGAATTGCGTATGGCGACTGACCTTGCCCTCCGGCGACAAAAGTCACAGCATGCCCCCTGGGTCAAATGATGTCCACCCTGGTGGTCCAGGAGTGCCATCTCTGATTGGACCTGGCCGAAATGAAGGACACTGACAAAGTTCGTTTTCTTGACACCCCCATTTCCCAGGTGGGCCTCTTTGGCAACACTGTCAAGGACTTTGCCCAGCAGTTCTCGGCAGTCCAGAAGTGGACAGAGAACATTAACCACATCCTGCCCCGACATGATGTTGCCACCAATCGAGGGTGTCCCCTTGCGGCTGCACAGTCTCCTGGGAGACTGGTACCTTCCCATATTCCACGAGCCCCCCGTAGGAAGGTCCAGGCCACTAACACCCTGAAAAAGAAGCCTCCTAAGTGGTCCTTTGACGGGTGGCCCAGAGATGGAGGGGACTGCTCTGTCCCAGGAGATGGTGAAAGCACCACTCCTTCCCCTGGAAGAGAGCCAGGTGGAAAATCCTGTGTTTCGTTCTATTTCTGTTCTGCTTTTTCTGTTTCTTTTCTGTTGTTTCTGTACCTTTTCAATAAAAGAGCAGTTTCCAAAATCTCTGGGTCATATTGGGTCTGCGCTTACAGTGAGAGTGATGCACTGTCTCCTCAGTCTCAGCTGCACACTTATTCGCCGCGGACAGGGCTTTGGTGCCTCGGGGATGCACAGCCTCCCCACGCCTCCCTGCCCCGTCCCTCAGGGGACTCTCAGAGTTTCTGCCTCTGCTTCGGGACGCTCCACCTCCCAGGTTGGGCCTCAGTGCTCCACGCTATCTCCCCCGCGGGTACTTCTGCTGTTCAGGTGGTGGATGCTTGGGGGAGCTTTAGGGCTTGGCTGGGACTCCCCAACCCGTCCCGTTGGCACATTCGAACAGTCAGACTCGGCTATGCGATTCAGTTCGCCAGGCGTCCCCCCAGGTTCAGCGGCGTCTTGTTCACCTTGGTGGCAGGCAAGGACGCCTCTGTCCTGAGGACATAAATAGCAGTTCTGTTGGCGAGTGATGCAATAGAGCCTGTCCCTCCAGCCAAGATGGAGTCAGGGTTTTACAGCCCATACGAATACGTAAGTAAGGCGGGGGGTTACAGCCACGGCACGGATGCACTGGCACACAGCTGGCCCCAGGGTCTACGCAAATATGCGTTTCCCCCAGTGAGCCTTCTCAGACCTCAGTTCAGGTGTGCATTGTTTAGTTCCCTGCTATATATGTTTATATTCTGGAAGATTCTAGTCTTGCTTGGTCTGGTTATAGTCGTGTTAAGTTCTGCTTTTCCCTGTGTTCGTTTGCTGCCAAGTTTGTGGATTAAAGGGACCTTCTCTGGACTTTTGCCTCCTGTGCCTGATTAACCAAGAAGAACTGTGACAGTTTGTTCCTGTCATCCTAGATTGACTTAGTTTCCAAGTCTGTGTCATTTTCATTCAGTTCACCTATTGTTCATTAATTATCTCATTAGTTGTTTATTATAGTGTACGCCCTGTTTTGTTCAGTTCTTTGTCCTGTATCGTCAATGATAGGATCTGGACCAACACTATGTTGCTGTCTGGATATATATATATATATAAAATATGGAACAATATCTGGTACAAACTAAAATTTTTAGATTCAAACTAAAAATAGCACACAGGTGATCTTAATAATTCAGGAAATGAGGGCTGTATTGAACTGAATCTTGAAAAATCTGATGCTTTTTACTAATTGCTTTCCTCCTAAATAATAATTGTAAAATTATTCGTATTGCTTGGTGGCTAAATAAAACTTTGCGGTTGTTATAATTTAATATGGGGTCCTAGAAACTGAAACTTTGATACATATTATTCAGGTTTTGGCTCAGAGGTGAACCAAATAACCAAGGTGGATTCGAGAACTGTATTGAACTGATGCCTGAAAATCCCGTCCTGAACAACTGGAATGATCACTCATGCTCTCAGAAGAGAAAGGGCATTTGTGAGAAATAAGTTTTATCAAGTCTTGTTTTGCTTTTATTATTTACTCATTTTAATTGTAAATGCATAATTTCTGATGGAGGTTTCTGTCTTTTAAAACACTGCCATCTGATGTCTGTAAGAATTTATTTACTAATTATCTTCTCATTGCTACAATAAACTAACAAAATAATAAACTATTATGTTTCTCATTGGCTGTTATTCTGAGATTGAGTGTCTTTAAACCTGCTTTTGAGTTTAATTGTTTTTTGTTTTAATAAAATGGTCAATTGACTTTTATCTCAGCATTTGTGTTTTTATTTCATTTTTCACTGTGTATCTGTTTTAATTGAGCTGTGGAGAGATTTCCTTCAGTCCAGCAGGGTGCAGCAGAGAGCAGGTTTATCAGGAACAGAAACATCAGATTCAGGGCACTTGCTGCTGTTTCCTGCATCATCAATACAAAGGTCCAGTTTGGCCTGTTTAAGGCTGTTTGAGTCCATTTCAGTGGTCAAAGATTCATCTTGTTGACTTCTGAAGCTGATTTTGAAGCAGACCGCAGGCCAGTTACAGTGATCTAACTGCTAAAAATATCAGGTGCTCCATCAGTCTGAAGAAAACAGAGTTTGGAGCCCCGATTTAATGACTTTAACTTTTGTGAAATGCTGGTAACAGAGGAGCTTTGACTCCTGATGACTGTCCTGGGAAATTTGTAGGACCTTCTGCTTCTTCCATTCAGATCTGAACTCAAAGTTTGCTTGATAATACAATCACAGATGAAAAAAGGCAGAACAGTGACATCTACTGAGAAAATGACCCACTTGTATAACTGTAGAAAGGAAGTGATCAGCCCACAATCTCTACCTCCTACCATCATCCTCTCTGTCCTTCAGCTCCACAGGATGACAATCATCATCCCATTCCAGTTAATTGTCATCAATACACAGGTGCAGTTAGGCCTGTTTTATGGTGTTTGAGTCAGTTTGGGTGATCACAGATTCCTCTTGTTGGACACTGTCACAGAGAAAACTCACTTGTTCGTCATTTTAATCTGCTCAAAGTAATTATTTGGTTCCAACATGAAATAAAACTTTGGGATACTTGATAATGACTGAACAACTGATAATCTGTCACATTTTATTCAGGCTTTTTGAATGTGCCGAATGATGCAAATGTAAATGAGAACTGTGTTGAAATGCAGGCTTGCTCTCATTGTCGTCCTTCCAACCTGAACGTCTGGAATGATCTCCCATGCTCAAAATGGAAAAACGCACTTTGTGAGAAATAAGGTTCACCCTGTTTTATTTTTCTTTTATTAATTTGGAATCATTTTACTGAGAACAAACAATTTCTGATTGTGGATTCTGCCTTTTAAAACAGCCACTTTCAAGATATCAGTTTATATTTTCTGTAATATACAATATGGATGCTCAAATGAAAGGAAAATGTAAACTTGTCATTATGTTCTCATTGCTAGAATAAACTCACAACTGTTACGGTGTTTTGTTCCTGTTGTGTCTGCCTGATTTGCTCCTCGATTGTTAATTAATCCTACACAGCTCTTCAATTTCGATAATCATCCCCTGTATTTAAGCCCATGTTTCCTCCGTCCTTTATCTGGTCTTGTCAATGTTAAACGTAATTGTTTCTATATGAGAAGAATGGACCCATTCTGGTCTAAACAGTGCTTCATATGTTTACATTATTTAAAATGATTACACTATTACATTTTTTACTTCAGTTTCTTTGGCACACCTTTCATTCGGAAGAAAATAAACTTACAATATATTTCCACACTTTCAAGTTCAATAAATTTATTAGAAAATAATATTTTTTATAATAAGTTGCCACATGGTCCTGTACACTGAAAAGATGGAAATATCTAGATTTGTGTAAAGTATTAATCAACCTAAGCACATTAATTTAAAGCCCTGCCAACACAACTATCAGAACGAGTAACAAGTGTGTACTAGCAATCTCTACTAGCAAAGTCAACAGGTTTTTCCATTTATTAATAGGTACACTATGTCACATATATGTATTTAGTCCAGTCTTGTCATGTTTCATTCAGTTATGTCACGTCTGCACCTGTCCTCATTAGTCCCCGAGTGTTCACCTTCCTTCACCTGTGTCTTGTTAGTTCCCTCATCCCTGTGTGTATAAATTCTCCCTGTTCTGTTCAGTCCCTTGTCGGTTATTGTTTGATGTAACATGTCTTGTGCTGTTGTTGTATTAAAGCCTGTATATCTTAACCGTACCTTGTTCGTGCCTGTCATCATCCGTCCTACGTGTTACACGCTACACTTTTATAAGACAAAAAATCCTATTTAGCCGTTTTTTGCTCCTATATAGTCTGGTGTGCCGTGATGTGACAAAGACAGCACACCACACATGAACAGATTTTCAACCAGAGTCCCGACTGTGAGCACGGGAAATCTTGCAAAATCTCTCGAGACTTCAGAATAAAAATCGCGAAATAAATCGACCCTTCGCCGGCAGTTTGATTGACAGGCGATCTGACCAATCATAACCCCGAATCCGCTATTTTTTCCGACACAGCAGTCAGGGGAGTTAGTAGATTAACGTTGGTGAACTTGAACTTGAAAAATTGTGTGTACTCACGTCTTGAAACAACATTCCTTCTGATGTTCATTCATGTTTATTTGATGCTATAAATGAACTAGTATGAAGAGATGATCGAGGAGCTACAGCGATCTGTCACCACACATTAAACACACACTAGACGCTATTTATTGATTAAACTCCTTTAAAAAATTACAATATTTTAAATATGAAACTGTTTCATTTGTTGTCAGTGTCCTCTTTCCTCCACAATGTATTTTTCACTGCGTGAGGACATGATGTGTGGCGTGAGAGCGCATGGGTTGTTGTACGTAGCAACAGTAAAGGGGGCGGGTCTTTGCGAACGGTCAATTGCGACGATCTTGGTATGTTTTATAGGACACATTGTAATAAACACTCGTGATGTTGCCACAAGTCAACAAGCTGTTCCTCCATCTCTGCAGTCCAAATGCATTTAACTTCGTGTTGCGCCATGACTGCGTTTGTTATGCTTCTGTCTTTTGTCTGGATATTGTTTCGTTTCACGATAATTGATGATCTCCAGAGCACTGAACATTTACGATTCACGATCAGGGCAGCTCCATCGTTCTTCCCAGCAGATTCAGTCACTCTTAACACGCCTCACACCACAGGACAATCTGTAGAACCATAATCGGGACATTACTGACAGAAAGGGAGAAATCGGCCTGATTATCTTGTGGTGTGCACCCCGAATTAATCGTTTTATTCGCTCACTCGATTTACTAAATCGTGTGCACAATTTACTAATTCATCCCCTCGATTGGCACATGATTTAGTAAATCAAATTAGTAAATTGTGAGCACCAATTTCTTTTTGTCCCCTGCATGTCATGCGCAGAGCTCAAGAAAAAACAATTACACTGGTAAGTGAGAAAACCAGTCTTATGTTATTTTAATGACTTCTTTCCGAAACCTGTGTCTTTTCAGTTCTCTTCCTCTATATTACACTAAATAAACTTGAATATACATCATAAGGGTGTGTTGTTTCAACGTGGAACGACATGATTACGCACCATTTCTCATTTTTAAGTCTTCAGATGTTAATCTACTAACTCTTCAGTCTGGTTTGTTTTTTCAGTATTATGATTGGTCAGTCAAACTCCTGGCGAAGGGTGAATTTTGAGGTGTTTGTGTAACCTTTTTTGCTTTTAATTTGATAGTTTGGTATATCTATCTAGATAGATAGACACATAATTATATATAATAAAAAATATATACTTTCAGTCTTAATTTCTGTTGTAAATTTGTAAGCAAGCAAACGACGCTGCTCTCAGTACTCCAACGCTTTGAACCTTTAACCGGTTCAACTAGAGACTGAAGAGGTGGCATTTCCCCATGCTTGTGAGCTAGGACAAAATGAAAAGTAAGGAAATGAAAAGGGGATGCTCAGTTTAAGAACTGATAAGCACCTTGTGTCAAATAAGAGAACCACTATTAAAGTTTAATGTAACAAAGTGCCTTAAAGTTCATATCAGTGCCAAATGTCATTCTCACTCTGAGCACACAGTGTGCATTGGACTTGCAAAAACCCCAGTGTTAAATTAATTCGCTTGAGTCCAGACTCGAGTGTTGAGTCTGAACATGGAATCAGTGTTAAAGTTAATGAGAAAATGAAGTGATTAATTGAGTGATGATTGACCATTTTTGAAAATACCAAAGGAGAAAATCACAGTGTTTGCTTTAGTTGAGCTCTCGACCCTCGATTTTTGAACATTAGAGTTTAGGCGTTTTCCTTATTTAGATGCGACAGGCAAACAAGCCAAGAAAACAAAGAGGAAAAGTGATCAGGTGTTGTTGGCTAGGTTTTGTCTGAATCACCAAACTCCTGATCACATTTCCTCTTTGTTGTCTTGACTTGTTTACCTGTCACATGTAAATAAGGAAAACACCTAAACTCTAATGTTAAAAAATGAAAGGTCAAGAGCCCAACTAAAGCAAACACTGATCACCATAATGGTGACTTAAAATTGCGGCAATCATCAATCATCACTCATTCATTCACTTTATTATCTCATTACGTTAACACTCTCGAGTGTGGATTCAAAGGAGAGTTAATTTAACTCTTTTTTTGTGTTTTTTGTGTGTTAGCTTAATACAATGGCTCCCAAACTCTTTCTGCTGGGCCAAAAAGGCATTTGATTATTATGACTTTAAATATTGTGATTAATATAGAACTAGCTTCTTAACTTGTTCGGCTTCATTGCCCACCTTTGTACCGGTGAATCTGAGGGCGAGATATGCATATATATGTCATATTTTCTCGTCTTTTAACCGCAACGGTCGTTGCTTACCTTACACTGGCAGTCCTTTCACAAAACTGTCCAAACATAGCGCAGAACAATGCATTTTTCATTTATATTTTTCCACTGCTCCAGTATTTTTCCAGTACTCGATCCAGATTCTCCAGTCCCCCCTCTAGTGGTCTGTTATTGCGCGACAACATCCGCTACTACTGATAGCAGGCTATACAATCGGGTTACTGCCAGTTATTTTGAGATACAAAAAAAAAAAATTAATATTTTATGTTCAAATATTTAGTTATCTGGCAAGTATCCACATAATAAGCAGGATAATTACGCAGTGTAGTCTTGTTTGCAGAGGTTAGTTTTGCATAATAATCTGCTGACCTCAGCCTTGCTTTATACCCCTGTCATAACTCATTTCCATTGTATAGAAGTGAAGATATTTAAAATTAAGACGGCTCTTTGAATCAGAAGACATTGAGTTGGAAACAAGGTTCAGTGACTGTATCCATTGACAAATGCTGTAGGAACAGAGAAGTTTTGACTGATGAGAGACTTTGACTGATCTGGAAAAAATGCAGGATCTGAGTTTCATTCTATCAGATCTCAGATCAGTGTTAAAAGTGAGTCGTTTCAGTATTTCAGTGACACAGTGGTGGAGCTTAAATATGTTTTTCATGATCTTTCAGTCAGTAAAGGGTTAGTTCACCCAAAAATGAAATTTCTGTCATTAATTACTCGTGTCGTTCTCGACCCGTAAGACCTTTGTTCATCTTCAGAACACAAATGTACGGTGGCCGAGAGAGCTCAAAGCGCTGCAAATAAGAAAACACATGCAAATAAAAAAAAAAACATATGCAAATAAAAAAAACACATGCAAATAAAAAACACATGCAAATAAAAAAAAAACACATGCAAATAAAAAAAGCACATGCAAATAAAAAAAGCAAATGCAAATAAAAAAAACACATGCAAATAAAAAAACACATGCAAATAAAAAAAACATGCAAATAAAAAAAACATGCAAATAAAAAAAGCACATGCAAATAAAAAAACACATGCAAATAAAAAAAACATATGCAAATAAAAAAAACATGCAAATAAAAAAACACATCCAAATAAAAAAAACACATGCAAATAAAAAACACATGCAAATAAAAAACACATGCAAATAAAAAAAACACATCCAAATAAAAAAAACACATGCAAATAAAAAAAACACATCCAAATAAAAAAAACACATGCAAATAAAAAACACATGCAAATAAAAAAAACACATCCAAATAAAAAAAACACATGCAAATAAAAAGTGACGGACCCTACTAGGACCTGCTTATTATCTGTGTCCAAAACCAGTTCAACTCACCCTTCACTCATTCACTAATCCCTATATAGTGTACGGCATTTGAGTGCACAGTGTGTTCACAATCATGAAATACTATAAAAACTGCAAACAAAAATAAACAACTGTACATTATTTCATGTGTTTATTTTTTTTAATAAAGTGTTTTTCAGTTTGCTAGAAGCTCACGCTCACAGATGACGTGGTCGTCGAGCGCCTCAGGCGGCCGTTACCATGACGTCACATTAGTACGCTACAGATGATTAACCAATATTTTTAAATCATCCACTTAATGATCATCTCTTAAAGTTTAATGAGTGAACAACAATGCCACATATTAAAACACTTTTCTGTTAGTGAAACACATTACATTGAGTTAATGCCTACATAATACATTTTAATATTTTTTAGTTTGTGCTGTTGTCTAGTAGGGTTCGTCACTTTTTTGGGGTCCCCTTGAAACATTTCCGTTGTGGTTTGTGCTCTTTGCTTCATGTTTTTGTATATGCAGCTGTCATCATACATCACCCATTCCAGGGAGCTTCTAAACTAGGTTAGTTTCTATGTAAATTCTTTTACCTATTATTTTTTTTTAATTACATGTTTACAGTTGTGTTTCTATTAGGATATCTGTGGGGTCCAGATGGCTTGTTCATATCCAGTGAGTTGAAGAGCTGGTCTGAGAGCAGGCAGTACTGCAGGGATCGAGGAGCTGATCTGGTCATTATAGACACTGTGGGTTTAAATACATAGGTGAACTTTAAAAGACACAAAACATACATTTTTGTACTTTTAGAAAGGTGCTGAATGTGAAGGAAAATGAAAATTTTAGTAAAACTATAACATTAAAACGATATTTTGAGCCACTAATCCTAAACCTACCCATAACCATTGCTTAAAATTATACTGTTATAAATAAAAAAATAACAGACAAACAAGCGTAATCACAATCATTTATTTATTGCGAAAATTTCAAAAGTGAAGATTGATGGATAAAGGGCTGAATTTGGATCTGTTCCTTACAAACATATGGATTCTAAAGATTTGGAGTACAGTGAACAAATAAAACTGACGTGATTTGTGAATTTATGTTGTGCGTTGGTGTGTCTCACAGCAAACAAACTAAATGTTAAAAAATGGTTAAACAATTACAGAAATTTTATTCATTTTAAGGTTTCAAAGTGTGGTCCTGTTTAACATTATGCATTAAGTCTGTTATTTCATATTAAATAGATGAATAAACTCCATTCAATAAATTCAACTAAAAACATGTATTGATATGACAATTGAATACAACAGGTTTAAAACATTAACGACACGATTTTCATATTAATACATTGATACAAATTCACACTTGGATACAGAAATTATTTATGTTTTATTGCTGTTAATACGTCAATATTATACGTTTTTGGGTGTATGAAAACGTAGGTAAATGTACATGTGGTAGAAACACACTTTTCGTAAAAATACACGCGTATTCTCATGAGATCACATTGCAACAGCACATATTTGCTGGCCTCCTTTACAATTATTATCTTCCTGTTTTGGTATTTGATAAAAACTTTGGTTGAACTTTTGAAAAATTAGATATCTGACACATTTTATTCAGGTTTTGGGACGCGGGTGAGCAGAATAACTATCGAGGTGGAGATGAGGACTGTATTGGGTTGAATCCTGCACAGCACAGCCTCAACAACTGGGGTGATTTCGATTGCTCTTACAAGAGAAAAGGGATTTGTGAGAAAATGGATTCGTGAGAAATAGGGTTTTGTCCTGTTTTTCATGCTTTTACTTGTATCATCTCATGGAATCAAGCTTATTGTGATCATTTTAGTCATTATTACAATTCATATCTTTTAAAACAATGTCAGATTTTTTTAAACAATACTTGAGACGAGTTTGTCCATATTTAACCCAACTTCTGTTATTTTTAACCCAACTTCTATTATTTTTAACCCAACTTCTGTTATTTTTAACCCAGCTGATACTGAGTGAATCTGCCTTCATTTTGAATAAAAAGGTCAATAACCATTACTGCCATGGTAAACTTCATTTTTGCTTTTATTTCATGTTTCATTCTTGTCTGTCAGCTTCATTACATTTGATGAGAACACATGTTGCTGTTTTGTTGAATAGATACAAACAAAGTTTTAACATTTTCTTAAACTCAATGACCGATAACATCTCACGCACCACCAGCCTATAATTCTATTTAGTATGAAAACTATGCCTTTTCATTTATACATGTTAACTTTTTAAGTCTTATTCTTAAAAAGCATGATTGACATTTAACAAGTGTTGTTGTGAAGAGAGGCTGATAAAATGTTTTCAGATCATTTTCACATCCTAGTTTTACCCGAGGCTTTGTGTGAGTTAATAGAAAGGATATCAGAACAGATGTTGTATTTTGAGTGTATTGATCATGAATGCACTTTAACAGAGCTTCTCAACTCTAGTCCTCGTGACCCTCTGCTCTGCACATGGTGTAGTTCTTCTTTATTTAAAGCAGGGCTTCCCAACCGCGTCTGTTTAAAGTTGGACTTCAAGTCTTTATTCTTTTTGAATGCCGGTGTGAAATTAAACTGCTTCCTGTTCGGGGTTCGGGCTTTAAAAAAAAGTTTCTGCTTTTATATGAAGTGTATTAACATGACATTATTTTTCTTTTTTAGTTTTCTTCTTGTTCACAAATTAGTCTAAAGAAGAAATGGTATAGCAGAAGTGTTTGAGGAAATGAGGACGTGCATACAGCTTTAAATGTCCTTTCTAGGAATATGTCAAGATTTTATAAGATGTGTATTAATATGACATTATTTTCCATGGAATTTACTTTTTTAATGGGACCGTATAGCCATTACAGATGTTCATCATCGTTTCAATCTTTTTCTTATCTAAAGAAAATGTGTATTTTCTTTTAACAAGGGCGTATTAAAAACATTATTTCAAATAATATGGTGTAAATTGTTACAATTTTGATATTTACACATCAGCACATCTCCATCACAGCAGAGAGAGACCTCTTAAAGAGTCACAAAAACACAGAGTTAAATCAGACGATCAGCAACTCTCCTCAGAGTTTATTTGAGTCCAACTAAAGAGTGTTGAAATGAACACTGAAGCAGTGTTAAAGTTAATGAAATAATTATGTGAATAATTACATCCCGACTGACCATTAGTGATGAACATCTGATGTTAACCAGCAGAATCACTGAGGAGTCACAATTTTAAGTCACCATTATGGAGATCAGTGTTTGATGTAGTTGTGCTCTTGGCCCTTGCATGTTTAACATTAGATATGGGTAGCTGCTGTAACTGAGTTATAACAGCCAGACAAGCCAAGAAACTAAAGAGGAAATGCAATCAGGGTGTGATGGTTTTGTTTTGAGATAATCATCACTTGACCTGAATAACTAATTTCTTTTAGAACTTAATCTCTGAGTTAAGCCCAAAGTATACTTCACTTTTTACATGTATGCTAGCGTCAGCATACAGTGCGCATGACACGAATTTCATCATCAGAAGAGTACATGTGCATTTTTTTTTGTTGTTGTAGTAATTGGTTTATCCACGAGGTGGCATCCGTGCCCTGAGGGCATCGATTCATAAGGTAGTTGAGGAAAACCTGCATAAACAGAACAGACAGCGAGCTACAGTGACGATGAAGGCCTATATAGACGAGAGATTGTGTGAAGAGAATTAAAGAATTTAAATATATTTACGTGAGTTGTAACTTGTGGTGAGAGATCTGTGAATGCGCTCTGCCTCTGTACGTGAACGAGTCAAGTGAAATTTTCTTTGCAAGGCTGTGCGTTCAACATGTATACTCAGGGCTTTAACAAACCTGTGATTCAACAGCATTAGATTTTCTTAAAACTATCCTGGAGACCTTCCACCACTGCACATTTTATATGTCTCCCTCATCAGACTTTCCACATCCTGTCTCCTGAGATACTTTCATCTGATCAATTTTTGAAGGCAGCATAGATCCATCACTCCTTTAATATCCCACAATCCTGTGCGTTCCATTCTATGACATTTGAGGTAAAAAGATGGCATCTGAAATTTGAGGTTGTTTTCAGTTTGCGTGTAAAATGTATATTCCGACCAACTTTTTCCACTTTTGATGACATATTAATATTATAGTAGTTAAATATTCACTTTGTTGCCACCAACACTCCATCTGTTTTGTTATTGATCATTAAATCATTGCCTCGTTAGTCTGTCTGAAATCAGTTGTATGAGGGACCTTCATGTGTAAACACTGCCTGATAAGACAGCAGGCAACAAGTCAGCTTTGGATGCAGCCTAAGCCTTTCAGTCTCTAGTCAAGTCAAGTCACCTTTATTTATATAGCGCTTTTTACAATGCAAATTGTGGCAAAGCAGCTTTACATTAATAATTGGCAAATAATTTTGGCTGCACAGCAGCTCCCAAAGAAAACGGTGTTATTGTCCAGCTTATTCTATATATTACTGATTCATTCGGTTGCAAAGATCAATAGTTATTAGTCTAGTTAATTTATGTATATCAGCACTGGAGAAAACAGTGACATAATCGTCTGGCTCAGCTCAGTTCACATACAACGACACCAATGCAGGCATGCTAAAAACACTGCTGAATATCAAGCAACATAAGCAAGCCAAAGGCAACAGCGGCAAGGAACCAAAACTCCAACAAATGGAGAAAAAAACCTTGGGAGAAACCAGGCTTAGTCGGGGGGCCAGTTCTCCTCTGATCAACAGTGAACACTTGTCTGATACTCAGGCAGAGTTACAGGTCATTAAACCGATTTGGAAACCCATCTAGTTTAAGATCTTTTTGATCACGCCGGTATGGGACGGTTTGTTGGGATATGTGCCACTGGCTGATGAGTCGGTAAGGTCTTCACAAAGGATGGGCTAGTTCACACAATCTCCGCTGACACCCCAGGGCCACATGGCTGCCGCACACAGGCACAGGTTCCCCGTCCGACCCGGACACGGCCCGGATCCAGCCAATCACGTTAATTGGTAAACCTCAGAATAAGCAGAGAGACAAAAATTAGCGTAGACGCCATTCTTCTTCAGATGTAACGAGTACATCTGGTGTTATAGGAAGTGTTCCCGGTTCCGGCTGACCTGATCTATGCAGCCTAACAATCCTTTAACGGATATGAAGACAAAAATTGATAATGCGTCATGTGTATGCCAGGTTAAATAGATGCGTTTTTAGTCTAGATTTAAACTGACAGAGTGTGTCTGCTTCCCGAACAATGCTAGGAAGATCGTTCCAGAGTTTAGGTGCCAAATAGGAAAAGGATCTACCGCCTGCGGTTGATTTTGATATTCTAGGTATTAACAACTGACCAGAATTCAGAGATCGTAATAGACATGAAGGACTATAATGCATTAAGAGCTCACTCAGGTACTGGGGAGCTAAGCCATTTACTGCTTTGTAAGTAATTAGCAAGATTTTAAAATCTATATGATGTTTAATAGGGAGCCAGTGCAATTTTGACAGAACCGGGCTAATATGGTCATCCTTCCTGGTTCTAGTAAGGACTCTAGCAGCTGCGTTTTGGACCAGCTGTAATTTGTTTATCATGCGAGCAGGGCAACCACCCTGTAGAGCGTTACAGTAATCTAGTCTCGAGGTCATAAACGCATGAACTAGCTGTTCCGCATTTGACATTGAGAGCATATGTCATAATTTAGATATATTTTTAAGATGGAAGAATGCGGTTTTACATATGCTAGAAATGTGGCTTTCAAATGAAAGATTGGTATCAAAGAGCACACCCAGGTTCCTAACTGACGAAGACGACTTAACAGAGCAGCCATCAAGTGTTAGACAGTATTCTAGGTTATTATGTGCTGAAGTTTTTGGTCCAATAACTAGAATCTCTGTTTTTTCTGAATTTAGTTGGAGGAAATTACTAGTCATCCAATTTTTTATATCAGCTATGCATTCTGTTAATTTTGAGAATTGGTAGGTTTCGTCAGGGCGCGAGGAAATATAGAGCTGAGTATCATCAGCGTAACAGTGAAAACTAATGCCATGCTTCCTAATGACATCTCCCAAGGGTAGCATGTACAGAGTGAAAAGCAACGGTCCTAGAACTGAGCCTTGTGGTACTCCATATTTAACTTGTGATCGAAATGATATCTCTTCGTTTACTTCTACAAATTGATAACGGTCAGATAAGTATGATTTGAACCATGCCAATGTAATTCCAATAATGCCAGCATAATTTTCTAGTCTATTCAAAAGAATATTGTGGTCGATAGTGTCAAAAGCAGCACTGAGGTCTAGTAACACTAATAGAGAGATACAACCACGATCTGATGATAAGAGCAAATCATTTGTAACTCTAATGAGAGCAGTCTCAGTACTATGGTACGGTCTAAATCCTGACTGGAAATCCTCACAGATACCATTTCTTTCCAAGTAGGAACACAATTGAGATGATACTGCCACAGGAGCAAAACTAACATGCAGTAAGTAGTCCATATTCTGGCATAATGAAAAGGTCAGCTTCTACACCGATACACTGCCTCTTAATACTGATACAGGCATGTCTTGACTTGTCCAGACAATAATAGGGAACGTAAAAACATAAAGATACCTCTAGGGGGCGTTGGTGGGCTTTCATACAATAACGTTACATAGAGCACCATCACTTCAAAAGAGATATATTTGAAAGACTTTTGAGTAATACTGAAGATGTTACTATAGATTACAGCAACACCTCCCCCTTTACCTTTCCGACGAGGTTCGTGTCGATAATAGTAACCTTGAGGGCTAGACTCATTTAAAGTAATGTAGTCGTCTGGTTTTAGCCAGGTTTCTGTCAAACACAGCACATCTAGATTATTTTCTGTGATAATATCATTTACAATAAGTGCTTTTGAAGAAAGGGATCGAATATTCAGCAACCCAAGCTTTATCATTTGTTTATCTTTATAATCTCTGTTTACTACTTGTTGAACATCAATTAAATTATCATCCTTAAATGAGTTTGGAAGTTTTCTGTATTTATTAGTTCGGGGTACAGACACAGTCTCTATGTGATGATATCTAGGTGAAAGAACTAATGAGCTGAAGAGTTGAACTACTTCTTTACGGCACTTTCACTTCTGCTATAGCTTCTGCATTCCATTTAAGTTGTTTTTGCAACAGGGACTTTTCTGGAAAGAACTGGAATTAGAAAATAATCCACAGTACAAAAGCAAAACAAAGCTGTTCACGTGATAACTAGTCCTGTGGATAAAAAGTCAAGTAAAAATCACAGAGACTGAAGAAACCGTTCACTGGTGGGTAACACCAATATTTATATGCATCCTGTTTTTGTACATGGTTCTCAATTGGTGGGACACTATGGAGGTTCTGCACAACCTCTGTATTCTCTAAAACAGGACTTTTGTATGTGTTTCCATAAATATGGAGATGTTTTACTCAAGAAACCTTCAAAAAGGAGCTACCAAAGATGATTATAACCAATGCCACTCGCATATGCAGATATCTAAAAGTTTTATTTTTCGTCTCACTAACAGCAACAACAAAAAGAACTATGTAGGTCAGCTGATTTCCTTAAAAGTCCATCATGTTTAACATTTTCCCCATTGATTTCACGGTTTGATTTTAAGGACATTTTAGTTCATTTTGGTGTCAAAAACCATTTCTGTACAAAGTCCAAGTGGGACACAAACATCCTGAAAGGTGAATCCAAAGCATTTCAATTTTATAGACTGTTAAAGACACAATTTGACAAAGTGATAGTATGTCCTAAAGCTTGTCTCTTCAGCTACACACTCAAAAGTATGTACTTTTTTCACAAAAGAGGGCGTAGTATGAGTAGGTGAATTGGGATGCAGGTTAGGGTAAATATTGGGAACAAACAAGAGAGCACTGGAAACTAAGAAAACAGGAACTATATAGGAACAAAATACACTTGAACATAAACATCTTAAACACAAGACAGGGGAACGTGGGACAGGAATCATGACACAGCATCTCCGCATGCGATTTGCAAAAAGCATGGATGGGTGCACGTTGATGAAATTATGATTCAACCCCAGCCAAAGTCAGCAACATAAAGGTCCATTTAAACCTGTTCTGTAAGATTGCTCATTTGTGGTCACAGATTCCTCTTGCTGGATTTTGTAGCTGCCAACATGGTTTCATGTGGTTGTATGTAGAAGATACAGTCAGAGTTTGGGTCTGAGGAGTTTCAGACTGGAAGTCTATATTTATATTCATTGCAGTGTCAAATGAAATCACTTCCCATGTGGGTTTAGCAATAATTCAAAGACACTCCTCATCATTCTGAAGATCACACCTCGTCAGTTAAGACGTATTGTAAGATACAAGAGCAAATCATGGAATTAGGGGCCATTTATGACAGTGATGAAGATATAGACACAACTGGACCTCGAAGAGGGAGTAAAAACCAGGATAAGAGGAATCCGCAAAATCACAGTAAGCTGAAATTTAGTTTATAACCGAGAGGATTTTGGCTAATAGTGTCATTAATGTTTGAGGAAATTGGAAATGCTCTATATAATATTAAGAAATGTGTTACATGAACATTAAAAAAATGTTGGTCTTGTAAAAGTACATGCTATTTAATATCTCCATGTCTACAGAGAGATTACCTAAAAAAGTGATATGAAACTTAATTTCTAATAATACGAAGGGTATTCAATGATATGTGTGTGTTTTCTCTCTGTTTGTCAGGAGGAAGCAGGTGTTTGGTGTTGATGACAGTGTGTCTCGGGATCATTTGTGTTCTTCTGCTGCTCTTCATCATACTGCAGTACATCTTCATCACAGCAGAGAGAGAATCTCTGTTCAAGAGTCACAAGAACACAGTTGAAGAGTTCAGTCAGACCATCAACAGATTACAGGACAATTACACTGATCTGATGACTGAAAAACACCAGCTGAAGAACAACTTCAACTCTCTGAGTCAGAAGAACCTGGAATTAGAAAGAAAAGTCACATCTTGTGGTGAAGAGCTAGAGGAGGAAAAATCTAAACAAGGTGAGAACAAATCTGTTTTTTTTTAAGTTGATTCTTTTCCCATAATTTTCTTTATCTTTATCCATTTTTAAAAATTGAGTTTCTGTCAGGAAATCTGTGTGGTCTTCTTTGTTTGTTCAAATCCGATGAGTTGAAGAGCTGGTCTGAGAGCAGGCAGTACTGCAGGGATCGAGGAGCTGATTTGGTCATCATCAACACTGAAGAGAAGCAGGTGAGTTTGAGTGAGTGTCTGTTCATGAACGAGAGGAATCAATCACACTTATTCCTGTTTTGTGTTTTTGTTTTTATTCACACACAGAGGTGCATAAATTCATTTATCAAAGAGAAAATGTGGATTGGTTTGTCTGACATTGTGAACGAGGGCAACATGAAATGGGTGGATAATTCACCACTGAATCGAGGGTAAGTGCAAAACACTCACACTAAGAGAAAATCACTGTGTATTTTGTTGGTTGCTCTTTTGTACTGTCATTATGAAAATTGGACCATTGCAACATTACACAGTAAAATCCCCAGAGTTAAATCAACTCTGCTCAGATAACATTTGGTCCCTCTCTAAATAGTGTTAAAGTCACACTGAACTAGTGTTAAAGTCACACTCTTCAGAGATTGAATGTCTTTTATCTTCAGTTGATTTCATCTAAGGCTGTGGCTGAAGTCAGTTGTTGTTCTTGTGTTTTCTTCAGTGATTCTGCTTGTTAACAGCAGGTGTTCATCATTAATGTTCAATCATCGCTTAATTAATTGCTTAATTATCTCATTAACTTTAACTCTGCTTCAGTGTTACTTTAACACTATTGAGAGAGGGACCAAATGTTATCTGACCAGAGTTGATTTAACTCTGGAGTTTTTACTGTGTACGAAAACTGCTGAAAACATATTTTCTACAAACATGACAACAAGTACAATGAAAGATACTTCCTACAAATAAATTCAAAATAACTGCTCACTTTGTATTTGTGACTGAGAAAATTTGAATATTTGAAAATCGAATATGTTTCTTAGGTTTTGGAGCGAAGGTGAGCCGAATGATGAACATGGAAGTGAGGATTGTGTTGAAATTATGCCTTCTCGTACATCTTTTAACCTGAAAAACTGGAATGATCTCCCATGCTCTGAGAAGAGAAAAGGCGTTTGTGAGAAATAGGGATCATCCCGTCTTGTTGTGCTTTTACTTCTTTTATTTTATGGAAGCATTCTTGTTGTGAATCCAGAATTTCCGATGAACAGTTTAAAACAGTCTACTACATTCATTTGATAAATACTGCTTTCATGATATTGAATATTATTTAATTCTTTTCCGTAAATTACAATATTGCAAGCTGATATTCAGATGAAGGGAAAAGTAAAATTGACATTACTTCCTTACTGCTATAATAAACTCAGAGCATCCAGTTTCTCAGTGTGAACTGGATAATTTGGGACACCAAACCTCTGATATGTTCATCTCAAGCAGCACAATGTCAATATGATCTTATTCTAGCTGTTTTCATGCATCTCATTTGTTGGTTTGAAGTGAAAATCACAGTAAACTACAGAAAGTATAAAATGTCACAGATTCACTCTGTTATTCTGATATTGAGTTTCTGTCAAACTGCTTTTGTGTTGATTTGCCTTTTCATTGAATAAAATGACTAGTAAACTTTGTACTTTTTTCCACTTCATTCTTGTGTATCTGCTTTATTGCACTATGGTCAGGGTGTCCAAACTCAGTCCTGGAGGGCCACTGTCCTGCAGAGTTTAGCTCCAACCCCACTTAAACACACCTGAACAAGCTAATCAGGGTATTACTAGGCATACTAGAAACTTCCAGGCAGGTGTTTGGAAGCTGGTTGGAGCGAAACTCTGCAGGACCAAGTCTGGACACCCTTGGTCTATGGAGAGATTTTTAACCTTGGAGGCTTGCCCAATAAATCATCAGTATCTAAACCTCTGTTAATTCTCAATAAGATCTTCTGTAGACGTGTGACAGAAATAAAGTCAGTCTGGTCAGTAATAAGTGAAGCTGGAGTTGATGAATCAGATCTTCAGAGATTTAATGTCTTTCATCTTCACTTCATCTAAGACTGTGGCTGAAGAAAGTTGTAGTTCTTGTGTTTCTCTTTACTTCAGTGATTCTGCTTGTTAACAGCAGGTGTTCATCAATAATGCTCAATCATCACTTAATTAATTGCTTAATTATCTCATTAACTTTAACTCTGCTTCAGTGTTACTTTAACACTATTTAGAGAGGGACTAAATATACTTTGAGCAGAGTTGATTTAACTCTGAGGATTTTGCTCATTACCTCTAACTATTTCTCCTCCAAATCGCTTTAAAATATAGCATTCTTTCTAGAATTAAAATGAGTCAATATATTTTGTGGTCTGGCCAGACCCGCACGTATGATCCGCACTTTGTCAAGTCAAGTCACCTTTATTTATATTGCGCTTTTTACAATGCAAATTGTGTCAAAGCAGCTTTACAGTAATAAGTGGCAAATAATTTTTAGCTACACAGCAGCTCTTAAAGAAAATGGTTTCACTGTCCAGCTTAAATAAATTCAGTATTGATTCATTCCGTTGTAAAAATCAATAGTTATTAATTTAGTTAATTTCTGTATATCAGCACTGAGGTAAACAGTGATGTAATCGTCCAGCTCAGTTTTGTTAGGCTGCATAGATCAAGTCAGCCGGAACCGGGAACACTTCCTATAACACCAGATGTACTCGTTACATCAGAAGATGAATGGCGTTTACGCTAATTTTAGTTTCTCTGCTTAACCCGAGGTTTACCGCAATTAGCCGGATCCGGCCCGTATCCAGGTCAGATGGAGGACCTGAGCCTATACACGACAGCAACGCATTCCTGAAGTGTCAGCAGAGACTGTGTCAACTAGCTCATCCCTTGTGAGGGCCTTACCGACACAGCAGCCAATGGCACAGATCCCCAACAAACAGTCCCGTACCGCCATGATGAAAACGATCTTCAACTAGATGGAACTGGATTAAATATTGCTCTCCCGCCTCCGTTCGCGTGACACTAATGCGAAAACTGACTTAATTCGCCTGATTGGAAAGTATATTTACATTGTCTGAATCGTTCCCTATCCCCTATATAGAGCGCTTTGTGGCAGCCACCATAAATAATACAGTAAATGTGTGAACAAATAACCGGGATCAGCAGCAGCTCTAGCGTCTGTTCATAGTGTAAGAGGGGGCGGGACTTCAGATTCTTGAGAGCATTTGATTGGACAGAAGATCTGACAAGAAGCTAATTTCATTAAATTCCTTGATCCATATTGGTGCGAAGAGCGAGACTGTAAGTTTTAAATGCTCATATCTCTTAAATGTGAATTTTGTCATTGTTTTGGAAAATGGCAGCTTATTCATAAAATACTCATACTAAAAACTAAAAAACTTAAATTTTGATTTAAGTCTCATGGACTTTAAGTAAGGCATTCTATTTGTAATTTTAGGTTTCAAAAGGGTGTTCGTGAGTCTCCTCTCCAGCCAATATGCTCCTTAAATGTGCACTTTAACCAAGCCAAACTGACGCGAGCTCCACAGCAGTTTTTTACCCGACAGTCAAAGCTGCATTACATCTCAAAATTGTGTACTCGGAGGAAGATTATGAGGGCTTACGTTTCCATTTGGGACAGGGCCTCAGAAATAGTTTTGATTTAGTATTTTTTCAGACCTGAGGCAACTACTTCCTGTTGTCTACACACACTCTTCAGTGCTCCAGTTCACAAGTGTATTTGGACAGGCCCAGAAAACATCACAAAAGAGTTTGATCCTCTTTGCCTGAGATAGTCCAGCAGTGGAACCAAAATTTGCTAAAATTTTACTGCTATGGTTTTTAATTTTCAGAATTATAAGCTCACATAAAGCATGCTGATGCTTAAGAAAAAATTAATTTGAACATCAGTTGAGATTTCATCATCTGTTACCACATCTTTGTCAGAGCTTTGAAATCACTTCCTGTGGTTTTAGAAACACCCCTCATCATTCTAAAAAAACATATCTCATCCGTGAAGGCGAATAATGGAGTTAGATAACGTTTATGAAAATGTTGATCGAAAAGATATTAAGGACACAAGTCGACCTCAAATACACAGCCAGAATGAAGGGCAAATTCAAAAGCGAGGTAAGTAGAAAGTTTAGTTTTCAGGAGAGATGGTGTCACTAAAGTCTGAGAAACTGAAAACTGTTCATTTCTATGAAAACCGTGTCAGTGTTTCTGCTTTCATATGAAGAGTATTTCATGGAATTATTTTACCGTTTTTTTCCAGCGTTCTTGTTTGCATATTTTACTGTATAGCAATTTTAGATGTTTGTCATTTTAACAGAACAAACTCTCTAAAAGCCCTATATAATTTAAAGATAAACCTGAATTACTAACAAGGGCTGATTTGAAATGTTAAATCTGACAGGAATGACCTGAATTGTTATTAACTGATATGTGTGTTTTCTCGCTGTTCTCTCTGTGTGGTCCAGTTTTTTTACCCACATCCAGTGAGTTGAAAAGCTGGTCTGAGATCAGGCAGTACTGCAAGGATCGAGGAGCTGATCTGGTCATTATAGACACTGAAGAGAAGCAGGTGAGTTTGAGTGAGTGTCTGTTCATGAACGAGAGGAATCACACTTATTCCTGTTTTTATTCTCACACAGAGGTTCATGAAGAGGTGATGAATAGATGATCAGTGTGATTCACTTCACCTGTCAGTGCTCATAATGTTATGCCTGATCGGTGTATTTACATCATGTTGCAGCTCATTTGCATATAAATAACTCAAAATGAGCTATTTTTATTTTAATGCTAAACTACGGTGGCCTTGCAGCAGTAAAATGCTACAAATTCACACCGTTGCTTGATTAAGAGCAACGCTTTACATAAAAATAGCGCGCATAAGAAATAATGGAATTCCATGTTGACAGGAATAAAAGGCGGCAAACAGGACATAAGCTGATGTGCGCATGTCACAAAATCATTCCGATTGAAAGCGCCGGCGCATGTAAACACCATATCGGATTAGATGAAGTCTCGTGTAAACAGTTCAACGAATCTTTCTATCGAAATGAATAAAAAGTGTACGTAAACGTGGCTACAGTGTGGTGATTTTATGTTTGGTTTTGGTGTTTAATGAGGATCATTTTTACAGAAGTAGCTTACTTATATAAGAAATGACATCTGTTAGAAAAATTATTTTTAGGAAAATTTTCAGTTTATAAAATAATGTGTGTATAGGCAGCGCGAGGCTTTGAATCTTTTCTGGTTCAGTCGAGCCTCAGAGCTTCATCAGGCTTCATTTCACCCTGTTAATGGTGTAGGACGCAAAGAAAGGAGAAAAACGAAATGAGGATAATTGAATGTGTGTCAGATATCCACCGTTATAAGCCAATGCCACAAAGATTCGTACACTAGAGGGGGCTAAAGATCATTATCACACTGAGATTATTACACTTGAAGGAATATGTTTGAAATATTTTTAGCATAATTGGTTTATTTAAAATATGTAGAGAGTGACACACAAAACAGTGAAAAATAATATAAAATTCTCACATGTAAACTTAAACCATGAACTTATAAAGGCACTTATAATTCCTGTATTGTGCAAAACAACATTTGTGTCTAAGTGTTTAAGTACAGAAGAGGCCGAGTAGTTTCTTGTAAGTGATGCAATGTTTAGTAAATCAGCAACAGAGAAGCTGAGGAAGACCTGCGTAGAGATGAAGATATTTCACAACATTCTATAACTCCAAATCCAGTGAGTATATAACTGTTTACAATTGCCTGTAAAAAATAAAAATATAATTCCAATTAAATTATACACTTTACAACATGTTACACATTTATAAAAACATTTTTTTAATAAAAACTGTGTATAGTTGCAGCCTATATCCTTGAAGTATAAACTACTGTTTTATCCATTCATTGACATTAAGCTTGATCAATAGACTGTTTTAAAAGTCTGCTCATTGTACATCATAATACCTTATGCATATTATATGAACAGAAAAGTAACTTTATTTAAAAAATGTGTTGTTAAAGATTGTACACATCGACTCGATCAAAATCCTTGTGAAAACAGCTCATATTTAATAAAAGAAAATGACGTGTATGGATGGAGCAACTATGAGTTTTTAAGCCCCGCCCCTCACTTCTGGTTCTGAAGCTGCTTATGCTGCAGACCTGCTGCCAAACATGTGTCGAAACATCAGATTCAGGGTATTTGCTGCTGTTTCCTGCTTCATCAATACAAAGTTTGGCCGGTTTAAGGGTGTTTGAGTCCATTTGAGTGGTCACAGACTCCTCTTGTTGGCTTCTGAAGCTGATAACATGTGCTTGAATGTTCAATACACGAACACATGAGTCTGCAGAGAGCTTTTAATTCTTATTCTTTTTTTGGCCAGTGTGAAATGAAACCACTTCCTGTGAGACTTTAACAGTAGTGTAAAAACCCTACTCATCATTCTATAGATCACACATCTTGAGTAGAGGTACTGCCAGACACAGCGAATAATGGATTTAGAGGACATTTATCAGAATGTTGAACGCAGAGATAGGCCTATTGAGGACACAACTGGACCTCGAACACTGAATCGCAGTCAGGATGAAGGAAAAGATGAAAATATCAGTAAGTAGAAAATGACTTTAATGCAGAAATGTTGTCGCTGATGGCGTTGTTAATGGCGTCACAAATTTGAGGAAGTGTCACATTTACAAAATAATGTAAGAACAATCTGTCAGTGTTTCTGCTTGTATATTTAATGTATTTATTTCATTTACTTTTCAATATGTTCATCTTTAGATATTTTACTGTATAGCAATGTTGGTCTTGTAAAGAAATATGAAAGCACAATCAGACAAAGCCAAGTAAACTACTGAAAAAATGTTGAAAGTTTTTTTATAATATGAAGGGTATTGACTGATATGTGTGTGTTTTCTCTCTGTTTGTCAGGAGGAAGCAGGTGTTTGGTGTTGATGACAGTGTGTCTCGGGATCATTTGTGTTCTTCTGCTGCTCTTCATCATACTGCAGCACATCTTCATCACAGCAGAGAGAGAATCTCTGTTCAAGAGTCACAAGAACACAGTTGAAGAGTTCAATCAGACCATCAACAGATTACAGGACAATTACACTGATCTGATGACTGAAAAACACCAGCTGAAAAACAACTTCAATCAGAAGAAACTGGAGTTAGAAAGAAAAGTCACGTCTTTGAGTGAAGAGCTAGAGGAGGAAAAATCTAAACATGGTGAGAACAAATCTCTCTCTCTTTTTAAAATAGATTCTTTTCTCAGAGTTTTCTTCGTTTATCCATTTTTAAAAAGTGATTTTCTGTCAGGAAAACCGTTGGGTTCAGATGGTTTGTTCATATCCAGTGAGAAGAAGAGCTGGTCTGAGAGCAGGCAGTACTGCAGGGATCGAGGAGCTGATCTGGTCATCATCAACACTGAAGAGAAGCAGGTGAGTTTGAGTGAGTGTCTGTTCATGAACGAGAGGAATCAATCACACTTATTCCTGTTTTTATCCTCACACAGAGAATCGTATCTTCATTCAAGGAAAGTGTGTGGATTGGTTTGACTGATACTGAGAACGAGGGCAACATGAAATGGGTGGATAATTCACCACTGAAACGAGGGTAAGAGCAAAAACACTCACAGTAAAGCATGTGTATTTATTTAGTTGTTCTTTTGTTCTCTCATTATAAAAACGATACTTATCACAACCCAACAAGAAAACTGCTGGAAACATATTTTCTACAAACACAATCATGACCACAACCACAAGAAATGATACTTCATATTAATAAAATCAAAAGCATCTACTTATTTTGTGTTCGTGACTGAGAAAATTTGGGGTTGTAAATAATTAAAAACTGAATATGTTTCTTAGGTTTTGGAGCGACGGTGAGCCGAATAATCATTTTGGAAATGAGAATTGTGTTGAAATTATGTCTTCTTGTTCATCTTTTAACCTGAACAACTGGAATGATCTCCGCTGCTCTGAGAAGAGAAAAGGCGTTTGTGAGAAATAGGGATCATCCCGTCTTGTTGTGCTTTTACTTCTTTTATTTTATGGAAACATTCTTGTTGTGAATCCAGAATTTCTGATCAACAGTTTAAAACATTCTGCTACATTCATTTGATAAAAACTGCTTTCATGATATCAATTTTATTTTCTGTGATTTACAAAACCACAAGCTGATATTCAGATGAAAGGAAATGTAAAATTGCCATTATTTTTTATTGCTATAATAAACTCGCCACATCCAGATCTTAATTCACAAATTAAAGTATGAATAAAGTATTCAACAGCTTTCGCATTTCTCAGGAGATAATTACCCTCCTCCATCCCCAGCTCCTCCTCCTCCTCCTCAGTCAGGATTTGGCCTTCTGATTTCCCTGAATTCTTGAAATAAGTTGGTTCTGTTCTGTTTATCAATCATATTTGACGATAGTGGTCCTGACAGAAATAAGTTTTATCAACTCTCGTATTGCTTTTTGCTTTTATTATTGTATTTACTCATTTTAATTCCAAATGCATAATTGCTGATAGAGGTTTCTGTGTTTAAAACACTGCCATCTGATGTCTGTGAGAATTTATTAGAAGGAAAATGTGAAAATAATTATTTTCTCATTGGCTGTTATTCCGAGATTGAGTGTCTTTAAACCTGCTTTTGAGTTGAATTGTTTTCTGTTTTAATAAAATGGTCAATTGACTTTTATCTCAGCATTTGTGTTTTTATTTAATTTTTCAATGTGTATCTGTTTTAATTGAGCTGTGGAGAGATTTCGTCCAGTCCAGCAGGGTGCAGCAGAGAGCAGGTTTATCTTCATGTATGCTAATGAAACCACTTTTCACATTAGGAAAATTTTCAGTTTATAAAATAATGTGTGTATAGGCAGCAGTTGCGCTGCTGTTCGAGGCTTTGAATCTTTTCTGGTTCAGTCGAGCCTCAGAGCTTCATCAGGCTTCATTTCCCCCTGTAAATGGTCTAGGACGCAAAGAAAGGAGAAAAACGAAATGAGGATAATTGAATGTGTGTCAGATATCCACCGTTATAAGCCAATGCCACAAAGATTCGTACACTAGAGGGGGCTAAAGATCATTATCACACCGAGATTATTATACTTGAAGGAATATGTTTGAAATATTTTTAGCATAATTGGTTTATTTAAAATATGTAGAGAGTGACACACAAAACAGTGAAAAATAATTTAAAATTCTCACATGTAAACTTAAACCGTGAACTTATAAAGGCACTTATAATTCCTGTATTGTGCAAAACAACATTTGTGTCTAAGTGTTTAAGTACAGAAGAGGCCGAGTAGTTTCTTGTAAGTGATGCAATGTTTAGTAAATCAGCAACAGAGAAGCTGAGGAAGACCTGCGTAGAGATGAAGATATTTCACAACATTCTATAACTCCAAATCCAGTGAGTATATAACTGTTTACAATTGCCTGTAAAAGATAAAAATATAATTCCAATTAAATTATACACTTTACAACATGTTACACATTTATAAAAATGTTTTTAATAAAAACTGTGTATAGTTGCAGCCTATATCCTTGAACTATAAACTACTGTTTTATCCATTCATTGACATTGAGCTTGATCAATAGACTGTTTTAAAAGTCTGCTCATTGTACATCATAATATCTTATGCATATTATATGAACAGAAAAGTAACTTTATTTTAAAAAATGTGTTGTTAAAGATTGTACACATCGACTCAATCAAAATCCATGTGAAAACAGCTCATATTTAATAAAAGAAAATGACGTGTATGGATGGAGCAACTATGAGTTTTTAAGCCCCGCCCCTCACTTCTGGTTCTGAAGCTGCTTATGCTGCAGACCTGCTGCCAAACATGTGTCGAAACATCAGATTCAGGGTATTTGCTGCTGTTTCCTGCTTCATCAATACAAAGTTTGGCCGGTTTAAGGGTGTTTGAGTCCATTTGAGTGGTCACAGACTCCTCTTGTTGGCTTCTGAAGCTGATAACATGTGCTTGAATGTTCAATACACGAACACATGAGTCTGCAGAGAGCTTTTAATTCTTATTCTTTTTTTGGCCAGTGTGAAATGAAACCACTTCCTGTGAGACTTTAACACTAATGTAAAAATACTACCCATAATTCCAAAGACCACACCTAATATCGAGAAGACATACAGTCACACAGCGAATAATGGATTTAGAGGTCATTTATCAGAATGTTGAACGCAGAGATAGGCCTATTGAGGACACAACTGGACCTCGAACACTGAATCACAGCCAGGATGAAGGAAAAGATGAAAATATCAGTAAGTAGAAAATGACTTTAATGCAGAAATGTTGTCGCTGATGGTGTTGTTAATGGTGTCACAAATTTGAGGAAGTGTCACATTTACAAAATAATCTAAGAACAATCTGTCAGTGTTTCTGCGTGTATATTTAATGTATTTATTTCATTTACTTTTCAATATGTTCATCTTTAGATATTTTACTGTATAGCAATGTTGGTCTTGTAAAGAAATATGAAAGCACAATCAGACAAAAGTAAACTACTGAAAAAATGTTGAATGTTTTTTATAATACGAAGGGTATTCAATGATATGTGTGTGTTTTCTCTCTGTTTGTCAGGAGGAAGCAGGTGTTTGGTGTTGATGACAGTGTGTCTCGGGATCATTTGTGTTCTTCTGCTGCTCTTCATCATACTGCAGCACATCTTCATCACAGCAGAGAGAGAATCTCTGTTCAAGAGTCACAAGAACACAGTTGAAGAGTTCAATCAGACCATCAACAGATTACAGGACAATTACACTGATCTGATGACTGAAAAACACCAGCTGGAGAACAACTTCAATCAGAAGAAACTGGAGTTAGAAAGAAAAGTCACGTCTTTGAGTGAAGAGCTAGAGACGGAAAAATCTAAACATAGTGAGAACAAATCTCTCTCTCTTTTTAAAACAGATTCTTTTCTCAGAATTTTCTTCTTTTATCCATTTTTAAAAAGTGATTTTCTGTCAGGAAAACCGTGGGGTCCAGATGGTTTGTTCATATCCAGTGAGTCAAAGAGCTGGTCTGAGATCAGGCAGTACTGCAGGGATCGAGGAGCTGATCTGGTCATCATCAACACTGAAGAGAAGCAGGTGAGTTTGAGTGAGTGTCTGTTCATGAACGAGAGGAATCACACTTATTCCTGTTTTGTATTCACACACAGAGGTTCATATCTTCATTCGTCATGGAGAGAGTGTGGATAGGTTTGACTGACATTGAGAACGAGGGCAACATGAAATGGGTGGATAATTCACCTCTGAAACATGGGTAAGTGCTAAAATATTCACAGAAAAGCATGTGTATTTATTTAGTTGTTCTTTTGTTCTCTAATTATAAAAACGATACCATCACAACCCAACAAGAAAACTGCTGGAAACATATTTTCTACAAACACAATCATGACCACAACCACAAGAAATTATAATAAACAATATAAAAAAAAATAAAAATAAAAAAAATCGTCTCGGTTACGACTGTAACCTGGGTTCCCTGAGAGGGAACGAGACGCTGCGTCGAAAGTTTGACACAATGGGAACGCTTCGCGTGAGTGCGTCATGAATCACATGTGAAATCCGTTCAATGGTGTGACTCGACGTCAGAGGCGGGTGACGTCACGAACCAGGAACTATAAAGCACACTGAAAAACAGCGATCGCCAGCTTCGCAAAGTCTGAAGTCGCTGCTGATAGGCATGCAGGAAGTATGGCAGGGTGACTCAGCGTCTCGTTCCCTCTCAGGGAACCCAGGTTACAGTCGTAACCGAGACGTTCCCTTTCTAGGGAACTTCGAGCTGCATCGAAAGTTTGACGCAATGGGAATGCTAATACCCACGTCGCCATAATGACCAATGACTGGCTAGTGAAACGTGAACACTAGGAAGAGAGAACCTGAGCCCCAGTGGAGCCCAGGTCAAGATCATAAAACCTCACGAATGTGTGCGGCGAGGACCAGCCGGCCGCATCACAAACGTCACGCAAAGATACTCCGGAGAGTGTTAAAAACTTGATCGGCACCTCCTCAATGGGCTCGAATGGGGCCAGGGTCAAGCCTTGGAGGACCAAGGACAGGTCCCAGGCCGGCACTCGTGATCGGACTGCAGGCCTCAGCCTCAATGTGCCACGAAGGAAACGTGTAACTAATGGGACTTAAACCACCCAAAGGAATGTGGTAAGCAGCTATGGCCGCCACATAGACCTTTAATGTTAACGGGGATAACCCTGCAGTGAACCGATCCTGCAGGAACTCCAGTACTGTACCAATCGGGCAGTTAACTGGGTCAAGCTGGCGGTCACTGCACCAAGAAGTGAAGACTCTCTACTTCAAAGCGTACAGTTTCCTCGTGGAGGGAGCTCTGGAGTGAAGGATGGTATTCACGACCTCAGTCGAGAGACCAACGCCTATGAGCTGGGCCCCCTCAGAGGCCAAGCCCACAGTTTCCACAGTTCTGGGCGGGGGTGAAAGATGGAGCCCCCCCGCCTGGGACAGAAGGGCCCTCCTGACGGGAATCTCCCAAGGAGAGCCGTCCAGGAGAGCCACGATGTCGGAGAACCATACTCTGCCCGGCCAGCGCGGGGCGACTAGTATGAGCCGAACTCGGTCCCGGCGAACTCTCTCCAGAACTCCAGGGAGCAGAGCAATCGGGGGGAAGGCGTACAAACGAAGCCTCGGCCACGTCTGTACCATAGCATCCAGCCCCAGAGGAGCCGGAATGCGTGAGGGAAAACCAGAGTGGACAGTGAGACGTCTCTCGAGACGCAAACAGATCCACTTGTGCCTGGCCGAACTCCCTCCATATCTGCTCCACCACCTTGGGGTGGAGCCTCCATTCCCCGGGCCTCAGCCCCTGCCTCGACAGGATGTCTGCTCCCAAATTTTGGGCCCCAGGGATGTAAGCTGCCCACAGGAGGATCTGGTGCACCAGTCTGCAGAGTGGACGCGAGCGCAGACCCCCCTGATGATTTATATAGGCGACCACCGATGTGTTGTCTGACTGGACAAGCACATGGTGGCCCCTGAGGTCTGAGAGGAAATTCTTGAGAGCAAGAAGGACCGCCAACATCTCCAGGCGATTGATATGCCAGGATAGATGGTGTCCCCTCCACAGACCCTGAGTTGAGCGGCCCTCCAGGATCGCTCCCCAACCCGTGAGGGAAGGATCCGTTGTTAGCAACTTGCGACGGCACGGAGCTCCCAGCACGGGCCCTTGGGACAGGAACCAAGGTTTCTTCCACATAATCAGAGCCCGTAAGCATCGCCGCGTGACTTTGATCATGCAAAAAGGATTTCCCCTCGGGGAAAACCCCTTGGTCCTGAGCCACCACTGCAAAGGTCTCATGTACAGCAGGCCAAAAGGTATCACGTTGGACGCTGCTGCCATCACACCTAACAGTCTCTGAAACTGTTTCACAGTGAGTGACTGGCCTAGCTTTATCTGGTTTACGGTGGAAAGGATTGGTTCTATGCGAGCAGGAGACAGGCGCGCCAGCATCGCAACAGATTTCCAAACCACGCCCAGAAAAGTGGTGCTCTGAGCTGGAGACAACACAGTTTTCTTTGCATTTAACCTTAACCCCAACACTTTCAGGTGGGCGAGAACGACATCTCGATGCCGAACCGCCACCTGCCGCGACTGAGCTAAAATCAACCAGTCGTCGATGTAGTTCAGTACGCGGATACCCTGTAGACGCAACGGTGCCAATGCTGCATCCACACATTTGGTGAAAGTGCGGGGTGATAGAACGGAAGACCGAAGACCGCTAGACCGAACGGAAGAACGCGATACTGGTAAGCTTCGCCCCCAAAAGCGAACCTCAGGAACTTCCTGTGTTGAGGAAGGATGGAAATATGGAAGTATGCGTCCTTGAGGTCTATCGTGACAAACCAGTCCTCGGACCTGATTTGTGACACGATCTGTCTCAACGGAAGCATTTTGAACCTGAGCTTCATTACTGACATATTCAGATGCCGGAGGTCCAAAATGGGACGCAACCCCCCATCCTTCTTCGGAACGATGAAGTAACGGCTGTAGAAACCGCTGTCTCTGTCTGGAGAGAGTACATGTTCTATGGCTCCCTTTCCCAGCAGACTCTTTACTTCCTGTTCCATTACCAGAGCCTGCTCGGGGCCCACCACTGTGGGTAGGACCCCCATAAATCTGGGCGGGCGAGACCCGAACTGAAGGGCATAACCCTTTTCGATCGTACGCAGGACCCATTGAGAAATGTTTGGCAGTAGTTTCCACGCTGCCAAATACTCTACTAAGGGAACCAGCCTCTTGAGACTGGCCTCTGGTATTTCTTGCACAACCAGTTCGGTGCCCTGTAACGAGGAACCGGCAGGGAACACCCGAACTGACTGCTTTGAGACCCTCCTTAGAGGGGGCGCGCAGCCCAGTGCCGCTACGTTGCCGGGCGGACACTGAGCTACACGCCTGCTGAGGACTGCTGCGCCCTGAAGCACCAGAGGTGGCAGGGTTGGCAGAACAGCCCCCTGAGGGCACCGAAGAGAAGCGGGCACCGTGAGCAGAGGTGAACACCGCTTTTCTCCAGAGGGGTCTGCCCTCGGAGGCCTGATACTGGTAGCGTCAGGACCTCTTCCCCGCAGCCTTCCTGGCAGTAATGACGGCCCTCAGGTCCGTCTTACTTTTAGGAGGCTGGGGCTGAGCGCACTTCCCTGGTCCCCTATCTTACTGAGGGGGAGCCCGAGAAGCTACGCTCTGTTTTTGTGTGGCACAGTGTGAGGAGCTGGCTTTAGCAGGATGGGGCTGCTGCCCGGAGAACTGAGGGCGGCGGGGGAGGAGCTTCTGGAACGCCGCAGTCTACTTTGAAGCTTCCTGAAACCTTTCGACGACTCTATTGCGTCGCCGAAGAGGCCAGGATGCGAGACTGTGGCGTCCAGGAGGAAATTCTTATCCCTCTCATGGATATCAGATAAATTGAGCCTCTAAACAGATGCCTCTCCGTGGCCGTCTCCCTGGTGGCCTGAAGGGACAAATCTGTGGCCCGCCGAAGCTCGCTGACCGCCTCAGGCCCAATACCCCCGCCTTCATCGAGCTCTCCAAGCAGCTCAGCCTGGTAGGCCTGCAGTACGCCCATAGTGTGGAGACATGCTGCAGCCTGACCAGACGCTACGTAAGCCTTGCCCACCAGTGATGATGTTAGCCTCGTGGGCTTGGTGGACAATGTCGGGGCCTTCAGGGACGATGCTGACTGGGGAGAGAGATAGCCCGCGAGCATCTCCTCCACCTTAGGCATCGCCCTATAACCGTGCTCTTTAAGACCCACTATAGATGCATAGTGTGATAATTGTGGACTATGCTCCGCACCCAAACAAACAACACATAGAGTGTGTGTACCCCCCACTCTAAACTGCTGCTGTTTCGCCATAACAAGAGTTAGATAGATAGAGTATATCTTAGACAACACCAAATAAGACACACGTTTCACAAATAGCGCGACTGAAGACACAGAAGCTGGCGATCGCTGTTTTTCAGTGTGCTTTATAGTTCCTGGTTCGTGATATCACCCGCCTCTGATGTCGAGTCACACCATTGGACGGATTTCACATGTGCTTCATGACACACTCACGCGAAGCGTTCCGATTGCGTCAAACTTTTGACGCAGCTCGAAGTTCCCTAGAAAGGGAAATATATATATATATATATATATATATATATATATATATATATATATATATATATAAATATAAAATATATTATAAAATATAAATATAAAAATAAATAAAATCAAAAGCATCTACTTATTTTGTATTTGTGACTGAGAAATTTTAAATAATTGAAAATCGAATATGTTTCTTAGGTTTTGGAACAAAGGTGAGCCGAATGATGAACAAGGAAATGAGGACTGTGTTGAAATTATGTCTTCTTGTTTATCTTTTAACCTGAACAACTGGAATGATCTCCCATGTTCTCAGAAGAGAAAGGGCGTTTGTGAGAAATAGGGATCATCCCGTCTTGTTGTGCTTTTACTTCTTTTATTTTATGGAAGCATTCTTGTTGTGAATGCAGAATTTCTGATCAACAGTTTAAAACATTCTGCTACATTCATTTGATAAAAACTGCTTTCATGATATCAGTTTTATTTTCTATGATTTACAAAACCACAAGCTGATATTCAGATGAAAGGAAATGTAAACTTGCCATTATTTCTTATTGCTATAATAAACTCCCCACATCCAGATCTTAATTCACAAATTAAAGTATGAATAAAGTATTCAACAGCTTTCGCATTTCTCAGGAGATGATTACCCTCCTCCATCCCCAGCTCCTCCTCCTCCTCAGTCAGGATTTGGCCTTCTGATTTCCCTGAATTCTTGAAATAAGTCGGTTCTGTTCTGTTTATCAATCATATTTGATGATAGTGGTCCTCACAGAAATAAGTTTTATCAACTCTCGTATTGCTTTTTGCTTTTATTGTATTTACTCATTTTAATTCCAAATGCATAATTGCTGATAGAGGTTTCTGTGTTTAAAACACTGCCATCTGATGTCTGTGAGAATTTATTAGAAGGAAAATGTAAAACTAATTATTTTCTCATTGGCTGTTATTCCGAGCTTGAGTGTCTTTAAACCTGCTTTTGAGTTGAATTGTTTTCTGTTTTAATAAAATGGTCAATTGACTTTTATCTCAGCATTTGTGTTTTTATTTCATTTTTCAATGTGTATCTGTTTTAATTGAGCTGTGGAGAGATTTCGTCCAGTCCAGCAGGGTGCAGCAGAGAGCAGGTTTATCAGGAACAGAAACATCAGATTCAGGGCACTTGCTGCTGTTTCCTGCATCATCAATACAAAGGTGCAGTTTGGCCTGTTTAAGGGTGTTTGAGTCCATTTCAGTGGTCAAAGATTCATCTTGTTGACTTCTGAAGCTGATTTTGAAGCAGACCGCAGGTCAGTTACAGTGATCTAACTGCTAAAAATATCAGGTGCTTCATCAGTCTGAAGAAAACAGAGTTTGGATCCCCGATTTAATGACTTTAACTTTTGTGAAATGCTGGTAACAGGAGCTTTGACTCCTGATGACTGTCCTGGGAAATTTGTAGGATCTTCTGCTTCTTCCATTCAGATCTGAACTGTTGTTTGCTTATACAATCACAGAAAAAAAAGGCAGAACAGTGACATCTACTGAGAAAATGACCCACTTGTATAACTGTAGAAAGGAAGTGATCAGCCCACAATCTCTACCTCCGACCCAGATAACAACTTTGTGTCGGCCCAGATCTGGGCCACATGTGGTGTGGAATGATGGCACTTGGGCGGACCGCTCCTGTTTGCCAGATCGGTGCCATAGAAATGCCACATGTCAGCCAAGAGCAAAGAAATTAAAAAAAAAACTGGACCTTATCTGAGCCACAAAATGTTTTATATATTTTTTATAGAGTCATCTCAGAATTATCAAGCCTGTTAACAAGCAGAATCACTGAAGTAATAAGTGAAGCTGGTGATGCTGTTTGTGGAGTTGATGAATCAGATCTTCAGAGATTTAATGTCTTTTATCTTCAGTTGATTTCATCAGACTGTGGCTGAAGTCAGTTGTAGTTCTTGTGTTTCTGCTCGTCTCTTTTTTCTGTTCTCTTCTTTCCTTCAGTGATTCTGCTTGTTAACAGGCTTAATAATGCTGAGATGACTCTATAAATAATACATAAAGATTTTGTGGCTCAGATCAGGTCCAGTTCTGGTTTATTCTTTGCTCTTGGCTGACATGTGGCATTGTTATGGCCTGCTTGTGGCTCAGATCTGGCAAACAGGAGCGGTCCGCCCAAGTGCCATCATTCCACGCCACATGTGACCCAGATCATCATTCCGCACGTGGCAGATGTGGGCCGGATCTGGGCCGACACAAAGTTGCTCTCTGGGCACCATCATCCTCTTTGTCCTTCAGCTCCACAGTATGACAATCATCATCCCATTCCAGTTAATTGTCATCAATACACAGGTGCAGTTAGGCCTGTTTCATGGTGTTTGAGTCAGTTTGAGTGATCACAGATTCCTCTTGTTGGAGCTTCTGACACTGACATAGAGAAAACTCCACACTGCTTTGACTATATGAGCTTGAATATGTAATATATATTCAATTATACAGTAGTATGAGCAGACAGAGAGTGTGAGAAAGAAATATAGATTCATGTATGCTAATGAAACCACTTTTCACATTAGGAAAATTTTCAGTTTATAAAATAATGTGTGTATAGGCAGCAGTTGCGCTGCTGTTCAAGGCTTTGAATCTTTTCTGGTTCAGTCGAGCCTCAGAGCTTCATCAGGCTTCATTTCCCCCTGTAAATGGTGTAGGACGCAAAAAAAGGAGACAAACGAAATGAGGATAATTGAATGTGTGTCAGATATCCACCGTTATAAGCCAATGCCACAAAGATTCGTACACTAGAGGGGGCTAAAGATCATTATCACACTGAGATTATTACACTTGAAGGAATACGTATGAAATATTTTTAGCATAATTGGTTTATTTAAAATATGTAGAGAGTGACACACAAAACAGTGAAAAATAATTTAAAATTCTCACATGTAAACTTAAACCGTGAACTTATAAAGGCACTTATAATTCCTGTATTGTGCAAAACAACATTTGTGTCTAAGTGTTTAAGTACAGAAGAGGCCGAGTAGTTTCTTGTAAGTGATGCAATGTTTAGTAAATCAGCAACAGAGAAGCTGAGGAAGACCTGCGTAGAGATGAAGATATTTCACAACATTCTATAACTCCAAATCCAGTGAGTATATAACTTTTTATAATTGCCTGTAAAAGATAAAAATATAATTCCAATTAAATTATACACTTTACAACATGTTACACATTTATAAAAACATTTTTTTAATAAAAACTGTGTATAGTTGCAGCCTATATCCTTGAAGTATAAACTACTGTTTTATCCATTCATTGACATTGAGCTTGATCAATAGACTGTTTTAAAAGTCTGCTCATTGTACATCATAATATCTTATGCATATTATATGAACAGAAAAGTAACTTTATTTAAAAAAATGTGTTGTTAAATATTGTACACATCGACTCGATCAAAATCCTTGTGAAAACAGCTCATATTTAATAAAAGAAAATGACGTGTATGGATGGAGCAACTATGAGTTTTTAAGCCCCGCCCCTCACTTCTGGTTCTGAAGCTGCTTATGCTGCAGACCTGCTGCCAAACATGTGTCGAAACATCAGATTCAGGGTATTTGCTGCTGTTTCCTGCTTCATCAATACAAAGTTTGGCCGGTTTAAGGGTGTTTGAGTCCATTTGAGTGGTCACAGACTCCTCTTGTTGGCTTCTGAAGCTGATAACATGTCCTTGAATGTTCAATACACGAACACATGAGTCTGCAGAGAGCTTTTAAGTGAGACTGCAAGTGTTTATTCTTTTTTTTTTGGCCAGTGGGAAATGAAACTACTTCCTGTGAGACTTTAACAGTAGTGTAAAAACCCTACTCATCATTCTAAAGATCACACATATTGGGTAGAGGTACTGCCAGACACAGTGAATAATGGATTTAGAGGACATTTATCAGAATGTTGAACGCAGAGATAGGCCTATTGAGGACACAACTGGACCTCGAACACTGAATCACAGTCAGGATGAAGGAAAAGATGAAAAGCGCAGTAAGTACAAAAATGACTTTAATCCAGAAATATTGTCGCTGATGGTGTTGTTAATGGTGTCACAAATTTGAGGAAGTGTCACATTTACAAAATAATCTAAGAACAATTTGTCAGTGTTTCTGCTTGTATATTTAATGTATTTATTTCATTTACTTTTCAATATGTTCATCTTTAGATATTTTACTTGTATAGCAATGTTTGTCTTGTAAAGAAATATGAAAGCACAATCAGACAAAGCCAAGTAAACTACTGAAAAAATGTTGAAAGTTTTTTATAATATGAAGGGTATTGACTGATATGTGTGTGTTTTCTCTCTGTTTGTCAGGAGGAAGCAGACGTTTGGTGTTGATGACAGTGTGTCTCGGGATCGTTTGTGTTCTTCTGCTGATCTTCATCATACTGCAGCACATCTTCATCACAGCAGAGAGAGAATCTCTGTTCAAGAGTCACAAGAACACAGTTGAAGAGTTCAATCAGACCATCAACAGATTACAGGACAATTACACTGATCTGATGACTGAAAAACACCAGCTGAAGAACAACTTCAACTCTTTGAGTCAGAAGAACCTGGAGTTAGAAAGAAAAGTCACGTCTTTGAGTGAGGAAGTAAAGAGGGCAGCATCTAAACGAAGTTAGTATAAATCTATTTTTTTGTGTAATTGGCATCTTTTCCTAGTTTTCATTGACTTTTATATCTGCAATTTTGTGTAGTGTTTATATGAAAATCTGTGTGGTCCAGTTTTTTTCCCCTCATCCAGTGAGGAGAAGAGCTGGTTTGAGAGCAGGCAGTACTGCAGGGATCGAGGTGGTGATCTGGTCATCATCAACACTGAAGAGAAGCAGGTGAGTTTGAGTGAGTCCATGGCCGCAGGAACTAGTGATGCTGAGGGCGTGGGTGATCTTCTTTCTCAATACTCAACTTTCATGGCACGTTTGTAAAAATGTCGTGTCGAGTCGAGTCGAGTCGAGTCGTGTCGTCGAGTCGTGTCGTGTCGTGTCGAGTCGAGTCGAGTCGAGTCGAGTCGTGTCGTCGTGTCGTGTCGAGTCGAGTCGAGTCGAGTCGTGTCGAGTCGTGTCGTGTCGTGTCGAGTCGAGTCGTGTCGAGTCGAGTCGAGTCGTGTCGTGTCGAGTCGTGTCGTGTCGAGTCGAGTCGTGTCGTGTCGAGTCGTGTCGTGTCGTGTCGAGTCGAGTCGTGTCGTGTCGAGTCGTGTCGTGTCGAGTCGTGTCGAGTCGAGTCGAGTCGAGTCGAGTCGAGTCGTGTCGTGTCGAGTCGTGTCGTGTCGAGTCGTGTCGAGTCGAGTCGTGTCGTGTCGTGTCGAGTCGAGTCGAGTCGTGTCGTGTCGAGTCGAGTCGTGTCGAGTCGTGTCGTGTCGAGTCGAGTCGTGTCGAGTCGAGTCGTGTCGTGTCGTGTCGAGTCGAGTCGAGTCGTGTCGTGTCGTGTCGAGTCGAGTCGAGTCGTGTCGTCGAGTCGTGTCGTGTCGTGTCGTGTCGTGTCGTGTCGTGTCGAGTCGTGTCGAGTCGTGTCGAGTCGTGTCGAGTCGTGTCGTGTCGTGTCGAGTCGAGTCGTGTCGAGTCGAGTCGTGTCGAGTCGTGTCGTGTCGAGTCGTGTCGTGTCGAGTCGAGTCGTGTCGTGTCGTGTCGAGTCGTGTCGTGTCGTGTCGTGTCGAGTCGTGTCGTGTCGAGTCGTGTCGTGTCGTGTCGTGTCGAGTCGAGTCGAGTCGAGTCGAGTCGTGTCGTGTCGAGTCGTGTCGTGTCGAGTCGTGTCGAGTCGAGTCGTGTCGTGTCGTGTCGTGTCGAGTCGAGTCGAGTCGTGTCGTGTCGAGTCGAGTCGAGTCGTGTCGAGTCGTGTCGTGTCGAGTCGAGTCGTGTCGAGTCGAGTCGTGTCGTGTCGAGTCGAGTCGAGTCGTGTCGTGTCGTGTCGAGTCGAGTCGAGTCGTGTCGTCGAGTCGTGTCGTGTCGTGTCGTGTCGAGTCGTGTCGTGTCGAGTCGTGTCGAGTCGTGTCGAGTCGTGTCGAGTCGTGTCGAGTCGTGTCGTGTCGTGTCGAGTCGAGTCGTGTCGAGTCGAGTCGTGTCGAGTCGTGTCGTGTCGAGTCGTGTCGTGTCGAGTCGTGTCGTGTCGAGTCGTGTCGTGTCGTGTCGTGTCGAGTCGAGTCGTGTCGTGTCGAGTCGTGTCGTGTCGAGTCGTGTCGAGTCGAGTCGAGTCGAGTCGAGTCGTGTCGTGTCGTGTCGTGTCGAGTCGTGTCGTGTCGTGTCGTGTCGTGTCGAGTCGAGTCGAGTCGTGTCGAGTCGAGTCGAGTCGTGTCGAGTCGTGTCGTGTCGTGTCGTGTCGTGTCGTGTCGAGTCGAGTCGAGTCGTGTCGTGTCGTGTCGTGTCGAGTCGAGTCGTGTCGAGTCGTGTCGAGTCGTGTCGTGTCGTGTCGTGTCGAGTCGTGTCGTGTCGTGTCGAGTCGTGTCGTGTCGTGTCGTGTCGTGTCGTGTCGAGTCGTGTCGTGTCGAGTCGTGTCGAGTCGAGTCGAGTCGTGTCGTGTCGTGTCGAGTCGAGTCGAGTCGAGTCGTGTCGTGTCGTGTCGAGTCGAGTCGTGTCGTGTCGTGTCGAGTCGAGTCGTGTCGAGTCGTGTCGTGTCGAGTCGAGTCGAGTCGTGTCGTGTCGTGTCGAGTCGTGTCGTGTCGTGTCGAGTCGTGTCGTGTCGTGTCGAGTCGTGTCGAGTCGTGTCGTGTCGTGTCGAGTCGAGTCGAGTCGAGTCGAGTCGAGTCGAGTCGTGTCGTGTCGAGGCGTGGCGTGGCGTGTCGAGTCGTGTCGTGTCGTGTCGAGTCGAGTCGTGTCGAGTCGAGTCGTGTCGTGTCGAGTCGAGTCGAGTCGTGTCGTGTCGAGTCGAGTCGAGTCGTGTCGTGTCGAGTCGTGTCGAGTCGTGTCGTGTCGTGTCGAGTCGAGTCTTGAGACACCTTGCGTTTTTTCGTGTCTTGCGTTTTTGCTTTCTGTGTGAACCAGCCCTAACCAGCTCCAAACTATATTTCAGTATCATGAGGAAAGATTTTTTTGCTGCCGCTGCATAAAGAATTATACAGTGTTGTTAAAATTTACTTTGACTTATTATTTAGTTCTGCGCGTTCTCACATAACTCTGTCCTCGTTCATTTGTATGTTGTTTGGGCAGTTTAATATTAGCTTTTTTTGTTTTTTTAAATCCTCCACACTTATTCCTGTTTTTATTCATAGAGGCACATAACGTCATTCATGAAGGAGAATGTGTGGATTGGTTTGTCTGACTTTGAGTCCGAGGGCAGAATGAAATGGGTGGATAATTCACCACTGAAACGAGGGTAAATGATAAAACATTCACAGAAAATCATGTGTATTCATTTGTTTGAGTCTTTTTTATTCTCATTTTAAAAATAAGACCATCAAAACCTCCAGATTGATTGAACTTTTGGGGTTCTGAATTACTGAAAATCTGACACATTTTATTCAGGTTTTGGTTTCAAGGTGAGCCGAATAGCTATGGTGGAAATGAGGACTGCATCTTAGTGGATCCTAAATCAAACTCCCTGAACAACTGGAATGATTACCCATGCTCAGATAGGAAAAAATTTATTTGTGAGAAATAGGTTTCATCCAGTCTTGTCATGCTTTTACATGTATTATCTTATGGAATCAATTTCAATATTATTTTGATCACATAATTCATTATTTAGATTCTGTCAGTTCATTTCTTCATGTATTAATTGGTTTCATGTGAAAGGGTGATGCTGCATGTCTTGCTCCAAGCAGCTCTATATTAATAAGACCTAATTCTAATGTTATCAAGAGCTTTATTTGTCAGTCTGAAGTGTTGATGTGAAAATCATAGTAAATTACAGAAATCTAACGTGTCCCAGATTGCTCTTATTCACCCTATTCTGATATTGTGTGTCTGTGAAACTGCTTTTGAACTGCTTCCTGTTTTAATAAAATGGTCCATTGACATTATTATCTCAGCATTTGTGTTTTTATTTCATATGTCATTCTTATGTATCTGTTTATTGCTCTTTGGAGAGATTTCTTCCAGTCCAGCAGGGTGCAGCAGAGAGCAGGTTTATCAGACTGAGGAACAGAAACATCAGATTCTGGCCCTGTTCCAAATGGCACCCTAAACACTCGTTGTCTTCCTAGGAGTCCGTACTTTCGTGACATAATGCCACTTTGACTGTTGGGAAGAAGTCTGCTGCGGACCTCGCTTCAGCAAAAATGTGCATTGAGGGCGAATATTGATGGCAAAGGGGGCGCTCGCGAGCATGCTTCTGAAACCTAAAATTGACAAATGGGACACCTTATGGTCTCGTGGACTTAACGGACACGCGGCAGCACACAAGACTGAAAGTGCACAAAAGGGCCAAATTTCACACTTCATGTGGACTTTCAGTCTTGTGGACTTACAATGGCTGCCGCTTGTGTTTGTCCGTTAAGTCCACGAGACCGTAGGGTGCCCCAATCGTCATTTTAGCTTAAAGAAGGGTGTTCATGAGCGGCCGGTATGCGCCTGGGTGGAAGCAGTAGGCCATCCGGGAACTTCTCGACTACTCTTTTATGACTACTAAGGTTTCGGACATACTTATTCGCTCGCCTACTGCTTTTCGCCTACTCAATAGTAGAGAAGTAGGCGATTTCGGACGCACTTTAAGTAGACGTACGTCCCAATCTCACGAGAAATAGCACGTCACCGAGGTAATTCTCGCCTACTCTTTTATGACTACTAAGGTTTCGGACATACTTATTCGCTCGCCTACTGCTTTTCGCCTACTCAATAGTAGAGAAGTAGGCGATTTCGGATGCACTTTAAGTAGACGTACGTCCCAATCTCGCGAGAAATAGTACGTCACCGAGGTAATTCTCACCTACTCTTTTATGACTACTAAGGTTTCGGACATACTTATTCGCTCGGCTACTGCTTTTCGCCTACTATATAGTAGAGAAGTAGGCGATTTCGGACGCACTTTAAGTAGACGTACGTCCCAATCTCACGAGAAATAGCACATCACCGAGGTAATTCTCACCTACTCTTTTATGACTACTAAGGTTTCGGACATACTTATTCGCTCGCCTACTGCTTTTCGCCTACTATATAGTAGAGAAGTAGGTGATTTCGGACGCACTTTAAGTAGACGTACGTCCCAATCTCACGAGAAATAGTACGTCACCGAGGTAATTCTCGCCTACTCTTTTATGACTACTAAGGTTTCGGACATACTTATTCGCTCGGCTACTGCTTTTCCCCTACTATATAGTAGAGAAGTAGGCGATTTCGGACGCAGCCTGTGAGCTATGCAGTGGACTTTACTCGGCAGTCAAAGCGGCATTACGTCACGAAATTGCGGACTCGTAGGAAGACCACAAGCATTAGGGTGCCATTTGGAACAGGACCATAGACAATCCAAACCACATATCGGGGAATTACCTTTCACATGTTAGACTGAACAGTTGTTTCTGGATGTATGTGGTCATTATAACATTATTTCGACAGCTAGTTGATCAAGTTACATGATTCTAATGAGGTCTGAGATTATATTATAGTTTATATTATGAACTAATCAAAATCGCAAGTTAGGCTTCCGTGCAACGAAGCCAGACTGATAGTAATAATAATAATAATAATATTCCATATACAGGTGCATCTCAATAAATTAGTTCATTTTTTTTCAGTAATTCAACTCAAATTTCGAAACTTGTGTATTAAATGAATTCAACGCACACAGACTGAAGTAGTTTAAGTCTTTGGTTCTTTTGATTGTGATGTTTTTGGCTGACATTTAACAAAAACCCACCAATTCACTATCTCAGAATACTTCATAAGACCGATAAAAACACATTTTAGTGAATTGTTGGCCTTTTGGAAAGTATGTTTAATTACTGTATATGTACTCAATACTTGGTAGAGGCTTCTTTTGCTTTAATTACTGCCTCAATTTGGTGAGGCATGGAGGTGATACATCTTCTTTATCGCTCGATGGCGAGATTTCCTCCAGTCCAGCAGGGCGCACCAGAGAGCAGGTTTACTCCATTTACAGTGGTCAGAGAGGAAGAATTACACATCAGATCCACAGCATTTGCTGCTGTCATTCAGTGTCTTTGCTGCATCTTGGGACGTTTTTCTTCAGGAACCTGAGGAAAGGACGGATTTTGATTCTTTAATTTGGTTACTTAAAACCATGTTCCTTCAAATCCTACACTAAATGACACGTTCTTCAAGATGTTCCAGCAGTAAGTGAAATGGATGTATCGCGAGCGTCTGATTAGTTTTAAAAGTACAAAATAACCCCCATCAAGAGAACCCCGCGCTGCTTCACCTGCGACAGTACAGGACCTTTTTGTCTACCTGACTCTAGTTTCACACTTCCGCTGGATTTACTTCAGACTCCCTGTGATTTGGGCAGGACCTCTTCCGTAAACACAAGGCCGATTTCTGTGGATCAAACCCTGTGAACCATCATGGCCAAAGTGCAGGTGCTAAACGTGGCTGTTCTGGACAATCCCAGTCCTTTTGGAAACCCGTTTCAGTTCGAGATCACATTTGAATGCATGGAGGACCTACCTGAGGGTGAGAGATTTCAAAAGTTAACACAATTTTAGCAGGTATTTTGTAATTATTGTGTAAATAGTCGAAAATCGAAGCCTTAGTGCATTTTTTCAGAATCATAATTCCTTAAACAGCAGTCAGCATACGAATAATCGCGTTGATTTAAGCGGGAAAAGTCTTATTGTCAGTTGTTAATGTTCACGCGCTAAATATTTTGGCGCCGGCGGGGAGTTCGATGACAGCGCGTGACCGCCCCTCCTTCCCTGATTGGTCCGATAGGAGATGTGCGGCGTGATCGGTGTATCTGTGCTGGCTTTGATTGGTTGGAATCTGCGTGACGTCACGTGTCGGGAAGCGCGGTGAAGAATTTGAGGCAGAAGAAATTGCGAGTTCGGTTGCGTTTTATTACTTCGTGTGAAGTTGAACTCGCTTCTTTTATTTTATAAACACAAATAAGCGAAGACTCTTGAAGTTATTAGTTTGGTAAATTGTATATCCACATGTAAAAAAAAGGACACTTTTAATTCCTATGGTATTTCTTGTAGAGTTTGAAAACAGAACTTGTAAATTAAACCAAAGTTTTGTGAGCCACTGCAGTTTTGTTTTATTTATGTATTTAAATATAATGTAATGCTATGATACCATTGTATTATGTACAAGATTCTATTTGTGGTACGTACAATAATATATCAATTTAGTTTTTTTTATTTGTCTTTTTTTTTTACTATGCCATTGGACATTTTTACTTTTTCTCAACATTTGCATTATCATAGTTTAGAAAGAAAAAACGTTATGTTTCCTCACCAATAAAAAGGAAAAATGTTATTCAATTGTTTTCAGTTATATGAGCCAACTTAATTAGATATGACACTTAATACCCAAATAAAATGCTCATAAAAGGTTCAGTCGTGGCATCAATTTGTAGGCCATCCAACCCTGAAGGCAAACTTTTTAAGATGAGCAGTTTTGATTTATAAATAAAATAAGGTTTGCTCTAAATGTTCAGTTTACAGTTCATTGTTGGTAAGATTTGAATATGTCTCATCCCTCGGTTTCTTCCTCTCAGATCTCGAGTGGAAGATCATCTACGTTGGCTCCGCAGAAAGTGAGGAGTACGACCAGATTCTGGACTCGGTTCTGGTCGGCCCAGTTCCTGCAGGAAGACACATGTTTGTGTTTCAGGTGGGCTGAAATACTAATTCCCGGTTCAGTGCAATTTGATCTTCTTCCTGCATCCAAGTCTCAGCTGTAAGCAGTATAAAAACACCGTCTTGGTAAATAAATTGCAGTGCACTGCCACCTAGAGATGACTTGAGAAAGTAGATCTAAACATTTCTCTCCAGTCCAATTTGTGTGCTTTATGGCAAATTTACAGATGAGGCACTGAGATTTGATCTGCATTGATCTTTTGAAATGCACCGGGTCTTTTGTAGACATCAGGTTATTTAATGAATGCCGCAGAGTGAACCAAGACTTTCTCTCTTTTGATTGACAGGCGGACGCTCCAAACACAGGGCTGATCCCTGAGAGCGATGCGGTGGGCGTGACCGTAGTGCTGATCACATGCACCTATCGGGGACAGGAATTCATTCGCATTGGCTATTACGTCAACAATGAGTACACAGACCCCGAGCTGCGGGAAAACCCACCGGTCAAACCCGACTACACACAGGTGAGACGTTACATTTACATTGTGCTTTTCCCACTAATAGCGGTTTCCATCCACCTATTTTTATGCACATTTTGGGATGTCTCATCAAAAAGAAAAAGAAAAAAACGCTGGTTGGAAATGCCAAGATGTGCATAAATTCTAAGAACGCAGTATACGCTCAACTGAGTCGGAAAAATTTATGCAATACGAAAACATGCGCATAAACTACGATGGAAACACTTTCGCCAAATAAATTCCTTGATGCGCATCAAAAAAGACATGTGACTTTGCGATGGAGCGGCTTAACTGGACAAGCCAGTGCAGTATTTTATCCCAAAATGCGCATATCCCATATATCCCAAATATCCCAAAATGCGCATAAAAATAGGTGGATGTAAAAAATACTGTAAAAACTTAACTGTAAAATACAGTAAAAAGAATTATCAAAGCATATTGTTCAGTAAAAATTAATGAGAACATTATAGAAGGATTTATATACATCAATATAGCAATACCTACAATTATGATTTTTACTTATTGAGCGATTGCTTGATTAATCTATTACTGGAGAATTGGAATAAAGTAAGAATACAGATATGAAAGAGATTGAATTTAGACAGGAAAACCCATTAGCACTCAATACACATTACATTATGCATGTTATACATCGAGAGTGTATTTGTGTAACACAGATCTGCTGCATTTGAAATGTGGTAATGGCGGTCAGATCAAAGAGGCAGGTGGCTGCCGGTTATAGTCCAGTGTCGTTTGTAATTCATTAATTCTGCTAAACGATTCCGGGTCGCTGCCATTGTGCCTGTTGTTACAGAATCCCGAATTTCCATCAATTCATTCTGTTGCGAATCAAGAGATTCTTAAACCATTCAATGAATATGTAAAACTCATTTCACATTTGACACATAAAACGGTTTGCTTTAAAGCATAGAAATGGGAAACGGCCACCGCTACTGAGGTACATTTTAATATAATATATTGGTAACACTTTACATTAAAGTTTCCATTTGTTAACATTGGTTCATGACATGGATTTTATTTATCATTTTAACATGTTCTTTGAGGTTCACTAAATGTTTTTTGCACAAAACAACAAGTATAAATGTTGAAATAATGTTCTTCATTCTTACCCTCAGTCTAAAGTTATCTGTTTTTAAGGGGCGGCTCTGACTTGTCAGTAAACGGCCTCTGTTCTGATTGGCTAATGTCGTTGCGTAGTACTAATGTCGTTAAAATAGTACAAACCGTTATCGATTCGTATATCCCAAGAATCGATTACTCTAGCCTGTTTACAGCTGATGAATGAACACAATGATGTTGTTCACCTGTCATTCATTGAATTGCAATAAGCTTTGTTACTTTTGATAAGAAACAAAGTCTCAGATTTCAAATTCTGTCCGTCCTTATTATGAATTTCAAACAAGAAATACCGTTTTGGCGCTCTTTAGCGTGGTGACGGATCACGTGGGGCGCCTCAGATCAAGTGAAGCACGTTTCCACCTACGTCTCCGCCATTTTGTTTTCACAAGCGAAAATGGTGTACTAGTTCTAAGGCCCTGGCATAAGTTTGAGCAAAGCATGCTAACTGTTCTGTCGTTGGCTGCACAGACGAGCACTGGACACTGTTTAGAGTCTCATTAGCTTGGACAGCCTGTGAGTTGATCCTGGAAAGCTCAGGTATGCTGAGCTATAATTTGGAAAAAATATTAGACAAGTCACAGCATTTTATAGCAATCGTAAACATTAGCCTGGTGTGGATGTCTCTGTTTGGCCAACAGGAATGTTATGTATAGTGAGCGTCCATACGTGTTTTGCAGAAAAGATGAACATGACGACACATGCTAGTCGATGAGTTGATCAACTCCACAGCAACTACATCAATTTATCCACTAACTGTTCAGAAACGTCTAAAAGTTGGAACTTCTTCCTGAGTCTCTCCATCAGTGTCGACTCCGGTTTGAACAATGTAAGGATGAACACCGTTACTGAAAATCCTCATTTTGAGATTCTCCAGCTTTGTTGTTGTTGAGTTGTTAAAGCTTCGCCCTTTTCTGGAAAGGGGGCCGAGAGCAGCAGCTCATTTGCATTTAAAGGGACACACACAAAAACGCGTTTTTGCTCACACCCAAATATGGGCAAATTTGACAAGCTCTAATAAATGATCTGTGAGGGATTTTGAGCTGAAACTTCAGACACATTCTGGAGACACCAGAGACTGATATTACATCTTGTGAAAAGCGGCGTAATAGGTGAGGAGGACGTCTTAAGATACTTGAAGGATTTTTATTTGAATGTCAAAAGATCAAGGCAAATTTGATTTCTCATCTCAAGACCCCTTTAACTACATTTGTTAACATGAGCTAACATAAAAAAAAATAGTTCTAAAGCATTAATTAATCTCAGTTAATGTTAATTTCAACATTTACAAATACAATATTAAAATCAAAAGTTGTATCCGTTAATATTATGTAATGGACCTGAGCTCACATAAACTAACCATGAACAGATGTGCTTAATTATTGCTCATTGTTAATATTAGCGCATCAACTAATGGTAATTACTGCGACCTAGTTGTAAAGTGTTACTAATATATTATATTTTAAGGAATAATGTTAGCGTCGAGTCTGTAAAATGAAACGCTGACAAATCCAAATCATTGTTCTTTTCGATTTTTTTTTTTCATAATGTTTTTTTTTTTTTGTGCAGCTACAAAGGAACATCTTGGCATCGAACCCTCGGGTGACCCGTTTCCACATTAACTGGGAAGCGACTGTGGACAAAATGGAAGATTCAGAGAATGTAGATCCCGCCCCCAACACCATGCTCCCGCCCACCTCCATGCCCGGCAAAGCCCCGCCCCTTGGACTCATGCCTGACAACTCCATGGACTGCTTATAGAACTTACAACAACAACAACAACCTCATACATAAAGTAATAAATGTATTATGTTGTATTTATAAACCTACATGTTCTCACGGTTGTGATAGGACACACATACGCACTCTTCTCCATCCTCTGGCACTTCTTCTCGCTCTGATGCCACAGCTGGAGCAGTCAGGGACTTCGCAGGCCTCTTCTTGCACTCCCTGTCCTGAACACCAGGGGGCAGAACCTGCAGCACCAGCAGACACGGACTGTTTTCTTCTGTTTTCCTGTGGTGCGCATCACTAGTGAAAACGTTCAGGTCATCAAAACATGTTCGAGTCACATTTCTCTGCCTAATTACAGAAATTAGAAAATATATTTAGCTTAAATGCAATGAAGCATTTTTAGACAAATAATTCCCTCATGTTGTCTTTATCATAATGGTAAAACAAGCTCATTTTCATTAATGCAACACAAATGATTATAATAAAAATAATAGAGTATTTTTTATTGATAATAACTAGTGCAAACTGTGAGGTATTTATACATCATGGTAGTGTTGATACCTTAATGAGAACTGGAATAACATCTGTAAGCTTTATTTTCTTAATTCTGGGGTGAAATGTGACCGTGTTTTGGTGAGGTTCACGCTGTGGTGCGTTACGGTCAGAAATCAGCAGCTCTTCTGGGAGTGTTTAGCTCCGATATGTTTGATATTCGGAACCGTCACAATTCCAACTCTTTCTGTTTTGTTGGGGTGTGAGATTAGTTAGTGTTTTGTTATTCTGGTTTTATGAATGCCTGGTTTATATCGGTACTTTTGTTGCCTTTTTTTTTCTTCCCGTGTGTTGAAAAAAGTCTCCGATTGAATAAATATTAACTTTTGTCTTTGTAAAGCTGTCTTTGGTTTTCACTCCGTCCTCTCGCTCTTTTACACAGACACACCCTGTGTGTGTCTTTTTATGATGTTGCTAAGCAACAGCTATTAGAGATGGCACTTTGGGCTGCTCCACCTTTGATCCACACATCACATCAGACAACTACTCTTCCTTTCATCCCTCCATCACTCCCTCTGCTCTCGTCCCATAGTTTCATTTTCCTCCCCTCTATTCTCTCCTCTGATCTGGGTCTGTGGAAATATGCAGACCGTGGGTCAGAGGGGCGACGGACGGACACACTGGGATCTCGTGTGCTGTGAAAGAAACATCAAAACGTACATTCAGGAATGAATATTTACCACACATGAGCAGAGGCTTATAAAGTTAAATAAAATACTACATTTTTAACTAGTGGAGTCTTTGCTTTATGTTTAAAGAATTGACAGGATGACAACAACAATCTCAGTGGTTCGATCAAACAGACGATCTCCTGCAGCTCAAACTGCTCCAGAAGTTGCAGCTGGTTCTGATAGAAAGGTGTCAGAACTCACAGAGCATCAGTTTGTTTCATATGGAGCTGCAGACGAGACCAGAGGGTGTCCATGATGACCCCTGTCCACCGCCGAAAGAGCCAACAGTGGGACGTGAGCGTCAGAACTGGACCACATGAAAGAAGGTGGCCTGGTCTGATGAATCACGTTTTCTTTTACATTGTGCGCACACACACACACCGGTTCCCATAGGCGTAATGATTTTTATTCTGTACAAACTACATTCTCTCTCCCTACTCAAACTCTGCATTTATATATTTTTAATAAAACATTGTTTCGTATGTTTTTAAAGCTATTTTAAATATGAGGACTCATGAAATGTCCTCATAAAACATGTGTACGTCATAATACCAGTGTAATACCCATGTCATTATACACATTTGTGTCCTCATAAATCATGAAAATAAGCACACACACACGCACTCATATATTTTTAAAGTTTTAGCAATTTTGTTGTGTTTTGTAGTTTTTTTTTGTATTTTCTTCTAAATAGGTCTGTATAGATTTTTTTTCAGTTGAGTTATTTTAGTACATCAATTTAAACTAAAAAAAAAAAAAAAAAAAAAAAAAAGGGAAAAACCACCCGCCATTTGTTAAAAGAGTTGAATTGGAGGTTGGAGATTTAGCGGCTCCTTTCAAACTGTGCCACTCCCACACCATACAAGCAACTTTTCTCTATTTATGGATATGCGGAGACACGCACGGGCAAGTGACGTATGCATGCGATTTCCCGCGAAAACCATCCCGACAGGTCAAAAATAAATTTTTTTAAAAATTTAAATTTTGTTAATTTTGAATAATAAAATAAAAAAATAAAAAACAGGCCAATTCCTTGACGTGTATATTTTTTAAACATATTTTAAACGGTTTTTGCTTCATAATAACCCTTCACCGTCGTTTATACGCAGTGAAATAATGCTTTCATATTTAGTGTTTTTGCATTTTAGCTGATTTTTTTTAATTTCCGTGTTTTATATTTGTTTTACAGTTCAAATTTCCCGGACCTAAACGTAACTAAGTCATAAAATATTTTGGATCCTTATGATCCGTCTCCAGGATTGCAACACTAGAAATGTTCAATATTATATTATTTTATAAGTGAAAGTTTAATCCACTCAATAACACCATTCCCGTTTCGATATCGACTGATCACAACTCCTAACGGCTCCATCGGTGTCAATCACTCCACACATCTGTCCGTCTTCCTCGTCTGGCCAATGGGGAGAGGCGGGGGGCGGGCTCAGTCCGGGGGCGGAGTCTGTCGATGGCCACGGGAAGCGCAGCTGCATGAACGATCTCGCCGAACCTGCATCCGTGTTTTTCAGCCGCGATTTCCCCCCCTGCGAACGCCGCTCACGGAACACCCCCGCGGGGAGGCGAGAGAGAGGACTGCGGGGCCGCGGAGGTGCGGCGGAGAGCCAGGCCAGGAAAGGACGCCCGAGTCCGGTTTGATGCTGGCGGCCCGTCCGCCCTTTAAACACGGATGCTGCTGCCGCTGCTGCGCTCATAAGGGATCGCCGTTCATCCGAGAAGAGGTCGGACGCGCCAACGTCCCCTATTTTCACATTCAAAGCCGATCGGCAGACGTCAATCGCACGCACGGACCGCGAGAGCCGAGGCGCGACAGGCGCGGCAGCATCCCTCCCTACCTGCGGCTCTCCAGCGCCTGACAGGCCCAGAGTCATGGGCAACACGCCGGCCGCCAAACGGGGCAACGAGATGGAAAGCGGTGGGTGTCTTTAATGCTTCCCAATCGTTCTGTTTAGTCATCATCATCATCATCGATCATGGCGATCGGATGCTCATCAAGCCTCGGGAATATGCTCGTGCATGTGCGAGGCTTCAGCACAGATGATGCTGATGCTGTCATGGCGATTGCAGGCTCAAACAGTGTGTGTTGATGCTTTAATAAGAGCTTCGTTTAGGGCTTGTGTGTGTGTGTGTTTATGCTGCATCCTGTATATATTATGTCAAGGATGTTTATCTCATAGAAAAGGGTCTATGGATGTGTATTTGATGGGTCCAGATGTGTAGAAAACAGTTAATATTATGAACCAGATATAAAAGTTGAACAATTTGACATTGAATACAACCATATTAATTGACCACGATGGTCCTACTGGTGCCTAACTGGTGTTAAATGCTTAACCCTGGGTTATTCGTGTTGCACACTGTTCACACTAACCCTGGTTTAATAATGTCACACGTTACAGACGTGAAACCCATCATCGATGGCACGTTACGTCGATTGAACGTGTTGCAATCATTTTTAACGGGTCTTTCTCTTCTGGAAAACCAATCAGAATGATCTGTTTTTGTCCATATAAATGAAATGATCAAATCGTGGCTCACAGCTGAGACGAAACCCACTATTAAATATGCGATAAGTCCTTCAAGATGTCCCACCCAAACCTTCCTGTTTCAACATGTCAAAACAGGAACAAAAACTGCTCACGGTCTCTAACCGTTTCCCTCGACGCTGAGTTTCTGTGACTGTACAAAGTGAATGAATATTTTCGAGGCAGGAACTCTGTTATGATCGGTTTGTCTGTTGCGAACCCATACCTTTAGTAGTGCAAAATCGGTGCTAAGTTACTTAACCCGGGGATAAAAGTGGCCTTAACCTGGGGTTAGAAAGAGCAGCTTACTTGTGTAAAGCGATATACTATATAGCAAATCTCAACTAAGTGCAAAATGTAAACTATATTGATTCTGTAAGACTTGAAGATATTATTAATGCCCTGATTTTCTGTAAACCTGCTTTGAAGCGACGAGCATCGTGGAAAGCGCTCTACAAATACATTTGACTTTGACGTCATTTAAAGGATTAGTTCACTTCAGAATTAAAATTTACAATAAGGTTCATTAGTTACACATTAGTTAATGTATTAACTAACATGAACTAACCGTGAGCAATACGTTTGTTACATTATTTATTCATCTTTGTTTAACGTTAGTTAGTGAAAATGCAGCTGTTCATTGTTTGTTCGCGTTAGTTCACTGTGCATTAACTCATGTTCACAAGTATTAGTAAATGTTGAAAATGTATTAGTTACAACCTTGTTGTAAAGTGTTAACAAATTTCCTGATCGTTTACTCACCCCCGTGTCATCCAAGATGTTTTTCTTTCTTCAGTCGATAAGAAATGAAGGTTTTTGAGGAAAACATTCCAGGATTTTTCTCCATATAGTGGACTTCAATGGGGTTCAACGGGTCCAAATGTCAGTTTCAGTGCAGCTTCAAAGACTCTACATGATCCAGACGAGGAATAAGAGTCTGATCTAGAGAAACCATTGGCCAAAAAAAAAAAAATAATAATAATATATATATATATATATATACTTTTTAACCGTAAGTGCTTGTGATGCGCCACAGATGAAATTAATCACATTGGAAAGTACTGATTCAGATTCTACAAAGCGACCGTGCAAAGACTAAGTTAAACAGCCTTCACAAAAACAGGTAAAACTACGATGTCGCATCATTTTGAAGTTGGAGGAGAAAATGAGAGGAAGTTTTTCGCCCTGCCACGGTACTTCAGCTTACGTCACACGTGACCTTTCCAACGTGATGACGTGATGTGTGGCGCATCACAGAGCAGTGCAAGACGAGCATTTGTGCTTAAAAAGTATATAATTATTATTTTTTTTTTTTTATAAAATGGCCGATTGTTTCTCTAGATCAGGCTCTTGTTCCTCGTCTGGGATCATGTAGATCCTTTGAAGCTGCACAGAAACTGACATTGGGTTTTAACACACAGGGACTTTAGACGGGTCTTTCCCCCCTGGCCTGCGAAATCTCTTGAAATTTGTCTTTCCTTTCGCTTGTGGGAAAATCTGCGGGATGGATTTTAAAACGGTGAAAGCTTTAATGGAGCTCAGATGCTGCGCTCTTATTGGAAGCTGAACTCACATGTAGAAGTGATTTTAGCTTGTTATCCCGTTTAACCCTCTGATCGTATTCAATACATCATGGCTTATTTGTTATAGTGAGAATATGAAGCTCATACTCAAGAAAAAAACACCAAATTGAGCAAAACTAAGCAATTTGGTGCAGTTACTGATATTTATATGTCCAAAACGTACAATGAAATTCTGTTGAAATAGCTTATAATGTAAATCAGTGTCATTTTTAACAGTATAACAGACTACTTGCATAAAATGCATGTAGATATCAGTTAATATATCTCCCAATCATATGATTTATTAAGATATTTGAATATTAGTTTTATGATCAAAGCTCTGTTGTTATTAAAACATATAATGCGATGCAGTACAATTATTGGGAGATGAAAGTTCAACTCTAATTTTAACAAACCTAAGCTGCTTCAGTCCAGTAATTGTTCATCTTGAAATATTAATAACAATATAAAAGATATCTTTATATTTACGTAATAAAAATCATTAAAAGATTTCACAGCAAAATGACATGTGTGTCGCAACCTTTACAATTATACTAAACGGCCTTTTACTTGCCAAAAAATAGTCCGATGACAGAAGGAATGTCGCAGGTCGTGTGCAACAGGTTTTTCAGCAAAGTTTTGATCATGTTGATCAGCGTTATGTATTTTCTGTGTCTTCCCACAGTCAAAGAGTTTCTGGCCTTCGCCAAAGAAGATTTCCTCAGGAAATGGGAGAGTCCTGCACAGGTATGAGAATGAATTCATGGTCGCTGGTGTTTGTTGTGGCCATTTGAACAAACCCAGAAGATCATTCACTCCTTTGACTTGAGCAATTGAATCAATTGCTTTGCAAAATTCACTGTAAGTTGGCGGATTCACTGTTTCAGTGCGTTCAAAACGCTGGTGACGCCTGCTGGTCAAAACTGTGTAAATGCAATAAACAAACTCAAACATGCATAAAAAAACCAATTGCAAGTGTTTTATTGGAAGTTTATATATTAAATGCAATTAACAAATCATCTAATACCATTAAATATGAAGTGTCTACGAAGTATAATATGTTATTTTATTCATCTGGGGCATATTTTGTTTGTTTTATGGAGAGCGTGGTTCAGGAGGCCCATTGGGTTCTGCAACACTTCCTTAGTATTATACAAATGTGTCATTAAAATATATAAAACTGATCTGAGATCAGGTAAAACCATATAGACACTAGTTCATGGGTTCAGAGATCATCGTCTCATAGCGGTCTCTTTTGTCCACTTTTGACCACTTCTGTCGTGATTTCTTCTAGGGGAGGGTGTAAATGGATGGATTTTTTCAGATCTAATGGACAATTTACATGTGAACGTTAAAGGAGACGATGTAAAAACATCTGCTTTCTGCTCTGACAGTCGCAAGACGAGTGTGTGTTAGAAATCAGGAATGGTGAATGGTTTCACCTTCAAACCAAACTTAGGTCTTCAGCCGACAAAAGCCTGGTTTCTACCGAAATTACTCTGAACAATTTTTCCCAGGAGCTTTTTTCCCCTATGACCTGTTGCATTTCCATAGCGGTCTAAATTACCGCGATGAAGTCCGGTGACGTAGGACTGCGTGCAACTTTGCAGTTCCTGCTGGATTTCATCCTCCACGTAGATTAATAAAGCTTGAACCTCGTCGTCGACTAATTTGTCATATTTTTTAACTCGTTGTTGATTCGAATAGCAAACAACTCTTGCTGCGCGCATCCGCAACAGACTTTTGAAAATGGTGGTTGAAATAAAATGTTGCGTGGAGTCAACCAATCAAAATGCTGCATGAACTCAACCAATCAGCACGTTCAGCGCCCAAGTCCCACCTCCGAAAGATCCTGAACTCTGAAAAAGTACTACCTCGTGAGCAGGGACTTTCTGCGAGGGAAATATTTACCCAGAACTTCATTTAGATCCTAGTTCCTGTGGTCGAAACACTGAGTTCTACCCCAAAGTCACTAGTTCCTGGAGTAGAAACGCGGCTAAAGTTTAAATCCCGCCTGGTTAGCGCGCTTCCCATAATGTTTACACGTTAGATCAGTAGGTGGAGAGTAGCCAGTCTTTTTTGGCTGTTCGACCTCTAAGAAATCAATCTGGTCGAATGTGTTTTTGACTACCTCTGGAAGTGGTCGAAAGTGGACAAGCTCAAATGGTTTTAGACCTTGTTTATACCTGTATTTAACAATATCCACTTGTGATCCGATCGAACAAAACGTACTATGTGTAAACAGGGCCATAAAGTTGGCATGAAGCAGAAGCTACGATTGACTTTTCCTATTGTGACGAATATATAACGACTTCTCAAATAAGAACAAATGCAGGGCGGGGCTTGATTTTGTCCATGGGATATTGATTGTATGGTTGTGGTTTGCTATTGGTGGATCTCATGTGAGTGACAGGTTGCCCCGCCCTCTTCATCAGCGAAGAGAAGAGATGTCGCTTCAAGAGGGAGGGGGAGTTATTCTGATTGTGAGTTAAGCATGTAAATGTGAATCATGTGTTTTCTGTTTATAACTGAGACAGTCATTCTGAAAGATAGAAAACATGGAGGGAATAAACGGTATTTACATGTCGATATCATTATCATAATTTGAAACAAGGTATAAAAACTGCCTATTGGCAGATATCATTCTTATTAATCGTGTATCGGCACGGAAATGTTGTATTGTGCTACTAGAAACTGCGTGGCAACATGCTGAAAAAAACCTAGGGCTGTCACTAACGATTAATCGAGTAATTGGACGATTTTTTTGACAATTAATCGATTCATTGGTCGATATTTGAACAATTAATCGAGTGATTTGACGGTATTTTGGCGATTAATCGAGTAATGGATGATATTTTTGTTGATCAATGGAGTAATTGGACAATATTTCGACGGTTAATCGAGTAATTGGTTGCTATTTTGACGATTAATTGGGGAATTTGGTCGGTAGTTTGGCGATTAATCGAGTGATTGGTCGCCATTTGACAATTAATCGAGTAATTGGCCGATATTTTTGACGATTAATCGAGTAATTGGACGTTGTTTTTTTGACGATTAATCAATTCAGTGGTCGATATCTTGACGGTTAATCGAGTGATTGGTCGATATCTTGACGGTTAATCGAGTGATTGGACAGTATTTTGACGATTAATCGAGTAATGGACGATATTTTGACGGTTAATCGAGTAATTGGTTGCTAGTTCGGCGATTATTTGAGCAATTGGTCGCCATTTGACGATTAATCGAGTAATTGGACGATATTTTGACGATTAATCGAGTAAGCAATTTTTTTTGTGGTAATAAAAATAGAAAATGCATTATGTATTATAGCAAATCCCTCCAGAGGGCGCCAACGGCCTAGTGATAGCTGTTGTAATGCAGCAGATCAAATCCTTAAAATTGCCCAAATGTTTACTTAATCTTTAATATTTGGCCACTTCTTTATGACAGAAATGCTACAGCCAATGTAATTTCTTGAACAAGAACATCAAAATATGCAAACTCAGAGCGAGGGTTCAGACTTTTATTTTGAAATCACAACGAACCGCTCGCATATTTAGAAACATATGTATTCTCCTGTGTTTGCTTAGGTTATGAGCAATTTACGTTACAAATCTGATACATTGTGTTCGCAGATGAACGTTATAAGCCACCCAAACTCACAGGCAATGGAGGAAAAATCGAGTTGAATCGAGGAATCGTGACAGCCCTACTCAGATCTCCTTAGAAAGAAGAGAAAATGTAGTTGCGTGTTTTAATCTTCCGTCTGTCCCGCAGAACACAGCCTGTCTGGAGGACTTCGACCGGTTGAAAACTCTGGGCACTGGCTCGTTCGGTCGCGTGATGCTGGTCAGACACCGAGAGACCGGCCAGCACTACGCCATGAAGATCCTTAACAAACAGAAGGTGGGCGGGGCTAGACGCACACGCCATGACATCGCAGTTAGTCGTGATGGATGCGTTCCGTAACACTGTTTCTCTTCAGGTGGTGAAGCTGAAGCAGATCGAACACACTCTAAATGAGAAGAGGATACTGCAGGCCGTCAGCTTCCCCTTCTTAGTGCGCCTGGAATACTCCTTCAAGGTGAATACCGCTCAGAACAGGAATAGCTGGATGATGGCGCGCGTAACCGACATGTTTGTCTGCGTGTGTTTGTTGCAGGACAACACTAATCTCTACATGGTGATGCAGTACGTTCAGGGAGGGGAGATGTTTTCACACCTGCGTAGAATCGGCAGATTCAGGTGAATATATTTACATTCTTGATGTGCTTTATTAGTCCCTGAGGGGAAAATGCAGAGCGCAGCAACACGACGTGCACAAAAACACAACTATACATGCCTCCAGTTTGAGCCCAGCTGTGACGTATTTGCTTCGGATTTACGTTTACTATCATGATCACTTTAAAAAATACAAAAAGTAGAGCCATTTTTAAATAAATTGTCTTTTTTCTCTGTATTCCCCTACTCTATTTTGTTCTGTAATGTTGTATTTTTGCAAATAAACGTGCTATAAATCAAATGTTTGGACACATCCACTCTCATTCTGACTATTTTCAATCATCAAAACCATGAAATGAAAATACGAGAATGATGTTGTGAATTAAACGAAAACTGTAATCTAGATTCCAGCTATTTTACACCGTGATAAAGGAGTTCACGTGCATGACTTGGTGCTTTTCCGTCACTATCTGAGTCAATTCATTCTTAAAAATCACAGTTGTCAGGCATTTAAAGGGATAGTTCACCCAAAAATGAATATTATCCCAAGATTTTCTCACCCTCAAGCCATCCTAGGTGAATATGACCATCTTCTTTCAGCCAAACACAATCATTATCGTAGTTATATTTAATAATAATATTCTGGCTCTTTCAAGCTTCATAATGGGAGTGAATAGCAACCGAGATTTTGAAGCCCAAAAAAGCGCGTCCATCCATCATAAAAAGTAATCCATACGGCTTCATAAAGGCCTTCTGAAGTGAAGTGATGCATTTTTGTGATAAAAATATCCACATTTATAACTTTTTTGACTATAATCACTAGCTTCCTGTGACGTCAATCCGCGCGTTCTGGTCAAGTTCTGGTGTATGACGCAGGATGTAGGAGTAGCGTAAGCTTATACGCCTTTTGCAGTTCAAATAGGGACATTTCTCTTTAAAATTTCTTGTTTTATTCTTCTAATTCGTGACCGGTGTTCTGCGTTCATCAATACGTCACGTGTCGGCTCAAAGTTCACTCTTCCGCTGGCATTGACTCGTGTACAGAAGCCAGTTAGTCCAGTCATTGTTTCACTTCAGAAGGCCTTTATCAACCCGTACGTATTATATTGGTGATGCATGTGCTTTTATTGGGCTTCAAAATGTCGGGCACTATTCAATCCTGTTATAAAGCTGGACAGAGCAAGCGTGTTTTTTAATATAACTGATTGTGTTCGTCCGAAAGAAGAAAGTCATACACACCTAAGATGGGTGAGTAAATTATGGAATAATTTTCATTTTGGAGTGAACTATCAGTTTAAATCTGTGTAAACTTCTGACTGCAAATCACGTCATGTTTGTATTCGTTTTGACAGATTGAATCTTGTTTGTTGCATGCGTGTAAATGACAAAAACGAAATCAAAAGAGATGACTTTTCTCTGTTTTTGGCCTCTTTAAAATCTGATTCCAAATGCAAAATCTGATCAATCTGATAAAGGTGATTGGCATCGATGGTTCCATGAAGAATCTTGAACATTCATAGAACATTTCCATCGCACAAAACTTCTAAATACTGAAAAATGATTCTTTAGAATGTCTGCAGATTGTCTGCTTTGTTCCGAAACAGGGACTTAATTTGTTACAATGTTGCATTTTCTTCTCGGTTCAATTCTTTTTCTCAAGACAACATTTGAAAGTGTACCAAACTGTGTTCATGCCACGTCATGTGAGTAAAACTGTCCTCTTATTGGTCAGAGTTTCTCGCTCCGTGAATAACTTATCCGAATGTGGCCTTCCTGCTCTGACTGATAAACTACATACATTTAATTACATTTAAAATTATATCTATGCAATTAGAGCGGGAATCGAGGCTTCGCCGGAACCACATTCTTGCAATGCTCGGAGAAAAAATCGATTACACAACGTTTTAAGATCTCTTTGTTTCTCCACCAGAATCAAACACTCTTTTTATATAGCACATTTCCCGTTATGAATTATGAAACCGCTTTCTCACCTCAACCGAACCTGTCCATTGGGCTGAAACCTCCTTGTTCAGGCGATCTCGTCCGTGTTCATATATACCGAAACAAACCAAACTAAGGGAGGAAACACACCAGGTTTTGACACTCCAAACAAGCCAGGTGTGAAAACAAGGTTCTTTGAGGAACCAAAACTTGTTCCTCTGTGACATTTCTGCAAAAAACTTTTATTTTAACGTTAAATCTTTCAGCATGTGGAGCAATTTAACTGATATGCATGTTTTTAATCCACATAAATGTCAACATAATTATACAACAGTTTGTCAACAATAGGCACATAACAGACGCTGCCGCAATCTGCATATTTGTGCTTGTTTTCTTTGGCTTTAACTCATGTTTGTCTAGCTAAATATAGAGGATAACAGGGTTTAAAGAACCAAAAACTGACTTCCAGGTCACCGTAGTGAAATCCTGTGCTAATGCGAGGCTGTGGTTTCATCTCAGCTGAGTTAAAACGCTTCATATCTTTTTGTCGGGATACTAAAATGAACCACTTAGCAGCATCAACTTTACGACTGCATCTAAAAACAACAACAACGCATTATTTTTGAAGCTTCACTGTTGCTTTCAAACCTCACAAACTTCTTTTGGGACAAAAATGTGCTTGTGCTTTTTCTATACAGTAAACTTTTGTAGAAAATACACTGAGGTTTTGTTATTACAGATGCCTTCATCTCTTCATTTCTCTCTGTCTTTCTCTTCTGCAGTGAACCCCATGCACGCTTTTATGCTTCACAAATAGTTTTGACCTTTGAATATCTGCATGCCCTTGACCTGATCTACAGAGACCTTAAACCAGAGAACCTCCTCATCGATCAGCAGGGCTATATCCAGGTAATAAACACAAGAGTTACATTCACATTAAAGATGCGCACATATTTATTGCTCAGTAAATGAACAGTCCAATATGACTATGACAAGTTAAAGGGACAGTTCACTCCAAAATAAAAATTCTGTCATCATTTTGTCACCCTCATGTGAGAAAGAATGTTGCTATTCAAAAGAAGATATTTGTTGGTAACCAAAGAACTGATGGACCCCATTGACTACCATAGTAGGAAAAAAAATACTATGGTAGTCAATGGGGTCCATCATCTGTTTGATTACCAACATTCTTCAAAATGTCTTCTTTTGTGTTCAGCAGAAGAAAGAAACTTGTACAGGTTCGGAAAAACATGAGGGTTATTGAGATAAAAACCATGAAAACCATGGGATGAGCGGAAAAATTGTACACCTTAAAGGGACAGTTCACCCAAAATAAAAACTCTGTCATCATTTTGTCACCCTCATGTGAGAAAGAATGTTGCTATTCAAAAGAAGATATTTGTTGGTGACCAAAGAACTGATGGACCCCATTGACTACCATAGCAGGGAAAAAAAATACTATGGTAGTCAATGGGGTCCATCATCTGTTTGATTACCAACATTCTTCAAAATGTCTTCTTTTGTGTTCAACAGAAGAAAGAAACTCGTACAGGTTTGGAAAAACATGAGGGTTATTAAGATATGACAGAATTTTTATTTTTTGGGTGAACTTTCCCTTTAAGGTGCACAATTTTTCCGCTCATCCCATGGTTTTCATGTGATGTTTGAACTTCTATCATTACTGAGTAAAGCAAATACCAACATTTGTGATCTACTTCACATTAATATTCATCATTATGCATTTTATTTTCTCTGTAAAGGTTAACTTTTAAATTCATGCAATGTTTTGCCGATAATTATTACATATTCGGGTCTTTGCGACCCAGATCTATATTTAACACTGATGGCTCTCCAGCTGCCGCAATAGTATTTAACTGTCTTGATGTTTTAATAGCAATTACAAAAGAATAAAATAAAGCATATTTTGTTGGCTTTTGGAAATCATGGATCTCAAACATATTCTCAAAACTATAGTTTTCAGTGTGTCTGAAACCATCATTCACACCATCATTGTGTTTCAGACATTGCCATCTAGAGGAATAAAGGTGAATTACACATGAGTCATGAGAGAAAAATATATCATTATGAAATAGACATTCTTTTATAATTGTATTTTTTGTTCTAAATCTTGTTTATAATGAATAGATCGAGGAATACTAAGAAGATTGATGTCTAACTTTAAAAACATAAATGAGGGTGAGGGTGTAAATGACGTCCCGGGTCACTAAAGACCTGAGGCGTGCGTTTAAGGGTTAAAATAGTGCCATTTGCAAAATATTTTATGATCTCATCAAGGTATAAATCGAGCACAAATCATGACAAATGTTGTGTGACATGATTAGAAACATTGTAGCTTCATAAAGTCATTTAATATGATATAATATGTAGTTATTATGTGAAATGAATATTATATATAGTCTGAATTAGAATTAATAGCTAATTAATTCGCATATAAGCAGATAATAATGTCAGCATATGTGACATTAAATGTGTTTTAAACAAATATTTAATTTGTAAAATGTTGATCTGTGTCAAGTATAAAGTCAAGAACAAATTCTGACAAATAAATAACGTAATATTTACCTAGAATCTGGAATTAACATGAAGCGCTTTGGACTTCCAGTCTTAAATTTCTTAATTAGCATGATTAATAATGTAATTAGTGATATTTATCGTTACTGCATGGAGCAAATGTCAGTATTTTTTTCACAGTAACACTGTAATAATTTATGTCAAGGACACATTATGACAAATGAACAGAAGCATCTCAAATTCACTGCTATTTTGCTTTAACCCAAATAGTCGGGTTACAAAAACTCATACGTGGGTGTGAATGAAGCCAAAAAGTGCGTCTGATGTGTGAGATCTGTGCTTTCAATCACATTACTGCCCCCTCATGGCTGATCCGAGACTGACATCACTGAAGTTTCTCTCATGTACGGAGCATAAATCACAGCGTCAGCTTTGTTTCAGGTGACGGACTTCGGTTTCGCGAAGCGGGTGAAGGGCCGCACGTGGACATTGTGCGGGACCCCGGAGTATCTGGCCCCAGAGATCATCCTCAGCAAGGTGAAGAGACGGAGACACAACCACAGCGCTCACATTACCGTTTATTTACAGTACGGGCTGTTGAATGCTTGAATCTGATTGGCTGACGAACGTTCTAAGCTGGGATCATTTTCAGGGAAACGCACGGATGAAGTAGTTCTCTGCAGGTCTTGACCGCATTATCACTTCGCCAGATGATTTCAGTTATTTCAAAAGAAACAAAAGACACAACGACACTGACCGAGCAAATATATATAGTAAACAATAGGATAAAGGCGGCAAATTATTCCCATGTTTGTTCCAAAATTTCGTTTTATGTACGGAAAGTTGTGTTTCTCCCACTCAAATGCGCACACACACACACACACACACGAGGTACGGACACACACTCGCACCGAAACGATTTTATCAGTGAAATAGTGTGCATTATTTTCTAACAATTCAACGTCCCGTCGTCAATTATTCCTTGCATAACTACTAGTCAAAAGTTTGGAATGATTTCTATTTTTAATGTTTTCGAAAGAGTCTCTTCTGCTCATCAGGGCTGTATTTATTTCATCAAAAATACTGTCAAATTATTACAGTTCAAAATAACTTGAATATATAGTAATAAATAATTTATATCCAGTGATCAAAGCTGTATTTTACAGCATCATTCCTCCAGTCTTCAGAGTCACATGATCCTTCAGGAATCATTCTGATTGGCTGATTTGATGCTCAAGAAACATTGATGATTATTATCAGTGTTGAAAACAGTTGTGCTGCTTCATATTTTTGTGGAAATCGTGATATATTTTCTTCAGGAAGTTCAATAGAACAGCGTTTATTTGAAATAGAAATATTTTAGATATTTAGATCTGAAAAAGTTTGGAAAAATATTTGCGTTTCCAAACTATTTCCCCTATTCAGTTTTCTATAAAATATAAAATAAATGCATCATACGCTGATGTTTCACGCTAAACGTTCAGTGATTGTCAAACACGACTTAATAAATTCAAGGCACGCGTTTTCACCTGTTTCTTTACCATAAGAGTGTCTCATGAAGTTTCCTAAATGAATGTGTTTGTGCCACTCGAACCTGCATTCAGATCATCTAAATCTGATCGTGAAACACATTTACAGTATGGATCAGTGTCAGAGCTGAATATGTGTGTGTGGTTTTACAGCATTTTACGCTTCTTCTCATCATATAACCGCATGTTTTCACTTATGCTAAACTTTTTTGCAGTGATTGTTCTATATATACCAAATTATATTGCAATTACAGCCACCACCTATTGTTCTTATGTGCTGCCGCTGGATTATTTGCCTCATATTATCATGTGCTATTCATTACGGTTATCGCAATATATATTGTCACATCCTGAATTAACGCGATATCGATATTTTATGTTTTGAATATCACGGTCAATATATCGCGGTATATCGCGACACCCCTTATTGCAATATATAAATACGGTCTGAAAAATATGCAGAGAGATTTGGAAACGTGTTTTTGTAAACTGAAAATGTGTAGGAACACTGGATATTGCTGTGTAGTGCTGCAACGACACAACGATTACGTCGACTACGAAAATACGTCGACGTGCAGGAAATGCGTCTCACTGTTTACATTCATCTCGCGTAATGACGGCTTCTGCTGCTGGGAACGGAGAAAGTTCCATTCTGTCACAAAAACCAAGACCACGATTATCAAAAGTATGGGAATACTTTAAACAGAGGCCAAATAAAATGGTCCTTTGTTCCCTTTGTAGAACCGAAATGGCGTACCACCTATGGAACTGGATCTCTGACAAATTTTTGCGCGCGCAAGATCATATTTTGAGCGTGCAAAAGGGCATTTCGAGTTGAGGAGAAAATCTTCGTCTCGCAAATAAGAAAATATTTCGAGCGAACGAAAATCAGTTTTGCATTTCAAAGAAGTTTATTTGGATGTGCGCGGAAGTTCTCTTTCACACGTGCAAGGTTTCAGTTCGCTAAGCTAAGCGCCGACCGCTCGCCTGCTCAGCACAAACCAGTGTTACAATGTGCCAAAATTCCAGCCAATCAGAGATGAGGCTGGCTTGACAACCAATCACAAGACTCCCTGCATTACTGACAGCGCAAGAGGAAAAACACATGGTTCAGGAGACGTTTGTTCAATGGCTTGAACACTATCAAAGTTCCTTTAAGACTGTATAGAAAGTCTTTGACACTCTTCATGTTAAAGTTCAAATGTCTGTCACTGGACGAGCACACATGAGTGGCTTATTTTTAATCAAAATCAAATCGTATTATTACATAATGGAGTGTCCCAGTGTTTCTACACCTCAATGAACTGCTAAATTAGTTCTAACTTCTTACATAAAAAAGATCACTAGATTAATAGGAAAAAACGTAATAAAAATAATCGTTAGAGTAGTCGACTAATCGGAAATAAATAAATAATCGTTCGAGTCGTCGACTAATCGGGGGAAGAAAAAAAATCGTTAGAGTCGTCGACTAATCGAAAAAAATAATCGTTAGATTAGTCGATAGAAAAAAATAATCGTTAGTTGCAGCTCTATTGCTCTCTCTCTCTATATATATATATATAAGTTATATATACGTGTTTCCTCTCTCAGGGTTATAATAAGGCGGTGGACTGGTGGGCTCTGGGGGTGTTGATGTACGAGATGGCTGCTGGTTATCCTCCATTTTTCGCCGATCAACCCATTCAGATCTACGAAAAGATTGTCTCAGGAAAGGTAAGTTTGTCAAGACGTACAAAAAGTTTCTGCAATCTCTTGAGCTTCTCGGCTTCTTTCCCTGTGGTCGTTTAGTTTCGCTCAAGCGCAGTTTCTTTCCACAGGTACGATTCCCGTCGCACTTCAGTTCGGACCTGAAGGACCTGTTGAGAAACCTGCTGCAGGTGGATCTCACCAAACGCTACGGCAACCTTAAAAACGGAGTTAACGACATTAAAGGACACAAGTGGTTCTCCACTACTGACTGGATAGCCATTTACCAGCGGAGGGTGAGAAACACACAATCCCACCATCATGATCCGATGCGTTCAGTGTTTAGCTGATTCAGAGAAGCTGACGGCGAGGCGGTTATTCCATGTTTTCTTGCCTCTAAAACAAACATTTTGAAGGGAAAAGACTAAATATAAAAGTACATATTAATATTAAAGATGAACCGTCTCAATCTGGGTTCACAAAATCATTCAGGCTACGGAGTACACAGAGATTTATATATCATCATCAGGGTTGGGGAGTAACGAAATACAAGTAACTTAGTCACGTATTTAAAATACAAAATTTGAGTCACTGTATTTCATTAGTTACATTTTAAATGGGTGGTAATCAGATTACAGTTACATCTGAAAAGTGTTTTAGATTACCAAAGTGATTACTTTGAATTTTAATGTCATTTAAACAGTAATTGGTGATTCTCTGACTCTGACAGTCTGAAAAAGAGTTAAGTTTCATGTTTTCCACTGTTTTCATGTTTTGTGATAGTTGATGAGAGTCATTTTATAATTGTAAAAAAGGTCACTGCAACTTTTTCTCACAATTTGTTTTTTCCCTCACAATTGTGAGTTTGAATTTCACAATTCTGACTTCTTTTTCTCAGAATTGCAAGATTTAAACTCACAATTGCAAGTTATAAAGTCAGAATTGGGAGATATGAACTTGCAATACTGACTTTTTCTTGCAATTGTGAATTTAATATGTGAGTTAAATGTCATAATTCTAACTTTTCTCAATATTGTGAGTTTATATCTCATAATTCTGACTTTATAACTCACAATTGCAACTTTATATCACACAATTCTGAGGGAAAAAGTCAAAATTGTGAGATAAAAACTTGCAATTACCTTTTTTGTGTTTGTTCCACACTTATTAGTATTCCAAAGTATTCTAAAGTATTTAGATTAAGTTACTAAACTTGAGTAATGTAACGAAATACGTTACAAATGACTTTTTAAAGCATGTATTTTGTAATCTGTAGTGAAATACATTTTAAAAGTAACCCACCCAGCCCTGTTCATAAATTATAGGAAAGTTGCTATAAATGACTCCTCCGTCTTGCCGTCAACACTGTCCACTACAGGCCGGATCATGACTTCACTCCTATTAGTCGTCGCCCTTCATTTGCATGAAGTTAAACACATCTTAACTTTGTTGCGTCGCTGGATAGTCCTACATCTTGTCAGCAACGGTCACAGATATCGCCGGATATCAGCAGCTCTCCAGTGAAATGAATGTGATCATGACTCTTTGGTCTCTGTGCTAATGTTATTGATAGACTTCACATCTGGCCATATCTCTAGAGAAAATGCAATCACAAACTGTATTTATTGCCGGAAAAAATAAGACACCATTCTAATTTGACTTAAAATAATTAATGATCATTCTAATTAGACATTCTGATTATAATTAAAGTAGCATTCTGTTGTTGGAGAGTGTACAAACTACAACAGCATTAAAGCGATAGTTCACCCAAAAATGATTTACTCACCCTCAAGCCATCTTAGGTGTATATGAGCACCTTCTTTCAGACGAACACAGTCGGAGATATGTTTAAAAATATCCTGGCTCTTCCTAGCTTTTTAATGGTAGTGAAAGGGACGCCAGATTTTGAAGCCCAAAAAATTCATCCATCCATTATAAAAAATAACCCATACAACTTCAGGGGGTCAATAAAGGCTTTTTTAAGCGAAGCGATGGGGTTTTGTTTGAAAAATACATAAATTATTTTCATATTTTATTTAATTTAAATTAAAACGGATAGAGCTGTGCGACTCGCTCGAGCTCCTTTTCTCTTATATAGAAATCCTCCGAAATTTCTCTTTAAAAATGATTGTTTTAGGGTACATTTACTCGACAACGATGTACTAAAAATGGAAGAAAAAAATATATAAAAAAATCTTTGTACAGATGGCAATGTTATCAAAACTGTCCCCGTTCAAACAGCTCCGCAAACATGACTGAAAACGCTGTATTATGCCAGACAACTAGATGGTGATGTCGCTTCGTAAAGCTTTGTAACGCATTATTTTACAGAGCACTTGGCGCATCCACCTTATTTTTATAGTTTACAGCACTTTGATATTCTTCTCATTAATTCCCTGAAGAGTGGCTAATAATCTGAAGTCTTACACACTCACAGAAGTACAAAAAAGTGGACAGACTAAATATATAATACTCATGTTCATGTCACCGTTTTCGCACATTCGTATTTTTGCACTTTACACAGACAAGTTTGCATTTTCAGGCCATTATTGTGTGAATGAACAGCCAAAACATGTGAAAGTTTTCGTTTTTGAAGTTGAAAACGGTGTCGCTCGACCCTCATGTCGAGCTTTACGAATCTTTTGTTTCGAATCAGTGTGTATCAAACTGCCGAAGTCACGTGATTTCAGTAAACGAGGCTTCGTTACGTCATGTGACTTTGGCAGTTGAGACGATCCGAAGCACTGATTCGAAACGAAAGATTCGTAAAGCTTCACGAATCAGTGTTTTGACTAGATATTGTTGTATAAAGTTGGTTTTTTGGCGCACAAAAAGTATTCTCGTCACTTCATAACATTAAGGTTGAACCTCGGTTCTCACATGAACCAACTTCAGTATCTTTCTGGACATTTGAAAGTGTAAATCTCACTGAACCATCGGATTTCATCAAAAATATCTTCATTTGTGTCCTGAAGATGAACGAAGGTCTTACGGGTCGAGTAATTAAAGACAGAATTTTCATTTTTGGATGAACGAACCCTTTAATAATAAGAGTGAAGAAACGTCTGTGTGTTTTCGCAGGTGGAGGCGCCGTTTGTGCCTAAATGCAGAGGTCCCGGGGACACCAGCAACTTCGACGACTACGAGGAAGAAGAGATCCGCGTGTCGTTCACGGAGAAGTGCGCAAAAGAATTTGCCGAGTTCTAGAGGAAGAAACGATAGAAATCAGAGAGAGGGATATAGGCGGAGAGAAAGAGAGAGAAGGAGAAAAAGTGCATGAATCTTAAAACCGATCCTTCCTCCTGTTAAACAGCAGAGAAACCAGCGGAAGAGTGCAGAGAAGACCTCCAGGGATAAACAGTGAGGCCTTTATCATCTCCTCTATTTTAACCATGTTTGTAATTTTCTCTTTTTTTTTTTTAAATCTCTGTTCATGTGATATTAATCATGATGGATTTGATAGGGTGTAATTGTTGGCCTGTGGACTGGGATTGTTGTTGCCGCACAAAGACAGACGGGGTTAGTTATATCTCTAATCTTGAGCAGTTACCGCTAAAGGTGCAAGTTCTCCACTAGGTCATCATAACAACCGTACAGAAAAATAGAAAAAAAAAAAGAACGAAAAAAATATGTATTCCTGTGTAATAACCGAAATAATTTTGGTCCTGTATACTGTCATGTGTTTCTTTATTCTTAAAATGCACTGAAAGGGATGACAAAGTGAAAATGGCCTAGAAAAGAAGCCATGATTTCATAATATGAGCACCTCTTTTCTTTTCTTCTTTCAGCTGTAGGTCCACTGCGCTCTGTAAAATATTCACCGATGAACTTTGAACTTTCACCTCTGAAATGTGCCATGAAATCCTACAAGTGTCAATATTTTGGCTCATCAGTCGTTTCATTGATTCTAGCTGACAGATAGCAGACGGCGGACCGCGTCGAGCCTTCGCGCAGAGGAGGGGATGAATGTTTTCGTTTCGTTTGTTTAGTATTGTTAATACTCTAATTGTCATTGGGTTATACAGTTCTAGCTCCTGACGAAATTGCACACACGCTCCGTGCGCGATTCGCGTGGAGAAGCCTTGCGGGCGGTCGACGGTCTCCGCCGCATCGCTCCCTCCGTTTTCGCCATCTCTTCCCCCTTTATTCTTCCATTTCTGCATTTTTAAATAGGCAAAGTCTTCTCTCTGAATGGGTGCAGAGCATCTGGCTCCTTTTTGGGTGAGAATTTCTTACACGCAACTCTCTAGGCTACAAATATCTCCTCTAAGCTGGAGGTGAACTCAGTGGATACCAGTGCTTACTCCTGAGGACATGGTTCAAGTTAATTGTGATATTTTGCACCACAAGAATCATTCCAATAAAGTATTACTATAAATACCAAACCGGTTTTACGTCCCTTTGTGCGTGACTTTTAATAAGTTCCATCTTTTGTCTGCAGCTTCTGTCCTGTTGCTGTCTAGTGATGAACGATTCATTTGAACGAATCTTTAATATGACTCGGGAACAGCGAGTTGACTCAGAGTGATTCGTTCACAGACTGCATAGCTTCAGCCGGTGGGGATGTGACGTGACAAAAGAAGCGACGACTCGGATCAGGAGGTGAGGTCGGCCTGAAGACCCTGCTGAGCAACGATTTAAAGGCACAATATGTAAGATTTTTGGATTAAAATGTCCAAAAACCACTGGAACAATGTTATATGTTTTGTTGACTTGCATAATCACAGATATTCAAAGACCAGAAAACTTTAACCAGGACACAGATCATTGAAATACGCTTGTATATCATGTTATCTAGCTCGACACAAATCTTGATTTACCGCGAGTACCATGTTTTAGCATGACTGATGTCAGTCTGTCTTACTGAAGTGTGCAACAAGTGTGTCACAGCAGCCGGCGAGCGAACGCTCAGAGTGGCATTATAACATCATTTTCAACACTCTCAGATGTATCTAATGTGATAAACAGAGCTGTGTTACCCCACATGTGTGTGACAGGAAGTAGCGGAAGCGGTGACTGTGGCATAATAAAAGCCCCACTGTCACGTTCGTCTCTCATTAGCGATCGCTCCTGCGGCCTCGTTCAGCTCCACAACGCTCGCCCTGAGCTGCTTCATACTACGTTAATAATCTCATTCGTGAGCATGATGACTGCCCGAGTCCTGTCGGATTCTTTCCCGCCGGCTGTGAGGTGAAGACGACGCCTCGGATATCTGCGCTCAATCTCGGTGTCATCAAGTTAGCTTTTGTATTAACCCTTGTGCATTGTTCAAATTCACGACCCTTTCGTTATGTTTTCAGCCACGATTTTAACTGCTTTAAAAATCTATCAGATAAATATTTTTTTCAAATTTTTTTGCTTAAATCTATTAATCAACCTCAGTCCTGATCAAAACTACTAAATTTTTTTAAAAAAATTCCGGATTTTAACTCTTTAAAACGTTAAAATCTGATGCTGCACAAAAACTACCAACGCATCAAAGCCAATGTTGTTTCTAATCTTTGACACGATTTTTCCCAAATCAGTGACATCATTTATGAATTTGGCAATTAAAGAGTTAAAATCCTGAAGTTTTTTTTGCTTAAATCTATTAATCAACCTCAGTGCTGATCAAAACTACAAAATTAAAAAAAAAAAATCAGGATTTTAACTCTTCAATTGCCAAATTCATAAATGATGTCACTGATTTGGGGAAAAAAACACAGAAAATGACTTATTTTCAATATAAAATGTGATTGTGGATTGGATTTTTTTTTACCTTTTATCACAGTCTTGGACATGTCAAAGATTAGAAACAACATTGGCTTTGATGCATTGTTAGTTTTTGTGCAGCATCAGATTTACTGTTCGTGGCTGTTTTTGAAATACATATTTATCTGATACATTTTTAAAGCAGTTAAAATCGTGGCTGTTTTTTCCCAAAATATGTGTCAAAATAAGATTTGTCACCAAAAATCATTCCATTTGCTGAAACACGGAGAAAGTTATGGCCAAATTAAGACTCAAAAATTCCCCATAGTGGATGAAAACATCCCGAACAGCACAGAAGGGTTAAATAGGTAACCTCTAGTGGCGAAAAATGACATATTGTGCCTTTAATCATTTCTGTTTCTCATCATTTGGCCTTAGCTGCTTCATAGTTTTTTCTTATTTTAAATTTGATCAATTTTTGTATAAGTTGATGTGTTGGGGAATTTGGCTATTAACATGTAGCATTTGAATCATATTCTGTTGAAATAAGCAAGATTACTTGCAAAAAGATTGATGAGACTCAAAGATCCAGCAAAGGACTGAATAAATGAGACTCAAAATGATCCAAATTATCCACATCACGACACAAAGTTCTGCCATAAAACTCTAGATGGGGCAGGTTGATGGGCGGGGCCTAAAAATAACTTTTTGCTTCACCTGCCAATGGCTGGTGACTTAACACAATTTACCCGCCAAAATTATTTTTTACCAACTATGAAACAACAATATTTTAGAAACTTGTGAAAATTCACAATCCTCTATTCTAATTTCGATACCACAACTAAAACTACTAGCTTAATATACTTTGAATAGCCTACATTTTTAAAGACATGTAAAGAGTCAGTAATAAAATAAGAAGAAATAACCTGCAATAGCACAAATAAATATAATACAACAAAGATACAAATGAAATAAACTGAAGTACTTTTCATGCAGGTCTAACAGTAATTTTCAGGTACCGAAAATTTAATAAAGCAGACTAATCAAATAAATATCACTGCATAGTCTTCATATCCCTTTTAAAGTTCAACAGCAGTGAGGCTTAAATTTTCGTGACACTGTACAGAGTGTAGTTTACATTTTCGTAACATTGCGTTGTTAGAATTCATAAAAAATGTTACCGTCATCTGGCGACTGACACCATTTCATATGCTCGTGTGTTCATTTTAGGCCCTGCTGATAGGTCCTTAACTCAATGCAATCACATCATTCTCTATAGGGCACAGCTGATTGGTTCCTACTGTATAAGTAGCCAATGAGCTTTCAGAGACCCTCCCTCTTCCCCAGCTCCACCTTATTTTTCAGTCAAGAGTGGTCGTGGCCGTTTGTAAATTTAATTTGCCTGGCTTCCTGAGTCATTCGCTTCCAGTTATTTTTATCTATACAAAACAGCTCGTTATGCTGCTTGATATTTCAAACTGGTATTTCTTACTATATTATTTTAAAGTATTGTCTTGATTGTAAACACACTGGTTTGTACCTCAAACAGTTTAATAAATCGGAAGTCTCGCTCATTCACAGAAAACACCTTAATTCTCCGTTGAAGAATCAGGTGGACAGATCTGCTACGGGTAATTCACGTACGTCATGTTGTACAGCAGCAGCATGTCACGGCAGAAATGTGTGTATAGTTGGATATTGCACCATTTTTCATGAATACTGAGAGATGAGTTCGGGGGACTATTTCACACCCACTGCTCCAGAACCTCCAAAATTGGTTAAGTATATTAATTTTGGTCAGCCATCATATTCAAGATGAAACTCCTCTGAATTTGTTAGCAGTTAGCATAGCATGTTTGCATTATAAAGTGCAGCTGGTCATGTGATTTGTATTGTTTAAGCATCACGCAACTGAAAGAAATGAATAGATTGAGACGATGTATGCCCTTACATGAAAGATCCAACAAACTGTTTAAAGAATTAGTTCACTTTTAAATGAAAGCCATCCTAGGCGTATATGACTTTCTTCTTTCTGATGAACACAATCTGAGTTATATTAATACATATCCTGACGTATCCGAGCTTTATAATAGCAGTGGACGGGATCAACGTGTATGAGCTGAAGAAAGTACCATCCATCCACATCCATCCTTCATAAATGTACTCCACACGGCTCCGGGGGGTTAATTAACATCCCTGCGATGTCCTACACCCTCCATATTCAACCTACGGAAAAAGTGTAAGTGACGCGACGCCAGTTTACTTTCTTCGTAAGTTGAAGACGGTCTAGTGGAAGCTAGATAACTTGTTAAATATGGATATTTTTACAAAAATGCATCACTTCGCTTCAGAAGGCCTTTATTAACCCCTGGAGCCGTGTGGAATATGTTAATGATGGATGGATGTGGATGGAGACACTTTCTTTTACTGCCACTTACTGCCATTATAAAGCTCGGATGCGTCAGGATATTTATTAATATAACTCAGATTGTGTTCATCAGAATGAAGAAAGTCGGCTTGAGGGCGAGTAAATCATGGGGTAATTTTCATTTGAAAGTGAACTAATCCTTTAAGAAGACCTTTATAAACCTCTCGGAGCTGTGTGGAGTACATTTATAATGGATGGATGCACTTTTTTTGACCCCCATTCACTGCCGTTTAAAAGCTTGATAGCATCAGGGTGTTTATTTATGTAACTCCGATTGTATTCGTCTGAAAGAAGAAAGTCATATACGCCTAAGACGGCTTGAGGGTGAGTAAATCAAGGGGTAATTTTCATTTTAAAGTGAAATGATCCATAACGTGTTGTGGTGGAAGGCAACTCTAGGATTTCTGCAAATGTTTACCTGTATGAATTTTTAAATACACAATATAATTATATAATATATAATATTGTATATAATATAAAATATAATGTTACTAGATGGCAGGTTTTGTGCGGAAACACTTCTGAAATCAATTCATTCATGCTCCTCTCACTAATTAATTATAACAATGCAAATTTTAGTTAACACACAATGCCATTAAACCAATTTAGGACTTTCATTAAACTCTTTTAAGCTCTTTTATTAATATTGACAGCCACTTGTTTTTCATAATATTTTGTTGCAATGCATCTGTAAACAGACCAGCGAGCCATTAAATACTGATGCGTTTCAAATGAACAGAGATCACATGTGAAAATCTGTTGGATTAGGTGTAATGGACTGCAGCGCCCGTTGACGAGGTGCGCAAAACGAGTAACTCTGCAATACCACCTTAAATAAGCGCCTAGCAGCGGCGCAGAGCGCAGCGGATGATTCTCCTCGCAAGTAGTCCACCTTAAGCGCACATAGTGGGTAAACGCAGGCGTACAGCGAGGCTTCCGCTTCATTCCCAGCCGGGCTCGCAGCGGATCACTTCGGAGACAAGAGAGAGGCGCTCGGTCAAAGCCAACGGAACCAGTGCTGCAACATGTCGGAGCCGAAATATCGAGAATGGATCCTGGAGACAATCGACTCCCTGCGCTCGAGAAAAGCCCGCCCGGACCTTGAAAGGATCTGCCGAATGGTCCGAAGAAGACACGGGTCAGACCCGGACAAAACCAGGGCTGAACTAGAAAAACTGATCCAGGAGCAAACTGTGCTGAAAGTTAGCTACAAGGGCTCGATCTCCTACAGGAACGCCGCTAAAGTGCAAAGAAAATGCAGAAAGAGAACGGAGCAAACCGGCGACAGCAGCGGCGAGTCTGCGCGTGAACAAACCAAACACGCCAGTCTCAATAACAACGGCGACAGCGCGCTCAGTCTCACGGACCAAGAAGAGTGCGAGGAAAGTGGGGTGAACCTGTGTCCTCCCGACCCCCAGCCTCAAACCTCGCCCCGCAATCTCGAAAAGGAAGAAAAGATTTCACCGCTGCCTAGCGGAAACACTTTCGTTAGTTGTGGCGCGACGGTCTGCTCCGCCGGGAGCGTGAAAGCAAGTGCATCGAAAGACAAGAGATTAGTCCCCGAGGCGGGGGGACGCGATGCTGCGAGCGCGAGAGACGAGACGCTCGGCGCGCGCCACGAGGGCAGTGATGGTGACGAGAAGGAACAGAAAACTTCGGCCGTCTGCAGTCCGCCTACGAGGAACAAGCTCCCCGCGTCACCCAAACTCAAGGGTTCTGGGGCGCCGGAGTCTCCGGAGGAGAACGGCGCGGATCTGGGCGATAGGCTGGTTGCCGCGGTCCGAAGTCTGTCCGAGAGACATCGGGGCTCCGCCGCGACACGGGGCCACGCACCGCTGGGACTGAAAGAGATACTCGGCTACCTCAGCACACAAAGCGGGATGCCCGGGGAGAAGCTGACCCGCAACCGCGTCAAAGTGGTGCTGGAGCGCGAGATCGAGAGGGGTCGTCTCCGCAGGACCCGCCTCGGCCACATCACTCTGAACGCGAGGGGGATGGGGGCGGCCAAACCGCCCGCGCGACTCCTGAAGAGCGCACTGCAGGACAGACATCTCGCGAAAAAGGTAACTTAATATTTCCAACACGTCCTGCGCGGCGTTACACCCCGTCTTCGTATAAATAAATGATCGTGCTTTTGATTTTGAGAGGGGGGGGGGGAAAGCGAAAGAAAAAAAAGAAGCGCAGCCCCGCACCATCTGATTTCCGCTCTTTTCTCACGTACAAGTGTGCGCCAGAACATCCAAACTGTGCGTTGCGTGCGACAAAACCGACGAGAGAAGCAACACCTCAGTTGTGCGTTTCCCGTCGCGTGCCCTGTTTCACTTCAGCGTCTCAGCACAAAAGGTGCGGACTCGCGCTCGGCAGCGCGCGTGTGTGTGTGTGCGTGCGTGCGAGACGCCGTCGCTTCTCTTGTTCCGTTGCTCTAATAGACACTCATTGAAACATTGATGTCTGCGTGGACGGCGCGACATCGCTGTTAGTGGATGTCACACTGAGGGCCAAAGTTGTGCTGGATATTTTTCACTAGGCGGTGTCTGTTAAGTTAGACGCGCACGGAAAATGTAAAAGGGAGGGGGGGACCAGAGGCTCGCGCTTTTCTCGGGCGAGCCGCCGCTCAGTCAGTGCGATACTTCGGTCATGCGAGGTAAAAGCAGATGCGATGGCGGAAATTCGCTGCATGACGAGCCTGAGCGGAGCGCGCCCCTGAGCTTAAGCCTCTTAGTTCCGTTCCGCGCGGCTCATCCAGTCAGTTTGAGCGATGTGCGTTTGCTTGTGTTTCTGCGCGGTTTTCCTCTCAGCGTCGATCAGATTTCTCAAGCCACTGTCCCGCTCACTTACAGACTACCGCCAAATTGATTATGAAACCCGCTGAGTTACTTAGCACGCCGTCAAATCGGTGTTATCTAATCAGAATCACTGACGAGAACATCTACAGCGGATGTTCGGCCAGTTTCACGTTTTGTTGTTTTAGGGGAACACCGCAATTCGCGAAATCGTGCAGACGATGGAGGTCGCACGGGAGGACACGCACACACACATACATACGTATACACAAACAAACAAACGGCCGTTAGGTTTGAGGGGCGCGCGCGCGCGCAGCGCACATCGCTTTTTGGTCTCTCGTAGTTTTTTTTTTTTCTTCTTTTCCGTACAACTAATGTGATGTAAGGGACAGTCACGATTGAATCTGCTATTAATCACTCTTAAATACACGTCCATTGAAATGGTGTGTCTTCATATTCTTGTCAGGAGGAGGAGGAGGAGGAGGAAAGGATGGAGGAAGAGGTTGAGGATGATGCCACAGAGGAAAACATCGAGGATGTTCCCAATGATGGAGGTCCCACAGGTGTCAAAACTTGCACTGACCCTCTGTCACCTGACATGGAGGTCACCACCTCATCGATGACCTCTGAGGGGAAATCTCTGTCATCTTCATCGGTGGAGTCGTCCAACCGGTGCTCCTCGCTGCAGGACGTCGACATGGGTGGAAGCGAAGGTACTTTTACGTTTCGTCGATGAGTATTTCGTTTTGTTGTCCAGGAAAACATCTAAACATGCGTGAAATAGGATCGATAGTGTAAGAGAGATTTTTTTTGTTTACATGGCTTGTAGCTTCGAAAGATTTTGTTAGATTTGTGGTTAAAACAAGGAAAACTCTTTGCCAGTGGTGTTAGAAAATAAACTTAATCAGATATACTCTCTGAAAACAAAGATCTTAATATACACCACGTAAGCAACTTTGCTTCTCGGGTACATTCATCTTGTTTTGAGGTTGAAGATATTTTTATGTTTGGATTTTCGTGCTAGATAACAAGACCACGTTATTGATTTAAAATGGATTTTTTACAGTGTGTACAATCTGTACATCAGATTCAGGAGTTTCTTTTCAAGGAGGAGCACATTCAATTTCTTTGCTACTAAAGTTCAACAAGGGTTTGGATGGTTTTTCAGCACACAATCTCACAATCTCACTTTGTTTTTACTTAAACGAAACCGATTAGCGTTAAATGAAACTTGAGGAAAAGTACCAAAACTTGTGACAATTAATTTTTCGCAGAAATCTGTCTGTTAATATTCACCCATTCAAGGTTTAAGAATGGGCTCCCATTCAATTCATGCGTTTGGATTTGAATTCAATTGGCCACACCCCACAGGAAGTTAAATCTGATTGACAGGAAGTGGAATTTAATGATGCACAGTCCTGTTCAGATTAAAGCAGTTGAGCTTCCCTACAAAAGGTAAATTATAAAAGTAGTTTTTGCTTTTAATAAATTCAGACAATATCTTATCCACATGGGGAAACTATTCTGAACTGGAAAATTGCCAGACATACCTGTGAGCGAATCATTAAAAGGGAATGGAGGATGAAAGTAGCATGGCGAGGACTTTTTGAAGGTGCAGAGGCTGTGTGGTTTGCTCATACTGCACTTAAATCAGATTTGATTTTCACATTGATTGTCCACACCGTCATTTTGCAAGTAATGAAAACAGATGAATTTGTTTGTTCTGGTGCTTCTACATCTGTTGCCTGTTGTTGGGGAAGTTCATTTTAAAAGTACAATACTGTGTTATTTGCATTAGTTACTTTTTATGGAACTTTTTGTCTTACTTTTCTCATCTGGTCTGGGCTTGCTTGTTTGTTTTATAACAAAAAAGTTAATTTTTTGGCAAATGTAAAGGCCTTTTCACACCAAGGGCCAGATTTACTAACAGCTTGTGCCAGCGTAAACCCTCTTTTGGCATTAAAAAAAACTACTGTCAGGATTTACGCAGGGAAAAATTACTTTGTTTTTGCGGCTGACCTTATTGCATATGCATTTATTGGAGTTTCCATTTCAGACGCAAAATTTATGGGAGCAGAGTATTTAAATGAATCACGATTTACTAATGTTTGAGCTAGTCAATTTACTGGTATTTGTTCCATTACCGTATTTTCCGGACTATAAACCGCAACTTTTTTCCCACGCGTTGAACCTCGCGGCTTAAACAACGACGCGGCTAATATATGGATTTTTCCCGCTTTCAGATTTTTTTCATTCAAAAAAACATTGTGATGTGCTCAGTTTTTTGGCGGCATGTTTACTGTTTAGATTAAATCAGCGCGCTCAAACTTCCCATGATTCTGATTACGGTAGTCATTTCGTCACCCTCGTCATGGAGAAATGCATATGATGCTGCTCTCAAGTTGAAGGCGATTGATCTGGCTGTTGGAAAAGGAAATAGAGCTGCTGCACGGGAGCTTGGTCTTAATGAGTCGATGATAAGACGCTGGAAACAGCAGCGTGAGGAATTGACTCGGTGCTAAAAGACAACGAAGGGGCCGTTCACATATCGCGTCTTTTGCGCGCGCCTACATAGGAAATAATGAATATGCGCGCGCAAAAGACGCGATATGCATCATATGCATTTCTCCGTGTCTTTGTCATGATGAGAGTGACAAAATGACTACCGTAATCAGAATGATGGGAAGTTTGAGTGCTCGATTTAATCTAAACAGTAAACATGCCGCCAAAAAACTGAGCACATCACAGAATGTGAATGAACACTCGCGGTGTTGAGATGTTTCAACTGTGCAGATCCGACTGAAAGCCAAAACAATCGCCACCGCGATGAAGTTTGAGGATTTTAGTGGTCAAAGCTTGTGTAAAGTTCATTTGTTTCAATGTACCTGTAGACACCTGCGGCTTATAGACATGTGCGGCTTATTTATGTTCAAAATAATATATATTTTTTTAATTCAGTGGGAGCGGCTTATATTCAGGTGCGCTCAATAGTCCGGAAATTACGGTATTTAACGCTCAAAAAGCATGTTTTAACCCATTTTGTGACATGGCTGCAATTGTTGCTGCCAGGAGGAGACACTCATTTTAATTTCTTTGGAATGCCAGAGGAAGACGTTATCCGAACATGCCATATTTATATTTATATATATAGACCATATAGGCTAACATGGCTTTGCAAACAATATTATATATACATGTACATGTTTGTCAAGTTAAATGTAACAGTTGCGCCTGTGTTGACCCACTTCAGCTCTGCATATTTGCGACCCAACGCTAATTTGCGCTGCTCTTGGTTGATTGTGTTGGTCATTATATAAATGATTTGCATCTGAGTTCTTTCATTTGCATGTCAGCTGTAGATCCCGCGCAAATTAGCGCCCATCGGCGCATTTGTGGAATTGCACTCTCACGCTAATTTGCCCCATTTAGTAAATGCAAATGCAAATGCAAAAGGAAATGCATATTTACGCAGCAAACCTTTCAGCTGAGCTGCCATTCGGGATTACAGACACAGGAAATTAAGAATTAAAAAAAATTTAATGTTTATCTAAAGTGATTTTTGCTTATTACTATGGTTGAATTGGATCATCAAAGGTCAGCAGCATTAATTAAATAAAGGTGTTTATAAAATATTTATCTATTGCAGGTTTGAGTGATATTCAGAGATCGCATTTCAATCTTTTTATTCATTTTGAGTAATACTGAATCTGTTTTTGTGCAAGTGAGATGAGTAAATGCTTGTCCACATTTAGTCTAGAGCAGAGCTTCCCAAACGTAAGAGCAAAAACATTGCAAAAGTTCCAGGATCCCGTCGTCAAAAAATATATATACCGATGTTTAACAAGTTTGTAAGAATTTAATGTGAATTATGAGAGCTATGATGTAAACATTCTTTACAAATATATTTAAATCCATAACACTAACTTTACATACTTTCAAAAGAATCAAATTTTAGAACAATTGGAATATTTTAATTATTTTAATATATTGATTTGGACTAGCTACGGCCCCCCTGCAATACCGCTACGGCCCACCGGGGGGCCGCGGCCCACAGTTTGGGAAGCATGGACTAGAACAACAATACCCATCATGCTCGCACAGAGCGCACAACACCTGACCTTTATTTCTCTGAGCATGAGGACAAGAGAGCTGTCAGTCAATACATGGTTATACAAAGTAACTTGAGTTACTTATTTAAAAAAGTAACAGATATTTTGATGCGAATCTAAAAGTAATGCATTGCATTAATAGTTACTTGAAACAAGTAATCTGATAACGCAAATCATGTTATTTGTAATGTGTTACACCAACACTGATAATGTCAACCTGATACCAAGAGACAGACTGAAATGTATCTCCAAATATTAAATATTTGTAAAAACCTAATTTCCGCTCTGTATAATTAAAGCTGAATTGATAATGACTTTCCTCATGGCATTACAGCTGAAGATGCTGAATTGTTTCTTGCTAAATCAAAGGTGTTCGCTGTGTGGAAGGTGTTGTTGTATGCATGTGAGGTTTTAAGTTATATTTTGGCTTTTTTATGGAATATTTTCATTTGCTGCTTTTTGTGGTTGCCAAGTAAACAAAAATAATTGTCCCACAGCTTCTAACACCAATTTCCCAAACGGTGCGTCTGCCAAGTGCTGGAATTCAGTTCAAACTCTGCTTGTGTGTGTGATGTGAGATTTGTAGGTCTTTAGAAAGAATCTGTGAATGAATACAGACGCGGGCTCCCCGCAGATGTGTGACAAATGTCTGTATCTCGTGTCTTTATCTCAGTTTGAAATCTAGTGTTATAACCAGAAATGATAGCATTAAAACCACTCACTGTCTCTCTCTCTCTCCCTTTCAGAGCAAATGATGTCTGTTGAGCCTGAGGAGGCTGGGACTGAGAAAAAAGCAGAAACACCTGATCAGCTGCATCCCTGCATGGAGGTAATGACAGGCAGTACAAAGTTGACTTAACCTTGAATGTTTCAACGTCTGAGTTTTTTAACGTTCTCCTTTACCGTTTAATGTGCAGAGATGTGTAAGCCTTTAGTACGTTGACTTTATCCTGTAGAGTATAAAGAGTGTGGCTCTGCTTGTCCTGACATGTCGATAGGAGTGTTTGGAAACCTGTTTGGAAACCATTTTTGGTGCCAGTAGTACCACTGAGATTTATGGAAGCTTCTTTCCGCCACTGAATAAAAATAAAAAAGGTAATTGCGACTTTTTTGTCTTACAATTCTGATTTTTTTTCTCACAATTGCGAGTTTATATCTCACAATTCTGACATCTTTTTTTCTCAGAATTGCGTGATATAGTCTGAATTGCGAGTTATAAAGTCTGAATTGCGAGATATAGTCAGAATTGCGAGTTATGAAGTCAGAATTGAGTTATGAAGTCAGAATTGAGTTATGAAGTCAGAATTGAGTTATGAAGTCAGAATTGAGTTATGAAGTCAGAATTGCGAGTTATAAATCAGAATTGAGAGTTATAAATCAGAATTGAGAGTTATAAATCAGAATTGAGAGTTCTAAAGTCAGAATTGTGAGATTTAAAGTCAGAAATGCGAGATTTAAAGTCAGAATTGTGAGATATAAAGTCAGAATTTCCGAGATATAAAGTCAGAATTTCCAAGATATAAAGTCAGAATTTCCGAGAAATAAAGTCAGAATTTCCGAGATATAAAGTCAGAATTTTCGACATATAAAGTCAGAATTTCCAAGATATAAAGTCAGAATTTTCGACATATAAAGTCAGAATTGCAAGATATAAACACATTTCTGAGAAAAAAAAGTCAGAATTGCAAGTTTATATCTCGCAATTCTGACTATAATAATGGTTTGTACCGCGCAATTGCAAGAAAAAGTCAGAATTGTGAGATAAAAAGTTGCAATTACCTTTTTTATTTAGTGGCAGAAACAAGCTTCCATTTTTCACTTTAAAGAACTTTTCATTCTCTTGTCCATCATTCCCTTTTTCCTCTTGTTTAATGTAGTCTTACAGAGTAAATCTTTCTCCCTCTGTCACACTTAGGATCAGGTGAATGTGATGTCAGAGACTGGCAAGGCTCCATCTTCAATGCCTATAAGAAACTGTAAGTGTTGGTGACATTCTGGTTGAGTTTATTCTCATCTGTGTGCTGGATTTTCTATGTGTTTGACATCACTCCGCATGTTTGAGTGTTTATGGATACAATTGTGTTTTATTATTCTGTTTTATGTGTTTTATTATTGTTTTTATGATGTGTGTGTAATACTGTTGTTTGTAATGCTGTTTTTCTGTCTTTTTATGTGCATTTAGTTTTTATATGGACATTTTTTTAAAATAAGTTAATACTTTTATTCAGCAAGGATGCATTCAATCAATGTGACGTTAGAGAGTTTTATAACGTTGCGAAAGATTTAAATGTATTCAAATCAGATTGAAATAAATGAAAGAAAACCAATGGTTATTTCAACATTGATAATAATCCTAAATGTTTCTCGAGAATGTGATGTGACTGAAGACTGGAGTAATGATGCTGAACATTCAGCTTTGATCACATGAATAAATGACATTATATTAATGTTTGTTAGTGTTGTTTTATGTGGTACAATTCTGTTTTAGTTGTGTTATTCTTCCTGTATTTGTGTGTTTAAATAGTTGTTGTTCTGTGTGATTGTGTGTGTTATTTAGTTTTATACAGCTGTGTGTGTTGTCTGCCCGTCAGGTTCAGGCTTTAAGCTGGAAGTGGGAGTGTCGTCATGTCTGCTGACCCCCTCTGCCTCGCCAGGAGCCGCTGAAGAACGAGGGATGAATGAAGGAATGTGAGTATCATACAAAACAAAAACGGACTGAGGGAAGAGCAGAGAGAAAAGGGGGGAGAAAGAAGAACAGTCTCTGTAAAATACCAACTGTACAGTTTACATTTTAGGACGTTGTCAGACCTCAGTCGTACAACGAAAAGGTGTCATTCTTCAGACTAAAAGGCTTCAAGCCTCGGGAAAAATGACGTCAGGTCTCGTACAATTAGGCATTGGACAAAACAGCTTCAGAATAAAAGGCATCAGACGAAAAGGCAGATCAGTTCGCTCCCTTCTAAGTCCGTTTCGTCTGATGCCTTTCAGTTTGAGGCCGTTTTGTCTGATACCTTTTTGTCCGAGTCTGTTTCGTCTGACGTCGTTTTTCCTGAGACCTGAAGCCTTTCAGTCTGAGGCGCAATGCCGGTTTGTCCAAAGCCTTTTAGTCTGAAGTATGACGTCTTTTCGTTGTACGACTGAAGTCTGACGACGTCCTAAAATGTACACTAGACGTGAATCATAATGAAAGAAATGAAAATCGCTTGAAGATTCAGGGCTGACATTGTGAGTTATAAAATCAGAATTGTGAGATATAAAGTCAGAATTGCGAGATATAAAGTCAGAATTGCGAGTTATGAAGTCAGAATTGTGAGTTATAGTCAGAATTGAGTTATAAAATCAGAATTGTGAGATATAAAGTCAGAATTGCGAGTTATGAAGTCAGAATTGTGAGTTATAGTCAGAATTGAGTTATGAAGTCAGAATTGTGAGATATAGTCAGAATTAAGAGTTATAAAATCAGAATTGTGAGTTATAAAATCAGAATTGTGAGTTATAAAGTCAGAATTGCGAGTTATAAGTCAGAATCATGATGTTACATTTTCTTCAGCATACATTTCTCTGTATGAATACGTGTTTTCTGTGCTGTCTCAGAGGTGGCTTTGTGAAGTCGGAGACGAGCGGTATGAGTCCGGTGGACTGGACTGTAGCAGACGTGGCCAGCTACTTCACCGCGGCTGGGTTTCCGGAGCAGGCGCTCGCCTTCAGGACACAGGTACGCTGAACTCCGTTAACCTTGAAGAGTTGAGTAAGCATTCGTCTCTGGACTTAAAGACTGAATCTCTGTCCCTGACAGGAGATCGACGGGAAGTCCCTTCTTCTGATGCAGAGGAATGATGTGCTGACAGGCCTGTCAATCAGACTTGGTCCCGCCCTAAAGATCTATGAACGACACGTGAAGGTTCTGCAGAGGACCCATTTCCAAGATGACGAAGCTTTCTGCTGATACAGACACACACACTCGTGTTTGTATATAAAGCGATTGTACATGATAAAGTTACTCGCATGTACATTTGCCAAACATTATTTACTAGTCCCAGAACCCACATGTTCTTGAAAACATTTCAAACTACTGTCCTGAAACAGTTCTTGCTCCCCTCACACGCACACATACAAATGTATATATTTTTCTCAAACGGCTGTTGGAACTAAATGGAAAAAGAAGCATGGAGCGTTTTTGGGACAAAGAAGACTGAAATGAGTTTCATTTTTAAGAAACATCAATATCTTGTGGATCTGTGCAGTTAATGCTGCTTTGATGGATACCACTTTTTGGATTGTGACATTTGACCCTGACTTCATTTCATCAAGTGGAGTTTTTTCCTGCAGAACTTCTTCAGTCCAGTAGAGGGCAGAACATCTTTTTTTTTTTTTTTAGAGACCTCACTGGCTTCAAAATTGCCTGTGAATCCAAATAAAGGCAGGATGGTTTCCACAGTGCACAGAAACGTTTTGTTAAAAATGTCCTCCAATGTTTTTTTAAAAAAAAAACTGTCTGGTTACAGTTTGAGAAGTAAATTCTGATTGGAAATTTGTTCTTGTAACTCTTTTGCAACGATACCCTTGTCTTCCTTTATTGATGGACTGCATTCTTTTATCCTGACATTTTAAAACTGAACTTAAACATCTACCGTTTCTTCCAGTGTTCTTGCGTCTGTCATTGTCATGTCCGCAAAGACTTGACCGCTTATGCAGATCTCCTGCACACAATCAAGTGGGCTCATCTCACAGAGGATCCCTTTAAAGCCTGCAAGTGACTTTAACTCCTTTTAATCTCGGATTTGCCAGCCATATCATTGTGGCCCCACACATAAAATATCACCACTGATGATGGAGCGTAACTTTTGTAAATATCAATCCGTTTTTGAAGAGAAGTCCAAGTTGCGAAGCAATGACGATATTCCTTCACCAGCAGTTGTTGAATGTGTCTGGATTCCTCAGAGAGCCCCAAAGCCATGCAGCTCTTGAACTTCACGGTTTGTAAAATATATATACATCAACCCATCAATTATCATTTTTGTTGAATATTGTGGGAACTGAGAACATAAAATTTTGTGTAAAACAATCAAATAACAATGGAAGGGTCCATTTAAAGGGGATCTGTCATCTTTCACAGGATGTAATATAAGTCTGGTGTCTCTAGAATGTGTCTGAAGTTTCAGCTCAAAACACTCCACAGATCATTTATATTAGCTGGTCCATATTTGTGCGTCCCTTTAAATGCAAATGAGCTGCTGCTCCCGGCCCCCTTTCCAGAAAAGGCCGGAGCTCTAACAGCTCAACAACAACAAAGCTGGAGAATCTCACGCAGCCAAAATGAGGATTGTGTTCATCCTTACATTGTTCAACACCGATGGAGAGACTCAGGAAGAAGTTACAACTTTGAAACTGGATGTGTAAAACAATCAAACAACAATGGACGGGACTTGGGTGTGGAAATGGGACGCACTGAAGCGCTAATATGTTGGTTAACCTGCTCTTTAGCTCCAGTGACTTTTGCATCGTTAAACTAGTTGCACATACGGACGGATCCATCACATGTAAATGGGACCGCTACGGATTCTGTCTCTCAAGGCAGGTTCATTTCCATTGTGAAGAAACCCTGAATGAGTTCGCTGTGCAATAGGTCAAGATTACAGAAACCTTTGTTTCGCCTGACAATTGTAGCACCTCAAATTCCTCAAACTGTCAATTTATTTATTTCTTTGTATGTTCGTTTATAAAATAGTCTTGTTTTTATGACGTTTGTACCTTCCTGTCTAAACTACGCAGAGGTCGATTTACGGTCTAATGTTAAGACGGCTAAAAAGCTGGAACTCATTGCAATGTGTATCATTGAACCTCTTTTCTAGTCTGACTTATTAACGAAGAAGAATGTAAACAAACCTTTAACGATATTAGAAAGGTATAGAGATGCCACATCATACACTCATTTTAGACGTTACGACCATCGAGAACTAATATTCATGGGTTCGCCAGCAGAGGGTGGCATAGATACCAAAATGTTACCAATTGTAAATGTCACCAGGGTTATTATAAATGTGTTCCGTCAGCCATAAGTGAACATTAGACCACCTTGATGAATGTAGATGCCGGGAGTGACTAAAGCTTTGTGCAAGTCATTGAATTTCCGAGTGTTTCTTCACTGTGCTCTTTCCAATGTTAACACTTTAATGTCAGTCTTAGGCTGTCTGTGTCTTCTGTTGATCTCGCTTGTTTTGTAAGGAGAAAACTGAAAGCTTTTTGATTACATGCATTAAAAAAAGACATTCCATATGACCGAATCCAAGTTTATGAATCTTTATGCTGCGTGTGTGTGTTTGTTAGAAGAAGGAGAGGAATGTGTGGAATGAGCTGGGTGGGAAACACGATGCCCGGGCTGGAAAAAGAGGTCAAACGCATTCAAAAAAACAAAGGAATACTCTGATATAGTGTCACAATTACTCGCTGTTGGCGTACACGCGCCTGTAACTTGGGAGAATCTTATTTATATGTGAGGGGATGGGTTTCAGACGTGCCACACAAACACATTTTCTAGGCATGGAGCCTGCAGTCAGAGCGTCACACTGCGCTGAACTGAGGACTACGGACTAGACCTGGATTTCTGACCTCTAGGATAAGGATAGGCTGATTTCAGATCGTCTCTTTGGCCCCAAAACAGGCTCTTTTCCTCTGACGAACACCTCCACCAGCCCGCTCTACCATGCCCGCCGCCGGAGCCTCAGAGTGAGTTTAACCGCCGAGCGTCGGGTTCTGGTGCTTGTTTGTTTAGACGACACATGTAAGATTCTTCTAAAAATACAATGTTTAGTTGTTAAATATTTCAGCTCATTGGAGAGTGTTTGTAAGCATTCTTCTCAGCTGATTCATTATTGATCATGAAAAGTAATGAGTGTGTATATATATATGTGTGTGTTTGTCTGGGTATTTTGATCTTGGCAGTAGACATAACTTTGCTCTAAAAACAGACCAGTGTCACATGAAGAAACAGGAGACCGGGACAGCAGTCTGTTTGTGTGTGTGTGTGTGTGTTTGTATTCACATTATTGCGATCAAGGGCTGTTTTTATGTTTCAATCTCATTAAAACTCACAGTTAAGACCATAAAATGGCTTGAACTTTGAAATATAATGTTTCCACAAATTCACTTTAGCGTTGAAAATGCTTCAATGATACTATTTTTATTTCTGCCAGTTCCTGGAGTGTATTATTTCTGTAAATCTCATTTAGTGTATTGTCCTGCTCTGTGCTGTTTAGTGTAATATTATTGTGCGGTCTACTGTAATATTTATATACAGTGATTTTCAATATCGCTGATTCTGAAGAAAGATTCAGCAAAACAACAACAGCGGGAGTTTTTACACTCGTGCTGACTCGGCTTTCGTAAACAAGCATACATGTATTATTACTGTTGTGGAAAACTGTTATAATGTATGTGTGAACAGTCCGAAGTCGGAGGATTTCTCCACTGCCATTCTGAAGCAGAAGATTCGACCGAATCGACTCGTTGTGGATGAAGCCACCAATGAGGACAACAGCATTGTGTGCTTGTCACAGGTAATGTGTATGTTTTGTGTGTAGGGTTGTCATTGTCGGGAAGGTTAGATCTGAAAATCAGAAAGAAATGAAGGTTTTTGAGGAAAACATTCCAGGATTTATCTCCGCTTACGTCACACGTGACCTTTCCAACGTGATTACGTAATGCGTGGCTCATCGCCGAGCAGTGCAAGAGCTTTTGTGGTTAAACAGTATACATATTTTTATTTTTATTTTTTTTAGAAAATGAGCGACTCTTATTCCTCGTCTGGGATCATGTGGAGTCTTTGAAGCTGCACTGAAACTGGACCCTGTTGAACCCCATTGAAGTCTACTATATGGAGAAAAATCCTGGAATGTTTTCCTTCATTTCTTTCTGACTGAAGAAAAGATGGACATGGAGTGAATAAATTATCAGGAAATTTTAATTTTAACTAATCCTTTAAAAAGTCTCTTAGGTTTCCCAAAGGACCTTTCAATGAACGCTTCTTAAAAAAAACTTTTTTTCTTCATTTGAAGAACCTTTTTTTCTCTATAAAGGATGTTTTGTGCAGTGGAAAGCTTTCATTGACGCCAATAACGAAGCTTTAGTTTTCAAGAGTTCTGTATGTGTGTTACAGGTTAAGATGGAGGAGCTGCAGATGTTCCGCGGAGACACCGTCATGTTGCGCGGTCGGAAACGAAAACAGACGGTCTGCATCGTTCTCACAGACGACACGTGTAGCAATGAGCGCGTGCGCATGAACAGGGTGACCCGCAACAACCTGCGCGTGCGTCTCGGCGATGTCATCAGGTGTGCGGTGATGACCTCGGGCTTTACTGCCGTCTCATTTCCCAGCAAGATCATTAAATACATACAGATGTTGATAGTGTTAAAGCAAAATCACATCTGTGGTACTAACACATATGTCTGTGTGTACAGTATCCACGCCTGTCCAGATGTGAAATATGGGAAGCGCATCCACGTTCTACCCATTGATGACACTATCGAGGGGCTGACGGGCAACCTGTTCGATGTTTTTCTAAAGCCGTATTTTCTGGAGGCCTACCGACCTGTTCACAAAGGTACGCAAACTCATTCAGTGTGCTGAAATGTAGAGCTTAGTTTTGCATTTGGGTTAGGTTTGATAGCATTTGCCCGGTTTCACAGACAGGGCTTAGATTAAGCCAGGATTAGGTAGCTTTAATAAACATCCCTTAGAAAAGAAACATTACTGGTGTGCATCGTGAGACAAAACAATGTCTCTGACATATTTTAAGATATGTCTGCTTTCATTTAAAACAGCTCAAACATGCATTTTAGTCAAGCCTTGTCTGTGAAACCGGGCGACTGAGCATTTGCTTCGGATCAACTTTAAACTTTAGACTGACATTTGGACAGCTGATAAGAATCAGGTTTAGGTGAAGATTAGATAATAAGCCAGGGTTTTGTACTATGTTTGCAACATCATTTTTTTTTTGCATGCTATTTACCAAAAAGGTTGGGAAAAACTATTAATCCATTGAATCAATCAGTACCGATTTATTGAGGAACTTCAATTTTGCTACTCAGGCCAGCGGGCAGAGCTTTTAATCAATGCCAATAGTATAGTTTGTTTATAGTTATTATTTTAATAATATTTTTATACTGTTCTAGTATTTATGAATACTTTGAAAATATACAAATAAATGCTATAATCAGTTTATTGCAATTTTAATTTGTAATTTTTTGCCTTTTTTTTATATATTTATTTATTTTTAAGTGATTTTTATATCAGTTTCAGTACTTCAACTTTTTTTTTTTTAATTTTATTATTATTATTATTATTATTTATTAGCTGCCAAGGAAACAAATTTCATTTTTTCCTTTAACGTTTTTAATCAGATATTTATATTTCATTTTCTTACAGCTTTTTCAATTAACAAAAATGATTGTTAATAGTTTCAGTTTTGTTAACAATAACATCAATGCAGCAGATATGGACTAATTTACTACACACCCGCTGGTCGACATTTCACTGTGCATCAAAACTGATAATGGAGTTTGTTTTTACACTTTCTGCAGGTGATATTTTCCTGGTCAGAGGAGGCATGAGAGCAGTGGAGTTTAAAGTGATAGAAACAGACCCCGCCCCACACTGCATTGTTGCCCCGGATACTATCATCCACTGTGAGGGAGAACCAATCAAACGAGAGGTAAGTGTGATTTCATCATACCTTTACAATTTCTCCATTTTAACGTCAGCGCCACGTCATGATGCCGTATGTTGACGGTGTCAGGATGAGGAGGAGAGTCTGAATGACATCGGCTATGATGACATCGGGGGTTGTCGTAAACAGCTGGCTCAGATTAAAGAGATGGTGGAGCTGCCTCTCAGACACCCCGGCCTCTTCAAAGCTATCGGAGTGAAGGCAAGAATCGCTACACACATCTAACAAAATATCTGTCCACACACAAACACCAACTCACTGTCGTTCCTCAGCCTCCGAGGGGGATTCTGCTGTACGGCCCACCCGGCACGGGAAAGACGCTGGTCGCTCGTGCTGTAGCCAATGAGACGGGAGCTTTCTTCTTTCTCATCAATGGTACAAACACACACCTGAAAATCACCGTCTGGAACTGTGAACGATAAATGACACTTGACATTTAGTAATATTATCAATTTGACTGCGCTGACACGTTTGTCTTCTGTAGGGCTACTTATAGCTGAATAAAACTCATTTCATAATTGATGAACGGAACAGTTATTGAACTAAACTGAATCAACACTGAATTGGCTTGAGCTGAATAATGGCATTTGTCTTTTTAAAGCTGAATTTGTCTCATATTTTATGGCTTCCATTATTGTTTGTTATTTACTGTGTATCTGCTTTGAAACGATATGTGTTGTATAAAGTGCTGTATAAATATACATACATAGTTCAGTCATGAAACTCTAGATAGTGCAGGCTGATATGTTCTTAACTCAATCTGCTTGCAATCACATCATTCTCTATACACAGCTAATTGGTTCCCACTGTATTAGCAGCCAATGAGCTCGCTGCTCAACCTTCAAATACTTGGTCAGCATCTGCTATAGGAGTTGCAGCATGCTTTCAGAAACCCTCCACCTTCCCCAGCTCCACCTGTATAGATGTGCTATGGGTCGTTCATGTACTCTATATTGTGCAATCTTGCATGTTTTGCTTACAACAGTGTGTCATGTATTGGCAGTAGTGAGCCCCCCCCCCCCCCCCCCTCATTATCGTCAGCATGAATGAGCTGGCCAATCAAATAAAAGAAGGCGGAGCTTACTGTTAACAGAAAATGAATGTGAATTCAAATGCGACACTTTCGTTTTAGTAGTGAAAGAGTACGTCTCGTCACTTGCGTGTAAGTAGCTAAACAATTAAAGGTACAATAGGGCATTTTCAGAGAGCCTAGCAATAGCGAGCTAGCTTTCAAATCATAAGACCCCACCCTCCCTTCAGAGCGTCTCAAAAGCCACGCCTCTTCCCAAACGCTCTGCAAAGAGATGGCGTTAAACTAACTCATGTTTCAAAGTACATAACACTACAATAATAATGAACAGCTTGTACCTGACTGCTGCAGATTCATTTCGGTGTTGATACGGTTGACATGGAAATGCATAATTCCATAATTCTGACCGAAGAGCTCTTGTTAAAACGTCACGGGTTGCCATCTCTTACGGTAGTTATGGCGTGAATGCAGCATAAGCGCATTGTTTTCATTCGGTAGGAACTGTAAAAGGTGGCTGCAGTTTGTTTGCGGTGCTCTGTGACTGACGTCTGTCTACGTAAACTCTACATAGCATGAAACGAACTGATGATGTTGAACAGGGTGCGAGAGGGTATGTAAAAACATACGCTGACAGGCAGGTAGGACATCGTATTATTTCATTCGGACCGAATATAATGATTGAATGAACATTTTATGGTCCTGCGCCTTCAACAGACGATATATATTTATATAAATACATTTAGACCGTTTAACATACTGATTGCTATTAGGATATGAGGAGACTTTCAACCAGTTTCTGTAGAGAATCACCTATTGCACCTTTAATATTTGACGACGTTTTATGATTGAAATGTGATACAAACTACTTAACATCTTTATGAAATTTCGTCATTTGGAATCGAAAACATGCTATTATTTGACTGATATATGATTAATGTAATTCATAACTGAAGTGACAAGACAAGAATTGTTTTGCTTTTTTGACATATTACACATACAAATAATAGTGAATATATATATATATATATATATATATATATATATATATAAAATATTATTTGCAAATAAATATTAAATATATTTATAAAAAAATATATTTAATATATATAATATATATAATAAATAAAATATATTTTGCAAATAGGTTAAATTGATTAATTATAGTTACAATAGTCCCCCCAATATTCAAAACATGGTTATGGCCTTCATGCTTTTTCGGTGATGCATTTCCCGTGCTTTATGTTGTTGCTTTGGTATCTCAGGTCCTGAAATCATGAGCAAACTGGCAGGGGAGTCTGAGAGCAACCTGAGAAAAGCTTTCGAGGAGGCCGAAAAAAATGCCCCAGCTATAATCTTCATCGATGAGCTGGATGCAATCGCTCCGAAACGAGAGAAGGTAAGGAGAAGAGGTAAAGAGACAGGGATTTTATGCAACTGCGTACAGTCTGATGTTCGTCATTGGTTTGATGGTTATGTCACGTTTGTAGACTCACGGTGAGGTTGAGCGGAGGATCGTCTCTCAGCTGCTCACCCTGATGGACGGCCTGAAACAACGCGTTCATGTTGTGGTCATGGCAGCCACAAACAGACCCAACAGTGTGGATCCCGCTCTTCGGCGCTTTGGTGTGAACATACACATACGTGTACATATAAGGGACATTTATGCCGACAGCGCATCAACAAATTAATGGCCCAAAATATACAGAAAGGTCAGTTGTAAGTGTTGCATCGGCTCCTTTCTGCAGGTCGTTTTGATCGAGAGATTGACATTGGCATCCCTGATTCCACCGGCAGGCTGGAGATTTTACAGATTCACACCAAGAACATGAAACTATCAGAAGATGTGGACCTGGAGCAGGTGAGAATAAGAGACTGAAGGAGTGTCTGATTCATGTTAGATATTTCATAACTGTGTTTCTGTTTATGGTAGATCGCCACTGAAACACACGGGCATGTGGGAGCAGATATGGCTGCTCTGTGTTCAGAGGCAGCGCTGCAGGCCATCCGCAAAAAGATGACCTTAATCGATTTGGAGGACGACAGTATCGATGCAGACCTTCTCAACTCACTGGCCGTCACCATGGATGACTTCAAGGTCAGCTTCAACATTCACACTTAGACACAATATTCTGTACCAGAGGACAAATCTATTACCAAGATGTTGTTCTTTTATTGATCCAGAAATAATGGAGAGGTTGATGTTGTATTCAAGTATCGAGTTTGTATCAGATATTTCTGTAAGGGAGAAATAAAATGAGAAATATTAATGAATTTAGTAAAAATTGGAAGCTATGTTTATGGAAGCTTGTTTCTGCTACTGAATAAAATTGTCTTTTTTTCTTACAACTGCGTGATTTAAACCGAAACTCACAATTGCGACTAATAAAAATCAGAATTGCGAGATATAGGCTACGTTTAGACTGCAGGTAAATGTGACCCAAATCAGATTTGCTTTTCTCATGACAACAAACCACAGTTTCTGTTCTTTTCAGTTACGATTTGTGACTGCCATATGTAGTCCTAATTCTGACACAGGTCAGATGTTTTGCAATGCGACCTCGGTCTGAACAGTCATATCGGAATTCATGTGACTTTTACGTCACTCTGGAGGAACATTCGTCACAATTCTGAGCTCATGGGAGTCACAAGATTTTACATAACCACAGTGATGTGTCAGAACTTCCTCTGTAAGTACTACAGAGACTCCATAATACAAGCAAAACATGAGGGCTCGTACTATAAATGATTAAAAACTGCTCTTTTTCGCTTTTTTTTTATATTGTCTGCACTCAAATTTGCTTCGATCACATTATAAATAAACGTGTAATCACTTAATTTAACGTCCTCCATGTTTTCTTCCATCTGACAGCGTGCTGCTTGACATTTTTTGTGCAGGATCATGATCTGTTCGCACTGGAATCTGATATTGGCCACATTTAAAACAACAATGTGAACAGCTTACAAACAAAATCTGAGTCATAAATTAAGCACCAAGGCTTGCAGAGTGAACGTACAGCCTTAAACTCGCAATTCTGACCTTTTTTCTCCTAATTGCAAGATATAAACTTACAATTGCAAGAATAAAAGTCTTGCAAAAGAATTGCGAGATATCAACACATTTATGAGGGAAAAAGTCAGAATTGCACATTTATATCCCGCAATTCTGACTTTATAACTCATAAATGTGTTGATATCTCGCAATTCTGACTTTTATTCTTGCAATTGTAAGTTTATATCTTGCAATTAGGAGAAAAAAGGTCAGAATTGCGAGTAACTCAAACTTGCGAGTTTATATCACGCAATTGTGAGGGAAAAAAGGCGAGATGGAAACTCGCAATCGCAAGAAAAAAAATCAGAATTGTGAGATAAAAAGTTGCAATTACCATTTTTATAGTTTATTCTGAGGCAGAAACAAGCTTCATATGAAGTCACTTGAGGGACATGGTGATGGGGAAAAAAAGAAATAGATGGGAGGAAAAATTGTATTTCAATGCTTTTATGAGCGAACGAAAGTTTCTTTGAGGGGGAAAGCAATACTTTTGCAAGTGAAAGCAAAAGCATTGAATCATTTTCCTCCCATCTCTTGTATTCAATTGTCCCGTCAATTTAGGAGCTCCATAAATGTACCGGAAAAGTCTTCATTCGCTTCCTACCAAAAGCAATTGATGTATTAAAGAGATCCGTTTCTTTCCTATGGTGTTTTTGATCTCTTCCAGTGGGCTCTAAGTCAGAGTAACCCATCCGCCCTGAGGGAGACTTTAGTGGAGGTTCCTCAGGTGAACTGGGAAGACATCGGAGGACTTGAAGAGGTGAAGCGGGAGTTACAGGAGCTTGTGCAGGTAAACCACAAACACACATACAAACACGTATGAAGTGGCCCTTCAGTTTCTCCTGCTCAATTTCTCTCCTCTCTCTCTCTGGTAAGTATCCTGTGGAGTATCCTGATAAATTCCTGAAGTTCGGCATGACTCCGTCTCGAGGCGTTCTCTTCTATGGTCCACCTGGTTGTGGCAAAACCCTACTAGCTAAAGCCATTGCCAACGAGTGCCAGGCCAACTTTGTGTCCATTAAAGGTATGTGAGAAAGAGTGAGAAAGCATAGGCTGGGTGTGTGTTTATCCGTGTGTAATCCGCTCCATGTGTGATTGACTGCAGGCCCAGAGCTGCTCACCATGTGGTTTGGTGAATCAGAGGCAAACGTCAGAGATGTGTTTGATAAGGTGAACAAACTGCTGTCAAACATCCTTCATGCGTCTCAAATGAGCTCCAATTGCGATTCTTCAAGAGAAGAATTGACTACACTCACTTTTGTTCAAAAGTTTGGGCTCAGTAAGAATTTGAATGCTTTTGAAAGAAGTCTTATGTTCACCCCGTCTGCATTAATTTGATCAAAAATACGGTCAGAAATGGTAATATTGTGAAATATGACTTAAAATAAGTGTGTTCTACGCGAATATATAGTAAAGTGTACTACATTCCTGCGATCAAAGTCTTCAGCGTCACATGAATCGTTCAGAAATCGTTCTAATATGCTGATTTGAGGCTTGTTACGTCTCTTTTGTACGGTTTTCTTATGTTGTTGGGGGGTGTTTGTATGTGTTCTGTTCAGGAAGAATACCGGATTGGTTCCTGCAGTCTCATTACTTGGTCATCTGACCCTGGATGTTCATAAAAGCCTCCTTCATCATTTCCTTGCGCTCACCCACTGTGCTTTTCTTGCCTGACTTTGCTAGTTAGTATCAGTAAGACTGTTGCGAGTGTTTATTCTTGGGTGTTTGATTGAGAGAGAAGTTTGTTTGTTTCCTGTGAAACGCCATATTTGTGATATTGACTACAGCCTGTTTACCCATCTTGATTTCAGATTACCCTGTACAGATTTGTTAGCTCTTATACTTAATTTTAGGGTGCGTTCACACTTGTAGTTCGGTTCGTTTGGTCCAGAGCAAAAAAAAAAAACATATAGTCCTGGTCCGCTCAGCGTTCACACTGTCATTTTTAACAGCGAATCTAAAGTTACTGAACCAAAGGCATAAGGATACGGTCACAACCTGATTGTTCGGCTTTTATGACGTATATTTCGCAACGGAGCTCTCTTACGAACATTCAAAACAATGCTGTGTTCTGGATTAAACGCCATCATTTGATGCTTTATTTTTACCAGCTGAGAACTCACGAAGAGCTCATAAAATGTTCAAAACATTCAAAACAGCAGCAGGATTTCCTCCGTTGTTTGCAGAAATAGAAACTTCACCTCCTCGTTGCTCCACGTTTGCCCTCGACTCATTTTGGATACACCGATCTTTCCGCGTTGTCAAATCATCTGACTTGTAGCGTCGCATCTTGAGGCATCACGTCCTGTTTTTGGTTGGTTTACATGTCTTTGGTCCGTGTTGTGTTCATATATCAATCGAACCGCACCAGAGTTCGTTTGGAAGCGGACTGAGACTCATCTTTTTAGCGGTCTCGGTGCGCACCAGGGTTCGGATGGCAGCGTTCACCTATGTTCAAACGAACCGCACTAACTGAGCAATCGCACCAGGATTCGTTTTAATCGAATCAAACATGACAAGTGTGAACGCACTCTTAGAGGTTGAGAGACCAACACATTTTTTTTTTTTTTCGTTTAAACTTTATTGCCTGTTTTTGGATTAGTGACTTAGGGAAGTAATTGTATTTTCTCTTCTTTTATTTTGTGGAATATTATTATTATACACAAATATTATTATATGTGGTTTAGCTATTTTGGCTCCTGAAGCTAAATCCCCAAATGGATTATAAATCTGTTATTTCTAATACATATTTTCCATAAAAAAAAAAACCTTATTGTTTTGCTTTTTTTCCCATGTTACATCCTTTGACCTAGACGGGATATAACATGAAATTAGGGGCTCGTCCAATTTTTTCCTCAGACAAAATTTCAAAATTGTCATTTTTTTATCAGTAAAACAGATCGATTTAAGCATCAACGTATTGTTTGCCTGAGGTTTTTACTGTGTGTGGGAGGAAGTGTAGGTAGCGTGATGATGCCAAAGTTTGAATTGGACAAATGTACGATTGCGCCCACACATGAACAATTTGATAAGTGCCGTAAAGGCGATTGATTGCAGAATTCTTCGATATATCCACTAGATTGAGGAGATGTTGTGCACTGAGCTTGTAAAACAAAGGATCTTACCGGAAGAGGGTGTTGCTTCTAACCTAGAACTATCTGAAGGTTTGGGTTCTCCGAAGGCGAAACTCAAATCTGACGAAGTCGTTTCGTCAAGTCAAGACTATTACAACAGCTGAAAAGGGTTGTGTTGTTTAATGAAGTCTGGAAAGTGTTTTTTCCAGGATTCTTTAATGAATAGAAAGTTCAAAACAACAGCATTTCTTTGAAATCCTTTGTAACATTATAAATGTCACTTTTGGTCAATTTAAAGTTCACCCAAAAAGGAAATTTCTGTCAGTAATTACTCTCATGTCGTTCCACACCCAGAAGACTTTTCATCTTCGGAACATAAATTAAGATATTGTTTATTAAATCCGAGAGGTATATAACTCGTCCACAGAAGTCCAGAAAGGCACTAAAGACATCGTTAAAACGGTTCATGTGACTGCAGTGGTTCAACCTTAATGTTATCAAGCAACAAGAATACTTTTTGTGCGCAAAAACAAGACAAAAAGATGCCTTCTGTTACGAAGTCACTGAGACACGAGGCGTGCGGATCCATCTTTTATTCATAAACAAAAGGCACACACATATAATATGGACCAGACAAAGAGCAAACCAGGAACAGGCAAGGGTCAACAAACGGAGAATGTAATCCAGTGGGCAAGGCTGGTGGTAATCCAAATATCCAGGCTAGAGTCCAGGCGAGGGGCAAACAGTATCCAGAGGGGTAATCCGAGGCAAGTAAGAGTCCAGGGCAGGCAGAGAACAGACCGAACACGAGAAACCAGGCAGGGGTCAAGACGAAACAAGACTATGACTTCTCGTAAGACAATGGCTCCGTAAAGTTGCTATCAGCTAGGGAGTGATAAACGCAAACAATCCTCAGCGAGTTTGTAAGTCAGTGTTTTATAGTTCTTGTGAATTGACTACAGGTGTAATTAGTAATTAGAGCAGTGAGGCCTGGGAAATGTAGTCATGTAATGGTGTGCGCTGAAATGGTGAATGGCTGACCTCTGGTGGTGAGTGAACGGAAACAACAGGCACAGGATACGTAACACCTTCCATGTTTACGTCCGTACGCCGCCTCAGTATTGGCCAAATTTGATCACGTGATCAGCACGACGCATGCGTGTGATTCTGATGCAGGACCCGGTCAGTCATGAGTCGGCGTTCTGAAGCAGAACCTGGAAGAGCTGGACAAGGTATGGGAATAACTGTGTTGACTGTTTTAACAATGTCTTTAGTACCTTTCTGGACCTTGAAAGTGATGGTTAAATTGCTGGACGAATCATATACCGCTCGGATTTCATCAAAAATATCTTAATTTGTGTCCTGAAGATGAACGAAGATCTTACAGGTGTGAAACGACATTAGGCAGAGTAATTAATGACAGAATTTTCATTTTTGGGCGAACTAAATCTTTAATGTGTTGTTGATTTCTTTTCTTTCTTTCAAAAAAAAATTGACCCCAAACTTTTGAATGGTAGAGCATATAATCCACAATGTCATGTTAATACAATACAAAACAATCTGAGGTTTTGAGTGGTACTGAGACACATCATTCTTTACATTATAACTGCAATGTGGCCAAATGCGTTTTAACCTGTTCACTCAAAATGTGGTTTAAAAGTTTTAAAGTGTTCAAATGTCAAAACTGTGTTGTCATGGTAACAGGCACGGCAGGCGGCCCCCTGCATCCTGTTCTTTGACGAGCTGGACTCTATTGCTAAATCGCGAGGGGGCGGAGCTGGAGATGCTGGAGGCGCGGCTGACAGAGTCATCAATCAGATCTTGACGGAGATGGATGGGATGAGCGACAAGAAGAATGTCTTTATCATTGGCGCCACCAACAGGTAAAAAAAAGAACTTGTTTGTGCTTGTGCAGTGGATAAAGAGAGGAAGAGATTCTAAACCTGTCTGCAGGGCTGGGTAGGTTACTTTTAAAATGTATTTCACTACGGATTACAAAATACATGCTTTAAAAAGTAATTTGTAACGTATTTCGTTACATTACTCAAGTTTAGTCACTTAATCTAAATACTTTAGAATACTTTGGAAAACTAATAAGTGTGGAACAAACACAAAAAAGGTCATTGCAAGTTTTTATCTCACAATTCTGACTTTTTCCCTCAGAATTGTGTGATATAAAGTTGCAATTGTGAGTTATAAAGTCAGAATTATGAGATATAAAATCGCAATTTTGAGAAAAGTCAAAAATATGAGATATAAACTCACAATATTGAGAAAAGTCAGAATTATGAGATATAAACTCGCAATATTGAGAAAAGTCAAAAATATGAGATATAAACTCACAATATTGAGAAAAGTCAAAAATATGAGATATAAACTCACAATATTGAGAAAAGTCAGAATTATGAGATATAAACTCACAATATTGAGAAAAGTCAAAAATATGAGATATAAACTCACAATATTGAGAAAAGTCAGAATTATGAGATATAAACTCACAATATTGAGAAAAGTCAGAATTAAGAGATATAAACTCGCAATATTGAGAAAAGTCAAAATTATGAGATATAAACTCGCAATATTGAGAAAAGTCAAAATTATGAGATATAAACTCACGATATTGAGAAAAGTCAAAATTATGAGATATAAACTCGCGATATTGAGAAAAGTCAAAATTATGAGATATAAACTCACGATATTGAGAAAAGTCAAAATTATGAGATATAAACTCACAATATTGAGAAAAGACAAAATTATGAGATATAAACTCACAATATTGAGAAAAGTCAGAATTATGAGATATAAACTCACAATATTGAGAAAAGTCAGAATTAAGAGATATAAACTCGCAATATTGAGAAAAGTCAAAATTATGAGATATAAACTCGCAATATTGAGAAAAGTCAAAAATATGAGATATAAACTCACAATATTGAGAAAAGTCAGAATTATGAGATATAAACTCACAATATTGAGAAAAGTCAAAAATATGAGATATAAACTCACAATATTGAGAAAAGTCAGAATTATGAGATATAAACTCACAATATTGAGAAAAGTCAGAATTAAGAGATATAAACTCGCAATATTGAGAAAAGTCAAAATTATGAGATATAAACTCACGATATTGAGAAAAGTCAAAATTATGAGATATAAACTCACAATATTGAGAAAAGTCAGAATTAAGAGATATAAACTCGCAATATTGAGAAAAGTCAAAATTATGAGATATAAACTCGCAATATTGAGAAAAGTCAAAATTATGAGATATAAACTCACAATATTGAGAAAAGTCAGAATTAAGAGATATAAACTCACGATATTGAGAAAAATCAAAATTATGAGATATAAACTCGCAATATTGAGAAAAGTCAAAATTATGAGATATAAACTCGCAATATTGAGAAAAGTCAGAATTAAGAGATATAAACTCGCAATATTGAGAAAAGTCAGAATTAAGAGATATAAACTCGCAATATTGAGAAAAGTCAAAATTATGAGATATAAACTCACAATATTGAGAAAAGTCAGAATTAAGAGATATAAACTCGCAATATTGAGAAAAGTCAAAATTATGAGATATAAACTCACGATATTGAGAAAAGTCAAAATTATGAGATATAAACTCACGATATTGAGAAAAGTCAAAATTATGAGATATAAACTCGCAATATTGAGAAAAGTCAAAATTATGAGATATAAACTCACGATATTGAGAAAAGTCAAAATTATGAGATATAAACTCGCAATTGCAAGTTATAAAGTCAGAATTGGGGGATATAAACTCACATACTAAATTCACAATTTCAAGAAAAAAAGTCAGTATTGCAAGTTTATATCTCCCAATTCTGACTTTATAACTTGCAATTGTGAGTTTAAATCTCGCAATTCTGAGAAAAAGAAGTCAGAATTATGAAATATAAACTCACAATTGTGAAGGAAAAAAAATAAATTGTGAGAAAAAGTTGCAGTGATGAGTGAATCATAAAATGACTCTCATCAACTAATCACAAAATATGAAAACAGTCGAAAACATGAAACTGAACTCTTTTTCAGACTGTCAGGGTCAGAGAATCACCAATTGCTGTTTAAATGACATTAAAACTCAAAGTAATCACTTTGGTAATCTAAAACACTTTTCAGATGTAACTGTAATCTGATTACCACCCATTTAAAATGTAACTGTAATGAAATACAGTCACTCAAATTTTGTATTTTAAATACGTAACTAAGTTACTTGTATTTCGTTACTCCCCAACCCTGCCTGTCTGTCGCTCTTAGGCCTGATATCATAGATCCTGCAATCCTCAGACCGGGTCGCTTGGATCAGCTGATTTACATCCCTCTCCCCGACATGGCCTCCCGCTCTGCCATCCTACGCGCCAACCTCCGCAAGTCCCCAGTCGCTAAGGTCATTCACACACACGTACTGCACAGCCATCTCCACACAGATCCACCCTCTAACTGTGTGTTTCTGTGTGTGCTCCTCAGGACGTAGATCTGGCGTATCTGTCCCGGATAACGGAGGGTTTCTCAGGCGCAGACCTGACTGAGATCTGTCAGAGGGCCTGTAAGCTCGCGATCAGAGAAGCCATAGAGGCCGAGATCCGTGCGGAGAGGCAGCGGCAAGCCAGGAAAGACACTGCTATGGTAAGTGCGTAAGAGAAAGCCGCTGCTTTGTGGTTTCCAGCCGTGTGTGCTGAACACAAATTTATTTAGAGAGCGGTAAAGTACCGGTTTCATAGCTAGACTTGGGACTGGCCACCAACAAAGCAAAACTACATGAAAAACACTCACGGATAAAGAAGAACACACACAATGAATATGGCGACTGTAGAAATGGAAATGTGTTAAAAGATTTTTGGACAGACAGGATCAGTAGGAAAAGTACCGTTTTTGCGAGTGATTTAAGCTGAGGAAGTAAAATTGGTGTCAGATTTTATTACGAATTTTAAATATTTTATTGAAACAATGTTGACAGTTTACGAACAATTTATTTTTTTTACTCACTTAAGTTTTTAGCAACTTATAGTACCGTTGCTTAAAAAAAAAAAAACAGATAAACTAGACAACCTCATTAATTATTTTATTATTATCCCAGGCGAATAAAAGTATACTTCTATAATGTACTTAAAGTGCTCTATTTTCGCGCACTAGTTAGATAGTATGTTAAAAGCACATTTCAGTTCATATTCAAGGTGTCTCAAAATAGTTGAGTAAAATGATGTTCATAAGATTATCTTAAGAAGTACTTGAGAAGAATTTTTAGTACAAAATTAGTGAAAATAGAGTAATGATAAATCAGACCCCTCAGCTTTAATGTGTCTTATATTGTGGTTTTTACTGTTTAAAGTAGGGGTCGGAAAATTTTTGTCATGAAGTGCCATTTTTAAGTTTATGAGTTAATTAAATAAGTAATTTACATATTCATAAAGGCTAACATACACTGTAAACCCAAAAACTATAACTAACTTATAATGGACCGCACCTTTTACTCAAAATGTGCCAAAAAGTTTAACTAACTATTATTTTTGAGTTCATACAACATCTCTCACAACTCTGCTGAAGTTTAGAGTTCAGGGAACTTGAAAAAATAGATTCAACCATCATCAAATATTTTAATGTCAAACATACGCCCTCTAGTGGCGTTTTTTTTTTTTTTACCAAAACGTGACATCATCGCTGAACGTGCACTCAGACGCTCCACACAGATACCCAATTCAAGTCCAAATACATGCATTTTTAAGTCGATAGCTACAAAAATATGGGAGTATTCAGCCGTTTATAATAATGTTGGTGTAATTATAGTTGGTATCGGTTACACTCACATCATCCACCCACTGGTTATACTTAAAACCTTTGAGTTGAACTTTGAACAAAACACTAAATATATATTTTGATTTAAATTAATGTTTATTTGTAATTTACTTTTATTAAAAAAAAAACTAGCTATGCTTACTGATGATATTTAAGTTTGCAAACTTAAAAAATAGAGTTGCCTCAAATTTTGTGAGTTTATAGAACCTATCCAGGTTTACAGTGTAGAAATAGTGCAATTTTTCATAAAATTTGCTTTCAAAATCCTTCAGTTTGTTTTCAGGCTTAAATATAGACTTTGAAAAATAGATTTCCAATGGCCCTATTTATATCTGATAATTCATGCATTTATACTGATCAGATTCAGCTTTATTTTATTTATCATCAGCCAATTTCAAAAGAGAGAGCGGCATCAGCGCTGTTAAAATCATTTAGACTCACTACTTTTAATGAAGATGACTGTGTTGAGCTTCAAGATGTGACGCGGAGTTTACAGTTTCATTTGCGTCAAGTTCTCGCATGTTTAGTTTTGACCATTTTAGGAGTAAAATTTGCATTTGTGGCTTCAACAACCAGATGCATTTTGTCCAGTTTCAGGTGCGAAAAAAATCCCTCTCTTTCGGTCGATTCACGATTGGACAGCTATCCGATCAGAAAAAACACATAAAGTGACCATGTGTTCATCTGAAAGAAGATAGTCATATACACCTAGGATGGCTTGAGGGTGAATAAATCATGGGATAATTTTCATTTTTGAGTGAACTAACCCTTTAATAAAACAAGCTGTGTAACAATGAGAAAGGATTACCTAAAAATGTGCACTTTATCTCTCGCTTTTGCTCACATAGTGCCATAGGTTGCCGACCCCTGGTTTAGAGTGTGATATACTCTGAAAATAAAAGAAACATGTAAATCATATCTGTGTATTATACTTTCATAACTGTTTCCAGGATGATGACTATGACCCGGTGCCTGAGATCAGGAAGGATCATTTTGAGGAAGCCATGAGATTTGCGCGTCGGTCTGTTAGTGATAATGACATACGGAAGTATGAGATGTTTGCTCAGACTCTTCAGCAGAGCCGTGGATTCGGGAACTTCAGGTGCTCAATCAGACAAACAAATAAATCAAAGGTACCTCATCATGCCACTTCATTCCTCAATCTCTTTCATTCTTTGACTCGTCGGCAGGTTTCCTACAGCAGCTCAGTCAGGTGGAGGTCAGGGGTCAGGCCAAGGCTCTGGAGGTCAATTCAGAAATGATGGAGATGATGACCTCTATCAGTGATCAAGGTCAATTATCCTCGACCGGCCCGACACCTGGTGTGTGCAACGTGGAGAGAAGAGATGAAACTACTGGAATCTGCACATTATGATTTTTAATAGTGAAAAACAACCATATCTGTATGTTTTTTTCCCACTCTGAAAGGGATTATAATAAGTAAGATATATATATATATATATTATATATATGATAGATAGATAGATAGATAGGTAAGAGATGGTAATCTTTTTTAGTTCTGTAAGAAACAAATGTCAGAAATATTAACTTTAATACCTATTATTCACATTAAATTTTGAAATGAAGTTGTTAAATACATGTGTTGATGTGAATGTGTGTCTGAGAGTAATAAAGACGATTTCATTGAACCCCTCTGGCTGTATAAAAAAAAAACTTTCTAATTCAGGGGTGTCCAATCCTGGAGATCTGCCTATACCTGTAGAGTTCAGATCCAACTCTATCCCAGATCCAACACCTAATCATCAAGTGCTTCAATTAGATCTTTGATCAGGGTCTTAAATATTACCATAATGTACTATATATATTTTCAAAACAAGACAGAAAACTCAACTTTGTTTAAACGTTAAGTTAAGTTAACTAGGGAAAGAAAGGAAGAAAGAAAGGAAAGTCCCTTACGAAAACCAAACATGGTTTAACTTTGAATTAAAAACTAAAAATATAAAGGTTTCTTTTAGTTATTCCATGATAACCACAAATTAACCATGATTTTGCTACAAAAACATATTTTAACTATATATTTTTTTGTGGTTATACAAATGGTAATCAAAGCGCCAAAAAACAAAATGGTTTTACAATGATAAAACCACGGTTAACCCTTGTGCATTGTTCAAATTCACTACTCTTTCGTTATGTTCGTGGTTGAAAACAGCCATGATTTTAACTGCTTTAAAAATGTATCAGATAAATGTTTTTTTCAATTTTTTTTGCTTAAATCTATTAATCAACCTCAGTCCTGATCAAAACTACTAAATTTAAAAAAAAAAAAATCAGGATTTTAACTCTTTAAAACGTTACAATCTGATGCTGCACAAAAACCAACAACGCATCAAAGCCAATGTTGTTTCTAATCACGTTTTTTCCCAAATCAGTGACATCATTTATGAATTTGGCAATTAAAGAGTTAAAATTCTGATTTTTTTTTTTTTTTAATTTAGTAGTTTTGATCAGGACTGAGGTTGATTAATAGATTTAAGCAAAAAATTTGAAATACATATTTATCCGATACATTTTTAAAGCAGTTAAAAGCAGTGGCTGTTTTCAGCCACGAACATAACGAAAGGGAAGTGAATTTGCCCACAGAGTACTGTTGAGTTTTTGAAAATTTTCAAAGCATTTTCCCAAAATATGTGTCAAAATAAGATTTGTCACCAAAAATCATTCCATTTGCTGAAACACGGAGAAAGTTATGGCCAAATTAAGACTCAAAAATTCCCCATAGTGGATGAAAACAGCACATAAGGGTTAAATTTCGTAAGGGATTATAGCTGCCTAAAATTTTCACCAAATAAGTCTGCCAAGCAAAATATTCATCTCGTTTAACTAAACCTGATCTTTTAAGAATCATAAATACACGAATGAAATACATTAAATGAGAAGCAGGTGAGATGACTAACCGTTAGTGTTTGAATTTCTGAGGCGGGCTTCCTGTCACTTCTCCAACTGAGAAATTAATCGAAATTTCTGAAGCATTAAAAGTTAGCTCGTCAATTAAGATGTCAATTTTATTACCTTTGTGTATGGAACATAACGAGTTTGGGTGTATAAACCAATCTCAATCATTTAATTAAATAGATATCCTGACTAATACTAATGTCAACGGTCACTAAGTGACGCGTTGCATTTTATTGATGAAGGAGGCAGAAAATTGTATATTATGTTGATACTGAAATCTAACGTAAATCAGCGAATGATTTTGTTGATTTTTAAGTTGATTTTTGACAGTCTTTAGGGAGATCTCGAAGCGGAACGGAAATATTAGTGTCGAGGGGAGTGTGTTACTCGTTGCGCGTGTTTACTTCCTGCGCAGACCGGAAACTTCAGATGGTTTGTGGAGGTGACCGACTGCCAGTGTGCAGACTTCATTTGCTTTCTGCATTATAAGCGGAGTTGTTATCCTCAGTACGTGAAAGTGTTTTTGCTGTCAGTGGTGAAATACTGCGTTCAGAATGGGGTCTCATCTCGTGCGGAGTTATGTCACGGAAAAAGACGCGACGCCTGACCCGCGGAAGCCGTCTTCATATGACCCGAATCTGGGCTTCGGGGAGCGGAAGGAGAGAGGTGACTCAAACCCACTCAAATACACTCCAGCAGCGCGTTTCAGACAATATCCGTCCCCGTCAAACTTCATCAAGTCTCTAAATATGAACAGAGAGAGATTGACTTTGAACCTCCGGTCCAATCCAGAGGCTCCTGCCAAAATGTGTTTTTATTGATGAGTTTTTGTTGAGTTGGTGTCATTAAAACTCAAATTCACGTTCCTCAAAACACAAAATCTTTAACACAGTTTTAATAATCTAATCACTGATTCTTGAGATTAGGGACAAAGCATGTCCTAGACAGAAAAACCGTATTTATGAAAAAATAAGTAAATTCTTCAAAATAAAAATACTTAGTGTTGCATCTAAAGGAATGGATACTCAGGACATTCATTGCTTTTATTTTTAAATCTTTTTTAGTTTTATTTAAATACATGTAATTTAGCCTGTCCTCAGCATAGGTCACAATGTAAAATCGCCAAAGTGTTTAAAAAGGCAAGAAATTAAAAAAAATATATACATTTAATTTGAAAGGCAGAGATCTGTAATATATGAAACAAAAAGTAACTTTTGAACTATATTTTCCATAAAAAAATTGCTATCAAAGTTGTGTCCTCACTTTGCGTCATTTTTTTATAATTCTGAATAAATCAGGCAATGTTATGGTCAACTTTAAGTCTGAGGAGCTCTTACTATTTCCTGCTCACTGTGGATGTCGCAGTAGAACACAGTGCTGGAAGTTTAATATTTTTTTTAAATATTTTATACAAACAATGTTGAAGTGTCTGCGGTCACAGCTTTGAAATATCGACTCCGTCATCCTGGTGTTATAGTTTCTGTAAATAGTTGTGGGATAAATCTGGGCATTTTTGATATGTTTATCAGTGTTTCTCAGCTACAAATTTGGCCTCAGCTCGACTTTTGCCAACACCGTCAGTGTTTGTCCACTCCGTCAGGGTTTCTCAACTCCTTCAGTATTTGTCCATCCCTTCAGAGTTTGTTCACTCCTTTAGTGTTTGTTCACTCCTTTAGTGTTTGTCCACTCCTTTAGTGTTTGTCCACTCCGTTAGTGTTTGTCCACTCATTCAGGTTTTGTCCACTCCGTCAGTGTTTGTTCACTCCTTTAGTGTTTGTCCACTCCTTTAGTGTTTGTCCACTCATTCAGGTTTTGTCCACTCCGTCAGTGTTTGTCCACTCCTTTAGTGTTTGTCCACTCCTTTAGTGTTTGTCCACTCCTTTAGTGTTTGTCCACTCCGTCAGGGTTTCTCAACTCCTTCAGTATTTGTCCATCCCTTCAGAGTTTGTTCACTCCTTTAGTGTTTGTTCACTCCTTTAGTGTTTGTCCACTCCTTTAGTGTTTGTTCACTCCTTTAGTGTTTGTCCACTCCTTTAGTGTTTGTCCACTCCGTTAGTGTTTGTCCACTCATTCAGGTTTTGTCCACTCCGTCACTGTTTGTTCACTCCTTTAGTGTTTGTCCACTCCTTTAGTGTTTGTCCACTCATTCAGGTTTTGTCCACTCCGTCAGTGTTTGTCCACTCCTTTAGTGTTTGTCCACTCCTTTAGTGTTTGTCCACTCCTTTAGTGTTTGTCCACTCCGTCAGGGTTTCTCAACTCCTTCAGTATTTGTCCATTCCTTCAGAGTTTGTTCACTCCTTTAGTGTTTGTTCACTCCTTTAGTGTTTGTCCACTCCTTTAGTGTTTGTCCACTCCGTTAGTGTTTGTCCACTCATTCAGGTTTTGTCCACTCCGTCAGTGTTTGTTCACTCCTTTAGTGTTTGTCCACTCCGTTAGTGTTTGTCCACTCATTCAGGTTTTGTCCACTCCGTCAGTGTTTGTCTACTCCTTTAGTGTTTGTCCACTCCTTTAGTGTTTGTCCACTCATTCAGGTTTTGTCCACTCCGTCAGTGTTTGTCCACTCCTTTAGTGTTTGTCCATTCCTTCAGTGTTTGTCCACTCATTCAGGTTTTGTCCACTCATTCAGAGTTTGTTCACTCCTTTAGTGTTTGTCCACTCCTTTAGTGTTTGTCCACTCATTCAGGTTTTGTCCACTCCGTCAGTGTTTGTCCACTCCTTTAGTGTTTGTCCATTCCTTCAGTGTTTGTCCACTCCGTCAGTGTTTGTCCACTCCTTTAGTGTTTGTCCACTCCTTTAGTGTTTGTCCATTTCTTCAGTGTTTGTCCATTTCTTCAGTGTTTGTCCATTTCTTCAGTGTTTGTCCATTTCTTCAGTGTTTGTCCACTCTGTCAGGTTTTGTCCACTCATTCAGGTTTTGTCCACTCCTTTAGTGTTTGTCCACTCCTTTAGTGTTTGTCCATTTCTTCAGTGTTTGTCCATTTCTTCAGGGTTTGTCCACTCCTTCAGGGTTTGTCCACTCCGTCAGGGTTTTGTCCACTCCACTCCGTCAGGTTTTGTCCACTCCGTCAGTGTTTGTCCACTCACTTTCGTTAATTTTGAAATCTTATTCTTTTTTCAATTCGTTGTTAAAATATTAAAACATCAACTGAACTACATGATATCATGTCAGATTTACCTAAGAGCATTGGTTATATACATTTAATGTTAAAAGGGAGGTAGAGAATTAAAGAATTTAGCAACTGAATTTGTTCATAATAACCCATACCCAAAGAAAAATAAATTAGATGATTAATTTTTTTTCACTTAGCTCCCATACTGAACACCTTTATTACATAACTGAAGACCTAACACTGTTGTTGGGTGGATCAAATTAAAATATCATGCTTTGTAACACGTCTGACGGAGCTGACACAAATTAAGTTCTGAAGTGAATCCACAGTTTTAGAGAGAAACATTTTCAGAAATACATGGTTCATTAGCCTTTAGACCTTTGTCTACAAATATGTTAGTTTAAAAACAATATATTAAGTAATAAAAACTAACTTCTAAAACATATTTTGACCCTTTTCTCGAGAATCAGCGTAATGTGAAGCATGTTTGTCAGTCATACATAGAAATGGGTAAAATTTCTGTACTCAAAAAGGATTTTTTAATCCAAAGTGACTTGCAAAAGAGGAGAACAATAGAATCACCATAAATATCCATTCAGAGAACATTATAAGTTATTCAGATAAATTATAAGAACATTGTTAAAGAATGGCTAGCCATGGAACAAGCAATATCCATTTAAAATGTATCCGATTAAAACAAATTGATTTTATTCATGATCACATTTAGTTTTAGTACTATTACAGAAATCTTACCTGTTTAATTTCAATCATGCTTGACTGACAAATAAGCTTTATTAGTTTGTGTTAAAACTGTATTATATGCAATTCAAATACATAAATCTGAAATATTCTTCTAAATTCATGAAGGTTTTCAAACTTTTGACTCCAGGTAACTCTGATCTGTCACATCTTCTTCCTGTCATGTGATGAAATCAACTGAGCATAACTGTGAAGCTCAAACTGTTTGCGTTGTGTTCCTCTCAGTAATGGTGGCGACGCAGGAGCAGATGAACCTGGCGATGCTGCCGGTGGAGCAGCGCGACTACTGCGCACACCACCTGCTCAAACTCATGAAGTGCAAGAGAGACAACTTCCCCAACTTCTTGGCCTGCAAACATGAGAGACATGACTGGGACTACTGTGAACATCAGGAGTAAGACATTCAGACCAATCCAGTCATTTAATCGTCCTATTATAGATGCAGGCGCTCCATTAAGACTGTGTTTTAGGGTGCGTTCACACTTGTAGTTCGGTTCGTTTGGTCCGGACCAAAAAACAAAATCAAAACATATAGTCCTGGTCCGCTTAGCGTTCACACTGGCATTTTTAACAGCGAACCTAAAATTACCGAACCAAAGGCATAGGGATACGGTCACGACCTGATTGGTCGACTTTAATGACGTATATTTCGTGACAGAGCTCGCTTACAGAACATTCAAAACAACGCTGTGTTCTGGATTAAACACCATCATTTTATGCCTGTACATTTATTTTATTTTTACCAGCTGAGAACTCACGAAGAGCTCATAAAATGTTCAAAACATCAAAACACTCCGTTGTTTGCAGAAACAAATATTGATGAGGCTCTTCACCTCCTCGTTGCTCCACGTTTGCCCTCGACTCATTTTGGATACACCGATCTTTCCGCGTTGTCAGCTGACTTGTAGCGCCGCATCTTGTGACATCACGTCCTGTTTTTGGTTCGTTTACATGTCTTTGGTCCGTGTTGCGTTCATATATCAATCGAACCGCACCAGAGTTCGTTTGGAAGAGGACCGAGACCCATCTTTTTAGCGCTCTCGGTCCGCACCAGGGTTCAGATGGCAGCGTTCACATGTGTTCAAACGAACCGCACTAACTGAGCAATCGCACCAGGGTTCGTTTTAATCGAACCAAACATGACAAGTGTGAACGCAGCCTCATTGATTTGAAATCAGCAGGATCCTCAGGCTTGAGAAATCCGCCTTTTTTTAAGTTAATTTGGTTCCAAGAGTAGTTCTGTTATCTGCTGCTCACATTACATTGACATTCCTGCTAGATTCATTTAGAAGAGCAACATTTAAAACCTTGTATACAAAAATATTACTACGTCTTAAAACATTTTATTATAATTGCCTAATTGGTCATTATTGCATATGGAAAAAAAAAACCCGTTTTTGCAATTTTTTAAATAATTATTTAAATACCTCTATTACTGAAGTCATCTCTTTTAAAGGGATAGTTCACCAAAAATAATGATTTAGGGTGTGTTCACACGTCATGTTTGGTGGTGTGATTGTGCGGTTCATTTTAACATGTGATCTGCTGCGTTGCGGGACGCAGCATTGTTTTGGATGTTCGGTAAGTTCTGTTGTAAATGCATCACAAAATCTGACCAATCAGGTTGTGATTGTACCCCTATGTCTTTAGATTTGGTGATAAAATTCCCAATCCGAACGCTAATTGGACCAGGACTACATTTTTTTTTTTTTTTTGGTCCGGACCAAACGAATCGAACTAAGTGTGAACACACCCTTACTCGCCCTCAAGCCGTTCTAGATATATATAACTATCTTCTTTCAGGTGGACACAATCGAAGACATATTTAAAAATATCCTCAGTCCTCCAAGGTTTATAATGGTTATCCAAATAAAAAAATGCATCCATCCATAATAAAACTCCAGAGGGTTTGTAAAGTCCTTTTGTAGTGAATCATGTACGTTTTTTAAATTATGCTTATTTAAAACTTTATAAAGCTTCCGGCGTGAACGCCGTACACATCCGACGTCAATCCAAAAATTGCGTCTGCGATGAAGTTCACAGTGCCATGACGTACTATAACATCTAGAACATGTTTTATGAAATCAAAAAAAGTTTAATGGATGTTTAATATTCTTCATGGACCATCAATGCCAATAAAAACATTTGTTTTTGTGTGTGTGCATTTCACAACACCAGTCATGCAAAAACTTACATTTATTTCTTAAAACGTGGTTGTCTTACTGAATTTCTCTTGTTCTTTGCAGTTATGTGATGAGGATGAAAGAGTTTGAGAGAGAGAGACGACTGAACTTGAGGAAGAAGAGAATCGAGGCGAATGCAGCATAAATATCCCGACTTCATTCATCATTTTCTCCTGTTTCTGTGTAAATAAATGGCTCTCGCAGTAATAAAGATTATCTTGTGAGCTCTACAGAACGGATGGTTTTCTTAAAACACACACGAGCGACAACACCATCTGCAAATATTTGGACAAATCACAAAACACTTTTTCTTGTTTTTTCTTCTTTTATATAAATTGTTAGGTCAACAAAACAGATCTGACACCTGCAGTTTGGGCCAAGTTACCTTTAGCTTCACATGTAATAAATCGCATACAGTGTGGCGCGTCTGAAGGAAACCCGTCTCACGGCGCAGAATACTCGATGGTGTTTGTCCGCATACTTCAGGTCCTCCCGTTAGTGTTTTGAGATCGTCACAATGAATAAAAGCAGAACTAAACATCTCAGCTGAGGTCACGGCTATCACCTTATCAGATCTCAATTAGCATGTAGTGCACTCAAAATACAGAATGATTCCAGTAGCGGAGCAAAAACAAGATACAGAGGGGAAAAACTATAAATACATGTTTGATCTCAAAGCTTCTAGAGATGTTAAATAACTAGACGAGGGGAATCTAATGAAGAAACGTCCTGATCTGGAGGGGGAAAAAACATTTTACATGAAGTAAATGACCGATTAGAGTTTTATATGGTGACGTTGCTTTCATGACAAGCTCTTTTCCCTCAAAACTTTCATTATTTCAGTACAACAATACAAAATAAAATCACATTTTCCAGACACAATGATTTTATTACAATGCCGTACAACACACATTACCACGGCGTTTACTTACAGTTGTACTTCAAAAAAGTTTTCACATAACACCTATTGGGAATTCGAGGCGTGCTTGGTTATGAAAATAATGTCAACGATGGACTTAAAATGTGCTCTATTGTCTTTGTGCAAAATATTATTTACTTCTCTTCTGATTTCAATAGAATTATGATCTGGACATGCTCTTGACACTTTTCGTGATGATAAAGATATCATCCAACCTGTAGAGGGCGATATTGAGCTATTAGAATGAAGCTTGAGGTTCTAGACTTTATTAGTCCGTTTTAAGAGATGAGCAGTGAACAAATACCGCATGTAAAACGAATGGAGGCAGGACGTGTGCAATATAAAAGAGACGATGGGTGAGGACGAGAGAAGGTTAAAAAGACTAGAGGAATACTGCGTGACTGTCCTACAGGACGAAGGGCAGGATGGGAGAGCGGAGCGTGGGATAGTCGCGGAACTCCTTCAGGTAGCTGCGGTGTTTCCCTTTCGCCCACACGGTCATCTGAATGAAGCCCACCAGGGTGAAGAACGCCACGGGCAGACACTGGGTCATCAGAGTGAAGCCCAGCCACGATCCCAACTGCGTTCACACGGAGAGAGAGAGCAGAGGAAGTTCAGTTCATGATAGAAATCCACACAAATCAATACAGACACACTAAATCACTTCATGTTTCACCCCAAATATTAAAAAAAAGGGTTTGCTTAATAGAAATTATTTTTTTGTTTTGCATTGTGAGGTTATTTTATATGATAGTTGAGGACGTTTCTCCTTGAACCCTTGATTTTAATTAATTTTGACATTCTTTGATTATTTATTTATTTTTTTTTTACATTTTTTTCATCATTTAGCATTTGTTTTATCCAAAGCGACTTACAAGGGGAGCATTTAGGGGTTAGGTGTCTTGCTCAAGGGCACTTTAGTCATGGTATCGAAGGTGGAGAGAGTGCTGAACAAGTGTGAACACACCCTTACTCGCCCTCAAGCCGTTCTAGATATATATGACGATCTTCTTTCAGGTGAACACAATCGAAGATATATTTAAAAATATCCTCAGTCCTCCAAGGTTTATAATGGTTATCCAAATAAAAAAATGCATCCATCCATAAAAAAACTCCAGAGGGTTAGTAAAGGCCTTTTGTAGTGAATCATGTACGTTTTTTAAATTATGCTTATTTAAAACTTTATAAAGCTTCCGGCGTGAACGCCGTACACATCCGACGTCAATCCAAAAATTGCGTCTGCGATGAAGTTCACAATGCCATGACGTACTATAACATCTAGAACATGTTTTATGAAATCAAAAAAGGTTTAATGGATGTTTAATATTCTTCATGGACCATCAATGCCAATAAAAACATTTGTTTTTGTGTGTGTGTGTGCATTTCACAATACCAGCCATGCAAATATTAAAAAAAGGGTTTGCTTAATAGAAATTATTATTTTTTGTTTTGATCGTTGGGGACGTTTCTCCTTGAACCCTTGATTTTAATTAATTTTGACATTCTTTGATTATTTTTTTACGAATTTTTTTACATTTTTTCATCATTTAGCATTTGTTTTATCCAAAGCGACTTACAAGGGGAGCAATTAGGGTTTAGGTGCTCAAGGGCACTTTAGTCATGGTATTGAAGGTGGAGAGAGTGCTGTTTATTCACAGTCCCCACTTTCACTTCCTGCCAGTGTGGGAATCGAACCAGCAACCTTCAGGTTACAAGCCCAACTCCCTCACCACTAGGCCACGACTACCCCAATAGTCTAATAGTTAGTTAAAACCCCATATTTTTTTGTTTTGCATTGTGAGGTTATTTTAGTTTTAGTTTTTTCTGGTTAATAGTAATGGAAATATTTTTAAAATCAGTAAAAATGAACAAACTAAACCACACACAACAGTAAAGACAGTTTGGTCACGACAGTAATTATTCTCAAAATAATTAATATGATTTTTCACAACGCAAAAACATCATAATGGTAGATTGCGTTCATGTAATGCCCTTTTTGTCTTTAGATTTGAGGCGTTTCCTGCCATTTTTTTTTTTTTTTTCATTCACACTTTGCATGTTTGGTTCGATTAAAACAAACCCTGGTGCGATTGCTCTGTTAGGTGTGTTCACATACTTGCAGTTCAGTTCGTTTGGTCCAGACCAAAAAAAACCAACAGCATTTAGTCCTGGTCGGATTAGCGTTATCACCGAATCGAAAGACACCGAACCTAAAGTCATAGGGGTCGTTTATAGCCTTATTGAGCAGATTTTATTGCTTATTTTAAGACAGAACTTACCAAACATCCAACACAGTGCTGTGTGCAATGTTATTTTGGCCAGGTGGGAACTCGTGAAAATGTGTAAAGGAGTCAAAACAGCGACAGGAGTCCCTCAGTCACATGCGACTACGAGAAAAGACGATATGCATGCAGAGCATTCTGTCCTTTTTTCTTGCTTTTGGTTCATTTACATGTTTTTGCTGCGGTTCGAATGAAATACGAGCGCAACACAGACCAGAGTTCGTTTGGAAGCGGACCGAGACTCATCTTTTCAACGGACTCGGCCCGCTTGTTTGGTTCGGATGGCAGCGTTCACATGTTCAAATGAACCAGGGTTCGTTTTAATCGAACCAAATATCACAAGTTTGAACATGTGTGAACGCTGGTGCGCACCAAACAAGCGGACCGAGACTTCCAAACAAACTCCGGTGCGGTTCGAATGATATATGAAGACATGTAAACGAACCAAAAACAGGAAGATGAGATCCTAAAAAGACAGAATGCTCACAAATATGAGTTTTTCAAATATGAGGTACAGGCGTCAGAAGCGTGCTCTCGCATGTGTGTGCGTGACTCTGAAAGGAGTCATAACCGCGGCAGGAATCCCTCTGTTTTGACTCCTTTCACACTTTATAAGCTCTTCCCAAATTGAAATACCAGCTACACACACACACACACACACAAGCGCATTTATCTCAGCACTGTTTTGGATGTTCGGTAAGTTCAGTCTCAAAATAGGCAATACGTGATCATAAACACCGACCAATCAGATTGTGAACCTCTCCCTGTGCTTTAAGGTTCGGTGATAAAAATGTTTTTTACTAAATGTTTTTTTTCGCTCCGGACCAAGCAAACCGAACTACAAGTGTGAACACACCCTTATTAGAGTTTTGTTTTATTGATATATAACTTTGGTCTTGTTGCTGATTCTGATCACTACCCTGATTAAACAAACCATTATGAATTATGACTTGTGAGGTACAATTATTTTGGGTCAGGTTACATTTGTGATACATTCAAATCGAATCATAACTATGATTATGCCTCAGCATAAAGCATCTGATTTAGGATCTCCAGAAGAGCCAATGCAGAATCAGCAGTTTTCAATAAAATTGAACATGGGCATCTGAGCGGTGAACGTCCTGACCTCATAAGTGTAGTTGGGGCAAGAGACCAGCAGGAAGATCCAGGTAAAGGGGTTTTTAGTCGGGTACGGGATCTTCCTAGTCTTAGATCCTGCAGAAGAAAAAAAAAACCCTTACTTTTGGCAGTCTTGATCCAACAATGAGCCAAGTGTTATAGAAAAATGCATAAGATGTATACATAAAAGTATAAATATCCAAACACATTTCAGCATGGGATCTTACCTGGTGGTCGGAGATTTCTCAGGGCAATGTGGATGGAGAAGTTTCCGATCTGACAGAACTGTGGCCATAAAAAGAGCATTAGTCTTGAGACTCTCTGACCTGAGATCAGTTTCATCACATATACTCTGACTGAGACGAACTGTCACACTGATCCTGTATGAGAGCTGATCTTACCAGGAACACGATGAGGGCCAGTCTGATCTGCTGCTCTCCGTAGGCTGTAACGCAAACAAGAGCGTGAGTCGGGAAGCTGAACACGCGTTTCAGTTAAATGCTGACATCAGATAAGTGAGTGTGATTTATAAATAAATACAAATACAAAAAAAAAGCAGGAAACGGCACATGAATGCAGAAGCGGTTCGTAAGACTCACTGGGTGGCGTGTACAGCGGGTGGTTGATGTAATACGCCATCCAAGCCGCAAATCCCCAGTAGTACGTGCAGTTCTGCAAAAACACACAATGAAATGATTTAATATTACCACAAAGCTCCGATATCTAAAAATGTTACTATGACAGGCTGATTAACGTTGTATTAAAATGCCCAATTATGCTTTTTCAGATCCTTTCAAGATCACAGTGCAGATAAATTAAGTTATTTTCTCCCTGTAATGCGGGAAGTGGGAAGTAGGAAAATTCCGACAGCCTGTGAAGTCGTGATTACGAGCTTGTTGCATTCAAGTGCTTTGTGGTCGGAAAGAACAGGAATCGTGGAGGACACCGGGTTTATTCTTCCCTATTTTTTGGGAAAATCTTATTAAAGCCAAAATGATATTTAGCGCCCCATTCATTGACAACCATATAAACACACAACTCAGAAAATTGGGCATTAAAATTATCCCAGAGCTTCCCAGTGGTAAATACGACTCTAGAGGGCGTTCATGTGCAATTTTTAACTAGGAAACATTGGTAATTCTGAAGGCAGCGTTATTCCAGTGTTCATTCCTGCACAAACCTACACGTAAAAAATGTGCATAAAGCCAGACTATGGACTTCATTAGCTGCACACGATAAACGACACTTTCATTACTGTTTGTGTATGAAGTGCTGAGGAAGATCTGTAATTCAGACATAGTAACGGGTGTTTGATTACACCTGTAAGCGATTACAACAGACAGTCATCTGACCAATCAGAGCAGAGTATCAAACACAACAGACTGGATCCTTGATTGAACAGTTCCAGAATCTGAGAGAAAATGGCTGATGCTGCAATGAATATTATGAGAAAATTGAAGTGTTTTTGACCCTCGATGCACATTACCCTATTGTAGGATTAGTCACACAAACAGACACTGGACTAAATACTGGTAAATGAATTAATAATTAGTATAAAAATGTATTAACTCCATAAATTAAATCCGATGGTTCAGTGAGGCCTCTATTGATGGCAAGGTAATTATGTTCAGATGAGCAGAAAGACACTAAAACATATTTAAAACAGGTCATGTGACTACAGTGTTTCAACCTTAATGTTATAAAGCGATAAGAATATTTTTTGTGCGCCAAAAAAACAAAATAACGACTTCTCAACAATATCTAGTGATGGACGATTTCAAAACACTGATTCATGAAGCTTTACGAATCTTTTGTGTCGAATCAGTGGTTCGGTTCACGTGTCAAACTGTCAAAGTCACGTGAACTATTGAAATTACGAATCACTTGTGACGTAACGAAGCCTCGTTTACTCCGAGCCACTGATTCGACACAAAAGATTCGTAAAGCTTCATGAATCAGTGTTTTGAAATCGTCCATCACTAGATATTGCTGAAAAGTCGTTATCGTGTTTTTTTGGAGCACCAAAAGTATTCTCATCGCTTTATAACATTAAGGTTGAACCACTGTAGTCACATGACCTGTTTTAAATATGTTTTAGTATCTTTCTGTTCATCTGAAAGTGTTCATTATCTTACTGTCAATAGAGACTCACTGAACCATCGGATTTCATCAAAAATATCTTCACTTGTATTCAGAAGATGAACGAAGATCTTACGGGTGAAGAACCACATGAGGGTGAGGAATTAATGACTTATTTTCATTTTTGGGTGAACAAACCCCTTTAAATGTCACTGGTGAATTCAACAAACTACAAGCATAAATATATATGTGTGTGTGTGTGTGTGTGTGTGGGTATTCCCTGCGTTATGGGGACCAAATGTCCCCACAGGTATAGTGATACTAGTAAATGTTGATCTTGTGGGGACATTTTTTTGGTCCCCATGAGGAAACAAACTTATAAATCATACAGAATGATCTTTTTTGAAAATCTAAAATAGCAGAACATTTTCTGTGATGGGTAGGTTTAGGGGTAGGGGTACAGAATATACAGTGTGTACAGTATAAAAACCATTACGCCTATGGAGAGTCCCCATAAAACATGAAAACACAACATGTGCGCATGTGTGTGTGTGTGTGTATCTCACCTTGAAGATGTTGCGGAGAGGCATAGTCCCGTGCGAGAAGCGATGGACGAACAATGTTTCCAAAAGTCTCTTAACGTAGTGGAAGGAATGACACATACATGCCAAACTACAACAACAAAACACTGAATTACCCATCAGCCCTCTGAAAGACACTAAACAAACAGAACTTCTAGTATATTAACATTCGCAAAGATGTTCTCCACTGTTATGGCATTTTATGACAAAAGTGTTTTCTTGTGCGTTTGTTGCGGCGGCGTTAAGACTTACTGTACGACCCAGTGTTTGCTGGTGGTGAAGTCATATTTAGGCGCATAAATAAACGGGACTCGGAAGTAAAACATCAGATAAATCAGCAGGGGGCCGGCGTACTCCGTCAGAAACACCTGAGAGAGAGAGTGAGAGAGAGAGAGAGAGAGAGAGAGAGAGAGAGAGAGAGAGAGAGAGAGAGCGTTACAACGCGTTCATGAGATCAGTTCCTCAGCTGTTGGGAAACACGTTCACGTTTCCAGGTTATAAATATCTCATGCTCTCACAGAGATAATGTGACAGACACTAAACGGGCCGGTTTAAGAGAGACAGATTAACACACAGCCACACAAACACTCATAAAAACACATATAAATGCACATAATCGAGTGAAACTATACATAAGTAGACATTGAGCTCTGGCTGAAGTTTACAGGTAAAGTCAGATGAGATCTTGCCTTAGTCAGGTTAGACACTCTATTGAATTTAATGAAGAGTAAGCTGTGAGGGATACACTTAAGAGTCGCGGCTGGAACAAGAACATACAGACAACATTGATATCAAGCACAGATTATGTGCTTTTGAATTTAATGCGAGTTTTAATATCATTTTGTGTGACTTTTATAGCCATAACGAAAGTGGCAATGAATAATTCACCTCAGATATTGAAAATAAATGAAAGGAACCGAGAACGACAGTTGTGGCCTAATGGTTAGAGAGTCGGACTTGTATCCTGAAGATTCGAGTCTCAGTAATGGCAGGAAAGGTGGGGGAGTCGTCCACGCTCAGTTCTCAGTATGGGTTACCATACTTGGCTATACTTCACCTTCACTCACTTTGAAGTCAGTGTGAACAACAAGCGAGTCTATTTTATAATCAAGATTGTATCAGTCACTCGGTATGGGTTTTTAATAACTTTAATATGTCAGAATGTCCCGACAAGGATAGTAAAGTCTGAGACCACCTACATTGTGAGGACCAGCCAGGTCCCCAGTGGTCCAATGGATTAATAAACATACTAAATTATGTTTTTTTTTAAAATTTAAAACTGCAGAACGTTTTCTGTGATGGGTAGGTTTAGGTGTAGGGTTGGGGGGATAGAAAATACAGTTTGTACACGCTAAAAATCATTACGTCTATAGAGAGTTCTTACAAGGAGTGTAAACCAGACGTGTGCGTGTAAGAGTGTGTGTTGGGTAAGGTGATAGGAAATATCAATGACCTGAAATAAATGGAAGTCTATGCAATGTCCTCACTTAGATAGCAAAACAAACCTGTGTGTGTGTGTGTAGGTATTCCCTACGTTATGGGGACCCACAGGTATAGTAATACTAGTAAATTTTGATCTTGTGGGGACATTTTTCTGGTCACCATGAGGAATAAATAAAAGCTTATAAATCATACAGCATTATCTTTTTTGAAAATCTAAAATAGCAGAACATTTTCTGTGATGGGTCGGTTTAGGGGTAGGGGTAGTGTAGGGGGACAGAATGTACAGTTTGTACAGTATAAAAACCATTACGCCTATGGAGAGTCCCCATAAACCACATATACCAACGTGTGTGTGTGGCTGGTGTGTGTGTGTGTATGTGTGGCTGGTGTGTGTGTGTGTGTGTGTGTGTGTGTGTGGTCTCTCACCGTGACCCAGCTGATCTGGGCTCCCAGGTCTCTGAAGTAGAAGGTTGCAGTGGTTCCCACAGGCAGGTGCTGCAGCACGTCCTCATCCTTCAAAGACTTCCCCTCTGCACCACAAGCCCATAATGCATCAGCAAATGTCTACTAATACAAGTCTTCATCTATACAGATGTACAACAGAAATGTAACAAATAGAATCTATCCTTCATGTTTAACCCCTTAAAGGACAGCCTCAGTACAATGTTTGGCTTAAATTCAGCTGTATCCTCCAAAAACAGCATCTAGTACATCTGGTAAAAACCAAAATCAATATAAGGTGTAAATCTTATTTGAATCTACACCACAGACAAGTTATATAATACTCAGAAACAGTCTGCCGGAGTTTTGCCAGCATTAATCTCTTATGATAACAGTGCATGTCAGCAGACTCTGATCTAAGGTGCGATCACTCAGTCCAGATAATGGACTCATGTTGAACGAAGGTCAATACGTACTGGGATCCAAACGAATGGACTGTCGGGCCGGATACCACTGAGGGTCTGAAACAAACGTAAAACAATTACAGCACAGTAAACATGTTTACATTACAAACATTGTTTTTTTTCAAAAGGAACCTCTTCTGCTCACAAAGGATGCATTTTTTTAATAAAAATACAGTACGGAATACAACGGACAACGGTTGTGTTGCTTAAGGAAAGCGTGGAAGTGTTTTTACCCCCAGAATTGATTTAAAATAGAAAATTTTTGTAGCACTATAAATGTCTTTCTTACTAGACCCAAACTTTTAAGCGGAAGTTAAAGCTGAGTGAAGATCAGAAACTCATTTATACTCACGACTCTTGTGGAACATGGACTTGATTTCCCCGATAGTGGCATTGGGCTCAACCTGCCAATGAAATGAAGGGTGTAAATTTAGCTACAATCCCCAGGCGACGTGGCTTTAACACAGCAGCTGTTCTGAGAGACAAACAAAACACCAAACAAACAGACGCACGAACACAAACAGCCAACTGACCAGATCTCCCAAATGACCCGAAGGTCTCGCCATGAGTTCAACAAACAGCTGGGAGATGCCGCCTCAACGGTTCCTCCAGGAAACTACTTTTTCCAATGTTTGTGCATGTTCTTTCAGTATAGGAAAATAACTACTCAAAGTGAAACCAATTGAAAGCAGAAATAATCGAATTAAAGCCAGTTCATAATCATAACACATAAAGGAGAATTCTGCTATTCTATCATTAACTGCCATCCCAAATCCACAATGCCAATGATTCCCCCTCTCTCTCCAATCTACACGATCTTAAATACTCCAAAAACTTAATGAACACGCAAGACCTCAGTGCTGTAATGAATATGCTCAAAGATGCATTTATCATGAAATATTTGTAATTCTGTTTCACTGTGTTAAAGGTGCAGTAAGCGATTTCTGAAAAACGCTGTTGAAAGTGGATCGGGCTGAGCAGCACAACACACATGTAGCCAATCAGCAGGAGGGGGCGTGTCCACTCATAATGAGGCAGGAGTAAGCCAATCAGCTGTAGGGGGGGGGGTCATGTCTATTCACTATGGGGGAGGAAATAGAGTGAGCCAATCAGCAGAAGGGGGTGTGTCCATTAATGATGGGGGAGGAGAGAGCCAATCAGCAGAAGGGGAGTGTCCATTAATGATGGGGGAGGAGAGAGCCAATCAGCAGAAGGGGAGTGTCCATTAATGATGGGGGAGGAAAGAGTGAGCCAATCAGCAGTAGGGGGTGTGTCCAATCATAATGAGGCAGGAGTAAGCCAATCAGCAGTAGGGGGTGTGTCCACTCATAATGAGGCAGGAGTAAGCCAATCAGCTGTAGGGGGGTCATGTCTATTCACTATGGGGGAGGAAAGAGTGAGCCAATCAGCAGTAGGGGGCGTGTCCACTCATAATGAGGCAGGAGTAAGCCAATAAGGAGAAGGGGGTGTGTCCACTCAAGGTGGGGGAGGGGAGAGTGTGAACAAAAAGGAGATTTGAAGAAAGACTGTAGAAAGAGAAATGGATAAGAGACATTACAAAAGACAAAAGATCACAGGAATATCATTGGAAAAAGAAGGGCTGTGATCCGGCAAGAGCTGCTGCCGACTAACAATGAACTCCGGCATGTTCATTTTTTGTTCTTTTGTTCATCATCTTCACTTCATTTTTCATAAAGATTTATTTTGCTTCGCTTCAGCTATGATAAAGAGACATCCACTCTTTCATTGCATTTCAAAGGCGGAGCAATGAAGGGGGGGGCGTGTGCTTGTGTGTGTTGATTTCAAATATCAACAGTGTTCAACAACGATCCTCAGAAATCGCTTACTGCACCTTTAAGGATCAAAAACAACCTCGGCTCTCTCGTGCAAGACTTTTGCCTTTCAAAAAGTGCCATGATATTTTTATTTAGCATGGAAAGTACCCTCTGAAGTTAAGACCACTTTAAGTAAACTCAGGGTCATTTTCTGCAAATGTAGTCATTTATAGTATACAGCAGGTCATTTCTTTTCCGTCAAAAACCTTTAATTCTTCAGTTAGATCTGCTTTCTATAGATGACATCATCATCTCAGGCTAGTGACATCACAACACCGGTAGCCGGTGACATCACAGGGGAAGCGGCAGTTAATCCGAGGACATACGAGTGCAATCCTCGATAATCCTGCAGCGCGGCTCCTGACATTCTAGAGGCCTCATTACGGCACCTCCTTACAGGGACGACTACAGCGAGACCTCAAGCCAGAGGTACAGCTCACGGCCAGGACATTTTCTATAGATAGCACCACTCTAGGGATGACAACTTCACATTTTTTTTTAGGGAGAAAATGTGTTCATTCATTTGAATATAATCAAGAGTGAATGGCAAGTGAATTGACTGAAGATAATAGTACATCTATAAATGAGAAGTTGAAAAATAACACAGATTTGGAAGATTTTTAGGTAACAATTTTAATGTAAATTTCATAACAGATTGGTCACCATCGAATTATCCACACATTATTTTATTGCATTCAAGCCGGACAGGTTTGTTTTTGTTAACTAAAACTAAAATCATCAACAAAAAAAAAACATTCCTTAAAAAGTAAATGTTAACTGAAATATAATATTTAAAAAATAAATAAATAAATAAGTTAGGTGCCAAGGAAACATTTCTAATTTTTGTGTAGTTTAAGTTGAGGTACTACTGTAAAGTTCATAAAAACTATATACACACATATTTCAAAAAAACAAAACAAAACTAATAAAACTGGCCAAAATACAACTAAATTACCAAAACTTTAAAATAAAAATGATAAAAGTGCTTAAATGAAAGTAAAATAACACTGCTGCAGCACGACAAATAAACCTTTACATGCACAAACATCCCATGTTGTCTTTAAATACGAGGTAAAAATGTGCATGTGCATAATTATACAAGAGAACATGTTGTTTAAAGCAGTTTTAGATCATGCATACAGGACATCAAATATCAAAATGAAGTTAAGTGTCTTTCCTACCTTGTCCAGGAAGCAGAGCTTGTCCTTCGTCTTGGCGTCCAGAATCTCCACCTCGAAAAAGACCACAGCTTTCTTAGTCTTTTTAGCAGGTTTGCGTTTGGCCGGGGTGGGAAGCCCGGGCGCTGCCACCACACCCCCGTTCTGAGTCTTTTTGGGCTGAGTGGCCTCTAAAGCCAAGGCATCCATATTTTATGCTTTATCTATCCACTTTCTCTGAGTTTTTAAACTTCTTTCCTCTCTTAGCCCCTCTCTCACCTCCAGAAACGAGTGCAGGACTTTCTGGAAAGCATGAGCTTCACTGTCAGCTGTGGAAATAAATCAGTCTGTCTGAGCCCCCACCCCTCTCTCTCTCTCTCGCTCTCTTTAACTCAACCCTCCTCTTTCTCTATGTTGTTGTCACCCTCTTGTTCACCTATACCTGTACATTTGGCCCCCACCCCTCCTAAAAACACTCGCACAAACAAGTAAACAAAACTTTTATTTCTTTCTCTCACTCACATGCACCTAATTCTCCTTTTTCCTCTGAACCTCCAGAGGAAACGTGACCCCTCTCCAGCCATCCCAATATGTGCTAATTATAACTTGCCTTATGGATGCACACATGAACGTAACAGAGCCCAGCCATGCTCTATTCTAAAGACCAGAAACGGTATTAAGATTTTAGATTTGCACCATTGTGCCGGGGTATAACTGTCAGTGCAATGATAATATAAAAGACAATTCTCACAAAAAAATATGTTCTGGGGCCAGTTGCATAAACAAGACATTATGCCTTAAGATCTAGACTGACCCACTAGCCATAACTTGAGTTATGTAATCAGATTACTTTTTTTCAAGTAACTAGTAAAGTAACTAATTACTTAATTCACAACAAAATATCTTCGCTGCTGATCTTTGATGATCCAATTCAATCATATTAATAAGCAAAAATAACTTTAGGAAAACATCACATTTGCAATCAGACTGAATTTTATTTCACTTTTGGTTTGAAGGGGTCTTTACATTTGCCAAAAATAGAACTTTTTTGTTGTTAATAAAAGAAAACAGGTGAGAATAAGCAATGCAAAAGTAATGTAATGCATTACTTTACATAAAAAGTAACTAACGTTACTAGACGTAACCCAATATTGTAAGGGATTACTTTTAAAAGTAACTTTCCCCAACAATGCTAGCGGTTAGTCAAGGGGCAGTCAATATTTTCGGTATCAAATTAGGCCAATGTACATTTTTTTTGTAACAGCTTTAAAAAAAAAAAGTTCAGCATAGATTTAAAGGTGGAAAAAAAAAAGATGACTAACTTGTAAGACTAGTCTTAATGTAACCGTCTCTCTTTTTTTGTTGTTGTTTCTTGAGCAGCAAATCATCATATTAGAATGATTTCTGAAGGATCATGAGCTTGTAAACAAATGTTACATTATTTTCTTGACAATTTAGCAAATCTCCTATTTTGGCTATTTGAAATTATTATTCTGTTGTTGTTTTTTTTATTGTAATCATGTGCAATAATAATACTTTTTTTAAAAAATGATTATTATATTCGTATATTAATTATATATAAAATCATAATAAATTATTGCCACTATTTAGATTTCATTCGACAAAAAATGTTTAAAAATGTTGATTGTTGTTGGTTTAACGGGTAGCGCGCGCGCGGTTCAGACCCGCACTATTTTAGGGAGGAGGGAGAGAGATTATTAATAACTTGAAACGGCATGAGCAGATGACACTGGAGGAAAACCCCACTGCCCACCGAGAGAAACCCCAACTGAATGAAAACTGTGAGGAAAAGAACCAATATTACTTTAAAGTTTGCTCTGAGGCGACCTACAGAAACACTCCCCACAGGAGACAAGCGGGAGCGACCGTTAAAGAAAAAAATCACGTGAGTGGCTCGCGCGCGCTCAACATCGACATGAATGAATGTCTTATTGATTTTATTTGTTATCCTGATCGCTTTGATTCATTCTTGGTTTATTAATGACTTAATTACGACGAATCATATGTTTAATGTCCCTGAGAAACCTTCAAAACGTTTTCGCGCCCTCTTGTGGACATCATCGAACATTGCTTATGTCAGTTTTATCAACAAGACTTTGACCGAGCGTGTCCTACATGTCCAGTTGGCATAAAGTGTTACATCAGCATGTAAAATATCCTTAAAAAGACTACGTTTCTTCATTTGGTAAGGTTTGGTGGGCACAAATAGGGATTTTACAAAGAAACAACCAACTACTTCCGGGTTTACGAAGAGAAGAGCTTTGACTTAATTCTCCACGATCAAGTCCAACATGAACGTGCCTATTGAGTGAATACTAACCGTCCAGCCAAAATTACAACTTGTGTATATTAAACACTGAATACAAGGGACGTTAAAATCACTAGTCAGTCAGTCACGTGCACACAAAGTAACTACATTTCGTAGTTAAAGGCCATTTTGATATGTTATGCTTATCTCGAGGATCGAGACACCTCTTATGTTGCAAGCGATATTCCTTATTACACATACTGTGTCGTAATATGGGACAGGGGTTGTTTCAGAGCCTGCTGAGATGCGGTATGACTCTCTGGGTCGAGGCGAGCGTTTACTGGAAACTTCTTCTCCCATTCAGGTCCAGTGGACATCATCTGTGATCCAACAAGAATGCGTGTGTGTTCTTGTCCGATTCATAACTCTACATACCAAGCAATTCTTTCCTGATAGGCCGAGGTGCTTGTCACATTCTCTAATCTACAACCTCAGTAGTATCTTTATAACGCGTGTAGTAATACGGCACGATCATCTGATCATCTCCTCATCTCAATAGCTTCAACGGAGACCTAAACGTCTATAAAATGAGAACTCTGAAAATCAGTAACGATATCTTACCTCGTAATGCTTCATTGTTGCAGTTTGAATGGCTTATCCCAGCGAGGTGAGAGACAAGCACGAAGTCCAATCAAGAGGAACGGAAGATGCCCCACATCCAATGGGCATTGAGATCCGAGCGTTTCCCGACAAATACGAGCTCTACGCTCGATCCTGTCATTGGTGAAACGCTTTAGAGCTGCTTTTTTTTGATGTAGTAACCAATCGGAATCCGACTAGACACAAGAAGCGTTAAACAAACACGAAGCGCCGCCTAGTGGTGATGTGAGGCGGAAACGACATGCGTGTGACAGCAGGAATGTAAAGACAACGATTCTTTGTTATAAAACAATTGGATTGTATGTAAAATACAAGGCTAATTGAAAAGTTGTTTGAGTTTATATCAGAGGAAGGCCCTTTTTTATTTCGTTTTATAAACATATTATTATAGAGAGTAAATTTATATAACTAAAAAAAATCAACTTCTTAAATATTAAAAATGTTTTAATATGAAAATGTACGAAAAATAGAGAGAAATGTTCATAATAAATAAAATAAATTGAGTTTATATCAAAGAAAGGCCTTTTTATTTCATTTTATAAACATAGATTATTATAGAGAGGGAATTTAAAAAGAATAACTGCTGTGTGTATATATATATATATAAATCAACTTCTTAAATAATAAAAATGTTTTACTTGGAAAATGTACGAAAAATAGAGAGAAATGTTCATAATAAATAAAATAAATTGAGTTTATGTCAAAGAAAGGCCTTTTTATTTCATTTTATAAACATAGATTATTATAGAGAGGGAATTTAAAAAGAATAACTGCTGTGTGTATATATATATATATAAATCAACTTCTTAAATAATAAAAATGTTTTACTTGGAAAATGTACGAAAAATAGAGAGAAATGTTAATAATAAATAAAATAAATTGAGTTTATATCAAAGAAAGGCCTTTTTATTTCATTTTATAAACATAGATTAGTTATATATTTAGTTATTTATATATATATATATATATATATATATATATATATATATATATATATATATATATATATATATATATAAAACTAAATATTTAACTAAATAAATCAACTTCTTAAATAATAAAAATGTTTTACTTGGAAAATGTACGAAAAATAGAGAGAAATGTTCATAATAAATAAAATAAATTGAGTTTATATCAAAGAAAGGCCTTTTTATTTCATTTTATAAACATAGATTAGTTATATATTTAGTTATATATATATATATATATATATATATATATATATAACTAAATATTTAACTAAATAAATCAACTTCTTAAATAATAAAAATGTTTTACTTGGAAAATGTACGAAAAATAGAGAGAAATGTTCATAATAAATAAAATAAATGACAATTTATTTAAATAAAATAAATGTAAAATATTATTTTTATATAGGCACTATCCTTAAAAATTAAAACAATGCAAAAAAAACGCACTAATTGAATAATCAACTCTTTCTGAATTTTGTAGGTCAGTCGGTCAGAAATGGATTATGCAAATGTACGGCTTACAAAGACGAAAAGCTTCCGTTATGACGTAAACAGGCGTGTTTACATTTGTGTATTTCATTGCTATAGTTTCTCATTTGTGAAAGGCATGCGTTTATTTTAGTTTAGTTTCGGTTTCAGAGTCCTATCATGGGTGGAGCAGCACATTCACGTGGTTTCGGGTGTGGAAACAACCAGAGACTTTGAGACATTTCTCGAACTTTCCTCACGGTTTCAAATAGGGACGTGCCGCAGCGAGGCAGGGCATTAAACCCGCAGGTGGACGAGACAACAGCTGTGCAACTCAACTAATTCTGAGACCAGTTTCTGCTAAAATTGTTTTATCAGATTGACGCGAACCGCGAAACACTAGCAGGACTGTGTTTGACTTTTGGAGGATATCTACTTATACAAAAAATAAACTCAATGGTGAAGATGGGGAAAGATTATTACCGTGTTTTGGGGATTCAGAAAGGCGCATCTGATGAGGAGATCAAGAAAGCGTATCGCAAACAAGCGCTCAAATTCCATCCGGACAAAAACAAGTCGCCCGGCGCCGAGGAAAAGTTCAAGGAGGTCGCGGAGGCGTACGACGTGTTGAGCGACCAGAAAAAGAAAGACATTTATGACAAATTCGGCGAAGAAGGTGAGTAAAATGATCTGAATCTTTCGCACTTTTATTCTGCTTTATGACACTGAGATGAGAATGAATTAAAAGACACTTGAAGCATTTAGTTTTAGATAGTGTCGCTCGTTTGTGTGTGTTTAGAGATTACCTGTCTAAATGAGATCACTGACTGGATTAGTTGATGATGACGGCGTCTACATGTCGAGAAAATCCACCTAGTCTAGCGGATCTACTCAGGTTTGAACAGTTATGTGAAACAGGTCTGAGTTGTGATGATGCGTTCTGATTGGCTGTTTGAGCGGCGCGTTCTGGAATGTTGCCGCTTGCTGGAAAATTCTGATGGTCACGTGGTAAAAAAGGGCGGAGTGCTGTCAGCAGTTCTGAGCATGTTGAGTATTGTTCGGCAAGCCTGTCTTTCCCGGGGCTAGGGTTGTTCCCTTCTAGATTGTTTTTATAAAACTCAATTTTTGAGGAATAGAAAGGTAAAATATGAAGTATGATTTAAACCAAGGCCATAACCATCTTGAACATTGGGGAGGGGGGGGGGATTTATTTATTTTTATGTGGGTTTATTTTAATTTAAAGGAATTAAACGATTATTATGGATTTCAGAGAGTAAAGAAAAGTAAATAAGAACAGTTCCAGGTTTATTGTAGTCATGACGTAATCAATTTGAACTCTTTGCGCACATTTTATTTTAAAATTTGCACACACGTCGTTATGTCTACTATGTCAAAAATGGGGGAAAAGTTTTTTTTTGTCTCTAACATTACATAAACCATGTAAATATAGTGTATTTTCATTTCAAAATGGTGAAATTTAATTTAAAAAAAAAATTATTTTGCATTATTGGATATTATTGTCAATCGTTGAATGTTTCTATCGTAAAACAGTTTTGAAACATTTACATCTCCTTACACCCCACCGTGCACTCTTTCACTGCAAAAACTAAAGCATCGCATTGAAAGGGACTTTTTTCTTTGATTTGATTGGTCATTGCAAACGTTTTGACCTGTGGCAGGTCACCCTAAAACTTTAACCTACTTTCTGTCGTCTCATCAAGTCTTCCTGTCCACCTTAATGTTTATGGTGGTTATGGCCCTGATTTAAACTATAATAACTGACAGTATTAATGATGAGATTTTGCATAAAAGTTTCAGTGAATTTCCGTTAGCAAGAATGTGTAGTAGTTGGGTAATCAAGGTAATGGACAGTTCCATACAAATATATATTTCTGGACAGTAAAAGTTCTTAATTGTTCTTAAACATTGGCAGTATTAGTAAAAAGTAGGTTGAATTCAGGTTCATTGGGACACGTTTTCCAATTCATCTCAATGGCAAAGTGTGTCCCAGTCACCCCGAATTCACTGTAAATTTGTTCCCTTGGTGCATTATTTATAAATTTTCTATAATTTTCTATACAACACCTTACAGTTCTGAAATATGTGACCTCTTTGTTTACCATTGTGCAGGACTGAAGGGAGGCATCCCTGGTGGTGGAGGAAACGGTGGAAATTTCACCTACACATTCCAAGGTGATCCTCATGCAATGTTTGCTGAGTTTTTCGGAGGCCGAAGCCCTTTCGAACACATGTTTGGCCGTAACGGTGGCATGAACGAGGATATGGAAACGGATGACCCGTTTGCTAGTTTTGGCATGGGCGGCATGGGTGGTTTCCCACGCTCCTTTAACACGCGAGGTCACGGCGGGAGACTGGAGAAAAAACAGGACCCTCCGGTGACCCACGACCTGAGGGTCAGTCTAGAAGAAGTGTTGTCTGGCTGCACCAAGAAGATGAAGATCTCCCGCAAACGCCTGAATCCCGACGGAAGGACGACACGCACTGAGGACAAGATCCTTACAGTGGAAGTGAAGAAAGGCTGGAAAGAAGGAACCAAGATTACTTTCCCCAAGGAAGGTGACGAGACCCCATCAAATATCCCTGCAGATGTGGTGTTTGTGGTGAAGGATAAGCCACATCCAGTGTACAGACGAGACGGATCAGACATCATTTATCCTGCAAAAATTACACTCAAAGAGGTAAGACGGGTTCTTGTTTAAGGGTTTGTTTACTCTTTTCATACTCTCTCCATATTTTTCTAATCCCGTTCTTCTCTACTTTCTCAGGCACTTTGTGGTTGCACGGTTAATGTTCCGACGCTGGATGGCCGCACAGTCAACTTTACAACCCAAGACATTGTTCGCCCCGGTATGAAACGGCGTGTCACCGGAGAGGGTCTTCCTCTTCCAAAATCCCCAGATCGCCGTGGGGACTTGATTGTTGAATATGAGGTCAAGTTTCCCGAAAGATTGAGCCAGAGTGCCAAGGACACTATTGCTAGCGTTCTCCCAGCTTCTTGAGCTGTGTATACAACAATTCTGGAGCCGTTGCCATTGGGAATTTTTGGTTTCATAGTATTTCAAGGATGAATATTTGAGCTCACCCCAAGAAGGAGCCACTGAGCTGCTGAAATTGTTGAACTGTTATTCTGTAATGTACTGCCAATGAGAGACTATCTGAACCAAAACATAGCTGGACTCGACTGGTTTATTTGTCTGTGTCATGTATATTTTGAACCCATGTTTCCTTTGGGTCAAGTCCAGCAGAAAGTCTCCAGCTGCGACCTCTTGGCTAACGTTTTGTTGTGAACTACACACATCTAAGTTTACTTATTCCAAAGATGGACGGTAGAGTATTTTGTGATGTGCAGGGCTATAATAATATAGTTTTCTATAAGCAGTCTGATGCTATGGACGCCTCAGGGGGATGTCTTTCTGTGAAAGCAGCATGTACCTTTTCTTCTAATACGGTCTAATGTGACCATTTAGGGATGACATAAGTCATTTCCATTATAGTGGTGGCGCAGAGTGATCCATGCTTGGATCCTCCCACTTCTAAGAACATGAAACAGCACTTGATGCAGAAGTTATATGGTCAGAAACTCAAAAGCTCAATCAAAGTCAGCTAGATGACAAATTTGTAAATAAAATTAAAGAAATTATAGAAGATTCTAACTACTGATATTGTGTTTCTTTTCTCATGCAAAATGAAATGGGACTTTTTCTGATTGATTGTTACTAATTGTTTTGAATTATGAAATTTAATTTGTTGGTTCACAAATTCTTTGGGGCACTTCTGTTTTTTTTTTCTCATTACAACATATATTTTTACCTTTTAAGTCTTTAGCATAAAGGCAATAGCTAAACTTGAAATGTGAGATACTGTGTTGTGTTATGAGCTGTTTTTAAAGGGGACTTAATATGCCACAAGATGTAATATCAGTCTCTGGTGTCCCCAATGTGTCTGTGAAGTTTCAGCTCAAACTATTCACAGATCATTTATTATAGCTTGTCAACATGCCATTTTTGTGTGTGTCCCTTTAAATGCAAATGAGCTGTTGCTCCGTCCCCTTTTCCAGAAGAGGGCGGAGCTTTAACGGTTCACACTTCAGTTGTTTAATAACAACAAAGCAGGAGAATCTCACGCAACCAAAATGAGGATTGTCGGTAACGGTGTTCATCCTTACATTGTTCAAACCGGAGTCGACACTGATGGAGAGACTCAGGAAGAAGTTACAACTTTTAGACGTTTCTGAACGGTTAGTGGATAAATTTATGTAATTGCTGTTGAGTTGATGCAACTCATCACTAGCATGTGCCGTCATGTTAATTTTATGTACAAATCCAGCGTTGAATTGACCCTCGCTTGTGAAGCAGTCCGGTGTAAAATGACGGCATAACAACTCTTCCTCTTCTCTAAAGCAGCCCAACATGGCCCCGCCCCCTTTGTTGTTTGTACTTGGGGGCGGGGTTTATGTAAATGTTATTGTTAGTGATGTCACTAACCTGGAAACAACCCGTATCAGCAAGGAATGCGTCATGATATATATTTCTTTATTGATATTTTGAGCACAGCCTTATTTAAAGCCTTGTTCCATGTGCCCCTCTTATACTTTGATCACCTGCCCCTCCAAAGGTCTCTGCACTGCTCTGTTACAATGTGATGTTGATCCAACATCATGTTTGCACTCTCAGCAAATGAAATACAACTACAACTGACTTAAAGCCACACAGCTTGAAATCAACTGCAAATAAAAGCTAATAAATCTCTGAAGAACTACTGTGATCAGTGTCAGTGTTAAAAAAGACCATAAACGTGCATAAAACCCAAGAGTCAAACTACCCACCTAAAAAAAATGAGTTTTAAATAGACTGATTAAAATAAAACAAGATTTGAAATGTTACAGATATCACACTACTTTAATAAAACACTTTAAAGTGAAAAACAATTAGTTTTTTATCGTCTGTCTTCTTAATTTATGAGTGTATTGAAAGTATAAATCACTCCAATATACACCGATCCAAAAATCGTGGCAGTTCCTCCACCAAAGAAATGTTGTAAATGTATAGCATGTTAACTGAAATTTGTAGCTGAGACTATCATTTAACATCAAAGTAGTGATAGAATCACCTTTATAATAATGGCACTTCCTCTCCTGAATTTGGATGGTGCTGTCCTCAGCGTTTCTTGAGGACACGGTTGATGGTGTATCTGAAGAAATTCCTGTACTGCTGTCTGTCCAGTCCGAGAATGAGATGAGAGATTATTTTAACCTGGTTAAAAATATTAGAACATGTCCAGGTAATATTTCAAAATCAATTAATATTATATTGCATAAGGAAAGTTTATGGGTAATTTCAGAAGATAAATGTATAAGAAATGAAAAATTAGCTTAATATTAAGTAGGTGAGAGATGATTTTCTGGTAGACTGTCTGTAATGATGTCTGACCTTATTATTGAGGACATAATAGATCAGGAAGATGATCTCCAGCTCCTTCCTCCCTTCAGTGAAGAAACCCAAGCCCATCACAACATGCAACATACGCAATAATCTCATAATCTCTCATGCTCATGGTCACCCAAATCTCACTGTATATTAACATATTTGTAGGTTTATTTTTTTGTGTGCATAAAAACATTTACATGGTCTCATTGTGGTGAAATTAATATTAATATATCATCCCTCAGTTACTCTTTAACCATGCTTGTCAAAGTATGTAAAGCTGTTTCTAAACATAGACATCTTCATTCCTGTGAACTCCATAAACCATATTTGAATCAGTGATATCATTCAGTTAATGTGAACAATATCTTGTGGATAAATGAAAATGTAACATGTGTATGAATAAAACTTTAATTATATGATAATATTTTCATTATCATAATTATGAACATATAATCTGTGAAGTGGCCAGTCGAGTATATGAAGATACATGGAGAAACATCTGACGAAAAAAGTGTAATTCAACAATATGTTCTTAATATTTAATAGAAAGTCAATAAAGCTACAGAAAAATACAAGGAAACAAGTACATTATTTACTGATTAATATTAATATGCAAAAAATTACATCTATTGTATTCATCACACTAAATATTCTTAAAGTTAACTAAAGGACGACTGTGAACTAAAGTAAACAAAATCACTTTAGGGGTCTTGAGTAAAATAAATCACACACGGGTCTAAAAGAATGAGGCAACAAAACCTTCACCAAGAAACTAATAGTAAAGAAAGTTAAAAGATTTACATCAAAAATAATAGCTATAAAATAAGACCAGTATAACATTTGGCTAATTGCTCGTTTACAGGCAGAAGCTGAAATTGGTGTTAATATCTGAAAGTGTTGATTCTGTTGTAGTGGAAATTTACTGTATGATTATGGCACTTCATTCATTTCCTGAATATGGATGCTGCAGTCCTCAACTTTTTTTTCTGGACACTTTCGATGTTGTCGGGTCCACAGCAAAGATATCTGAAGAACTTCCTGTACTGCTGTCTGACCTGGACAAGAATGAGACGAGAGGAGCTCAGTGACTTCATGACATCAATTTAATGTCTGAAACTCATCAACTATATTAGAATTATTAACATAATAAACAGGCAAGAAAAGGTGTTTTAAGAGACTAGAGTTTCACTTTTTCTTTCTTATACTGCACAGCAAAATCCCCAGTGTTATTTAACACGTTCAGTGTTCATATGTGTCCATATTACAGAGTTTTAAAATAACACTGAAGCAATTTTGACATTAATGAGGTAATTAAGTGATGATTTAGCATTAATTGTGACAGCAAAAACTCGGGTCTGGGAGGAGTTCGGTGAGACCATGGAGAAGGATTATCGGTCGGCCCCGAAGAAATTCTGGCAAACCGTCCGGCGCCTCAGGAAGGGGAAGCAGTGCCCTGCCAACACTGTTTACAGTGGGGGCGGGAATCTGCTGACTTCAACTGGGGACATCGTTGGGCGGTGGAAGGAATACTTTGTGGATCTTCTCAATCCCACCGACACGTCTTCCACTGAGGAAGCAGAGGCCGAGGGCTCAGAGGTGGGCTCACCCATCACCCAAGCTGAAGTCACTGAGGTAGTTGAAAAGCTCCTTTGTGGCAAGGCAGCGGGGGTGGATGAGGTACGCCCTGAGTACCTCAAGTTTCTGGATGTTGTGGGGCTGTCTTGGCTGACACGCCTCTGCAGCATCGCGTGGCGGTTGGGGACAGTGCCTCTGGACTGGCAGACCGGGGTGGTGGTCCCTATTTTTAAGAAGGGGGACCGGAGGGTGTGTTCCAACTACAGAGGGATCACACTCCTCAGTCTCCCCGGGAACGTCTATGCCAGGGTACTGGAGAGGAGAATAAGGCCGATAGTCGAACCTCAGATTCAGGAGGAACAATGCGGTTTTCGTCCCGGTCGTGGAACACTGGACCAGCTCTATACCCTCTCTAGGGTGCTGGAGGGTCTATGGGAGTTTGCCCAACCAGTCCACATGTGTTTTGTGGATCTGGAGAAGGCATTCGACCGTGTCCCTCGTGGCGCCCTGTGGGGGGTGCTCCGGGAGTATGGGGTCCGGGGCCCTTTGCTAAGGGCTGTCCGGTCCCTGTATGACCGGAGCAGGAGCTTGGTTCGCATTGCCGGCAGAAAGTCAGACCTGTTTCCAGTGCATGTTGGACTCCGGCAGGGCTGCCCTCTATCACCGGTCCTGTTCATAATCTTTATGGACAGGATTTCTAGGCGCAGTCAGGGGCCGGAGGGAGTCTGGTTTGGGGACCACAGGATCTCATCTCTGCTTTTTGCAGATGATGTTGTCCTGTTGGCTCCATCGGGCCAGGACCTCCAGTGTGCATTGGGACGGTTTGCAGCCGAGTGTGAGGCGGCTGGGATGAGGATCAGCACCTCTAAGTCTGAGACCATGGTTCTCAGTCGGAAAAGGGTGGCTTGTCCTCTTCAGGTTGGTGGAGAGCTCCTGCCTCAAGTGGAGGAGTTCAAGTATCTTGGGGTCTTGTTCACGAGTGAGGGAAGCAAGGAGCGTGAGGTTGACAGACGGATCGGTGCAGCTTCTGCAGTAATGCGGTCGATGTACCGGTCTGTCGTGGTGAAGAAGGAGCTGAGCTGCAAGGCGAAGCTCTCGATTTATCGGTCAATCTACGTTCCTACTCTCACCTATGGTCATGAGCTTTGGGTCATGACCGAAAGAATGAGATCCCGGATACAGGCGGCCGAATGGGCTTTCTCCGCAGGGTGGCAGGGCGCTCCCTTAGAGATAGGGTGAGGAGCTTGGTCACTCGGGAGGAGCTCAAAGTAGATCCGTTGCTCCTTCACATCGAGAGGAGTCAGCTGAGGTGGCTCGGGCATCTGTTTCGGATGCCTCCTGGACGCCTCCCTAGGGAGGTGTTCCGGGCATGTCCCACCGGGAGAAGGCCCCGGGGAAGACCTAGGACACGCTGGAGAGATTATGTCTCTCGGCTGGCCTGGGAACGCCTCGGTGTCCCCCTGGAAGAGCTGGAGGAAGTGTCTGGGGAGAGGGAAGTCTGGGAATCTCTTAGACTGCTGCCCCCGCGACCCGGCCCCAGATAAGCGGTAGAAAATGAATGAATGAATGAGCATTAATGATGAACACCTGCTGTTAACAAGCAGAATCGCTGTAGGACAGAGAAACAAGAAAAAAAAAAAGAAAAGACGAGAACAAACAAATGACTTCAGCCGGAGCCTGATTCTTTTTTTTAATTCTCGTATTTGATTTGTTTTGTTGTGACTTGTGTCTAAATGCAGTAGTTTTTTTGGGTACAGTGTATTACTGCTGAATAAAAAACAAGGGCCAAGAGCTCAACTAAAATCAAACACTGATCACCATAATGGTGATTTCAAAGCATTCAAGCATTCAATAATCATTCAATAAAACATCTACATCTAAGCCTTCATTCTCAATAAGCACTTCTGTAGACGTATGACAGAAATAAAGTCAAACTTGTTAGTATTAAGAGTGATAATGTGTAAAGGCTGGAAGTCTGCTCTCTTCTCTTTTTTTCTGTTCTTGTTTCTCTTTCCTTAAGTGATTCTGCTTGTCTAACTTTCATTCATAGAGATAACTTGGACAATTAGCCATGGTTTAATTAAAAATATAGTTTTAAAAGTAAAACACATATGGTGTTAAATTGAGTGATGTCTGACCTCATTATTGAGGACACAATAGATCAGGAAGATGAAGGTTCCCTGCTGGGAGTTCAAGATCAGGAAGATGATCTCCAGCTCCTTCCTGCCTTCAGTGAAGAAACCCAGAATCCAGGGGCAACCAAGAACCACAAACTGAGCCAGTGATTTAAATGTCATAGTCCTGCAGAGGATTAATGTGCCTTTATTGACTACATATATTTTTTATATAGAGTGATCAAATCATAATGTTTGTTACTTGGTTTGTTTCATCTGTGAAACTTCAGCGTTCAGATTTTTCAAGGTTGAGTTCAGAATGATGATGATGCAGAAGAAGAGAATCATGTTTAACTGCACAGTAAGATAAAAAAACAGTAATTAATCATTTATCACTGTTTTCCTTTTAATATAAAGTCATGATGAGAAATGTGTTTACAGCTAGTATGATGCAAACAGGTCCCAGAAAACTCCAGATAAAACCTCTATCCCTTTTAATCCAGCAGCTGTTTGGAGGAAGATACAGACAAAAATTATCAATGAACAAACACACAAGCATCACTTGGTGTTCATCTGGGAACCACCATATTCTACGCTAACACTGCTTCAGTGTTAATTTTAACACCTGCTGGTGGTTCCCGTATGAACACCGAGTGGTGTTGATTTAACACGAAGGAATTTATTGTGTGGATGAACATGTTGGTCACTGAGCCACTCAAACTAAACTCACTGTTCGTTGCCGTAACCTTCAGGAACCACTGCAGCAGACACGCCCACCACAACCAGAGCAACCATATATCCTATCACAAACAGGAATCCAGTGCTAAGCACCTCCCTCTTTTTGGAGCTGATCTGTGATAGGTTCTTCACACAGATGAAGAGCAGCACAGCTTCAATGAACATCCACACAAAGCCGGAGAGAAAGAGGAAGTGCAGCACACCTGATATCACGGCACACAACACCTGGAGACCATGAGAGACGGTTATGATGATTCTCAGTGAGGCTGTGCTGAGCTGTAGGGCTCCTTCATCATTCTCACCTGCTGAGCGCGTATGAGGCTCAGGAACTGTTGTGTGAGCAGGAGCAGAAGGTGAGCCAGCAGAAGACTGATGCAGAGGTTGATTCGAGCCACATTATTCATTCCAGGACTCCACTGACAAAGGGCAAAGGTCAACAGGGCTAAACTGAAGAACACCAGCCCCACGATCACACACACCAAATTCAACAGATCCAGCGGTGAGTCGCTCTGAGAAAACATGTCAGAGTACATGAGTGTCAAATTTGTGCTGTTCTTCAATGGTTACTATAAATGTTCTCGTACCTCTGGTGGTTTGCTGGTTTGCATGATGAGAGCGAATGTGGACAGATGAACACAGGAACACACAGTGTAGCTGCTGTTGGTCTCTAAAACAGAACAACCATCTACAATCCACTCGCTGATATTCCAGTACACACAGGACAGAGAACCGTTGGGGTCCAACTCCTGCAGAAAGAAGAAAGCACATGCAGAAAATATGACAACACTGAATATTAGATGTTTTCAGATGTTCATCAGTTCTCAGGTTGGACAGAAACACATTTCAGTCTCTCACTCTGATGTGTTTGAGGGTGAAGTTGACTGGTTTGGTGAGTTTAGTGTTGGTGGTTTTGGGAAGAGTAGCTGAGATCACAGTGGACATCATGGTTTTAATCGTCTCATCTGATGTGTTGAAGAAGTCGGGCTTCAGTAGATTCTCCATTGTGTTGTAGCTCATGAAACCCACAGCAGCTGATCCTGTGTGACAGAAACAGAAGAAACTTGAATTCCACACAATGAAAAACCTCTTCTAATGTGGTTTAGTGATATATCTCCTAAAATATGTTTATTGAAACATCTCACATACTTGTTTCATTGTTGTTCTTGGCGATCCCAATGAGATCGATGTCCACAGAAGAGTTTGTTGTGTCAAGTCGAGGGATTTTATTTAAGGTGACATGTGGTCCAACCATGAAGATTTCAACCTCTGATTTAGAAAATAAGCAGTTGTGATTCGCAAATGTGCAAATAAAAAAATGTATGAAATGAAGTTTAAACTATTCTGTTTACTTTAAAACAATGTTTTGTAACATCAAATGTTACTGATTTAATCACTTGTTGATTTAATCTTCTAAATGACAATGTAAAAATAAGCACTATTAAGGTCATTTGAGAGGTCAAAGGTTAGATCATATACTTTTATATATTTATACTTTTACACAATTATATATTTGCTGTAGCTGCATTTTTCATTGCTGTCACTGGTGATCCACCGCTGGTTTAGGCTGCTTTAGGCACACCACAGTGAAATCTGTCTGTAAAGAGCGTCGCTATTGAACAGGCACAATATATAGTAAATTGTTATTTTTTATATTTTTTATATTATATTTATATTTTGGGTTTGTATGTTTTATTGACTCGACTTTATTGTTGTTGATTAATGTATTTTTGTATTTTCACTTGCTGGGACCCCAGGAACAGTATCTTGGTAGTTTCTAATGTTGATGCAAGTAAACAAATATATAAACTCCTGACGTCATATTTAATCATCAGTAATAACTGTCTCTCCACTCACCTACAGCAGCAAGAGCAAAACTGACATTGTCACTCGTGTTCGTCGGCTTCACCAATGTAGAAATGAGTTTCTCCGTGGCTTTTAACACACGGTTTCCGTAGAAGGCGAGTTCAGCGGAGCTGACTGATGATGATGATGATGATGATGATGACTGTAAAATCTTTGTAGCGTTGAGCACCTCATTCAGAAGGTCGGCCACAGTCTAATTGATCAGAAAAAACAGTTACTGAACATGTAAATATCAAACCAATTAATCAGAACTGTGATGTCAGTCATTATGTAAATGACAATTATATTTGATTATTTGATCATTTTTTCTCTTGAAGACTCACATTCAAAGGAAGCTCTTGATCTGTAATGTTCTCGATCTGATCAAGAATATTTTGAAGACATTCTATATTCTGAAATCAAAATTCAGAAGAAATTGATGATTTTGATGATGAGTGCCACTGAAATAAGAGTGTTTTTGAATTAATCTCTTGAGTGAATAATTCAATGACACATACATTTTTTAAACATTTGTCGCCACCTACTGGTGAAAAGATGAAGATCTTTATTGGAAGCATCAAGTTACTTTCAAAAGCTGCTTTTCTGTATTTTCTCACTACTGTAGACAGTGTTTATATCAGACTAATAAACTTCCGTCACAGAAGTACTCAAATAAAAGTTTATGTTTGAAACAGAAGTAACAACAATGTGTGTTTGAAAAGACTGTTTGTGAAGCTGCTTCAAAGCTATAAATGACAATTATTTATAATTTAATTCTTCATGGGTCAGTGATTCACATTTCCCAGCACATTAAATCCCTCATTTGCCAGCAGACCAATGAGAACGCAGAACAATGATGATGATTATCCTCACAACAACAGAGACTATAGGCTCCAGAGCTGTCGTGGACCCGCGTACCCAAAACCCTCCATAACTGCAGAAAATTATGGTCGTGTGGGAAAGAAATTAATGATGGACAGCTACATATTCCCAACATTTTATTATGTAAGCTTTACGTGACACCTCAAATGTCAAGGAAATTTATAGAGTTAATTGATTAGCGAGTCCACAAACTCATTCTCTCAAAAGTCTTGGGTACGCTGAGCATTCGCAGCTTATATGGACTGAAAAACCATCAGCAATTAATACAAAAGCACAGTCATATTTCATATTACACTCATATCTACAGTGTGTTGCACTGCTTTAGTTTGACTATTTTTGATAGGAGCTGTGAGTCCATCTCTACAACTTCAATTTCAGAAACTTACGGAGCATTCTTCTGGCAGAGTTGTATCTGTACCTGCAATGACAGAAATCAGCATGAAGACAATAATGCAATAAACTGCAAAACTTTGGAAAATAATCAGCTTTCCTACAAAGCAGCTATTTCAGCAAGAATTCATCAAACAGAGTCAAAATGAAAGAAAGATGCAATTTGTGAAATATCGATTGAAAAAAGGCACAATAATGGAAAATGTAACCATGTGACCAAGAGTGTCGAGATGACCAAAGGAAAAAAAAACATTTAAGGACTTTAATCATCATCATCATCATCATCATGCATTGGAGACTCAACCTTACTGAAACTATCAAACATGATTTCTCTTAATAACAGCTTGTACACAGATGTTCGTGAAAATGTCTAATGATGTAACTGCACATTTCACAGTCTTCTTCCCCAAGTTTATTCCTTTAAACACAAACACACTCACATCCTCAAACATTCAGTCAAAACACAATCCAAACATCAGACTACATTACCAGCTGAGGTCGTCTCTGGTGCGACTGTTGTGTCGGTGCTGATGGTAGAAACAACTGAAAAATAATGACTGATGAATACTAATGAACACAGACACAAATAACACGAAGAGTTCATGTGAATATAATTACCTGCACAGTATGCTGAACTGTAGACAGTTGGTCTAACCAGTTCATAGACATAATAATTGTCTGGACAGGCTTTGACTTTAATGGGAAAAGACCCGTAATAGCAGCAGTAATTGTCCCAGTGACCGCAGACATCTCGAGTGACGACTCCATCCTCAACTGTTGGGTGTCCATCAGGTATCCACAGTGCGATATGAGTGCCACAGCTATACTGAACTACACATCTGTCTGGGATCTGAGCGCTCATGTTGTTAATGAAGAGACGATACCAGCCGCTCCAGGAGACAGAGATGTCAGACTTGAAGGGGTTTGGATATTGACTGCTGCTGGATCTCCATGGATCATCCAGCTCAGTGTAGTTGTAGCAGGGGTCAACAGATGGATAAGCAGAGGGATAAATGTACTGCTTAAAAAATTATAATACTTTTTTGTAAAGTCTAATTACTTCACTGTGGCTAGAATTACTATAAAACAGTACTTAACCAGAGGCCTCAGTGAACATCCAAGAGCACCTTAAGATGACTTAATGATTTCAAATTTGTATAGTATAATAGGAAATTATGTGATTTGAGATGCAGCCACAGCCCATTCACTAGATGTCAGTATTGTTTTTATTTTATTTTAATGGGAGGGTGCTTTGCAAAGGGAACATTTTCTTAAAGCTAGGTAGGCAATGTTTGCGCAGAAATCACGCCATCAGCGCGATCCATGAGGCGATGCAGAGTTGTCACAGAGCGACACAAACAAACATCAGCCACCTTTTAAAGTTCCTCCTGAACCAAAACTATGAGCTTATGCTGTGTTCACCCCATATTGGGCTTTATTCTGAACGTCACGATCACACAGGAAAGCAGGTCTCATTTCATCCACTTGTCAGAGAAGTGTTAAGAGTAGTTCAAACTGAAGGCATTATCTATGGACTTTTCACTAACTTAGCGAGTTCCTTTTTTTGGTCATTTTATTCAGTTTTCCATGGGAGTCTGGAGCTCCAACAAGGAGGCTAAAGACAGCGGTCTGTAGCGTCAGTCGCTAGTGTGCCTCGAGATCAGGGAGTGAGGTTTACACACTCAGCTCTATCTGATCTATGACAGTATTCTCATTAGTGGAAGCTCCTTTAATGTATCTTCAATAAAACAGATCAATATTTAATGAAGCACAAAAGACCCGAACACTCTGAAGGGAGGGTGGGATCTTACACAGTAAAATCCCCAGAGTTAAATCAACTTTGCTCAGATAACATTTGGTCCCTCTCTAAATAGTGTTAAAGTAACACTGAAGCAGAGTTAAAGTTAATGAGATAATTAAGCAATTAATTAAGTGATGATTGAACCTTAATGATGAACACCTGCTGTTAACAAGCAGAATCACTGAAGAAAAGAGAAACACAAGAACTACAACTGACTTCAGCCACAGTTTTAGATGAAATCAACGGAAGATAAAAGACATTAAATCTCTGAAGATCTGATTAATCGACTCCACAAACACCATTACCAGATTCACTTATTACTGACCAGACTGACTTTATTTTCACATGTCTACAGAAGCTCTTATGGAGAATTAACAGAGGTTTAGATGTTTTATTGGTCAAGAAAAATAATATAAAATAAAAAATGACACTACCATCATGGAGATCAGAGTTTGCTTTAGCTGGGCTCTTGACCCTTGATTTATATTGTTATATTTTTCTCTGTAACAATGTTGTGAAGTAGTAAGATCACTACTATACTAAACGCAGATATTAGCTGCTTTTATATTAATCAGATCTTCAGAGATTTAATGTCTTTTATCTTCAGTTGATTTCATCTAAAACTGTGGCTGAAGTCAGTTGTAGTTCTTGTGTTTCTCTTTCCTTCAGTGATTCTGCTTGTTAACAGCAGGTGTTCATCATTAATGTTCAATCATCACTTAATTAATTGCTTAATTATCTCATTAACTTTAACTCTGCTTCAGTGTTACTTTAACACTATTTAGAGAGGGACCAAATGTTATCTGAGCAGAGTTGATTTAACTCTGGGGATTTTACTGTGTATGCTTTCAAAGCTAGCTCGCTATAAACCCTTACGTAACAAAAAATATATGGGAATATACTGCAAAATATAATACGATATATTACATAGTACATTTCCATTTATGGGAAACTAGTGCTTATATTTTTCAATATACTGCAATATATGCGTTGACCATGCACGGATATATTGTATATTGATAAAAAATCTTTACATGTAATATTCATACAGTTTTATACTTTACTGTGTGGATGTTCCCATATAAATGTGAATGTGTTGCGTTGTACACATATATACACACATTTACTGAATGAGTTTCAACAGATTTCTGGTTCCCAGCATGCTTTGAGTCTGTGAGTTAAAGGAGAGTAAATGTTAAAATTAACTGTTATTTCATGTTTTGCTCAATATTAATATAGGAGGAGATCTGTTAGTGTTGATGTTCTATTGTTTTGGAATTTAAAAGGTTTTCTGGTATGTGAGAGTTTTTGGGGTTACCATTGAGCTGAAGAGAGTCTGTGGTTAGATTGATGATTGACCGAAACACCATTAAAATTATATTGACCTTGTTTAGAAAGTAATGTCTGTTTCTCTTCAGCACAGTGAGAGTCTCTTTGAAAAATACTTTAGTACATGTGGGTGTGCTTGTGCTGTTGTTAACTAACTATATATGAAAATAGGAAACATTTAAAATATAAATAATTTTAAAATATAAGAAATATATTACATTATATTTTTCTATATGTGTGTATATACTGCAGGAGTACGTTTATGTTCAATGTTTATATACATACAGTACCATATCTGATCACATGTAAATCTATATATTATGAAGTGTATTACTGCATGTAAAATTTGAAAACACTTTATTTTACAGTGTCATTGTTACACGTTACATATAGTTACTGTATTAATAACTATAAATGATGCATAATTAGATGCAATTAACCCTAAACCAAACCCTCATCCTAACCCTAACACTAAAGTAAGTACATGTAGTTAATTATTATTACCCAATACTTAAATGTATAATTACACTGTAACACTAACACCTTAAAATAAAGTGTAACCTAAAATTACATATATTGTACAAAGAAAACATATTGTCACATATTTTTCAATATATGAAAGCAGCTATTCCGTATGTATTATTCAATATATTGTAATATATTAACACATTACATTATTCTTTATAATTTCAATATACTGTTAAATCCTTTAATGATATATATAAGGTATGTGTTTTATTTGTGTAATAGCCTCTACAAAACTACAGGCTTTATCTACATTTCTAACATCTTCTCCTACAGACACCAGCACACTCACACATATTCACAGATCAGATCATCACATTCATCAGACCAGAGAATAAACCAATAGAGACACAGTGTGTTTCATTACCAGGTGAGACGGTCACTGGTGTGACAGTTGTAGAGCTGATGGTGATGCTGCCAGTGTCTGAAAGATTGGAAGAAAAGTGATTAATGAACAGAAACACAAATGTCATCAATGTGTAGTAAGAGTTCATGTAAATATAATTACCTGCACAGTATGTTGAACTGCAGAAAGTTGTATAAACCAGTTCATAGACATAATAATTGTCTGGACAGGCTTTGACTTTAATGGGAAAAGATCCGTAATAGCAGCAGTAATCCCCAGTGTGACTGCAGACATGTCGAGTGACGACTCCATCCTCAACTGTTGGGTGTCCACCTCGTATCCACAGTGAGATATCAGTGCCACAGCGACCCTGATCAACACACGCGTCTGGGATCTGAGCGCTCATGTTGTTAATGAAGAGACGATACCAGCCGCTCCAGGAGACAGACCGGTCACACCTTATGACTGAACAATCTGTATTATTGATGGATCTCCATGTGTCGTTCAGCACAGTGTAGTTGTAGCAGGGGTCTGACAGATTAGCTGTTAAGAAAATATTTTAAGAAATCATTACATGTTATTTTTAGTAAAATATTATTGTCATGATTTATTGAAAAATATATCCAGAAGTTCAGCTTTCCTCATTCCTATCTATTTCTTTCAATTTAATAGAAATGAACAGAATTACTCCATAAAGGGGAACCAAAACTGCCAAACTTGAGTTACAGTACCGTTCACATACCGTTTCCTTCAAAAATGTCTAAAAATATCAATAATCACCAAAAAACACACATTTTCCAATATGTTAATACAGGTCCAAATTAATTTCTACATTGTCTACATGATCTGAGAAAAACTGGACACACAACGAAACACCACAATACTTTACCAACTGCTGTTATCTCTTGTGTGACAGTTATACAGGCCAAAACATCTGAAAAAAATGATAATCAATACAAATTAATCAACAAATTAAAAAATGTTTGATTCAGCACTTTAATGCCACAGCTCAAGCTTCTGAGTGAATAAAGAGTGTCACATTAAGAGTCTCTCAAAGATCATCAATCATTAGATCAATGTAGATCAATCAAAACATGAAGTCTGAGTTGAGTTTGGGAGGAGAAACATGGTGAAATATTTTATGTTTAAATGCACAATAAAATATTTATTAACAAACATGAGGACCTGATTATGTTATTTTCACAATAATAATAATAATAATAATAATAGTATTAAAAAAACAAGCAAAAAACACTGCTTATTGACTTACACAGTGTGACAGAGATGATAGTCTGTGCTCTTATAAAACCTGCATCAAATATGAAAATAAAAAATTGCAGTTTGAGTTTGAGAAAGTGACATTCATCATCAGACTACACTTCCTGTCATAAATGTTTTTACAGTAATGAGAAGCACTTTTATAATATATTCACCTTCATGAAGAGAGGGAGTTGTTGTCAGTTTGGTCATTCTGCTGTATTTCTCTTTATAAAAATACATCATTCAGAGGACGAGTTTCCTTTACAGTCCAGAGGGGAAAAAACAAACAAATTACCCATTACTTTAGTTTGTTTGAGTCAAACACATTAATTTTATAATACATGTCGCAGCAGTTATAAATTAGTCACAAAGTGGCGCCATTAAGCCACTCTATCTTACTTCTGTTTGTGAAAAGAAAGAGCTGTAGAGTTTTGTGTTTGTGCTCATTGCAGGACCGTCACTAGACTCTGTTTATTCCCTGTGAAATATCACTGTCCCTTCAGTAAAATATTACTCATCTTTGGTTGATGGTGGTGGAGATTGTTTTATACCGACATGCTCATCATTTCAACTATCATTTGTGTTTTCTGCCGGCTGTTTACAACTATAGGCATTCGCTAGTTGCTATTGATCTAATTGGTCTAAAGGCATGATCACTTCAGGAATTTAATGGCTTTGCTGAAAACAAACAAACAAAAATAAATCGATGAACTAAATGTAGACATTTGAAGATATTTGGCTGGCTGAGCATAATGGAAAGGTGATGTTGTACAATGCTGTTGTTGGAACTGATCAAGCATAAAACAAACTTGTATTGTAAATTCATATACATTCATATCAACGGACACTCTCTTTATAATGACTGAAGCTGTCGATCACACAGCACGAGATTATCTGGACTCTCGCCTAAACTCCTGTTATAATCAGACACTGGTACACTCAACAAACTGCTTGCTGTATTTACTTCATGTTTGTATTGTTAGTTATGATGAAATCAACATTGGTTGGTGGTAGAGCCTGGCAGATCCGTAACATTAATCAGTCCCTCCAGAAAAACGCAGGGTTTTTTTGTGATTGTTGCGGGCAAAAATCCTTGATTATGCGGCACGTTTTCTTAAAAAATGCGATGGAATATGCGGGATATTTTTGCAATTTTATGCAATGAAATTGTGGGAACTTGCAAAAACTGCGGTTTGATGCAAAAGAAGACAAAAAGGTGATTCCCCAACACCCTGTTCTCACTAGACTACTACTGTAACGCTCGGGTGACACGGGAGGACAGGAGACGAAGGTATAATCCAAAGTTATGTTTAATCACAGACGAGGAACACGCAACAGAGTGCATCGCACTAACAATTACAGACACTGAATGATGAACAGACAGGAACTTAAATACACAGAAGAAACAGGTGACGGAGATTGAACTAATTACGTGAAAACAGGTGCAGACAATGACTGATTAACAAGACTAACTAAACAAGACAAGATAGAACTAAACATGTGACATAGCGCCCCCCTTCGGAAAGGCGCGTCCTCGCGCCGTAGGAAGAGGAAGGCGAAGGCGGAGGCTTCGGAGGAGGGCGTGGAGCTGGAGACGGGCAGTGTTCAGGGGACGATGGCCACCACCATGGTGAAGTTGACAGTGGGAGGGGCCAGGGAGGAGTCCAGACTGTGGGGATGGATGACGTGCTGGAGCCGATCGATGGCAGCGGAACCATGGCAGTTGGTGGAGGAACTGGGGGAGCTTCTCGGCCAACGCGTGACCGAGGAGCCGACGATGGTCTGGATGACCGGGGTGACGGTGTGGTGACTGAGGACGACAGGGAGGTTGAAGGGAGGGAGGAGCTCGCTGACGGTGTAGGGGTGACTGGTGGACGTGTGGCCGCCAATCCGGAAGTCCGTGGCGGAAGCTGAGCGTCGACCCCCGGAGGCCGAACTGGAGGATCGAGGGAGCCCAGCAGAGCTTCCGGGCTGATGGACCGAAGAGGTGATGAGGGAGCTGTGGGTCGATGTGCAGGTGACGGGCTGAAGGGTCTAGGTGGTGATGTGGGCCTGGAGGCCTGAAGGGAAGCCGGGGACTCCGCCTCGAGCCTTGCTGGTGAACGGGCAGCCCGAGGTGCTGGTGAGGAGCCGCAAGGGGTGAGCGACGGGGGCAGAGCCAAGGAGCTGGTCGTTGGCAGTGGTGGCCACGGATCCTGGGGGCTGACTGGGTTCAGCGGAGGGAGTTTAGGACGATCTCCGGACGGGACCGGGAATGACGACACAAGGGCGGGTATATGGGTGGGGAAAGGATCCGCAGCCCACTGCTTCAGGATGTTGTGGACCGCTCCTGGCTCTGCGATGGACCGTTCCGCTCGCTTCACCACCGGATCCCCGAGGTCGTCGAAGTCCGCTCCGGCTTCGGAGCGCACCCCGGGCTGCCAAGCGGAGCTGGAGCGTTCGCCGTTGCACCTCCAGACCCAGTAGTCCAGGTGGGGACGAGCCTCCGGGCTTAGCAGGTAGTTCAGCGTGGGTAAGTCCATTATATCCATATCTATTTTATCTCACGTTGAGAGGTCGGTTATTCTGTAACGCTCGGGTGACACGGGAGGACAGGAGACGAAGGTATAATCCAAAGTTATGTTTAATCACAGACGAGGAACACGCAACAGAGTGCATCACACAAACAATTACAGACACTGAATGATGAACAGACAGGAACTTAAATACACAGAAGAAACAGGTGACGGAGATTGAACTAATTACGTGAAAACAGGTGCAGACAATGACTGATTAACAAGACTAACTAAACAAGACAAGATAGAACTAAACATGTGACAACTACCTTCATGTCAAGAGTCATTTCTTATTACTTCAAGCTACTAAATCACAGAATATTAAAGTTCTCAATCTGTTTTATTTCAGACCTTCATTAACACACGGCTCAAACTTACAAAACATTGAGTCAAACAAGTTCTGTAGCTTTACAAAAGGAATATTCAACAACTTCTGTAAAAATGAATAAATAAAATAAAAAAAATAAAATGTGTGCTTCCTGTTTTACAGAGGTAGCGATATAAAACAGACATCTTCTGTTAAATTAAGTGCTTCCAATGCACAAAGTGCAATCTCTTACTGCAACGTAAATTATTTTACATACTACTAATATACAGCGTCATCTGTGGTCCGACACGCATTTGCAGTAAACGCAACATTTTTCACATATAACACTTTCTGCTAAGTTATATGTGACTTTTTTGCAACGAAAATACAGGGATTATGAAATCATGCTAGCCACGCATATTTTGCTTGCTGAAATCGTCCATTTATGTGGCAAAAGTGCGGCGTATTTGAAAAAATGCGACCCCGCATAAATATGCGGACTTTGGCTGATTATGCATGAAATCAAGCAATCGCATAATCACGTTTTTCTGGAGGGACTGATTAATAGGCATTCCTTCTGTCAGCAAGGCTTCAAAATATTATTATTTATTTTTTGCCATTTTTATAAACATAATATAAACATAATTACTCAAAATAACATATAAATCACCGTTCAGCACATATGATACAGTAGAGTTGTTTTTACAAGCTGATATACTTCATCATCATGAATATTAGAGATTAGATAATCTGCAGGATTTCCCCTGCACAACATGTAAACTAAATTACTCGAAACACGATTCACTAACACTAATAAAGACTAAACTACTGCGAGTGATAGTGACATTTTATTCTCATCTGATATATGAAGTATTTCAAGAGTCTTACCTGATATGAGTTTATCCTTAAATCATCTTCGAGTGAAGACACGTAAATATTGGAGATTCAGGAGTGAAATGACTATTATCTGCTCTTCTACCTGAGAACACATTCTGTTATCTCCTCCTGCTCAAATTCAAATTCATATTCAAATTCAGACATAAAGACATTTTATACTTATCAAACCAACATGAATACAAAGGTCACAAAGGTGAACTTGGTACATTTGCATTGCTTGAACTTTTAAAAGATTTATTCAAAAGCTAATCTTCATAAAAAGAAGCCAAATATTTGTGCTCAGTGTGAAAAGTTTCATAGGAACTTATTGTTATTATATTGTAAAGTCTAGTTTGCCGCAAATACTTGGTCAGGTCTGAAAAGGTCTACCTATGTGATCCTAGTTGAGATCTTATATATTATTTGAGCTGTTTATGATTTGAGTGTGATCATTCAAAGTGAACGTTTGTGTGTTGTATGTATTACTTACACACAACATTTATGTCCATTTTGGAGCGTGAAACCTTTGAACCCAATTAATTTTCACCTTGAGAAACACCTTATCTCTTTATTTCCATTCTGCTGTGACCAGATAAACTCAGATCTGTCCGCTACTTTACATCTTAGATGCAAATACACCAGGGAGTAGATGAATCCCTGACGTCATTTGAGCTAATATTTAATCATTTCATTTTATTTGTTGCTGATATAGCTCATGAAAATCCCCAAAATCATCCCTTATGTTTTGAGAAAAGACTTATGATTGATAATTATAGTTTTTCAGGTCTGAATCTCCATCAAAAAGACTGAAGGAGGAAGATGCAGAACGCCTGAACTGCATTAAATTGTTTTTTATAATGACGTGAATTTGTTCCAAATCAATTGCAAGTAAATGATGATGCAACATACGCAATAATCGAAAGTTTCAGATCAAGACCTTCTTAACTCACACTGAAACCAAACCGTTCAATATCTGCAGAAGTTTATGAAAATCCTGTCAAACAGCTTGAAATTTTAATAGATAGCATTAACAAATACAGTAATTTTGGCATTGGATTGAGAAACATTATTGATTAACAAAAATAAATGTGTTTCCACACCATGAGGGTCATTATAAGATGTTCTGCAACATTTGTAAATGTGCTTGTTTGATTGGTTAGTTTATATCATTTATATCAAATGGTCACTCAAATCTCATTGTATATTAACATTTTGAAGGTTTATTTTTTTGTGCATAAAAACATTTACATGGTCTCATTGTGGTGAAATTAATATTAATATATCATCCCTCAGTTACTCTTTAACTATGCTTGTCAAAGTATGTAAAGCTGTTTCTAAACATAGACATCTTCATTCCTGTGAACTCCATAAACCATATTTGAATCTGATATCATTCAGTTAATGTGAACAATATCTTGTGGATAAATGAACATGTAACATGTGTATGAATAAAACTTTAATTATATGATAATATTTTCATCATCATAATTATGAACATATAATCTGTGAAGTGGCCAGTAGAGCATATGAAGATACATGGAGAAACATCTGACGAAAAAAGTGTAATTCAACAATATGTTCTTAATATTTAATAGAAAGTCAATAAAGCTACAGAAAAATACAAGGAAACAAGTACATTATTTACTGATTAAAATTAATATGCAAAAAATTACATCTACTGTATTCATCACACTAAATATTCTTAAAGTTAACTAAAGGACGACTGTGAACTAAAGTACATAAAATCACTTTAGGGGTCTTGAGTAAAATAAATCACACACGGGTCTAAAAGAATGAGGCAACAAAACCTCCACCAAGAAACTAATAGTAAAGAAAGTTAAAAAATGTACATCAAAAATAATAGCTATAAAATAAGACCAGTATAACATTTGGCTAATTGCTCATTTACAGGCAGAAGCTGAGACTGGTGTTAATATCTGAAAGTGTTGATTCTGTTGTAGTGGAAATTTACTGTATGATTATGGCACTTCATTCATTTCCTGAATATGGATGCTGCAGTCCTCAACTTTTTTTCTGGACACTTTTGATGTTGTCGGGTCCACAGCAAAGACATCTGAAGAACTTCCTGTACTGCTGTCTGACCTGGACAAGAATGAGACGAGAGGAGCTCAGTGACTTCATGACATCAATTTAATGTCTGAAACTCATGAACTGTATTAGAATTATTAACATAATAAACAGACAAGAAAAGGTGTTTTAAGAGACTAGAGTTTCACTTTTTCTTTCTTATACTGCACAGCAAAATCCCCAGTGTTATTTAACACGTTCAGTGTTCATATGTGTCCATATTACAGAGTTTTAAAATAACACTGAAACAGTGTTGACATTAATGAGGTAATTAAGTGATGATTGAGCATTAATGATAAACACCTGCTGTTAACAAGCAGAATCGCTGAAGGACAGAGAAACAAGAACAGAAAAATAAGAAGAGATGAGAACAAACAAATGACTTCAGCCGGAGCCTTATTCTTTTTTTTAATTCTCGTATTTAATTTGTTTTGTTGTGACTTGTGTCTAAATGCAGTAGTTTTTTTTGGGTACAGTGTATTACTGCTGAATAAAAAACAAGGGCCAAGAGCTCAACTAAAATCAAGCACTGATCACCATAATGGTGATTTCAAAGCATTCAAGCATTCAATAATCATTCAATAAAACATCTACATCTAAGCCTTCATTCTCAATAAGCACTTTTGTAGACGTATGACAGAAATAAAGTCAAACTTGTTAGTATTAAGTGTGATAATGTGTAAAGGCTGGAAGTCTGCTCTCTTCTCTTTTTTTCTGTTCTTGTTTCTCTTTCCTTAAGTGATTCTGCTTCTCTAACTTTCATTCATGGAGATAACTTGGACAATTAGCCATGGTTTAATGAAAAATATAGTTTTAAAAGTAAAACACATATAGTGTTAAATTGAGTGATGTCTGACCTCATTATTGAGGACACAATAGATCAGGAAGATGAAGGTTCCCTGCTGGGAGTTCAAGATCAGGAAGATGATCTCCAGCTCCTTCCTGCCTTCAGTGAAGAAACCCAGAATCCAGGGGCAACCAAGAACCACAAACTGAGCCAGTGATTTAAATGTCATAGTCCTGCAGAGGATTAATGTGCCTTTATTGACTACATATATTTTTTATATAGAGTGATCAAATTATAATGTTTGTTACTTGGTTTGTTTCATCTGTGAAACTTCAGCGTTCAGATTTTTCAAGGTTGAGTTCAGAATGATGATGATGCAGAAGAAGAGAATCATGTTTAACTGCACAGTAAGATAAAAAAACAGTAATTAATCATTTATCACTGTTTTCCTTTTAATATAAAGTCATGATGAGAAATGTGTTTACAGCTAGTATGACGCAAACAGGTCCCAGAAAACTCCAGATAAAACCTCTATCCCTTTTAATCCAGCAGCTGTTTGGAGGAAGATACAGACAAAAATTATCAATGAACAAACACACAAGCATCACTTGGTGTTCATCTGGGAACCACCATATTCTACGCTAACACTGCTTCAGTGTTAATTTTAACACCTGCTGGTGGTTCCCGTATGAACACCGAGTGGTGTTGATTTAACACGGAGGAATTTATTGTATGGATGAACATGTTGGTCACTGAGCCACTCAAACTAAACTCACTGTTCGTTGCCGTAACCTTCAGGAACCACTGCAGCAGACACGCCCACCACAACCAGAGCAACCATATATCCAATCACACACAGGAATCCAGTGCTAAGTACCTCCCTCTTTTTGGAGCTGATCTGTGATAGGTTCTTCACACAGATGAAGAGCAGCACAGCTTCAATGAACATCCACACAAAGCCGGAGAGAAAGAGGAAGTGCAGCACACCTGATATCACGGCACACAACACCTGGAGACCATGAGAGACGGTTATGATGATTCTCAGTGAGGCTGTGCTGAGCTGTAGGGCTCCTTCATCATTCTCACCTGCTGAGGGCGTATGAGGCTCAGGAACTGTTGTGTGAGCAGGAGCAGAAGGTGAGCCAGCAGAAGACTGATGCAGAGGTTGATTCGAGCCACATTATTCACTCCAGGACTCCACTGACAAAGGACAAAGGTCAACAGGGTCAAACTGAAGAACACCAGCCCCACGATCACACACACCAAATTCAACAGATCCAGCAGTGAGTCGCTCTGAGAAAACATGTCAGAGAGTACATGAGTGTCAAATCTGTGCTGTTCTTCAATGGTCACTATAAATGTTCTCGTACCTCTGATGGTCTGCTGGTTTGCATGATGAGAGCGAATGTGGACAGATGAACACAGGAACACACAGTGTAGCTGCTGTTGGTCTCTAAAACAGAACAACCATCTACAATCCACTCGCTGATATTCCAGTACACACAGGACAGAGAACCGTTGGGGTCCAACTCCTGCAGAAAGAAGAAAGAACATGCAGAAAATATGACAACACTGAATATTAGATGTTTTCAGATGTTCATCAGTTCTCAGGTTGGACAGAAACACATTTCAGTCTCTCACTTTGATGTGTTTGAGGGTGAAGTTGACTGGTTTGGTGAGTTTAGTGTTGGTGGTTCTGGGAAGAGTAGCTGAGATCACAGTGGACATCATGGTTTTAATCGTGTCATCTGATGTGTTGAAGAAGTCGGGCTTCAGGAGATTCTCCATTGTGTTGTAGCTCATGAAACCCACAGCAGCTGATCCTGACAGAAACAGAAGAAACTTGAATTCAACACAACGAAAAACCTCTTCTAATGTGGTTTAGTGATATATCTTCTAAAATATGTTTATTAAAACATCTCACATACTTGTTTCATTGTTGTTCTTGGCGATCCCAATGAGATCGATGTCCACAGAAGAGTTTGTCGTGTGAAGTCGAGGGATTTTATTTAAGGTGACATGTGGTCCAACCATGAAGATTTCAACCTCTGATTTAGAAAATAAGCAGTTGTGATTCGCAAATGTGCAAATAAAAAAATGTATGAAATGAAGTTTAAACTATTCTGTTTACTTTAAAACAATGTTTTATAGCACTTTTTGATTTAATCTTCTAAATGACACTGTAAAAATAAGCACTATTAAGGTCATTTGAGAGGTCAAAGGTTAGATCATATACTTTTATATATTTATACTTTTACACAATTATATATTTGCTGTAGCTGCATTTTTCATTGCTGTCACTGGTGATCCACCGCTGGTTTAGGCTGCTTTAGGCACACCACAGTGAAATCTGTCTGTAAAGAGCGTCGCTATTGAACAGGCACAATATATAGTAAATTGTTATTTTTTATATTTTTTATATTATATTTATATTTTGGGTTTGTATGTTTTATTGACTCGACTTTATTGTTGTTGATTAATGTATTTTTGTATTTTCACTTGCTGGGACCCCAGGAACAGTATCTTGGTAGTTTCTAATGTTGATCCAAGTAAACAAACATATAAACTCCTGACATCATATTTAATCATCAGTAATAACTGTCTCTCCACTCACCTACAGCAGCAAGAGCAAAACTGACATTGTCACTCGTGTTTGTCGGCTTCACCAATGTAGAAATGAGTTTCTCCGTGGCTTTTAACACACGGTTTCCGTAGAAGGCGAGTTCAGCTGAGCTGACTGATGATGATGATGATGATGATGATGACTGTAAAATCTTTGTAGCGTTGAGCACCTCATTCAGAAGGTCGGCCACAGTCTAATTGATCAGAAAAAACAGTTACTGAACATGTAAATATCAAACCAAATAATCAGAACTGTGATGTCAGTCATTATGTAAATGACAATTATATTTGATTATTTGATCATTTTTTCTCTTGAAGACTCACATTCAAAGGAAGCTCTTGATCTGTAATGTTCTCGATCTGATCAAGAATATTTTGAAGACATTCTATATTCTGAAATCAAAATTCAGAAGAAATTGATGATTTTGATGATGAGTGCCACTGAAATAAGAGTGTTTTTGAATGAATCTCTTGAGTGAATAATTCAATGACACATACATTTTATTAAACATTTGTTGCCACCTACTGGTGAAAAGATGAAGATCTTTATTGGAAGCATCAAGTTACTTTCAAAAGCTGCTTTTCTGTATTTTCTCACTACTGTAGACAGTGTTTATATCAGACTAATAAACTTCCGTCACAGAAGTACTCAAATAAAAGTTTATGTTTGAAACAGAAGTAACAACAATGTGTGTTTGAAAAGACTGTTTGTGAAGCTGCTTCATAGCTATAAATGACAATTATTTATAATTTAATTCTCCTTGGGTCAGTGATTCACATTTCCCAGCACATTAAATCCCTCGTTTGCCAGCAGACCAATGAGAACGCAGAACAATGATGATGATTATCCTCACAACAACAGAGACTATAGGCTCCAGAGCTGTTGTGGACCCGCGTACCCAAAACCCTCCATAACTGCAGAAAATTATGGTCGTTTGGGAAAGAAATTAATGATGGACAGCTACATATTCCCAACATTTTATTATGTAAGCTTTATGTGACACCTCAAATGACAAGGAAATTTATAGAGTTAATTGATTAGCGAGTCCACAAACTCATTCTCTCAAAAGTCTTGGGTACGCTGAGCATTCGCAGCTTATATGGACTGAAAAACCATCAGCAATTAATACAAAAGCACATTCATATTTCTCATTACACTCATATCTACAGTGTGTTGCACTGCTTTAGTTTGACTACAACTTCAATTTCAGAAACTTACGGAGCATTCTTCTGGCAGAGTTGTATCTGTACCTGCAATGACAGAAATCAGCATGAAGACAATAATGCAATAAACTGCAAAACTTTGGAAAATAATCAGCTTTCCTACAAAGCAGCTATTTCAGCAAGAATTCATCAAACAGAGTCAAAATGAAAAAAAGATGCAATTTGTGAAATATCAGTATAAAAAAAGAACAATAATGGAAAATGTAACCATGTGACCAAGAGTGTCGAGATGACCAAAGGAAAAAAAAAAAACGTTTAAGGACTTTAATCATCATCATCATCATCATCATCATCATGCATTGGAGACTCAACCTTACTGAAACTATCAAACATGATTTCTCTTAATAACAGCTTGTACACAGATGTTCATGAAAATGTCTAATGATGTAACTGCACATTTCACAGTCTTCTTCCCCAAGTTTATTCCTTTAAACACAAACACACTCACATTCTCAAACATTCAGTCAAAACACAATCCAAACATCAGACTACATTACCAGCTGAGGTCGTCTCTGGTGCGACTGTTGTGTCGGTGCTGATGGTAGAAACAACTGAAAAATAACGACTGATGAATACTAATGAACAAAGACACAAATAACACGAAGAGTTCATGTGAATATAATTACCTGCACAGTATGCTGAATCACAGACAGTTGGACTAACCAGCTCATAGACATAATAATTGCCTGGACAGGCTTTGACTTTAATGGGAAAAGACCCGTAATAGCAGCAGTAATTGACAGAGTGACCGCAGACATCTCGAGTGACGACTCCATCCTCAACTGTTGGGTGTCCATCAGGTATCCATAGTGGAATATTAGTGCCACAGCTATACTTCTCAACACACGTGTCTGGGATCTGAGCGCTCGTGCTGTTAATGAAGAGACGATACCAGCCGCTCCAGACAGACCGGTCACACTTGAGGAGGGAGTTTGGATTTTGACTATTGTTGGCTCTCCATGGTTCGTCCAGCACAGTGTATTTGTAGCAGGGGTCAACAGAAGAATAAGCTGTTATGAAAACAAAAAATTCATTGCTTAAAAAATTATATAATACTTTTTTGTAAAATCTAATTTCTTCTCTGTGGCTAGAATTACAATAAAACAGTACTTAAACAGAGGCCTCAGTGAACATCCAAGAGCACCTTAAAATGACTTAATGATTTCGAATAAGACAAAACAAGCTTTTGTCTGAAATCACATTCTTATTTTAAAAAGTATGTTCTGTATGAGTGTGTGTAGTAAGAATGTAATTTGGACATATTACACTCATCATGTTGTCATTATCATGTGACCCACCAGCGTCAATTGCATCATCATTTACAAATCCTCTACTATGGCCTCATGGGATAGTGAAGTGTCCATTTATCCTGAACGTCACGATCGAACAGGAAAGCAGGTCTCACTTCGTCCATTTGTCAGAGAAGTGTTAACAGCAGAATGAACTGATGGCATTATCTATGGACTTTTCACCAAGTATGGCATTTTATTCAATCTTAACCTTAATACTGTCTATATCAACCCAAACATTTATAGAGCGATTGTACATAAAAATATACATTTTAATAATACAACATTATATATCATTTTTTTCCGTTTACTTCTCATCTATACATTCATGCTGTGTTTTGAGGGATATGAAGTACTTAAAATTCCTCAACTACACCATCAGCATACAAATGGAAAATTAAATTTTTTTATGAAAAAAATAAACACTTCAATGATGACCAAATTTAAATATGAATTGTTTCTGGATATTGATCTAGGTGTTAGAGAGAGAATTCAGCCATCTGCTGGTTAGAAAAGAGCTTGTAGAGATTATAGTTTTAGAACTATAGGGGTAATGACCATATCTGGCCAGCAGAGGCCCATAGAGATCCATTCATTGTTCTGGATGTGGCCAACTGCTCTTATAACCGCTTTTGTGAGGAATATATTGTGAATATGTATATTTAAACATTATAAAATACATTAAATCAGTATTTTTGTCAAAGTTTATCATTTTTTGTTGTTGTTTGAGGTCTTTTGAAGTGTTTTGTCATTGCAATAATGCCACATAAATTGGCAATAATGCACATAAGTTGTTTAAATAAAACAAACAAAAACAACAACAAAAAAATATCAATAAACAGATGAAGAGGAGTGAAGAGTGAACACACTCCTACATTATGTCTGCGTGTGTGTGTGTCTGTGTGTGTGTGTAATCATGTTTTTTTCACTTTGCTTTTGTGCTCTAGTACCAGGCCTTCATTTATGTGTGAACATTTTTAGATTTTAGCAGGAATTATTGATTTTATTTGCCAATTTCGTCTCTGTGTGTGTGTGAGCGGTCATTTTCATTCCACATCACATTTGTGCTCTACACCGTAAAATCCCCAGAGTTAAATCAACTCTGCTCAGATAACATTTGGTCCCTCTCTAAATAGTGTTAAAGTAACACTGAAGCAGAGTTAAAGTTAATGAGATAATTAAGCAATTAATTAAGTGATAATTTAACATTAATGATGAACACCTGCTGTTAACAAGCAGAATCACTGAAGAAAAGAGAAACACAAGAACTACAACTGATTTCAGCCAGTCTTAGATGAAATCAACTGAAGATAAAAGACATTAAATCTCTAAAGATCTGATTAAAACATCTGATTCACTTATTACTGACTAGACTGGCTTTATTTCTGTCAGACGTCTACAGAAGCTCTTATTGAGAACTAACAGAGGTTTAGATGTTGGTGTTTTATTGGTAAAAAAAAAAATGCCACCATCATGGTGGTCAGGGTTTGTTTTAGTTGGGATCTTTACCCTTTTACATCTTTAAAGCAACTTACATTTGAGCATCTGCATTAGTGTTTCACAACAAACACTTGTACGTTGCTGAATCAGAACACTGAAGGAACAGATTAGATGATTTTTGATTTTTTTGCCTGAAATATGTTTCAAGTGAATATCATTAAAAAGGTCTTTCTCTCTTTGGTTTTCAGTTATTGCAAACATGAAAAAAAGATCCATCACACAAATGCCACCATAATGCTTCAATGCTAAAAAAACGAGCCACTATTACCACTCAGTCTTATACATGAACATATAGCATACAATCCTCAACAGTGGTGACAGTAATTATTTATACTGCAGTGCATGATGGGAGTTTTGTCCTATGGTGATACCCAGCATGCATTGCAACGTGAATCTTTTTTTTTATCACCATTGTTGAGATTGATATGCTGATTCTTGATGTCTGTGTGTGTCGAAGGGCTGCAGTAGTTTAAAGATTATAATTTATGCTTTGATTTAATTAATTATTCAATATATCTTTTTGATATAAACCTTTCTACTCATATTGTGGTTTCACAGGGTTGGTAATGCAAAGCCCAAATGTAAAAATAAATAAATGTATAATTATTATCTTTGGATGCAATTTCACAGCAAAATTTCACTTATGTATAAACAGCTAACATCTGTGCTTATTTAAGCAGTGATCGCACTACTTCACAACAAGCCATGCATTGTTACAGAGAAAAATCTAACATAACAAATCAAGGCTCAAGAGCCCAACTAAAGCAAACTCTGATCTCCATTATGGTGGTGTCATTTTCTATTTTCTATTATTTTTCTTGACCAACAAAACAACATTTAAATCTCTGTTAATTCTCCATAAGAGCTTCTGTTGACATCTGAAAATAAAGTCAGTCTGGTCAGTAATAAGTGAAGCTGGTGATGCTGTTTGTGGAGTTGATGAATCAGATCTTCAGAGATTTAATGTCTTTTATCTTCAGTTGATTTCATCTAAGACTGTGACTGGATCTCAGTTGTAGTTCTTGTGTTTCTCTTTCCTTCAGTGATTCTGCTTGTTAACAGCAGGTGTTCATCATTAATGTTCAATCATCACTTAATTAATTGCTTAATTATCTCATTAACTTTAACTCTGCTTCAGTGTTACTTTAACACTATTTAGAGAGGGACCAAATGTTATCTGAGCAGTGTTGATTTAACTCTGGGGATTTTACTGTGTAGTACCAGGTCTTTGTTGTGGTCTAGACATTTTCGGATTTATTTCTTTTATTTGACAAATTAAAAAAAAAATAATAAAAATTGTATTTTTTGACATTTCCCATTCATTTTCAATTGGGGTCATATTGACCCCAAAGACCAAATTAGTAAAAAACAATTTTACGTACCTTTAGAACAATTGAATCAAGCCCAGGTTGTTTTGTGTATGTACCTGAACACCATTAAGTGTGTGTGGGGAGGCTGCAACTTGAGGTCCCGTCAATAGCATTTGTTTTTGTTGTCATTTATACCTTTTTGATTGAGTTTTTCTTCATTGTTATTGTGTTAGTAACCTTGTTGTACTTGGCGCCCACTACAAGGAATTTCTTTTGTTTTTTAAGTTATCTTGTTTGTTTATATTTCTGTTATTGTCTTTTTACTTACTACGTTTATGTTGATTAATTCTTTGGGTAGGAATTAGTAGAGAGGTGGGTGCCATTTTGCTTTATACTTGGTTTTCTCTTGGTTAAGCTAGTTAGGGAGTTAGTGTATTATTGTATTTTTCTTTTCTTTTATAGCTTAGTTAGTTTTTCCCTAATAGTTAGAGGTTTTATGTTCGTTATTTTGGCCTTGCCCCCTCTTGAAGTTTTAATCCTCCCTTATTTGTTTAATAAAATAGTTTGTTCTGATATTGAGTTGTTTCTGGTCTTTGTGAAAGTCCTGGGATTGGGAACTCAACCTTGTTGCCTCACACCATTTTTTTATTCTTTTATGTGTTCCTCTAACCCTAGACTAAAAGAGGCCCGTAACCGTGTGAATATACTGCATGAGTAATTTTATGTTCAATGTTTATATACATGCAATACCGTATCTGATCACATGTAAATCTATATATTTTGAAGTGTATTACTGAATGTACATGTCACAGTTATGTCTGTTTATATTCTGTTTCTTGGTTCCCCAGTCCTGTCCTCAGTCTCATGTTCCTTGTTGTTAGTTCTAGTCTTGTCTTCTGTATCTCATGTTCCTTGTTTTGAGTCCTGTCATCTGTCACGTGTTCTCTGTTTTGATCTCCCGTTTGTCATTGTCTCGTTATCAGTTCATTATCATCAGCTGTTCGTCATCATTAGTAATGTCTTTCACCTGTGCCCCTGTCATTAGTGTTTGTATTTATACCCTGTTTCCCTCACTCTTTGTCCGTGAACGTTTGTGTATAACGTGTTTAATGTACCTCTGTTCCGTTATTCTTCATTAAAGAAACTTTGTCTAGTTCATATACCGTCGTTGTGCTTACGTCACGTAACAGTAAAATTACATATATTGTAATAATTAAATATACTGTCACATATTTTTCAATATACGAAAGCATCAATTCCTTATGTATTATTCAATGTATTGTAATATATTAACATTTAACATTATTCTGTATAATTTCAATATATCACTAAATCATTTAATATATTGATCATATTCTTTGTATAAGGGTACCCTCTACAAAACTGCACTTCATTTCTAACATCTTCTCCTACAGACACCAGCACACTCACACATATTCACAGATCAGATCATCATATTCATCAGACCAGAGAATAAACCAATAGAGATACAGTGTGTTTCATTACCAGGTGAGACGGTCACTGGTGTGACAGTTGTAGAGCTCATGGTGATGCTGCCAGTGTCTGAAAGATTGGATGAAAAGTGATTAATGAACAGAAACACAAATATCAATACAATAAATATATGAATGTGTAGAAAGAGATCATGTGAATATAATTACCTGCACAGTATGCTAAATCACAGACAGTTGGACTAACCAGTTTATAGACATAATAATTGCCTGGACAGGCTTTGACTTTATTGGGAAAAGACCCGTAATAGCAGCAGTAACTGCCAGCGTGACCGCAGACACGTCGAGTGACGACTCCATCCTCAACTGTTGGGTGTCCACCTCGTATCCACAGTGGGACACCAGTGCCACAGCTACCCCGAACAACACACGTGTCTGGGATATGAGCACTCATGTTGTTAATGAAGAGACGATACCAGCCGCTCCAGACAGAACGGTCACACCTTATGACTGAACGATCTGTATTATTGATGGATCTCCATGTGTCGTTCAGCACAGTGTAGTTGTAGCAGGGGTCTGACAGATTAGCTGTAATGAAAATATTTTAAGAAATCATTACATGTTATTTTTAGTAAAATATTATTGTCATAAATTATTATAAAATATATCCAGAAGTGCAGCTTTACTCATTCCTATCTATTTCAATCAATTTAATAGAAATTAACAGAATTACTCCATAAAGGAGAAGAACAACTGCCAAACTTGAATTACAACACCGTTTACATACAGTTTCCTTCAAAAATGTATAAAAATATTAATAATCACCAAAAAGACACATTTCCTGATATGTTAATACAGGTCCAAATTAATTTCATTGTCTGAGCTGACATTTACAGAAGCTCAACAATCTACAGATCTGCTCATTTACGGCCATAACACCACGATACTTTACCAACTGCTGTTGTCTCTTGTGTCACAGTTATACAGGCCAAAACATCTGAAAAAATGATAATCAATACAAATTAATCAAATTACAAAAGAGGCAATACTTGATATTTGTTTCAGCAGTTTAATGCCACAGCTGAATAAAGTGTGTCACACTAAGAGTGATTCAGTTTGAGCGGCAGCTCTCAAAGATCATCAATCATCAGATCAATGTCGATCAATCAAAATATGAAGTCTTTTCTGAGTTGAGTTTGGGAGGAGAAACATGGTGAAATATCTTAATGAGATTGGAAATGCATAATAACATATTTATTAACAAAGATGAGGACCTGCTTATGTGTGATTTTCACAATAATAATAATATAACAAGAAAAAAACACTGTTTAGTGACTTACACAGCGTGACAGAGATGATAGTCTGTGCTCTTATAAAACCTGCATCAAATATGAAGAAAAAAAACTATAAAAACTGATGAAAATGTATGTGATTGAATTGCAGTTTGAGTTTGAGAAAGTGACATTCATCATCAGACTACACTTCCTGTCATAAATGTTTTTACAGTAATGAGAAGCACTTTTATAATATATTCACCTTCATGAAGAGAGGGAGTTGTTGTCAGTTTGGTCATTCTGCTGTATTTCTCTTTATAAAAATACATCATTCAGAGGACGAGTTTCCTTTACAGTCCAGAGGGGAAAAAAAACAAACAAATTACCCATTACTTTAGTTTGTTTGAGTCAAACACATTAATTTTATAATACATGTCGCAGCAGTTATAAATTAGTCACAAAGTGGCGCCATTAAGCCACTCTATCTTACTTCTGTTTGTGAAAAGAAAGAGCTGTAGAGTTTTGTGTTTGTACTCATTGCAGGACCGTCGCTAGACTCTGTTTATTCCCTGTGAAATATCACTGTCCCTTCAGTAAAATATTACTCATCTTTGGCTGATGGTGGTGGAGATTGTTTTATACCGACATGCTAATCATTTCAACTATTATTTGTGTTTTCTGCCGGCTGTTTACAACTATAGGTATTCGCTAGTTGCTATTGATCTAATTGGTCTAAAGGCATGATCACTTCAGGAATTTAATGGCTTTGCTGAAAACAAACAACCAAAAATAAATCGATGAACTAAATGTAGACATTTGAAGAGATTTGGCTGGCTGAGCATAATGGAAAGGTGATGTTATACAATGCTGTTGCTGGAACTGATCAAGCATAAAACAAACTTATATTGTAAATTCATACACATTCATATCAACGGACACTCTCTTTATAATGACTGAAGCTGTCAATCACACAGCACGAGATTATCTGGACTCTCTCCTGTTATAATCAGTGACACTGGTACACTCAATAGCCTGTTGAATAGTTCTAGAGGACTGTATTGGTGCTGTAGTTTTAGTTTGTGATCACCAGGGGGCGTCGGTAAGAACGCACAAAACCAGAGATCAGTGCTCAACTGCTGCTCAGTTTATTATGCATGCTCACATACATATGGCACGTGTGTGGTGTTTTCTAAACAAATAAAGAAATATACATAGTAAATCACAACTGAAATAAATACACTATACATAAGATCAACAGCAGTATATGATAGAATAAACGAGACAGAGCGCCATTTTCTAACGGCACATTATTGTGCATAACGACCCTCATAAACATGCCAATTTACCGACTGAAAGGGTTATTCACAAGCACCCTATGCTGGTTAACAAATTAACATTATCTAAATAGCCATAAGACAATACACAAACTTGTTGTATTAAATGTGCGCGCTATAGATAACTGGATTCGCTTCGGACTTGCGCACTTATAAAGATGACGCAGTTATGATAAATGAACCGGTAACCGTGTGAAACTCAAATTCTCACAATAAGACAAGAAACAAGATGTTACAATCATATAAGCATGCGATATAAACAACACACTTACTTCTTTTGAACGCACACACCATGAAACCAACTTATAGCGAGCAGTTGACAGAGCTGTAAGGACGAAAAATGTTGTCTTCTCCTGGGCGGGCCAAACTAAACTGTCAATCACTTATTAGCAACAAATCAGAAAATAACATGGAAATGCTGGCCTTTTCAACAAACCACTTGCTGTATTTACTTCATGTTTGTATTGTTAGTTATGATGAAATCAACATTGGTTGGTGGTAGAGCCTGGCAGATCCGTAACATGAATCAGCCCCTCCAGAAAAACGCTGGTTCAGAAATCCTTGATTATGCGGCACGTTTTCTTAAAAAATGCGATGGAATATGCAGGATATTTTTGCAATTTTATGCAATGAAACTTGCAAAAACTGCGGTTTGATGCAAAAGAGGAAAAAAAGGTGATAAAATTAAAAAAATAAAATGTGTGCTTCCTGTTTTACAGAGATAGCGATACAAAACAGACATCTTCTGTTAAATTAAGTGCTTCCAATGCACAAAGTGCAATCTCTTACTGCAACGTAAATTATTTCACATACTACTAATATACAGCGTCGTCTGTGGTCCGACACGCAGGTCTTTTGCGCTTATTTTGTTTCACTGCGGGGTTTGTAGATGATGTTCACGTAGCGTAATTACGTCACTTCATAAGGGTATATTGCGGTAGTCGTGGCCTAGTGGTGAGGGAGTTGGGCTTGTTATCTGAAGGTTGCCGGTTCGATTCCCACGCCGGCAGGAATTGAAGGTGGGGATTGTGAATAAAACAGCACTCTCTCCACCTTTGATACCATGACTAAAGTGACCTTGAGCAAGACACCTAACCCCTAATTGCTCCCCTTGTAAGTCGCTTTGGATAAAAGCGTCTGCTAAATGATGAAAAATGAAATATTGGCAATATTGGAGATTCAGGAGTGAAATGACTATTATCTGCTCATCTACCTGAGAAAACACATTCTGTTATCTCTTCCTACTCAAATTCAAATTCATATTCAAATTCAGACATAAAGACATTTTATACTTATCAAACCAACATGAATACAAAGGTCACAAAGGTGAACTTGGCACATTTGCATTGCTTGAACTTTTAAAAGATTTATTCAAAAGCTAATCTTTGTGCTCAGTGTGAAAAGTTTCATAGGAACTTTTTGTTATTATATTGTAAAGCCTAGTTTGCCGCAAATACTTGGTCAGGTCTGAAAAGGTCCACCTATGTGATCCTAGTTGAGATCTTATATATTATTTGAGCTGTTTATGATTTGAGTGTGATCATTCAAAGTGAACATTTGTGTGTTGTATTTATTACTTTCACACTACATTTATGTCCATTTTGGAGCGTGAACCCAATTGATTTTCATGGCAATAAGGGGAAAATAATGGCGCTTTACTTGTGTGAAGTAAACACAACATTTTTCAACTTTCTGCTAAGATATATGTGATTTTTTGCAACGAAATCGCTTGATTATGAAATCATGCTAGCCACACATATTTTGCTTGCTGAAATCGTCAATTTATGCGGCGAAAGTGCGGCGTATTTGAAAAAATGCGACCCCCGCATAAATACACGGACTTTGGCTGATTATGCATGAAATCAAGCGATCGTATAATCGCGTTTTTCTGGAGGGACTGATTAATAGGCATTTCTTCTGTCGGCAAGGCTTCAAAATTATTATTTATTATTATTATTAAATATTAATGAATTATTTATTTATTATTATTTATTTTTTTGCCATTTTCTCTTGTTTGGCCTATAAAGAAAATGTTTGCTTTATTCCTGTTTTCTGCTTCTGCATATTATAGATCCAACTGGATAAATTAATCAGGTACCCTAAATTTCTAATTAATCCCCTTCAATTCCTGTAAATTATCATCAAGTGTCCAACTTGGAATATTACCAAAATTCCCCCAACTTAACTTGCCATGGAAAGTTTCCGAAAATTTTCACCCTTTTGCAGCCATAATCCTAATGAAACTGAAGACCGTGATGGGGAGATCAGTTCATTCTAGCAGGCTGAAAACTGTGTCAAGCGCTAAAAAAGGGATTTAGTTGTCACTTGAATACTGATATTTGTTCTGTCTATCCATTAATTTGATTTTGATTCAGCAACTCTTGCTACATTAAACAGTCCTTTGAAATTAAGAATATAAACATAATTACTCAAAATAACATATAAATCACAGTTCAGCACATATGATACAGTAGAGTTGTTTTTAGAAGCTGATATACTTGATTATCATTAATATTAGAGATTAGATAATCTGCAGGATTTCCCCTGCACAACATGTAAACTAAATTACTCGAAACACGATTCACTAACACTAATAAAGACTAAATTACTGCGAGTGATAGTGACATTTTATTCTCGTCTGATATGTGAAGTATTTCAAGAGTGTCTTACCTGATATTATTGAGTTTATCTTTAAATCATCTTCGAGTGAAGACACGTAAATATTGGAGATTCAGGAGTGAAATGACTATTATCTGCTCATATACCTGAGAAAACACATTCTGTTATCTCCTCCTACTCAAATTCAAATGCATATTCAAATTCAGACATAAAGACATTTTATACTTATCAAACCAACATGAATACAAAGGTCACAAAGGTGAACTTGGCACATTTGCATTACTTGAACTTCTAAAAGATTTATTCAGAAGCTAATCTTCATAAAAAGAAGCTAAATATTTGTGCTCAGTGTGTGTAATGAATGAGTCAGCGGGTAGAGATGCAAATGCAGTGTATTTAAAGAAGTCGCAGTCAGGCAGGCAATGGTCAAAGACAGCAAACAGGTATATGGGGAATAAACAGGATCGTGGTCAAATAAACAGACAGGAATGTCAAGGCAGGCAGCAAGAATCAGGCAACGGGTAAAACAGGCAGAAATCAAAGAACAGGAAAACAAACACGGGTAATAACGCTCGGAAATTGACGGATTAACCAGATCAATACGTCGCAGGGAATGGCAGTGCGAGCAGTGCTATATAGTGAGGTGATACGGTGCAGCTGTTGCAGTAATCAGTGATTGGAGAATGAGATGCAGCTGGCTTCTGGGAAATGTAGTCAGTGTGACTGAATGTGAGTGTGAGTGAGTGAGTGACCAAAGTGAAGTGCCCTCTAGTGGTTGACTCGGGTACTTTAGCTGACAATCGTGACAGTGTGAAAAGTTTCATAGGAACTTATTGTTATTATATTGTAAAGTCTAGTTTGCCGCAAATACTTGGTCAGGTCTGAAAAGGTCCACCTATGTGATCCTAGTTGAGATCTTATATATTATTTGAGCTGTTTATGATTTGAGTGTGATCATTCAAAGTGAACATTTGTGTGTTGTATGTATTACTTTCACACTACATTTATGTCCATTTTGGAGCGTGAAACCTTTGAACCCAATTGATTTTCACCTTGAGAAACACCTTATCTCTTTATTTCCATTCTGCTGTGAACAGATAAACTCAGATCTGCCCGCTACTTTACATACACCAAATACACCAAGGAGTAGATGAATCCCTGACGTCATTTGAGCTAATATTTAATAATTTCATTTTATTTGTTGTTGATATAGCTCATAAGAATCCCCCAAATCATCCCTTATTTTTTGAGAAAAGACTTATGATTGATAATTATAGTTTTTCAGGTCTGAATCTCCATCAAAAAGACTGAAGGAGGAAGATGCAGAACACCTGAACTGCATCAAATTGTTTTCTGTAATGAAGTGAATTTGTTTCAAACAAATTGCAAGTAAATGATGATGCAACATACGCAATAATCGAAAGTTTCAGATCAAGATCTTCTTAACTCTGAAACCAAACCTTTCACCAATATCTGCAGAAGTTTATCTCTCAAACAGGAAAAGTGTATGAAAATCCTGTCAAACAGCTTGAAATTTTAATAGATAGCATTAACAAATACAGTAATTTTGGCATTGGATTGAGAAACATTATTGATTACCAAAAATAAATGTGTTTCCACACCATGAGGGTCATTATAAGATGTTCTGCAACATTTGTTTGATTGGTTAGTTTATATCATTTATATCAAATGGTCACTCAAATCTCATTGAATATTAACATTTTGAAGGTTTATTTTTTTTATTCATAAAAACATTTACATGGTCTCATTGTGGTGAAATTAATATTAATATATCATCCCTCAGTTACTCTTTAACCATGCTTGTCAAAGTATGTAAAGCTGTTTCTAAACATAGACATCTTCATTCCTGTGAACTCCATAAACCATATTTGAATCAGTGATATCATTCAGTTAATGTGAACAATATCTTGTGGATAAATGAAAATATAACATGTGTATGAATAAAACTTTAATTATATGATAATATTTTCATCATCATAATTATGAACATATAATCTGTGAAGTGGCCAGTCGAGTATATGAAGATACATGGAGAAACATCTGACGAAAAAAGTGTAATTCAACAATATGTTCTTAATATTTAATAGAAAGTCAATAAAGCTACAGAAAAATACAAGGAAACAAGTACATTATTTACTGATTAATATTAATATGCAAAAAATTACATCTACTGTATTCATCACACTAAATATTCTTAAAGTTAACTAAAGGACGACTGTGAACTAAAGTACATAAAATCACTTTAGGGGTCTTGAGTAAAATAAATCACACACGGATCTAAAAGAATGAGGCCACAAAACCTCCACCAAGAAACTAATAGTAAAGAAAGTTAAAAGATTTACATCAAAAATAATGGCTATAAAATAAGACCAGTATAACATTTGGCTAATTGCTCATTTACAGGCAGAAGCTGAGACTGGTGTTAATATCTGAAAGTGTTGATTCTGTTGTAGTGGAAATTTACTGTATGATTATGGTACTTCATTCATTTCCTGAATATGGATGCTGCAGTCCTCAACTTTTTTTCTGGACACTTTTGATGTTGTCGGGTCCACAGCAAAGACGTCTGAAGAACTTCCTGTACTGCTGTCTGACCTGGACAAGAATGAGACGAGAGGAGCTCAGTGACTTCATGACATCAATTTAATGTCTGAAACTCATCAACTATATTAGAATTATTAACATAATAAACAGGCAAGAAAAGGTGTTTTAAGAGACTAGAGTTTCACTTTTTCTTTCTTATACTGCACAGCAAAATCCCCAGTGTCATTTAACACGTTCAGTGTTCATATGTGTCCATATTACAGAGTTTTAAAATAACACTGTAGCAATTTTGACATTAATGAAGTAATTAAGTGATGATTGAGCATTAATTGTGATGGCAAAAACTCGGGTCTGGGAGGAGTTCGGTGAGACCATGGAGAAGGATTATCGGTCGGCCGGCGCCTCAGGAAGGGGAAGCAGTGCCCTGCCAACACTGTTTACAGTGGGGGTGGGAATCTGCTGACTTCAACTGGGGACATCGTTGGGCGGTGGAAGGAATACTTTGTGGATCTTCTCAATCCCACCGACACGTCTTCCACTGAGGAAGCAGAGGCCGAGGGCTCAGAGGTGGGCTCACACATCACTCAAGCTGAAGTCACTGAGGTAGTTGAAAAGCTCCTTGGTGGCAAGGCAGCGGGGGTGGATGAGGTATGCCCTGAGTACCTCAAGTCTCTGGATGTTGTGGGGCTGTCTTGGCTGACACGCCTCTGCAGCATCGCATGGCGGTTGGGGACAGTGCCTCTGGACTGGCAGACCGGGGTGGTGGTCCCTATTTTTAAGAAGGGGGACCGGAGGGTGTGTTCCAACTACAGAGGGATCACACTCCTCAGCCTCCCCGGGAAAGTCTATGCCAGGGTACTGGAGAGGAGAATAAGGCCGATAGTCAAACCTCAGATTCAGGAGGAACAATGCGGTTTTCGTCCCGGTCGTGGAACACTGGACCAGCTCTATACCCTCTCTAGGGTGCTGGAGGGTCTATGGGAGTTTGCCCAACCAGTCCACATGTGTTTTGTGGATCTGGAGAAGGCATTCGACCGTGTCCCTCGTGGCGCTCTGTGGGGGGTGCTCCGGGAGTATGGGGTCCAGGGCCCTTTGCTAAGGGCTATACGGTCCTTGTATGACCGGAGCAGGAGCTTGGTTCGCATTGCCGGCAGTAAGTCAGACCTGTTCCCAGTGCATGTTGGACTCCGGCAGGGCTGCCCTTTATCACCGGTCCTGTTCATAATGTTTATGGACAGGATTTCTAGGCGCAGTCAGGGGCCGAAGGGAGTCTGGTTTGGGGACCACAGGATCTCATCTCTGCTCCAGTGTGCATTGGGACGGTTTGCAGCTGAGTGTGAGGCGGCTGGGATGAGGATCAGCACCTCTAAGTCTGAGACCATGGTTCTCAGTCGGAAAAGGGTGGCTTGTCCTATTCAGGTTGGTGGAGAGCTCCTGCCTCAAGTGGAGGAGTTCAAGTATCTTGGGATTTTGTTCACGGGTGAGGGAAGGAAGGAGCGTGAGGTTGACAGACGGATCGGTGCAGCTTCTGCAGTAATGCGGTCGATGTACCGGTGTGTCGTGGTGAAGAAGGAGCTGAGCTGCAAGGCGAAGCTCTCGATTTACCGGTCAATCTACGTTCCTACTCTCACCTATGGTCATGAGCTTTGGGTCATGACCGAAAGAATGAGATCCCGGATACAGGCGGCCGAAATGGGCTTTCTCCGCAGGGTGGCAGGGCGCTCCCTTAGAGATAGGGTGAGGAGCTCGGTCACTCGGGAGGAGCTCAAAGTAGATCCGTTGCTCCTTCACATCGAGAGGAGTCAGCTGAGGTGGCTCGGGCATCTGTTTCGGATGCCTCCTGGACGCCTCCCTAGGGAGGTGTTCCGGGCATGTCCCACCGGGAGAAGGCCCCGGGGAAGACCTAGGACACGCTGGAGAGATTATATCTCTCGGCTGGCCTGGGAACGCCTCGGTGTCCCCCCGGAAGAGCTGGAGGAAGTGTCTTGGGAGAGGGAAGTCTGGGAATCTCTGCTTAGACTGCTGCCTCCGCGACCCAGCCCCGGATAAGCGATAGAAAATGAATGAATGAATGAATGAGCATTAATGATGAACACCTGCTGCTGCAGAATCGCTGAAGGACAGAGAAACAAGAAAAGAAAAAAAGAAAAGACGAGAACAAACAAATGACTTCAGCCGGAGCCTGATTCTTTTTTTTTAATTCTCGTATTTGATTTGTTTTGTTGTGACTTGTGTCTAAATGCAGTAGTTTTTTTGGGTACAGTGTATTACTGCTGAATAAAAAACAAGAGCCAAGAGCTCAACTAAAATCAAACACTGATCACCATAATGGTGATTTCAAAGCATTCAAGCATTCAATAATCATTCAATAAAACATCTACATCTAAGCCTTCATTCTCAATAAGCACTTCTGTAGACGTATGACAGAAATAAAGTCAAACTTGTTAGTATTAAGTGTGTTAATGTGTAAAGGCTGGAAGTCTGCTCTCTTCTCTTTTTTTCTGTTCTTATTTCTCTTTCCTTAAGTGATTCTGCTTGTCTAACTTTCATTCATGGAGATAACTTGGACAATTAGCCATGGTTTAATTAAAAATATAGTTTTAAAAGTAAAACACATATGGTGTTAAATTGAGTGATGTCTGACCTCATTATTGAGGACACAATAGATCAGGAAGATGAAGGTTCCCTGCTGGGAGTTCAAGATCAGGAAGATGATCTCCAGCTCCTTCCTGCCTTCAGTGAAGAAACCCAGAATCCAGGGGCAACCAAGGACCACAAACTGAGCCAGTGATTTAAATGTCATAGTCCTGCAGAGGATTAATGTGCCTTTATTGACTACATATATATTTTTATATAGAGTGATCAAATCATAATGTTTGTTACTTGGTTTGTTTCATCTGTGACACTTCAGCATTCAGATTTTTCAAGGTTGAGTTCAGAATGATGACGATGCAGAAGAAGAGAATCATGTTTAACTGCACAGTAAGATAAAAAAACAATAATTAATCATTTATCACTGTTTTCCTTTTAATATAAAGTCATGATGAGAAATGTGTTTACAGCTAGTATGACGCAAACAGGTCCCAGAAAACTCCAGATAAAACCTCTATCCCTTTTAATCCAGCAGCTGTTTGGAGGAAGATACAGACAAAAATTATCAATGAACAAACACACAAGCATCACTTGGTGTTCATCTGGGAACCACCATATTCTACACTAACACTGTTTCAGTGTTAATTTTAACACCTGCTGGTGGTTCCCGTATGAACACCGAGTGGTGTTGATTTAACACGGAGGAATTTATAGTATGGATGAACATGTTGGTCACTGAGCCACTCAAACTAAACTCACTGTTCGTTGCCGTAACCTTCAGGAACCACTGCAGCAGACACGCCCACCACAACCAGAGCAACCATATATCCAATCACACACAGGAATCCAGTGCTAAGCACCTCGCTCTTTTTGGAGCTGATCTGTGATAGGTTCTTCACACAGATGAAGAGCAGCACAGCTTCAATGAACATCCACACAAAGCCGGAGAGAAAGAGGAAGTGCAGCACACCTGATATCACGGCACACAACACCTGGAGACCATGAGAGACGGTTATGATGATTCTCAGTGAGGCTGTGCTGAGCTGTAGGGCTCCTTCATCATTCTCACCTGCTGAGGGCGTATGAGGCTCAGGAACTGTTGTGTGAGCAGGAGCAGAAGGTGAGCCAGCAGAAGACTGATGCAGAGGTTGATTCGAGCCACATTATTCATTCCAGGACTCCACTGACAAAGGACAAAGGTCAACAGGGCCAAACTGAAGAACACCAGCCCCACGATCACACACACCAAATTCAACAGATCCAGCAGTGAGTCGCTCTGAGAAAACATGTCGGAGTACATAAGTGTCAAATTTGTGCTGTTCTTCAATGGTCACTATAAATGTTCTCGTACCTCTGGTGGTTTGCTGGTTTGCATGATGAGAGCGAATGTGGACAGATGAACACAGGAACACACAGTGTAGCTGCTGTTGGTCTCTAAAACAGAACAACCATCTACAATCCACTCGCTGATATTCCAGTACACACAGGACAGAGAACCGTTGGGGTCCAACTCCTGCAGAAAGAAGAAAGAACATGCAGAAAATATGACAACACTGAATATTAGATGTTTTCAGATGTTCATCAGTTCTCAGGTTGGACAGAAACACATTTCAGTCTCTCACTCTGATGTGTTTGAGGGTGAAGTTAACTGGTTTGGTGAGTTTAGTGTTGGCGGTTTTGGGAAGAGTAGCTGAGATCACAGTGGACATCATGGTTGTAATCGTCTCATCTGATGTGTTGAAGAAGTCGGGCTTCAGTAGATTCTCCATTGTGTTGTAGCTCATGAAACCCACAGCAGCTGATCCTGTGTGACAGAAACAGAAGAAACTTGAATTCAACACAATGAAAAACCTCTTCTAATGTGGTTTAGTGATATATCTTCTAAAGTATGTTTATTAAAACATCTCACATACTTGTTTCATTGTTGTTCTTGGCGATCCCAATGAGATCGATGTCCACAGAAGAGTTTGTCGTGTGAAGTCGAGGGATTTTATTTAAGGTGACATTTGGTCCAACCATGAAGATTTCAACCTCTGATTTAGAAAATAAGCAGTTGTGATTCGCAAATGTGCAAATAAAAAAATGTATGAAATGAAGTTTAAACTATTCTGTTTACTTTAAAACAATGTTTTGTAACATCAAATGTTACTGATTTAATCACTTGTTGATTTAATCTTCTAAATGACAATGTAAAAATAAGTACTATTAAGGTCATTTGAGAGGTCAAAGGTTAGATCATATACTTTTATATATTTATACTTTTACACAATTATTGTTACGTGACGTGTAGTATCAGGAAGGCACGAATACTAGGACTGAACATTAATCTCTTTTAATGAGAAAACCAGGACTACAAGTAACTGCAAACACGTCAATACATGAACGTACAAAAAACGCACAATAAACGAGAACGGACCAGGAGTGAGGGAAACACAGGGAATATAAACAGTGACTCATGACGAGGACACAGGTGAAAGATATAACTAATAATGACAAACAGCTGAACGGAATTAACTAATGAAGACACAATGATGAACTGAAATACAAAACAAAGACCATGTGACAAATGACAGGACTAAAACTCAAAACAAGGAACACGTGACTTAAGACAGGAGTCAAGTCATCTTTATTTATATAGCGCTTTTTACAATGCAAATTGTGGCAAAGCAGCTTTACATTAATAAGAAAATGGTGTCATTGTGCAGCTTATTCTATATATTATTGATTCATTCCGTTGCAAAGATCAGTAGTTATTAGTCTAGTTAATTTAGGTATAGCAGCACTGGAGAAAACAGTGACGTAATCGTCCGGCTCAGATCAGTTCGCATACAACGGCGCCAATACAGGCATATCAAAAACACTGCTGAATATCAAGCAAGTGTCCCCAACTTAAGCAAGCCAAAGGCAACAGCGGCAAGGAACCAAAACTCCAACAAATGGAGAAAAAAACCTTGGGAGAAACCAGGCTTAGTTGGGGGGCCAGTTCTCCTCTGGCCAACAGTGAACACTTGTCCGATACTCAGGCAGAGTTACAGGTCATTAAACTGATTTGGAATCGCAACAGTCAAAATATTTAATCTAGTTCCATCTAATTTAAGATCTTTTTGATCACGCCGATATGGGACGGTTTGTTGGGATATGTGCCGCCAGGACTAGGGAGACAGATACATAGAACATGAAACTATTACAGTACCGCCCCCTCCCGGAAGGCGCGTCCTCGCGCCAAAAAAGCCATGGCAGGTCAGGCGCCGGCTCTGGGAGGTCTGGGAGGTCTGGGAGCTCAGGCGGAGGAAGGTCTGGGAGCTCAGGGTCTGGGAGCTCAGGCAGCTCTGGCCAATCTGGGAGCTCTGGCCAGTCTGGGAGCTCTGGCCAGTCTGGGAGCTCTGGCCAGTCTGGAGGGTCAGGGAACTCAGGCAGCTCTGGAGGGTCAGGGAACTCAGGCGGCTCTGGAGGGTCAGGGAACTCAGGCAGCTCTGGAGCTTCAGGGAACTCAGGCAGCTCTGGAGGGTCAGGGAACTCAGGCAGCTCTGGAGGGTCAGGGAACTCAGGCAGGTCTGGAGGGTCAGGGAACTCAGGCAGCTCTGGAGGGTCAGGGAACTCAGGCAGCTCTGGAGGGTCAGGGAACTCAGGCAGCTCTGGCGGGTCAGGGAACTCAGGCAGCTCTGGCGGGTCAGGGAACTCAGGCAGCTCTGGCGGCTCAGGGAACTCAGGCAGCTCTGGCGGCTCAGGGAACTCAGGCAGCTCTGGCGGCTCAGGGAACTCAGGCAGCGGCACGGGAGATACAGGCAGCGGCACGGGAGATACAGGCAGCGGCACGGGAGATACAGGCAGCGGCACGGGAGATACAGGCAGCTGCACGGGAGATACAGGCAGCTGCACGGGAGATACAGGCAACTCAGGCTCTATAAAAAAGTCTATGAGCCACTCTTCGGCCGGTGGAACCATCGCGGCCGCAAGAGGGCGTGGTTGAGGTGCGGCGGCCACTTTTGGTTTAGGCTCGCGTCGCGGCTCGTGTGATGCAGGTGTGTTACGTAGAGGATCGCGACAGAGTGGAACGGGACTATTGGGACGGCATGTGGAGAATTCCGGTCTAGGGTGAGCTGGAGATCCAACATGTTTCCGGGTAGGGACTGGCTGATAATTTATCTTGTCCTCAGCGAAATCAACAAAAAACTCGGAATTTACTAAGCTGAGGACGGAATTGATAAAATCAGATACAGACTTGAAACAATCGCCAGGAGAAACTGAGTGAAATAGTTTATCATCCAGTCCCATCCGGAAGCACGCGTTAATCATCGGATCTCTCCAACTCACCCGATGTGAGAGATCCAAAAACTCTTCCACATACCGTTCCAACGGCCGTCCACTCTGCTTGATATTAAACAGTCGATCCTCTACTTCTCCCCACATCGTACTGTTTTGGTCCGTTCTTCTGTTACGTGACGTGTAGTATCAGGAAGGCACGAAGACTAGGACTGAACATTAATCTCTTTTAATGAGAAAACCAGGAGTACAAGTAACTGCAAACACGTCAATACATGAACGTACAAAAAACGCACAATAAACGAGAACGGACCAGGAGTGAGGGAAACACAGGGAATATAAACAGTGACTCATGACGAGGACACAGGTGAAAGATATAACTAATAATGACAAACAGCTGAACGGAATTAACTAATGAAGACACAATGATGAACTGAAATACAAAACTAAGACCATGCGACAAATGACAGGACTAAAACTCAAAACAAGGAACACGTGACTTAAGACAGGACTAGGGAGACAGATACATAGAACATGAAACTATTACAATTATATATTTGCTGTAGCTGCATTTTTCATTGCTGTCACTGGTGATCCACCGCTGGTTTAGGCTGCTTTAGGTACACCACAGTGAAATCTGTCTGTAAAGAGCGTCGCTATTGAACAGGCACAATATATAGTGAATTGTTATTTTTTATATTTTTTATATTATATTTATATTTATATTTTGGGTTTGTATGTTTTATTGACTCGACTTTATTGCTGTTGATTAATGTATTTTTGTATTTTCACTTGCTGGGACCCCAGGAACAGTATCGTGGTAGTTTCTAATGTTGATCCAAGTAAACAAATATATAAACTCCTGATGTCATATTTAATCATCAATAATATCTGTCTCTCCACTCACCTACAGCAGCAAGAGCAAAACTGACATTGTCACTCGTGTTCGTCGGCTTCACCAATGTAGAAATGAGTTTCTCCGTGGCTTTTAACACATGGTTTCCGTAGAAGGCGAGTTCAGCTGAGCTGACTGATGATGATGATGATGATGATGACTGTAAAATCTTTGTAGCGTTGAGCACCTCATTCAAAAGGTCGGCCACAGTCTAATTGATCAGAAAAAACAGTTACTGAACATGTAAATATCAAGCCAATTAATCGCAACTGTGATGTCAGTCATTATGTAAATGACAATTATATTTGATTATTTGATAATTTTTTCTCTTGAAGACTCACATTCAAAGGAAGCTCTTGATCTGTAATGTTCTCGATCTGATCAAGAATATTTTGAAGACATTCTATATTCTGAAATCAAAATTCAGAAGAAATTGATGATTTTGATGATGAGTTGCACTGAAATAAGAGTGTTTTTGAATGAATCTCTTGAGTGAATAATTCAATGACACATACATTTTATTGGAAAATGCATATTGGAAGCATCAAGTTACTTTCAAAAGCTGCTTTTCTGTATTTTCTCACTACTGTAGACAGTGTTTATATCAGACTAATAAACTTCCGTCACAGAAGTACTCAAATAAAAGTTTATGTTTGTAACAGAAGTAACAACAATGTGTGTTTGAAAAGACTGTTTGCGAAGCTGCTTCAAAGCTATAAATGACAATTATTTATAATTTAATTCTGCTTGGGTCAGTGATTCACATTTCCCAGCACATTAAATCCCTCATTTGCCAGCAGACCAATGAGAACGCAGAACAATGATGATGATTATCCTCACAACAACAGAGACTATAGGCTCCAGAGCTGTTGTGGACCCGCGTACTCAAACCCCTCCAAAACTGCAGAAAATTATGGTCGTTTGGGAAAGAAATTAATGATGGACAGCTACATATTCCCAACATTGTATTATGTAAGCTTTATGTGACACCTCAAATGACAAGGAAATTTATAGAGTTAATTGATTAGCGAGTCCACAAACTCATTCTCTCAAAAGTCTTGGGTACGCTGAGCATTCGCAGCTTATATGGACTGAAAAACCATCAGCAATTAATACAAAAGCACAGTCATATTTCATATTACACTCATATCTACAGTGTGTTGCACTGCTTTAGTTTGACTATTTTTGATAGGAGCTGTGAGTCCATCTCTACAACTTCAATTTCAGAAACTTACGGAGCATTCTTCCGGCAGAGTTGTATCTGTACCTGCAATGACAGAAATCAGCATGAAGACAATAATGCAATAAACTGCAAAACTTTGGAAAATAATCAGCTTTCCTACAAAGCAGCTATTTCAGCAAGAATTCATCAAACAGAGTCAAAATGAAAGAAAGATGCAATTTGTGAAATATCGATCAAAAAAAAGCACAATAATGGAAAATGTAACCATGTGACCAAGAGTGTCGAGATGACCAATGGAAAAAAAGAAGTTTAAGGACTTTAATCATCATCATCATCATCATCATCATCATGCATTGGAGACTCAACCTTACTGAAACTATCAAACATGATTTCTCTTAATAACAGCTTGTACACAGATGTTCATGAAAATGTCTAATGATGTAACTGTACATTTCACAGTCTTCTTCCTAAGTTTATTCCTTTAAACACAAACACACTCACATCCTCAAACATTCAGTCAAAACACAATCCAAACATCAGACTACATTACCAGCTGAGGTCGTCTCTGGTGCGACTGTTGTGTCGGTGCTGATGGTAGAAACAACTGAAAAATAATGACTGATGAATACTAATGAACAAAGACACAAATAACACGCAGAGTTCATGTGAATATAATTACCTGCACAGTATGCTGAACAGTAACCTGTTGGACTAACCAGCTCATAGACATAATAATTGTCTGGACAGGCTTTGACTTTAATGGGAAAAGACCCGTAAAAGCAGCAGTAATTGTTAGAGTGACCGCAGACATCTCGAGTGACGACTCCATCGTCAACTGTTGGGTGTCCATCAGGTATAGACAGTGCGATATTAGTGCCACAGCTATACTGAACTACACACGTGTCTGGGATCTGAGCGCTCATGTTGTTAATGAAGAGACGATACCAGCCGCTCCAGACAGACCGGTCACATTCGTAGGAGTTTGATGGCTGACTGCTGATGGATCTCCATGGTTCGTCCAGCACAGTGTATTTGTAGCAGGGGTCAACAGAAGAATAAGCTGTTATGAAAACAAAAAATGTATTGCTTAAAAAAATATATAATACTTTTTTGTAAAATCTAATTTCTTCTCTGTGGCTAGAATTACAATAAAACAGTACTTAAACAGAGGCCTCAGTGAACATCCAAGAGCACCTTAAGATGACTTAATGATTTCGAATAAGACAAAACAAGCTTTTGTCTGAAATCACATACTTATTTTAAAAAGTATGTTCTGTACGAGTGTGTGTAGTAAGAATGTAATTTGGACATATTACACTCATCATGTTGTCATTATCATGTGACCCACCGGCGTCAATTGCATCATCATTTACAAATCCTCTACCATGGCCTCATGGGATAGTGAAGTGTCCATTTATCCTGAACGTCACGATCGAACAGGAAAGCAGGTCTCACTTCGTCCATTTGTCAGAGAAGTGTTAACAGCAGAATGAACTGATGGCATTATCTATGGACTTTTCACTAAGTATGGCATTTTATTCAATCTTAACCTTAATACTGTCTGTATCAACCCAAACATTTATAGAGCGATTGTACATAAAAATATACATTTTAATAATACAACATTATATATCATTTTTTTCCGTTTACTTCTCATCTATACGTTCATGCTGTGTTTTGAGGGATATGAAGTACTCAAAATTCCTCAACTACACCATCAGCATACAAATGGAAAATTCAATTTTTTATGAAAAAAATAAACACTTCAATGATGACCAAAATTAAATAATTGTTTCTGGATATTGATCTAGGTGTTAGAGAGAGAATTCTGCCATCTGCTGGTTAGAAAAGAGCTTGTAGAGATTATAGTTTTGGAACTATAGGGGTAATGACCATATCTGGCCAGCAGAGGCCCATAGAGATCCATTCATTGTTCTGGATGTGGCCAACTGCTCTTATAACCGCTTTTGTGAGGAATATATTGTGAATATGTATATTTAAACATTATAAAATACATTAAATCAGTATTTTTGTCAAAGTTTATAATTTTTTGTTGTTGTTTGAGGTCTTTTGAAGTGTTTTGTCATTGCAATAATGCCACATAAATTTGCAATAATGCACATAAGTTGTTTAAATAAAACAAACAAACAAACAAAAACAACAACAAAAAAACATCAATAAACAGATGAAGAGGAGTGAAGAGTGAACACACACCTACAGTACGTCTGCGTGTGTGTGTGTGTGTGTGTGTGTGTGTGTAATCATGTTTTTTTCACTTTGCTTTTGTGCTCTAGTACCAGGCCTTCATTTATGTGTGAACATTTTTAGATTTTAGCAGGAATTATTGATTTTATTTGCCAATTTCGTCTCTCTGTGTGTGTGTGAGCGGTCATTTTCATTCCACATCACATTTGTGCTCTAGTACCAGGTCTTTGTTGTGGTCTAGACATTTTCGGATTTATTTCTTTTATTTGACAAATTTTAAAAAAATAATAAAAAATTTATTTTTTCGTATTTCCCATTAATTTTCAATTGGGGTCATATTGACGTATGTGTTCTGTTTCTTTTTCTTTTCTTTCCCCTTTCTCCCTGTTTCTCTTTCTTTCTACTTCCCACAAGTAGGAAGAAATGGCTGCCACCTGACTCCAATGATTGAACTGATGATTGGAGGAGTGAATCTGGGGATTTAAGGAGCACCATTGCACAGAGCTGTGTGTGTGTGTGCGTGCGTGCGTGCGTGTGTGAGAGAGCGTGAGAGCGTGAGAGCGGGTGTGTGTGTGTGGGTGTGTGTGGGTGTGTGTGGGTGTGTGTGGGTGTGTGTGGGTGTGTGTGGGTGTGTGTGGGTGGGTGTGGGTGGGTGTGTGTGGGTGTGTGTGGGTGTGTGTGGGTGTGTGTGGGTGTGTGTGGGTGTGTGTGGGGGTGTGTGGGTGTGTGTGTGAGTGTGTGTGAGTGTGTGTGAGGTCCCGTCTCAGCCCAAAAGCTGCAATAATTTGCATTTGTTTTTGTTGTCATTTATACCTTTTTGATTGAGTTTTTCTTCATTGTTATTGTGTTAGCAACCTTGTTGTTCTTGGCGCCCACTACAAGGAATTTCTTTTGTTTTGTAAGTTATCTTGTTTGTTTATATTTCTGTTATTGTCTTTTTACTTACTACGTTTATGTTGATTAATTCTTTGGGTAGGAATTAGTAGAGAGGTGGGTGCCATTTTGCTTTATACTTGGTTTTCTCTTGGTTAAGCTAGTTAGGGAGTTAGTGTATTATTGTATTTTTCTTTTCTTTTATAGCTTAGTTAGTTTTTCCCTTATAGTTAGAGGTTTCATGTTTGTTATTTATATTCTGTTTCTTGGTTCCCCAGTCCTGTCCTCAGTCTCATGTTCCTTGTTTTGAGTTCTAGTCTTGTCTTCTGTATCTCATGTTCCTTGTTTTGAGTTCAGTCCTGTCACCTGTCATGTGTTCTTTGGTTTGCATTTGTCAGTCCTGTCAGTGGTCACGTGTTCCTTGTTTTGAGTTCTAGTCCTATCATGTGTAACATGTGGTCTTTGTTTTGAATTCTGTCATCTGTCACGTGTTCTCTGTTTTTGATCTCTCGTTTGTCATTGTCTCATTATCGTCAGCTGTTCGTCATCATTAGTAATGTCTTTCACCTGTGCCCCTGTCATTAGTGTTTGTATTTATACCCTGTTTCCCTCACTCTTTGTCCGTGAACGTTTGTGTATAACGTGTTTAATGTACCTCTGTTCCGTTATTCTTCATTAAAGAAACCTTGTCTAGTTCATATACCGTCGTTGTGCTTCCCTTGTCCGGCACGTCACGTAACAGTAAAATTACATATATTGTAATAATTAAATATGCTGTCACATATTTTTCAATATACGAAAGCATCAATTCCTTATGTATTATTCAATGTATTGTAATATATTAACATTTAACATTATTCTGTATAATTTCAATATATCACTAAATCATTTAATATATTGATCATATTCTTTGTATAAGGGTAGCCTCTACAAAACTGCACTTCATTTCTAACATCTTCTCCTACAGACACCAGCACACTCACACATATTCACAGATCAGATCATCACATTCATCAGACCAGAGAATAAACCAATAGAGACACAGTGTGTTTCATTACCAGGTGAGACGGTCACTGGTGTGACAGTTGTAGAGCTGATGGTGATGCTGCCAGTGTCTGAAAGATTGGAAGAAAAGTGATTAATGAACAGAAACACAAATATCATCAATGTGTAGAAAGAGTTCATGTGAATATAATTACCTGCACAGTATGTTGAATGACAGAGAGTTGGTCTAACCAGCTCATAGACATAATAATTGTCTGGACAGGCTTTGACTTTAATGGGAAAAGACCCGTAATAGCAGCAGTAATTGACAGCGTGACCGCAGACATCTCGAGTGACGACTCCATCCTCAACTCTTGGGTGTCCACCTCGTATCCACAGTGCGATATCAGTGCCACAGCGACCCTGATCAACACACGCGTCTGGGATATGAGCGCTCATGTTGTTAATGAAGAGACGATACCAGCCGCTCCAGGAGACAGAGACGTCACACTTGCCGTTATTTGTATTATTGATGGATCTCCATGTGTCGTTCAGCACAGTGTAGTGGTAGCAGGGGTCTGACAGATCAGCTGTTATGAAAATATTTTAAGAAATCATTACATGTTATTTTTAGTAAAATATTATTGTCATAAATTATTATAAAATTTATCCAGAAGTGCAGCTTTACTCATTCCTATCTATTTAAATCAATTTAATAGAAATGAACAGAATTACTCCATAAAGGAGAAGAAGAACTGCCAAACTTGATTTACAACACCGTTCACATACAGTTTCCTTCAAAAATGTATAAAAATATTAATAATCACCAAAAACACACATATCCTGATATGTTAATACAGGTCCAAATTAATTTCATTGTCTGAGCTGACATTTACAGAAGCTCAACAATCTACAGATCTGCTCATTTACAGCCATAACACCACAATACTTTACCAACTGCTGTTGTCTCTAATGTGACAGTTATACAGGCCAAAACATCTGAAAAAAATGATAATCAATAAAAATTAATCAAAAGAGGCAATACTTGATATTTGTTTCAGCAGTTTAATGCCACAGCTGAATAAAGAGTGTCACATTAAGAGTCTCTCAAAGATCATCAATCATTAGATCAATGTCGATCAATCAAAACATGAAGACTTATTCAGCTTCCTCTGAGTTGAGTTTGGGAGGAGAAACATGGTGAAATATTTTAATGAGATTGGAAATGCATAATAACATATTTATTAACAAAGATGAGGACCTGCTTATGTGTGATTTTCACAATAATAATAATAATATAACAAGCAAAAAACACTGTTTAGTGACTTACACAGCGTGACAGAGATGATAGTCTGTGCTCTTATAAAACCTGCATCAAATATGAAGGAAAAAAAAACTATAAAAACTGATGAAAATGTATTTGATTGAATTGCAGTTTGAGTTTGAGAAAGTGACATTCATCATCTGACTACACTTCCTGTCATAAATGTTTTTACAGCAATGAGAAGCACTTTTATGATATATTCACCTTCATGAAGAGAGGGAGTTGTTGTCAGTTTGGTCATTCTGCTGTATTTCTCTTTATAAAAATACATCATTCAGAGGACGAGTTTCCTTTACAGTCCAGAGGGGAAAAAACAAACAAATTACCCATTACTTTAGTTTGTTTGAGTCAAACACATTAACTTTACAGTACATGTCGCAGCAGTTATAAATTAGTCACATTTAGAGACACAAAGTGACACCATTAAGCCACTCTATCTTACTTCTGTTTGTGAAAAGAAAGAGCTGTAGAGTTTTGTGTTTGTACTCATTGCAGGACCGTCGCTAGACTCTGTTTATTCCCTGTGAAATATCACTGTCCCTTCAGTAAAATATTACTCATCTTTGGCTGATGGTGGTGGAGATTGTTTTATACCGACATGCTCATCATTTCAACTATTATTTGTGTTTTCTGCCGGCTGTTTACAACTATAGGCATTCGCTAGTTGCTATTGATCTAATTGGTCAAAAGTCATGATCACTTCAGGGTGTCATTTTTAACACCCTGTTCTCACTAGACTACTACCTTCATGTCAAGAGTCATTTCTTATTACTTCAAGCTACTAAATCACAGAATATTAAAGTTCTCAATCTGTTTTATTTCAGACCTTCATTAACACACGGCTCAAACTTACAAAACATTGAGTCAAACAAGTTCTGTAGCTTTACAAAAGGATTATTCAACAACTTCTGTAAAAATGAATAAATAAAATAAAAAAATAAAATGTGTGCTTCCTGTTTTACAGAGGTAGCGATATAAAACAGACATCTTCTGTTAAATTAAGTGCTTCCAATGCACAAAGTGCAATCTCTTACTGCAACGTCAATTATTTTACATACTACTAATATACAGCGTCATCTGTGGTCCAACACGCAGCCCCCACTGTCATGTGACACACCGGGAAACTGCTTCATGCAGTCTTTTGCACTTATTTTTGTTTGCAAATGAGAATGATTTGCATGCTTCATTATGGTTTCACCACAGGGTTTGCAGATGATGTTCACGTCGCGTAATTACGTCACTTCATGAGGTTCCCATGGCAATAGGGGGAAAATAATGGCGCTTTACTTGTGTGAAGTAAAGGCAACATTTTTCAACTTTCTGCTAAGATATATGTAACTTTTTTGCAACGAAAATACAGGGATTATGAAATCATGCTAGCCACACATATTTTGCTTGCTGAAACCGTCATTTTATGTGGCGAAAGTGCGGCGTATTTGAAAAAATGCGACCCCCGCATAAATATGAAATCAAGCGATCGCATTTTTCTGGAGGGACTGATTAATAGGCATTCCTTCTGTCGGCAAGGCTTCAAAATTATTATTATTTATTTTTTGCCATTTTCTCTAGTTTGGCCTATAAAGAAAATACTTGCTTTATTCCTGTTTTCTACTTCTGCATATTATAGATCTAATTGGACAAATTAATCAGCTACCCCAAATTTCTAATTAATCCCCTTCAATTCCTGTAAATTATCAAGTGTCCAACTTGGAATATTACCAAAATTACCCCAACTTAACTTGCCATGGAAAGTTTCCGAAAATTTTCCACCCTTTTGCAGCCGTAATCCTAAGGAAACTAAAGACAGTGATGGGGAGATAAGTTCATTCTAGCAGGCTGAAAACTGTGTCAAGTGCTAAAAAAGTGATTTAGTTGTCACTTGAATACTGATGTTTGTTCTGTCTATCCATCAATTTGATTTTGATTCAGTAACTCTTGCTACATTAAACAGTCCTTTGAAATTAAGAATATAAACATAATTACTCAAAATAACATATAAATCACAGTTCAGCACATATGATACAGTAGAGTTGTTTTTACAAGCTGATATACTTCATCATCATGAATATTAGAGATTAGATAATCTGCAGGATTTCCCCTGCAGAACATGTAAACTAAATTACTCGAAACACGATTCACTAACACTAATAAAGACTAAACTACTGCGAGTGATAGTGACATTTTATTCTCGTCTGATATGTGAAGTATTTCAAGAGTCTTACCTGATATGAGTTTATCCTTAAATCATCTTCGAGTGAAGACACGTAAATATTGGAGATTCAGGAGTGAAATGACTATTATCTGCTCTTCTACCTGAGAACACATTCTGTTATCTCCTCCTGCTCAAATTCAAATTCATATTCAAATTCAGACATAAAGACATTTTATACTTATCAAACCAACATGAATACAAAGGACACAAAGTTGAACTTGGTACATTTGCATTGCTTGAACTTTTAAAAGATTTATTCAAAAGCTAATCTTCATAAAAAGAAGCCAAATATTTGTGCTCAGTGTGAAAAGTTTCATAGGAACTTATTGTTATTATATTGTAAAGTCTAGTTTGCCGCAAATACTTGGTCAGGTCTGAAAAGGTCCACCTATGTGATCCTAGTTGAGATCTTATATATTATTTGAGCTGTTTATGATTTGAGTGTGATCATTCAAAGTGAACATTTGTGTGTTGCATGTATTACTTTCACACTACATTTATGTCCATTTTGGAGCGTGAAACCTTTGAACCCAATTGATTTTCACCTTGAGAAACACCTTATCTCTTTATTTCCATTCTGCTGTGACCAGATAAACTCAGATCTGCCCGCTACTTTACATCTTAGATGCAAATACACCAAGGAGTAGATGAATCCCTGACGTCATTTGAGATAATATTTAATAATTTCATTTTATTTGTTGCTGATATAGCTCATGAGAAACCCCAAAATCATCCCTTATTTTTTTGAGAAAAGACTTATGATTGATAATTATAGTTTTTCAGGTCTGAATCTCCATCAAAAAGACTGAAGGAGGAAGATGCAGAACGCCTGAACTGCATCAAATTGTTTTCTGTAATGAAGTGAATTTGTTCCAAACAAATTGCAAGTAAATGATGATGCAACATACGCAATAATCGAAAGCTTCAGATCATGATCTTCTTAACTCACACTGAAACCAAACCGTTCAATATCTGCAGAAGTTTATCTCTCAAACAGGAAAAGTGTATGAAAATCCTGTCAAACAGCTTGAAATTTTAATAGATAGCATTTGAAAATACAGTAATTTTGGCATTGGATTGAGAAACATTATTGATTACCAAAAATAAATGTGTTTCCACACCATGAGGGTCATTATAAGATGTTTTGCAACATTTGTTTGATTGGTTAGTTTATATCATTTATATCAAATGGTCACTCAAATCTCATTGTATATTAACATTTTGAAGGTTTATTTTTTTGTGCATAAAAACATTTACATGGTCTCATTGTGGTGAAATTAATATTAATATATCATCCCTCAGTTACTCTTTAACCATGCTTGTCAAAGTATGTAAAGCTGTTTCTAAACATAGACATCTTCATTCCTGTGAACTCCATAAACCATATTTGAATCAGTGATATCATTCAGTTAATGTGAACAATATCTTGTGGATAAATGAACATGTAACATGTGTATGAATAAAACTTTAATTATATGATAATATTTTCATTATCATAATTATGAACATATAATCTGTGAAGTGGCCAGTAGAGCATATGAAGATACATGGAGAAACATCTGACGAAAAAAGTGTAATTCAACAAAATGTTCTTAATATTTAATAGAAAGTCAATAAAGCTACAGAAAAATACAAGGAAACAAGTACATTATTTACTGATTAATATTAATATGCAAAAAATTACATCTACTGTATTCATCACACTAAATATTCTTAAAGTTAACTAAAGGACGACTGTGAACTAAAGTAAACAAAATCACTTTAGGGGTCTTGAGTAAAATAAATCACACACGGATCTAAAAGAATGAGGCAACAAAACCTCCACCAAGAAACTAATAGTAAAGAAAGTTAAAAGATTTACTTCAAAAATAATAGCTATAAAATAAGACCAGTATAACATTTGGCTAATTGCTCATTTATAGGCAGAAGCTGAGACTGGTGTTAATATCTGAAAGTGTTGATTCTGTTGTAGTGGAAATTTACTGTATGATTATGGCACTTCATTCATTTCCTGAATATGGATGCTGCAGTCCTCAACTTTTTTTCTGGACACTTTTGATGTTGTCGGGTCCACAGCAAAGACGTCTGAAGAACTTCCTGAACTGCTGTCTGACCTGGACAAGAATGAGATGAGAGTTACGTTTTCAGAAGTACACTGCTTTTCTTTCTTATATACTTTCTTTGCAGAGAGTGAAACGGTTTTCCTATGGAGCGGGATCATAAAATGACAGAACTAATTGCTGAGGATAAAAAGGCTTGAGAAAGCAGGGCCTAGAAGTTAGAATTTTTGACAGTGAATAGTTTTGGCTCATTTGAACACTGGCACAGGAAGGAAATGGAAGAATAGAAACAGATTAAACAACTGCCAAAATAAGAACAGGACCTAAATGAAAACATCTATAATGATTTTAATATTTCGTTTTGACATGCTCTGTGTAAAAAAAGTACTTTCATAGAGAAAATAAATTGTAATTTTACAATAATTTCACATTTTCTTAAGAAGTGTGAAATTACATAAATTTACATAAAATTAGCATTTTTAAGTTATGTAACTGATTGTGTGTTACTAACAAAACAGCCATTTTTCCTTAAAATCAAGGCAATTGTTATTACTTTCATAACAATTTGAGAAACACAAGAACTACAACTGACTTCAGCCACAGTCTTAGATGAAATCAACTGAAGATAAAAGACATTAAATCTCTGAAGATCTGATTCATCAACTCCACAAACAGCATCACCAGCTTCACTTATTACTGACCAGACTGACTTTATTTCAGCTATTGAGAATTAACAGAGGTTTAGATGTTGTTGTTTCATTTGTTTCGTTTGAAGTCACCATTATGGTGATCAGTGTTTGCTTTATTTGTACTCTTGACCCTTGGCTTTTGAATATTAGTGCTTCTGTGGATGTTGTAACTGTGTCTATAAAATACATTTGTTATGGCAATAAAGTCAATCAGATGATATTGGTTATTTAAATTTAAAAATGTCTAGTGAATTGATTCTCTGATCTCTTTCAGAGTCTGATCTATAATTATGAGATCCATCAGTGTTAGTGAAAACCAGAAAATATGAAAGATTTAAAAAATAGATCGTCCTTAAAACATTTTGAACTACTGCTTCATTCACTCACACAGACATCAATAATCAGCACATGAATGGCGGAGGTCACGTGACCCATACACGCAATGGTCAAGGGACTTTGATGCTCCGTACAAACCCCTTTTAGTTTGTAAAATAACAAACTATATTCTTATGGAGGACCAGGAGTGCCACATAAAAATAAAACGAAGAATCAATTAATTCATTTAATAATTCGCACATAAAAATGTATATAAATAAATCACTTCTATATAGGCAAATAAATAGACATATTTAAAGTTGTTTATTTAATTCCTGTTTTTAAACATAGATTAATAGAACAATAAAAAATACATTTGTAAATCATTTTAAATCGCTTTTTAAAAAAGGATTTGCCAAATGCTTTTCTTTATCCATTTGTCAATCGAGTGCTAAAATGTCATTGGACAGTACACACGTGGGAGCAACCAATCAACTTTCGCCTCAATTTGAAGAGCCGACCCTCTCTAGAAGAGTTCGAGCAACGCGATCACGCCAAATGTCAGGCGAATCTGAACGTGTTTGGAGAGGTTATAATGGTTTTCGTCGGACTGTCCTCAGCGACACAACAATACATCCTGCTGTCTCTTCTGCCGGTACATCCAACGACTGGTGTTGTTCGAGAATGCTTGGAAGTTCAACCATAGCCTGAGGGCTGCGGAGTCGCTGAATGACCTCAAACTGAACACAAATCCTTCCATTTATTGTTCAAACACAATTATCCGCTGAGTTTGCCGCGTCTTCCCTCAACTGAAAAACTCTTTTACATATAAAATGATAATCGAGAGGAGAATTTCTTTCGCAAAAATCAGCTAAAGCTAACAAATCCTCTACAATACCTCTAAAAACACGTTTAGCTTCTTCTGACATTTTGCGTGATCGCGTTGCTCGAACTGTTTTTAGAGAGTCGGCTCTTCAAATTGAGGCGAAAGTTGATTGGTTGCTCCCACGTGTGTACTGTCCAATGGCATTTTAGCACTCGATTGACAAATGGATAAAGAAAAGCATTTGGCAAATCCTTTTTTAAAAAGCGATTTAAAAAGCCATTTAAAATGATTTACAAATGTATTTTTTATTGTTCTATTATTCAACGTTTTAAAAAATGAATTAAATAAACAACTTTAAATATGTCTATTATGTCGATTCTTCGTTTTATTTTTATGTGGCACTCCTGGTCCTCCATATATTCCTACTCGGTATATTATCAGCATAATGTGCGGAAACAGGACTCTTCGCCATCCACAACTCCTTCCGGGAAGAAAAAGATGATGCTAGCAAGCAGTCTAATCTGACTTCAGAATGCAATGCGGATGGCTATGGAGGATGTCAAATCCTATCTGATGGTTCACTTTATTACCACAACAAATGGAGGCGTGGCTGGAAGTCAGTTGTAGTTCTTGAGTTTCTGCTCACCTCTTCTCTTTTTTCAGTCTAAACATGTTACTTCAGTCTTTGACTTTTTGGCAAAGTGTGCTGCCATGCAGTTCACCGCTTTTTTTTACGCTTATTTTTTATTTTTACAGTGTGGAATATGGTGATAAATTGAGTGATGCCTGACCCCATTATTGAGGACACAATAGACCAGGAAGATGAAGGTTCCCTGCTGGGAGTTCAAGATCAGGAAGAGGATCTCCAGCTCCTTCCAGCCTTCAGTGAAGAAACCCAGAATCCAGGGGCAACCAAGAACCACAAACTGAGCCAGTGTTTTAAATACCATAATCCTGCAGAGAAACAGAGAGAGTTAATGTGTCTTTATTATCTATATGTTATTCTGTTCCATTGTAATAGAGCAACAAACAATGGATATTACTTGGTTTGTTTCATCTGTGAAACTTCAGCATTAAGTTTTGTGAGAGTTGAGTGCAGACTGATGATGACGCTGATGAAGAGAATCATGTTCAACTGCAGAAAAAAGAAAAAATATATATCACATAAGTTTTCTTGACTTCAACAGCCCATGTGAAAAATGTCTGTAACTGGAACTTACAGCTAAGATGACACAAACAGGTCCCAGAAAACTCCAGATAAAATCTTTATCTGTTTTAATCCAGCAGCTGTTTGGAGGAAAACACAATTTAAAAACTGAATTAATCTGTCCGAAAAATTATTTCAGGTGCTGACTGTTGAAATACTACTAACTTCTATTGATTTTGATACAAACGGAATCGAAATGATCAGAGAGCAGCATTGCTCCAAAAGACCTGTGAGCTATCATTCATTGTTATGAATCCGGTCCATCATCTTTCATCCACTTACCACCAGAGGTCACCCTTCCACATCATGGACTCCAAGCACCACACACCGACTCAATACACGAACTACATTTCCCAGAATCCTCGCACCTGTCACTAATCACTAGGGTTGGGTATCGTTTGGTTTTTTTTCGATACCGGTGCCAAATCGATACTTTTAAAACGGTACCGGTGCCAAAACGGTGCCTGAACCGATACTTTAAAAAAATCCACAAAATGATGGTGGATGACTCAGTCAAGAATACCTTTTTACTAGACAAAAAAAGTTCTTTAAATTAAACAATATATTAAAAGTTTAAAGTATACATGAATATAAATATATATATATATATATATATATATATATATATATATATATAAGTAAATACAAAACACAACAACAGTAAAACCTAAGCCAAAAAGCTCAACTACAATAATTTAACAGCTTTAAATTTCAGCAATTTTTTTGCAGAAATATCATTTGCCTTCTCTGGCATAATATGACACCTCTCCTGAATTATTGCATGTCCTGCACAGGAGAAAACTCTCTCAGAAGGTGTCGATGAGGCCTGCACACACAGGTATGTGTTTGAAAGTGCAGACAATATGGGAAGACTGTCCCGCTTACTGGGGCTGAGGTCATCTACACTGATAGTGGCAGCTGATGTCCGCAAGCTGTCAAACACAGTGTATCCCTCTGCTTTCAAGTTTATTCCACGTGCCCTCAAATGTTTTATTAGGTCTGACGTGTTAACGCCTTTACACGCAACTGTTGTAAAATATTTGCTGCACGTCGCGGTGTCGGAATCCTTTCTCGTGAAATATAGCCACACTTTGGAGTTTTTAGTTTTAGGCATTTTAATTTAAGCGCGTTTAATTTAGCTAGCTAAGCTAACGGTAGACCACCTGCTGCACTGCAATCAGCGCAAGTGTAGTTGCTGCGCTCGCGCGCTTCACGGATGGTCTCACTTCCCGACGATTTGTGATTTTTAATTCGAAATGTGAAAACAAAATGGACAGTAACATTACTACAAAGATGTATTGGGTTTGTATCATCAAAGCTTTCCAACGTTCACGTGAGTTTTCTCATTCAGGAAATAATTTTTCCGAGCATTCTGACACCCCATGAACGCAGTATTTAAATTTAACTAGCGATCAGGCGTGTTGATGAATCTGATGCTTCTTACATCCGTGTCATAGCACCAGAGACAAATATTTCTATCACTTCAGGCATTTAAGTGGCACCAAAATGGGGCACCGACCTTCGCATTCTGATTCGATCCGGTACATACCGGTTATATAGGTACCGGTGCCGTATTGGCACCGGGTTTCGGTACCCAACCCTACTAATCACCGCTCCAGCTGACACTCATCATCCCACCATATTTAAGTTCAACTCACACACACTCAGTTGCTAGGTCTTGTTTACTCTGTTACATTTCCAAGCGTTTATTCCTGTCTAGTCTTCCTGTTGTCACTCTGCCTGGTTTACCCGTGTCCTGATTGTTTCGCTACATTCCCTTGGATTATTGCCTGTTTACTGGACTATTGCTTATCTGCCGCCTGCCTTCGACCTCTCGCCTGTGAACTGTTTATGAGCCTGCCTTGTCCTTCTACATACCGGTTTGCCGTTTTGTGACCATTGCTGACTACATTTTCAATAAAGCCTACACATGGATCTCATCCGTTGACTCACTCCTTCATTACATTCATAAACTAAAATCTTTATTGATATCTAATCCAAAGAGCAGAGAAAAAAAAAAACACTCACTGTTCGCTGCCGTAACCTTCAGGAAACAGTCCGACAGACACGGCCACCACAACCAGAGCAACCATATATCCAATCACAAACAGGAATCCAGTGCTAAGCACCTCCCTCTTTTTGGAGCTGATCTGTGATAGGTTCTTCACACAGATGAAGAGCAGCACAGCTTCAATAAACATCCACACAAAGCCGGAGAGAAAGAGGAAGTGCAGCACACCTGATATCACGGCACACAACACCTGGAGACCATGAGAGACGGTTATGATGATTCTCAGTGAGGCTGTGCTGAGCTGTAGGGCTCCTTCATCATTCTCACCTGCTGAGGGCGTATGAGGCTCAGGAACTGTTGTGTGAGCAGGAGCAGAAGATGAGCCAGCAGAAGACTGATGCAGATGTTGATTCGAGCCACATTATTCACTCCAGGACTCCACTGACAAAGGGCAAAGGTCAACAGGGCCAAACTGAAGAACACCAGCCCCACGATCACACACACCAAATTCAACAGCTCCAGCGGTGAGTCGCTCTGAGAAAACATGTCAGAGTACATGAGTGCCAAATCTGTGCTGTTCTTCAATGGTCACTATAAATGTTCTCGTACCTCTGGTGGTTTGCTGGTTTGCATGATGAGAGCGAATGTGGACAGATGAACACAGGAACACACAGTGTAGCTGCTGTTGGTCTCTAAAACAGAACAACCATCTACAATCCACTCGCTGATATTCCAGTACACACAGGACAGAGAAGCACTGGAGTTGAACTCCTACAAAATGAAAAACATGGAGAAAATATGACAACACTGAATATTAGATGTTTTCAGATGTTCATCAGTTCTCAGGTTGGACAGAAACACATTTCAGTCTCTCACTCTGATGTGTTTGAGGGTGAAGTTGACTGGTTTGGTGAGTTTAGTGTTGGTGGTTCTGGGAAGAGTAGCTGAGATCACAGTGGACATCATGGTTTTAATCGTGTCATCTGATGTGTTGAAGAAGTCAGGCTTCAGTAGATTCTCCATTGTGCTGTAGCTCATAAATGCCACAGCAGCTGATTTTGTGTTACAGGGGGAAAAAAGTAAATTTGGTTTAGTGGTAGTACTCCAACCATTTAAACCTAATACACTCATACCAAAAATATATGACATTTTCTACAGCATCCAAATGATCAGAAACGATAGAAACGGCAGTAATCCAGTGTCTAAATGAACACACTAGCGCTGCAATTGTGAAAGCTGTAGTGAAACATACAAAAATCTGCAGCAGTTCTACTACATGTAAATTACCGTAAATGAAGTTCAGTGTTTTAATCAGTGTCTGAGTACAATAGTTATTCTGTTGATGTTGTATTGCAAAACACCTTTGCTGCAATAGAGGCGGGACACGGGTAAGGTTAAGGACAGGTGTGATGGTATGGGTAGGTTTAAGGGTGGGTTAAGGAGTAAGGGATGGGCCAACAGTGTAATTACAGAGTTTTATTACAGCTGCAAATACATGCAGGTATTTTTAAAGATATATACGTACAATGTAAAACACATTGTATCAAATGATTATATTAAATGTTAGTACATCGTAGTACAGACTGTGGTGTATGTCAGTTTTTTTTATTAAATATGTTTTACATACTTGTTCCATTGTTACTCTTTCCAATCCCAACAAGATCAATGTCCATTAAAGCATTTTTTGTGTCCAGCTGCGGGATTTGATCTGAAGTAAATTGTCGTCCAATCATGAAGACTTGTACCTCTAAAGAAAATAATGTGAATGAATGTGAACTCTTGTGTCTCCTTTTGTTTACATTTAACATGGCAAGAAATGCATGAGAAAAAAAGGACAGATTCTGCACCTTAATCTAAAAAAGGATTTCTAAATACACAAATAGATCAAATTCTATATTGCAGCTATAATTATTGACTTCTTGATTAATTCACAAACCCTTCAGAGCACATTCAGTTTGTAAAACTGTGTAGTTCTAGATACAGTTTCGTCTTCACTTACCTACGGTGTCCAGAGTAAAGCTGACATTGTCACTTGTGTCTGTTTGCTTCACCAGTGCAGATATGAGCTTCTCACTGGCTTTTAATACACTGTTTCCCAATGTCACTAGTTCCTTTGAGTCAGCTGACTCCGAAATCACTGAAGTGTTAAGAGCCACATCCAAAACTGCGGTCACAACCTAATTGGATATGATACACAAACACTTGTGAATGAATGTTCACTTCCACAAATGCAGCACTGCTAAATGTTCTGTTATCTAAATGACAGATATTTGATATTTTCGCTCTTATAAACTTACATTCAAAGGAAGCACTTGGTCTGTAATGTTCTCTATATTGTAAAGAAGATTTTGAAGGCATTCTCCAGAGGTCTGACTCTGAAATCACAATTGATCGTTATAAATAAAACTGAAAGACTCTGTGCTCTCTGTGTAAATTTAAATATTCAGCTTACCCTGCATTGATCCGGCAGTATGTTATTCAGACCTGTAATGAAGGAATTCATCATTACAACATGAAAATAGTCAAATCAAACACCACATTTCAGCATAGAAACATGCTCACCTGCAGTAGTTGGACTGAGTGTGGTTGGGGAGGAGATGTTATACTCGCAGAAGCAGGAAGACAAAGTGCTACTGTAACACGTACAGGTGTCCTTATTTCCACGGCAGTCACAGTTATTATTCACACAACGGTATTGGTCTTGGTTTTGGTTCTGATATCTCTGGTAGTAGAAATCATGCATTGTTGTGTTGCAGTACATGCGGTACTGAGCACCAGTGCAGATGTACATGTCATTATGAAGTACACACTGACTGACTCTCAATGGACTAACTGCTGTAGGGATCGTGATGTTGTTGTTGTAATTCTCACAAAAGCAGGAAGACAAAGCACTTCTGTAACACGTACAGGTGTCCTTGTTTCCACGGCAGTCACAGTTATTATTCCGGCATCGGTATTCATGTTGGTTTTGGTTCTGATATCTGCGATAGTAGAAGTCTTGAATTGTTGTGTTGCAGTACATGCGGTACCGAGCACCAGCGCAGATGTATGTGTCGTTATAAAGCACACAGCCATAAGCTGGAGTAACTGCTGCAGTGAGAGCAATGAGATTGCCATTAGACTCACAGAAGCAGGAAGACAAAGTGTTACTGTAACATGTACAGGTGTCCTGATTTCCAATGCAGTCACAGTAATTATTCACACACTGGTATTCGTCTTGGTTTTGGTTCAGATATCTCTGGTAGTAGAAATCATGCATTGTTGTGTTGCAGTACATGCGGTACTGAGCACCAGTGCAGATGTACGTGTCACTACGAAGTTCACATTGAGTGATTCTCAATGGAGTAACGGCTGTAGGGATAGTGATGTTGTTGTTGTAATTCTCACAAAAGCAGGAAGACAAAGTGGTACTGTAACACGTACAGGTGTCCTTATTTCCCCGGCAGTCACAGTTATTATTCCAGCACCTGAATTCATGTTGGTTTTGGTTCTGATATCTGCGGTAGTAGAAGTCTTGAATTGTTGTGTTGCAGTACATGCGGTACTGAGCACCAGCGCAGATGTACGTGTCGTTATAAAGCACACAGTCATAAGCTGGAGTAACTGCTGCAGTGAGAGCAATGATATTGCCATTAGACTCACAGAAGCAGGAAGACAAAGTGGTACTGTAACACGTGCAGGTGTCCTTATTTCCCCGGCAGTCACAGTTATTATTCCAGCACCTGAATTCATGTTGGTTTTGGTTCTGATATCTTCTGTAGGAGAAATGATGCATTGTTGTGTTGCAGTACATGCGGTACTGAGCACCAGTGCAGATGTATGTGTTGTTATAAAGCACACAGTCATAAGCTGGAGTAACTGCTGTAGGGATAGTGATGTTGTTGTTGTTGTAATTCTCACAAAAGCAGGAAGACAAAGTGCGACTGTAACACGTACAGGTGTCCTTATTACCACGGCAGTCACAGTTATTATTCACACACTGGTATTGGTCTTGGTTTTGGTTCTGATATCTCTGGTAGTAGAAATCATGCATTGTTGTGTTGCAGTACATGCGGTACTGAGCACCAGTGCAGATGTACGTGTCGTTAAAAAAGACACAGTTATTAGCTGGAGTAACTGCTGCAGTGAAATCAATGAGATTTCCGTACGTCTCACAGAAGCAGGAAGACAAAGTGCTACTGTAACACGTACATGTGTCCTTATTTCCAATACAGTTACAGTTATTATTCACACACTGGTATTGGTCTTGGTTTTGATATCTCTGGTAGAATAAACTATGCATTGTTGTGTTGCAGTACATGCGGTACTGAGCACCAGTGCAGATGTATGTGTCGTTATGAAGCACACACTGACTGACTCTCAATGGACTAATGGCTGTAGGGATAGTGATGTTGTTGTTGTTGTAATTCTCACAAAAGCAGGAAGAAAAAGCACTTCTATAACACGTACAGGTGTCTTTGTTTCCAATACAGTTGCAGTTATTACTCGAGCATTGGTATTCATGTTGGTTTTGGTTCTGATATCTGCGGTAGTAGAAGTCTTGAATTGTCATGTTGCAGTACATGCGGTACTGAGCACCAGCGCAGATGTATGTGTCGTTATAAAGCACACAACCATAAGCTGGAGTAACTGCTGCAGTGAGAGCAATGAGATTGCCATTAGACTCACAGAAGCAGGAAGACAAAGTGTTACTGTAACATGTACAGGTGTCCTTATTTCCACGGCAGTCACAGTTATTATTCCAGCACCTGTATTCCTGTTGGTTTTGGTTCTGATATCTCTGGTAGGAGAAATAATGCACTGTTGTGTTGCAGTACATGCGGTACTGAGCACCAGTGCAGATGTACGTGTCACTACGAAGTTCACATTGAGTGATTCTTAATGGACTAACTGCTGTAGGGATCGTGATGTTGTTGTTGTAATTCTCACAAAAGCAGGAAGACAAAGTGCGACTGTAACACGTACAGGTGTCCTTACTACCAATGCAGTTACAGTTATTATTCACACACTGGTATTGGTCTTGGTTTTGGTTCTGATATCTCTGGTAGTAGAAATCATGAATTGTTGTGTTGCAGTACATGCGGTACTGAGCACCAGTGCAGATGTACATGTCATTATAAAGCACACAGCCATAAGCTGGAGTAACTGCTGCAGTGAGAGCAATGATATTGCCATTAGACTCACAGAAGCAGGAAGAAAAAATGCTACTGTAACACGTACAGGTGTCCTTATTTCCACGGCAGTCACAGTTATTATTCCAGCATTGATTCTGGTATTGGTTTTGGTTCTGATATCTCTGGTAGGAGAAATGATGCATTGTTGTGTTGCAGTACATGCGGTACTGAGCACCAGTGCAGATGTATGTGTTGTTATAAAGCACACAGTCATAAGCTGGAGTAACTGCTGCAGGGATAGTGATGTTGTTGTTGTAATTCTCACAAAAGCAGGAAGACAAAGTGCGACTGTAACACGTACAGGTGTCCTTACTACCAATGCAGTTACAGTTATTATTCACACACTGGTATTGGTCTTGGTTTTGGTTCTGATATCTCTGGTAGTAGAAATCATGCATTGTTGTGTTGCAGTATATGCGGTACTGAGCACCAGTGCAGATGTACGTGTCGTTAAAAAAGACACAGTTATTAGCTGGAGTAACTGCTGCAGTGAGAGCAATGAGATTGCCGTAAGTCTCACAGAAGCAGGAAGACAAAGTGCTACTGTAACACGTACAGGTGTCCTTATTTCCACGGCAGTCACAGTTATTATTCACACACTGGTATTGGTCTTGGTTTTGGTTCTGATATCTCTGGTAGAATAAACTATGCATTGTTGTGTTGCAGTGCATGCGGTACTGAGCACCAGTGCAGATGTATGTGTCGTTATAAAGCACACATTGACTGACTCTCAAAGGAGTAACTGCTGTAGGGATCGTGATGTTGTTGTTGTAATTCTCACAAAAGCAGGAGGACAAAGCACTATTGTAACACGTACAGGTGTCTTTGTTTCCAATACAGTTGCAGTTATTATTCGAGCATTGGTATTCATGTTGGTTTTGGTTCTGATATCTGCGGTAGTAGAAGTCTTGAATTGTTGTGTTGCAGTACATGCGGTACCGAGTACCAGCGCAGATGTGCGTGTCGTCATAAAGCACACAGCCATAAGATGGAGTAACTGCTGCAGTGAGAGCAATGATATTGCCATTAGATTTGCAGAAGCAGGAAGACAAAGTGCTACTGTAACACGTACAGGTGTCCTTATTTCCACGGCAGTCACAGTTATTATTCGAGCATTGGTATTCATGTTGGTTTTGGTTCTGATATCTGCGGTAGTAGAAGTCTTGAATTGTTGTGTTGCAGTACATGCGGTACTGAGCACCAGTGCAGATGTACGTGTCGTTATGAAGTTCACATTGAGTGATTCTCAATGGACTAACTGCTGCAGGGATAGTGATGTTGTTGTTGTAATTCTCACAAAAGCAGGAAGACAAAGTGGTACTGTAACACGTACAGGTGTCCTTATTTCCAATACAGTTACAGTTATTATTCGAGCATTGGTATTCCTGTTGGTTTTGGTTCTGATATCTGCGGTAGTAGAAATCATGCATTGTTGTGTTGCAGTACATGCGGTACTGAGCACCAGTGCAGATGTACGTGTCGTTATAAAGCACACAGCCATAAGCTGGAGTAACTGCTGCAGTGAGAGCAATGATATTGCCATTAGACTCACAGAAGCAGGAAGACAAAGTGCTACTGTAACATGTACATGTGTCCTTATTTCCACGGCAGTCACAGTTATTATTCCAGCATTGATTCTGGTATTGGTTTTGGTTTAGATATCTCTGGTTGTAGAAACTATGCATTGTCGTGTTGCAGTACATGCGGTACTGAGCACCAGTGCAGATGTATGTGTCATTATAAAGCACACAGTCATAAGCTGGAGTAACTGCTGTAGTGAGAGCAATGATATTGCCGTAAGTCTCACAGAAGCAGGAAGAGAACGTGCTACTAGCGCATGAACAGGTGTCCTTGTTACTAATACAATTACAGTTATTATTCACACACTGGTATTGGTTTTGGTTCCGATATCTCTGGGAGGAGAAATAATGCATCGTTGTGTTGCAGTACATGCGGTACTGAGCACCAGTGCAGATGTACGTGTCGTTATGAAGTACGCAGTCAGGGTCTGTGACTGGACTAACAGCTGTAAGGATAGTAATGCTACTGCCATAATTCTCACAGAAGCAGGAGGATAAAGTGCTGCTAGAGCATGTACAGGTGTTCCCATTACCAAAGCAGTCACAGTTTCTCAAACAGTGGTAATGGTTTGTACTGTAATGGAAATCATGTACACTTGTTTTACAGTACAGGCGGTACTGAGCACCAGTGCAGATGTACAAATCATTATAAAGCAGACACCCATAGACTGGCCTAACTGTTGTAGGGATAGTGCTGCTGTTGCTAAAAGTCTCACAGAAGCAGGATGAAGTATTATAGTAGCATGCACAGGTGTCCTTATTACCCACACAGAGGCAGTCATTACTCAAGCACTGGTATTGGTCTTGATTCTGGTATTTCTGGTAATAGAAGCGATGCATGCTTGTGTTACAGTACATGCGGTACTGAGCGCCGGTGCAGATGTACGTGCTGTTATCAAGCTCACAGTCCAAAACTGGACTAACTGCTCTTAATTCAGCGGCATTGGTGGATATTAAACCTGAGGATGAAAAAGATGTGATGTGAAAAAGATGTGTTTTTCATTAAAATGTTTTCTAAATCTCTACAGTTATTGCATTTTACAAATTTTTTTTTTGAAAATTTATGAGATTGACAACCCCACTCTAAAGCCAAATTCATTCCTGAAAATTTCACAAATTCTACTGTAGTTTCTCCTGCTAGCCAAAAACACTGTAAGGCACGCATGCATTAGGAATGCATTTTGGAAGTGAGATTAACTGGTATGTTAAGATGCGTGCTTACACAGACAACTGTAGTAAAAAATGTAATACAGTTCACAAGGTCAAAATACACACTTGTTTGAAGAAAACTGCACTAGATTACACTTACACAGGATTAAAGTGATGATAGTCAACAGTGACCGTACACCTGGCATGAAAAAAAGAGGACAGATATTACAACGTTTAATGCTTTTCTCAGGTATATTTCATTCACACAAATCTGATTTTTTGTTTTTCCAAATCAGATATTTAGGACTGACTGTTAGACACCCAAGTTTTGAACCATCAACGTCTGTTCAGACAGTTTTGTAAATATCTGGTGTGATATTAATGACTTAAACATCAGCACTATGCCAAGAGAGTTGTTATCTTATAAAAAAACATTGTTTATTTATTATTTTGCTATTTAGACTACATGAAATTAATTCAAGAAAAACTTTTGCTGCCTCCCAGAACAAAGTCAAACATGCTAAAATGTAACATATTTTTTACACTAGAGGTCGACTGATACCGAACAACACAAGCCTCTCCAATAAGTGCACTTTAAATAAAAAATAATGTATACGTTAAATGTTAACTACTATGTATGTCATGATCATCAGCTGAAGTGCCCATAACCACCACAGGAGGGCACTTCATCCTGGACTTTCACCCACTCTCACCCTCACTCACTTATTCACACGAACTAGATTTCCCATAAGCCCCATACCCAGTCACTGATTACCGCACCAGCTGCACCTCATCACCCATTCACTGATTATCTCGTCAGCTGCACCTCATCACCCACACCACATATAAGCACCATTCTCACACAACACTCACCGCAAAGTCTTGATTAGGTTCCCTGCCTGCCTGTCTGATCTGGTTTTTGATTGTTCGCTGCCAACCCTGTTTGACTCACTGTTTTGATTTAATGGACTGTTGTTTGCCTGCTGACTGTATCGACCCTTTGCCTGTTTATTGACCACGAACCTGCTTACCTCTGATATTCCTGTTTGCCACTGTTTGACCTTGCCTGTTACGACCATTCTGTGTTTTAATAAAGCCTGCTATTGGATCTCTTGCCCTTCATTACATGTACATTACATTTAAGTTAATAATTTGATACAATGCACTTACTATGTACATGTTTTTACATTGTACTTATATTTTAAAAAAAACTTGCATTTAGTTACATCTGTAAGTACACAGATGTAACCACACACCCACAACAAATTCTAAAACCACGAACAACCGCTTTGTATCTATTTACATTGTGTTTTATGCAGCGGTGAGCAGTGTAGCCGATCGCAGACATAGCTGTTGATCTCTTGGATGCAATGGCCAATCAGAGCTATTTAAGTCAGAATCCACTCACCGCTCAAAACACCAGAGTTTTTATTCGGCTATGCAGGTTTGTGAAACCTTTCATTAACAAACAAAGTGTAGACACGATGCAAGTAAGAGATTTATTGTGCAATGTTTGCAGCTTCACTGAATATAAAGGAACTTTGTGAGATTGTGATGAACTGATAAAGCAACAGTGTTTTAGCGGTTGTAAAAATATCCGTTTAAAAATACTTTACATATGATAAAATGGAAGTTTTTGTGCACTAAACTTTACTTTTTTCATCCCAAAGTTTATTTGACAAAGTCTAGATTTTTGATTTCCTGTTTAGTGTATTTAAGGCCACCTAATATAAAGTGGGACAAATGTATTAATATGATGTGAGGTCCAGTAAACAGCATAACAATAAAACAGGTAGTAACGTCAACTTTTTATTTAATTAGCCTACATGTCAAAGACAAAATACTTCTTTATTTGAGTACAAAAGTGTAGTCAGTACTTCAACTTTCACCAGTCTTTTTAAACATGAGTATCTGTACTTCTACTTCTCTAGCCATCTCTGACTAGAATTTTCCTTAGTTAGGTTGGACGCCATTTTGAATTTAACGCAGATGTAAACAAAATAGTCTTTACAATGGCACACGCTGTATAAATGGTATAGATCACGTAATTTTCACACCTCACAACTTTTAAAACTGGTGTATGCTTTTTTTTTTGTCTATTTAAAGTTTTAAAGTTTAAAGTTTTTTCTTCTGAAAGATGTTTTTCGTCAGCTGAACAGTCAGTATGTTGTTAAACAACAGTAGTCTACAAATCATATATATTTCTATCCACCACAGCCTCATTTTCATTCCTGTCAAAAATTAAATATTGACTAAATGTCTAGCCATCTTCAAAGACTCACGAGCAGCGGAGAACACTGACACGTGAGGGAAAAACACTCACCGACATTTATCGTGAAAATAAAGATGTTTTTTTAAAACTTTAAAAGGCTGTGTAGACAGACCAAAACTTTAGCAAGCCAATCAAAAATTGGCAACGAATAAAATACTATGTAAAATAAAATAGACTGAATATGTGAAAAAAACGACTGTGTAAACATTCGACAACATGATAATCAAATCTACTATCCAGTCATTAGATACACAAAATATTGATCAGAATGATCATGACTGACTGAAGTGAAAATTATTTTATTACCCTATATTAATTGTAGTGTATCTTGCATCTTAACTCTAAGAAAGTCGATTACAATAAAGAAAACATGCGACCTTGCATTAACATCTAGACATTTAATGTCCAACGAAATGTCCTCCCTTTTCACTACCGTCTGTAACCCTTTAAAGACACAAGATGGCGCTATTTAACTATTTCAATTTGAAGGATATGTGCTTTTTTTGGAATTGGAAAACCCTGATGAAATGAAAGATAATGCTGAGCAATGCTGTTGCTGGAACTGACTGTGCACAACATTTAGATCAAACGAATGTTCATATGGTTTTAACAAAAAAAAAAAAAATGATGAGCGATAAATGCACATAAAATACACATCAATTTCTGTTAAAAACTAATGATGTATTTATTTATTTATTTTTAGCCAAAGTGTCTCCATATATTTTTTACTCAGTTAGTATTTAAAATAAGCTATTCAATTATTCTCAATCAAAACAGGAAAATACAAATACAAACTTACTTTTGAAAACAACAAACAACATTGTGGAATCTGATGGCATCAGCTGTGGATTATTTATTCATCAAACCAGCTCAGGAGTTGATTTTCTGAAACAAACTTAGAGACAAAACAAAAGTTAGCTGTGATGAGGACAGTGGAGTATGTAGTAACAAGATGTGAAGGTGTAACACTGTCAGTTTAACCAAACAAAATGAACTACAGTGTGGAAATTACTACATATAACCAGCAGAACAAGATAAGTCTGTTGCTTTTGAGCCTTTAATCACTGATCCAGCCTTTCCCATGTTTGGGATTGATTGGCACAATTATAAAGCATAAATTGCATCATTAAGTAACAAAAGCTTGTAATCTTTTTGTGCACCTAAATGGGTGTTAGTGCCACCAGAGACATTCAACACACGCTAAAAACTGCCAGCCGTGCAAGATTTACACATCTGCATCAGTTGTGGGAGTGATTAAAACACTCCGACACACTTATGTTTATAGATTCGTTTGCTATTTTGAATGAAAATTTCCTACTGTATATGGTTACCATTTTAAATTCAATTTTTAAGTGAAAGGAATCCAGATTCAGAGTATTATTGTGGATTATGTTCTTTGTTCTGATAACAGCAGTGAAAATAATTTGACGTACAATTAAAATTTCAGCAAATAAACACGAGGAACCAATTGAAAGGAGCCACTTTGCTCTGCTAGTTGAGATCAGGTTTTATAGGAAATTAAAAGCAGTGTTCATTAAAAAAACTTAATAGTAAATAAAGACAAAAAAGCAGAAAAGTTAGGGCAGTTTTTGTTCGTCGGCCTACTGAGATTTCTCAGTGTGTTCTGCACCGTCGGCCGAAGTTGGTCATCATCGGCTTATTTTTGGCCGATTTGACATGTTGGGCCATCAGTGAGAGAGAGAATTCTGATTGGCTGTTCAGTATAACAAACGAGTCAGTTCACGAGAACATAAAGCAAAAGTTATGAAAGCAAGCAAATAAGTCATGACAGCACAGACAGAAGCTTGTTCTAATTTTACGTCATCTTACCCGAGCACTCAAATGCACAAATATTGTCATAATAACATGAGTGGAGTGGAAAAAAGAAAGTGATCAGCATGATAGATATTCAAAACGGTAAGGAAGCGCTGCTTTGTTTATGGTTTCTATACATGCAGTCATAGTTTTTCCTTCCCTGTTTGAATGACAAATATAGACAAATGAACACAAATGCGCAGTTTCAGTCTGTTCAAGCACATATTTTTTCCCTGACGTAGCCAACCAACACCGTTGCCGCTAGTTCTCGGGTGGGTGTGTCCCGGCCTCGAAAGTTACCTATGTTTTTGCAACCAAAAGTTGAGGTTATCCACTTAAACATTCCCAGGTATGTCACAAAACCTGCTTTCTGGAATACCCTCCTGAAGATTTTTTGTTATTATGTTGCAAATGAAGATACACAGCAAAATCCCCGGTGTTAAATTAACACTGCTCAGTGTCTATATAGGGATCCGCTCTGTAGAATAATTAAAACTAACACTGACGTGGGGTTGTGGTTAATTAGATAATTAAGTGATTAATAAATGGATGATTGGCAATTAGTGATGAACGCCTGCTGTTAACAAGAATAACTCTGGAGTGTGGATTTGCTGTGTCAGTATAAAGATGAAATGACACTCCATGTTTCTTAAAAATACCCATGGGCAACATAATGAAAATATAATCGGAGCAAAACCTGATCCCTGGGGTACACCACATCTTCTGTTTGTTAAAAAAAAGAAAATAACCGTTTTAAAACAGTGCCTATAGTCAACCAACTCTCCAACCTGGAAATAATAATATTGTCATTGACCGTGTCAAAAGCAGAGCTTAAATCTAAAAACACAGAAAACGGTTTTGCTAATTTTTCCTCCTGGAAATACTGTGAAACTAGCCTACAGCATCACAAACATTGATAGATTGAAAGAAACACTAAGGCATTTAATTCTCATGTAAAGAGCGACTCACCTGATGCATGTTTCTTGACCGACTACACGTAAACATTTGTGGCAGGAGATCAAATGACAGTTATCTGCTCATCCCATGAGGAAACAAACATTTTGTCATCCCTTCCTCCTAAAATTTAAATTTACATTCAAATTCAGACATAAAGGAAACCTTTAACAAAAACATATTGACTACAAAGATCACATTTCTAAAAACATGGTACATTTGCTTTAAAGCAGATTTAAAAAAGAGAGCGAGAGAGAGAGAGATTTCGCCTTGTTATCATCTTTGGTCTTTATTCTCCATCCTTAGACCTTTACATCTTCTTATACCATCATATTTTCCATTACACATAACGTTGTACTCCGAAAGTGGGTTTGCGAAGACAACAACAGCTTCACATTCATCTTCAATGCTAAAAGCTCCACAAAAGTGACCAAAAGCTCATCATACATGCTCTTCATTACAAACTTCAGCATGCCAAATATTCATATTTATCATGTGAATAGAATCCATCGTTTCTACATTGTAAAATCATGTTTACAACAAATACTCTGACGTAGAGTCTGTTTATGAGAATATTAGCCAACACTTTATTTTACAGGGTCATTGTTACATCTGTTACATGTATTTACTATAGTAATAACTAGAAATTATGCATAATTACATGCAGTTAACCCTAAACCAAACCCTCATCCTAACACTATAGTAAGTGCATGTAGTTAACTGTCATTATTCAGTACTTAAATATATAATTACGGTGTAATACTGACACCTTAAAATAAAGTGAAACCGAAAATGATCCTATATGGAATCTGCCTGAAGAGTACAAACATACATTTATTTATATAAACAAATCAATCTCTCAGATTCTTTACATATTTTAATGATCACAATAATAGGCAGAATGCTGCACACTAAATAGATGATTTTAAGATCATTTGTTTCTTTATTTTGTTTTCTTTATACTTCACGAAAATGAACACAAAATTGAGTTTTGAAAAAGTGCTAAGAGTGATGCTCTGATGCCCTCTTGTGTTCGGATGGAAAGTTTCATTCAGAAGCTACAAGACTGAACTGACTTTTGCTAATACTGATGGGAAGTACAAACCTGCATCCCAATGTGCATACTATCCACCCCATCCGCCCTAAATAGTATTTAAAATGACTAATGTCACATACTATTTAGGAAGGATCGTACGCACATTGAGAAGCAGGCAGACACATTACCGAGAATCGGTTCAAACTGTTATTTTACGTAACTGCGTCATCGAGTGATCGAGTGGCTTTTTATTCAAATTCAATATAAATTAATGCGTTGTCATGATTCAGCTTTTAAAAATGTGTAAGCATTTAGCGCCTGAATATAATTTGAAAAACAATGTATATATATATATACATTATAGCGCAGTTCGTGGTTTAATATATATATATATTAAACCACGAACTGCGCTGATGTTACATGTATGCCTGTTTGCACGTGACATCTGAACTAATGAGCACGTGCTGTCTCGGCATTATTTGGAATTCTTTGAGGAGGAAAACAAAAGCTATTCTGCGAAATGTAAATGTCGCCTATAATAACTATGTCATTGTAAGCTTAAAGTGTTTGTAGGAGGTTTAGAAAACGTGCTTAGCTACTCAAATAATTGGTGATTATGTGGACAGACAAGTTGTAACTCAACCAGCACTTGTACATCAGTAAATTCCTTGAAATTAAATTAAAAGTAAATTAAGTGTTTGGCAGTTCACATTTTCAAGAGATGTTGGTAGGCTATTATTATTAGCAAAAATCTGGATTTTCTTTTTAAAGCTTGACTGGCTTTGTCCAGACATTGGCCAACAAGGCATTTGCATCTAGTCTAAATAGACACTCCGTTATTTATTTATGTATTCACGCCTTTGCTACACAATGCTTATGACTTTTAATATTCAGCCGTTAGAAAATGACGTCAGCGGACACCTTGAGCTGCAGTTGCTGATTCAAACGTGAACATTCTACTACTATTATGACGTCATCAACTGAGTGAAAATCTGCCGCTTATGGAACGGCAGAGATTCTTTATCTGCAGCGCGGCACACATCTTGTGACAGGATAAATACCAATACTTACACCAACTAAAGGTCAGTCAAATTTGAATGTTTTGTGCATGAATACATCGTAAAACTTTTTTAACGTACTTTAAAGTGCAAAATCACGGTAAAATTCTGAAAATATTCTTGTCTGTTTCTTTCTTTGCGTGACTCTATCGACATGCCACGGTTTGAGGCGTTTCAATGGTAAGCAGTAGCTCGAGCTGCTGTCTTTGGTCATTAATTCATACTTGAACATTCTGCTATTTTTATGATGGTTTAGACTTGAACAGTAGTTCACTTTGAAACTTGTTTAACTTGTACGAAGAAGAGATCTCTATTCTAAATCAAGAACAAATCAGCTCAAATGGTTGACTGGTTCAAATTAATTTCACACACACACAAAACAACATTTTTTTTTCTTCTGAAAACACTCTCTAAATCTTTGTTTCTTTCTCAGAATGACTCTTTTCCACGGTTTGAGCCATCACATTGGCAAATATGGTAAGACATACAAATTTGTATTAACTTGTTTTAAAGTGCATGAATCATTTTATTATAGAAAATCAATGTATTTCTGAACATTTTGTTTTTTTGCATGACTCTTTCCATCTACATGCCACGGTTTGAGTCATCGTGGTGGTAAACGTAGTAAGAAGCGCCATGTGACGACAATAAAAGGTTTGCCAAACCTGAATTTTTTGTATACGAGTACATTAATAACATGTTAACTTGTGATGAAGTGCAGCATAAATATATTATTCTGTAAAATCACTGTATTTCTGAACATTTTCTTGTTTTTTTGCATGACTCTTTCCATCTACATGCCACGGTTTGAGTCATCGCGGTGGTAGTAAGAAGCGCCATGTGACGACAATAAAAGGTTTGCCAAACCTGAACGTTTTGTATATGAATACATTAATAACATGTATTAATAAAGTGCAGCATAAATATATTATTCTGGAAAATCACTGTATTTCTGACCATTTACTTGTTTTTTGAATGACTCTTTCCATCTACATGCCACGGTTTGAGTCATCGTGGTGGTAAACGTAGTAAGAAGCGCCATGTGACAGCAATAAAAGGTTTGTCAAACCTGAATGTTTTGTATATGAATACATTAATAACATGTTAACTTGTGATGAAGTGCAGGATAAATATATTATTCTGGAAAATCACTGTATTTCTGACCATTTACTTGTTTTTTGCATGACTCTTTCCATCTACATGCCACGGTTTGAGTCATCACAGTAGTAAATGTAGTAAGAAGCGCCATGTGACGACAATAAAAGGTTTGTCAAACCTGAATGTTTTTATGAATAGATTAATAACATGTTAACTTGTGATGAAGTGCAGGATAAATATATTATTCTGGAAAATCACTGTATTTCTGACCATTTACTTGTTTTTTGCATGACTCTTTACATCTACATGCCACGGTTTGAGTCATCGTGGTGGTAAACGTAGTAAGAAGCGCCATGTGACAGCAATAAAAGGTTTGTCAAACCTGAATGTTTTGTATATGAATACATTAATAACGTATTAATAAAGTGCAGCATAAATATATTATTCTGTAAAATCACTGTATTTCTGAACATTTTCTTGTTTCTTTGCATGACTCTTTCCATCTACATGCCACGGTTTGAGTCATCGTGGTGGTAAACGTAGTAAGAAGCGCCATGTGACAGCAATAAAAGGTTTGTCAAACCTGAATGTTTTGTATATGAGTACATTAATAACATGTATTAATAAAGTGCAGCATAAATATATTATTCTGGAAAGCCATGGTATTTCTGACCATTTTCTTGTTTTTTTGCATGACTTTCCATCTACATGCCATGGTTTGAGTCATCAAGGTGGTAAACGTAGTAAGAAGCGCCATGTGACAGCAATAAAAGGTTTGTCAAACCTGAATGTTTTGCATAAAACAGTGGCTTGTGGTCTTCTTCTGAAATGACATGGAAAAGTTCTTACTTTTCATGGCTTCTTCTTTTTCACCAGTTATATTTGATTTTCAAAACAGTTTCTGGGTTTAAATACATTTAACTCTATTTATCTTAAATTGCCAACATGGAACTGATTCTATTGTTTTGACCAGAGTACCAAAACGGCAACCTATAAAGCCAGTTGAGGAAATGTTCTCCAGCTCCGGCTCCAGAGGAGGAGCTCCACAGTGACCAGAGCCAGAACAGAGGTTTTAAAGACGGATGTCTGTCAACACCATGGCGTGAGAAGACCTTCACACAAACCCCTTTCATCTTCATGATGGCCCATTTAACCTCACGCTCACCAGCCAGCATCGGCTCAAAAGGTACCACCAATTGCCTTTATCTTTTTTGATGTTTTCTTATTCAAAAATATCCCTGGAAAGAAGGGTGATGTGCATTACTGAATAGATTTACTAATTTTCATTTTCAATCTTGTTGCCCCGTTCACTGCCATTATAAAGCTTGGATGCATCAGGATATTTATTAATAAAACTTTGATTGTATTCATCAGAGAGAAGAAATTCTTACACACCTAGGTTGGAGAGCCGAGATATCTTGGACCTGCTATGGTTGATACCAACCACAGTGGATACATGCTTTGAGAATAAAGCAGTGTCCTCCAGGAGAAAGCTCCAATTCAGAATAGTTGTATTTTAGTTGTAGCTTAATGGACTTTATGGACTACGCATTGGTTTTGTCTGGGTCACTGTCTACTGTAGGAGAAGCGTAGCCGCAGCTGTTCGTCCAGAGTCAAGTTAAGTCGTCCTAGATCATCATGAGTCAAGTCAAGTCGTCCTAGAACGTCATGAGTCAAGTCAAGTCGTCCTAGATCATCATGAGTCAAGTCAAGTCGTCCTAGAACGTCATGAGTCAAGTCAAGTCATTGCAGATCACTGTGAATCAGGTCAAATCATCCTAGTTCATTGTGAATCAAGTCAAGTCATCCTAGAACGTCATGAGTCAAGTCAAGTCAAGTCGTCCTAGATCATCATGAGTCAAGTCAAGTCGTCCTAGATCATCATGAGTCAAGTCAAGTCGTCCTAGATCGTCATGAGTCAAGTCATCGCAGATCACTGTGAATCAGGTCAAATCATCCTAGTTCATTGTGAATAAAGTCAAGTCATCCTAGACCAACGTGAACCAAGTCAAGTCATCCTAGATCAGCGTAAACCAAGTCAGATCATCCAAGTTCATTGTGAATCGAACCAAGTTACTGTGGAAAATCCCCAGCCTCATCGAAAACGCAAGCCGCGTCGTAAGAAGGCTGCTCCAGCGCTCCACGCGCTCGCTCCAGCGCTTCACGAGCCAGTTCCAGACCCTCTGTCACCGGAGCCAATGGTTCACACCACGTCTGCCCAACAGCCTACAACTCAAACCACACCAGCCCAACTACCCACAGTTCAAGTCAGACTGCTCACGTCACGCCTGCCCAGCCTCAGACTGCTCCCGTCACGCTTACTACGCCTGAGCTGTTAGAGGATACAGCCCTGTCCGTGGCGACTATGGCCATATTATGTGTCACACAGTGTGTAACACACTCATCGAATGTTTTCTCGTTTTGCTGTTTATCCGCCTGCCCTTTGACCTGTTTAGCCTGGATATTAACTACGAGTCTGCCTTTTCCCTGTTACTACTGTTTGCTGTTGAGTTGACCATTGCCTGTCTGATTACGTTCTGGAAATAAAGCTGCACTTGGATTTCAACCCGCTGACTCCGCGTTACACTTTGCATGTGAGACCATTTTGATGCAAAGCACCTGAAAGAACCATTCACTGGATCAAGAACTTCAAGGTGCGAAATTCAACTGCAATGAAGAAGGCTTCAGAAAGGCCCAGAGTATCCAGCAAGCGGCAGGACTGTCACCTCCTGAAGAGTCCCTACTGAGTCATGTGCAGAGCTGCTCAATACTGGCAGCAGGTGTGTCTGAGTGCATCTGTGCACAGTGAAGACAAGACTTTTGGACAGTGGCTTGGTGAAGAAGGGCAGCAAAGAAGCGGGTGATCATGAAATATAATGTAAAATAATAAAATAAAGCTATTAATTTCTCTTTTTGTCTAATTTTATGGTGATTTGCAAATTTGTCAGAGAGGGGGTGGGGGTGATGGGGGGTGTTGTTTTATTTAAATAGCTATTTGAGTAGTCAATGAAAAAACACTGGAAACAAAGTACATGACACATAAAACTTTGTAAATAAAATCATATTCTGGATGTTTAAATTGTTGGGGTCCAATTGACCCCAAGTGTTGAAAAAATGTTGCTGGTTTTTTAATTTAATATGAGTATTATTGTTAGCTGATCTGATTTTTTAACATGAACAATTTTGAAAATCTTACAGGTTTGACATGAGTAAATTACGACACAATTTTCTTTTTTTCTTTTTTTTGGAAAACTGGCACTTTAATATGCCATTTGACAACATAATTTGAAAGCAAGAACCTTGAACTCGAGAAATAATCAGTGTTTCATCTCACTATTTTACATGCTGTATCAGTATGATGCAAATCAACCCCCTTCAGCAAAATCCTCAGTGTTAAATGAACACTGCTCTGTGTCTCCTGGGGTCAACTCTACAGAGCGTTACAAACCCCTAGCTGTTTTATTTGCTTCTAATCAAATTGACTTTAAACAACAACAACTCACTGTTCGCTGCCGTGGCCTCCAGGAAACAGCCACCGCAACCGAATGTGGTGAGGTTTGTGAATTGTCTATTAAAATGTCACAACCATCAAACACGTGGCCAATGAGCAATCGCCCGCTACATGCCTGTTGTTTATGCCCTCTGGAGTGTGTCATGGTCGAAAGCTCACCCCTTCCTTGCATTGCTATGGATTACGGAGGTATGTGTTTTCAGCTGTGTAGCTTAGCTGTTTGGTCCCAGTGTTTTCCAGTGACATTGACAGTGACATCCAGTGCTGCTTACTTCAAGGTAAGTTTAGTTTGGTTCGGAAGATCGATTTATACCTTGAGATACAGCTCTGTGTTTCACTGTGGTGTGCCGTCAGGGCTCAGATCTGTGCGGCATTGCAGTCTAACGTCAGATCGGAGCACCAGCTGTTGCTGTTATAGCCACAAAAGAAGATATTGAATGATTTCTGTATGCGCCATCGAGAGGATCATTGGATCACAGGGTAGGTAAATTATTTATTTTTGTAAGAGCTAGATAACCTCGTACGCTTTTTAAATTGAGGTTGTAACATCTGTTTGTGTTTAAGGTCCATTTTGCATGCGTAAGGGCAGGTACTGAGACTCGAATCCGCAACCTTCGGGTTTCAAATCTAACCATTAGGCCACAACTGCCCATTCTGCCACTGATGTCCAGTCCTGTCCTCATCTATTGCCCAGTGGTCTTTTTGATCACATAATTCCTCCTGTATCCTCTGATAAGGAGATGAGTGCTTCCAGAACATCAACAGCCGTTATGCCACTATTGCTGTGTCGCTATTTGCAGTGAATTTTGTGGGAGTGATTCCGATTGACGTGGTTTCTCTTACCTGCTGCTGTGATACTAGCCTGCTCTTCATATAGGAAGCCTCAGCCCCTGCACGAGTATTGTTAATTTCCTTTCTTTTTTTTTTCCTCGAACAATTTGATTGTGCTGGCTTCTGGTTTTAAAAGATTGCTGGGCAACTATTTTAGCTTTAATAAAATCAATTTTCCATTTGTCCATGTCAATTGATATATGTTGGAAAAGCATCAAGACCTTTGAGGATTCGAGTAAGGAAACACAAATCAACTACAACTGACTTACAGCCACACAGCCTGAAATCAGCTGCAAATAAAAGACGGCAATAAATCTCTAATGATCTCAGCAAAAGGTGATTAAACATCTCCAAAAAGAGCATTACCAGTTTCACTTATTACTAAGCGGTTTGACTTTATTTCTTTCATTCATCTACAGAATTACATAGAAAAAGGTGACTTTTTAACACTGTGCTTTTGTCAAACATCTTTACATAATCCTCTTTTGAGTATCATTTACAAGACAATAAAGGGTTGGGTTGTTTGAAATCAAGTTGTAACGCACTGTTCAAATGCTCTAATAAAGAAACATGTCTTGTGTACAACCAGTTCAAATTGAGATAGATATGCTATATCACAATGAAAACAGATCTCTCAACATGTCACTCATTTAAATAAAAAGTTGGTGATTTACATAGACATACACTGGACAACTTTTTTCATTGCTATCCTTTACTCTTTATAAGGATTTATGGTGACTCTGCATGGAAGAACAGCTCTCCAAAACTTCCTGTACTGTTGCCTTATCTGCACAAGAAGACAAAGTGAGATAGATCAGGTTATTTCGCAAGACAAAGGATTAACGGTGAAGTGTTGGATTCTGGAGTTCACTGCTGCTTCAATATATATCGTTTGAGTGATTTATAATCAAGTTTTTAATGAACATTTATCCTTCTAAATAATAAATGATATGAGCTACTTCTTCAACTGATGTTAAAGCATTTATTTTCCTTTTCATCTTCAAACACTAGTGTTCTGTGTCCAGGTCTTGTACTGGTATTGGTGGACAACTGGCATTCTTCTGAAGACCTGCAGACGCCTTGTTATGATCTAGAAGGACATCCTGTGCCTAAATCCAGGTGTAACCACTCTACCCAGGTCCTACTCGGCTCGCTCTCAGCGGGCCTCGAACCTGGGTCTTCCGGCATGGTGTCAGACACTCTAACAAGGAGGCTAAAGGCTGCAAACTCTAGCGTCTGTCGCTAGAGCATCTCTTGAGGTCAGAGGAGTGAGGTTTACTCGCACAGCAACTACTAGCTGGCCTCCATTACACTCACCCCCCTAAACCTCACTCCCATCCGGGTCACGGCACCAATGTAACCCCTCTACCCTAATGACATAGTTAGTGGACTCTGTTAGAGTATAATTGTTGTGGAAATGTGAATGTATGAAGAGCGTCCTGAAGCTGGCTTCTGCTGATGAAACTGCAAACTTTGCTTCAATGTATTTTTTTTTAAACTGACTCCAGGTCTTTATCCATCATATCTGATCTTTTTGGGCCTTTAACTGTAAGTTTCCCCTACACCAGATTGAGGGATTGGCTGACTTAAATACTTTTGGAACAGCCTTTGTGTTAGAAGTGTGCCTAAAATGCTGTAATTTGGATTTGGAACACCACTGTAGCTTCTTAGGTGTGAAAATATGATGAAATTCATATGAATTAGGTAAAGCAGATAAAGAAGATTCTCTGGTAGAGTAAAATTATGTCTGACCTCATTATTGAGGACACAATAGACCAGGAAGATGAAGGTTCCCTGCTGGGAGTTTAACACCACGAAGAGGATCTCCAGCACCTTACTGCCATTAGTGAAGAAACCCAGAATCCAGGGGCAACCAAGAACCACAAACTGAGCCAGTGTTTTAAATACCATAATCCTGCAGAGAAACAGAGAGAGTTAATGTGTCTTCATTGTCTACATGTTATGTGAAATCAGATTGTTCGTTACTTCTTTTGTTTTATCTGTGAAACTTCAGTGTTCAGATTTTTCAAAGTTGCGTTCAGACTGACGATGATGCTGATGAAGAGAATCACGTTTAACTGCACAGTAAGAGAAAAGAGTAATTAATTGTTAATCACTGATTTCCTTTTAATAAAAAGTCATGAGAAAAAAGACATGAGAAATGGGTTTACTGCTAGTATGACGGCAACAGGTCCCAGAAAACTCCAGGTAAAACCTTTAGTCATTTTAATCCAGCAGCTGTTTGGATGAAGATACAGACAAAAATTATCATTGAACAAACATGGATGAAGATGCTGATCACTGAGCCACTCAAATTCAACTCACTCTTTGCTGCTGGAGCCTTTATAATCCATTACAGCAGACAGGCCCACTACAACCAGAGGAACCGTGTATCCAATCACACACAGTACTCTATTGCTAAGCACCTCCCCTCTTTTTTTGGAGCTGATCTGTGATATGTTCTTCACAAGGATGAAGAGCAGCACAGCTTCAATGAACATCCACACAAAGCCGGAGAGAAAGAGGAAGTGCAGCACACCTGATATCACGGCACACAACACCTGGAGAACATGAGAGACGGTTATGATGATTCTCAGTGAGGCTGTGCTGAGCTGTAGGGCTCCTTCATCATTCTCACCTGATGAGGGCCTATGAGGCTCAGGAACTGTTGTGAGAGCAGGAACAGAAGATGAGCCAACAGAAGACTGATGCAGATGTTGATTCGAGCCACATTATTCACTCCAGACCTCCACTGACAAAGGGCAAAGGTCAACAGGGCCAAACTGAAGAACACCAGCCCCACGATCACACACACCAAATTCAACAGATCCAGCAGCGGTGAGTCGCTCTGAGAAAACATGTCAGAGTACATGAGTGTCAAATTTGTGCTGTTCTTCAATGGTCAGTATAAATGTTCTCGTACCTCTGATGGTTTGCTGGTTTGCATGATGAGAGCAAATGTGGACAGATGAACACAGGAACACACAGTGTAGCTGCTGTTGGTCTCTAAAACAGAACAACCATCTACAATCCACTCGCTGATATTCCAGTACACACAGGACAGAGAACCGTTGGGGTCCAACTCCTGCAGAAAGAAGAAAGAACATGCAGAAAATATGACAATACTGAATATTAGATGTTTTCAGATGTTCATCAGTTCTCAGGTTGGACAGAAACACATTTCAGTCTCTCACTCTGATGTGTTTGAGGGTGAAGTTGACTGGTTTGGTGAGTTTAGTGTTGGCGGTTTTGGGAAGAGTAGCTGAGATCACAGTGGACATCATGATTTTAATCGTGTCATCTGGTGTGTTGAAGAAGTCGGGCTTCAGTAGATTCTCCATTGTGTTGTAGCTCAAGAAAGCCGCAGCAGCTGATCCTGTGTGAGAGAAACAGGAAATCACATACACCGAATGGGATATTATAGAGTCATGTCAAAACGATTTACATACTTTGATTGTTCTTGGAGATCCCAATGAGATCGATGTCCACAGAAGAATTTGTCGTTTGAAGTTGAGGGATTTTATCTAAGTTGACATTTGGTCCAACCACGAAGATTTGTCCCTCTGATTTAGAACAAAGCAACCGGCACACAATGTGTAAATTATTTGGTCTAAGAGTATTGTACATCAGGTGAGGTCATCCAGAAAATCAACAATTAGTTCATAGCACAAAGTTAGAGCTTTCCAGGGTACAGAGAGCTGCATGATCCTGGTTAAACTGAATGAATGATTCAATGACTCACTCAAAAAATTCACTTTCATTATTGGATGAATCAGCATTTTCTGAACAAAACTCTTGAATGAATGATTCAATGACAAATACATTTTTTAAGTCACTTTAACAGTACAGTGTAATCTATACAATCGTTATTTGAAGCGGCAAGTTACTTTTAAAATTCAATTTGCTCTACCATTGTTCTGTTTTTACTTACCCACAGCTTCAAGAGTAAAACTGGAATTGGCAGTTGTGTTTGTCTGTATCACCAGCATGGACACGAGCTTCTCACTTGCTTTTAACACACGATTTCCATCCGATACCAGTTTATTTGGGTCAGCTGATGATGACTCTAAAACCTTCTCTGAAGTGTTGAAGACCACATCCAACAATTTGGTCACATCCTGTTTTAGTGATCATATAATTTGTATTACTTTTAAATATTGAAACAAAAGAAAACATTGCTACAGTATCATCTAGTGACAAATAATTATTTTTTTCACTTACGTTCAAAGGGAGCACTTCAGCTGTTATGTTCTCTATCTGCTCGAGAAGATTATCCACACATGTGGCCTGAAATCACAACTGAGCTTTAAAATCATATTAAACACTGTGGAGCATTTGTTGATTTTAATGTTTTTCTTTTATTGTTTCTAAATAAAAGTTTATTTTTGGTGTAAATGAAACAAATTCAACATGTCTACTGTATGCAAAGAACCAACACCAAAAAAAAAAAAAAATCATTGCAATTCTACTGCAATATTGTGCTTTTATTTTAAGTTTTTTTTTTTTACAGTGTCCAAACTTCCAATCACAGTTTCAGAAACTCATGTCAACTTACCCCGCATTCTTTCAGCGGCGTGATATTCAGAACTGGAATGAGAAAACTCAGAATTTAGATGGAACTCAGAATTAAATCGAAGTTCCTTTCAAAAGTCATTTCAGTGGCACTGGGTGATGCTGTGGTTGTAGAGGTGTTGTAATAACAGTATTTTATTTAATTATAAAACTGGCAGTTCTCTTTTAATGACAATAATGTATTTATGCTCTTTTGTAAAAACTGCAAACCAATTTTAGGCCAGCGGTAAGTCCTTACACATACATTTTCAAATCATAACAACAAAATTAACTTTTAACATTGGCATTTAAAATAATTTGCATAATTGTGCCCCCCGTTATCACATGCCATATTTAAAGGACCACAGCGAAAATGTTACATTAACATACAGCACACAATCACACTTCATTCATTTAGGTAAGGAGACTGTAATATTACATGTAGCATGAAGAGATGAAAAATGTGAAATCAAACTCATATGTGACTGTTTCTACATAAGCTGTGACATTAAAACAAAAATTGTCACCAAAACAGATTTGCATGAAAGGAGGTACAGCATCACCCACCTGTAGATGTAGAACTGGTAGATGTTGTGGAAGTGATCGGCTGTAAAGGAACTGAAATAATGAAATAGGAAACAGATGATAAATCAGACTCAGACGCTGAAATATTGTGTTCCTCATGAAGACAATAATTAAGAGAAGCTTCTTCTGAAAGCCACATTCAAGTTCGAAAACACATTCACCTGAAGTAGTGGGACGGGTAGATGTTGTGGAGGTGACAGGTGGTAAAGAAACTGAAATTATAACAGATGGAAACTGGTTTTAAATGAGACTTAAATGTGTTTTTCATTAAGAAAATCGTTGTAATCGTTCTTTTAAAATGCTTCATTGAGTCCAGAATCATCCTCACCTGTAGAAGTCGAACTAGTAGATGTTGTGGAAGTGACCGGCTGTAAAGGAGCTAAAATAACAGATGTAAAATCAGAGTCAGATAATGAAGTAGTGTTCTTTATTCAGACACTGATTATGGAGGGTTACGTTTCAATATTTCAATCCAAGAAAATCATCAAAAAAGATGAAGAATATCATCTTGAGGAGTTTCTTTTTAAAGGCCACACTCTAAATGTATCCTCACCTGTAGATGTAGGACTGGTAGATGTTGTGGAAGTGACCGGCTGTAACGGAACTGAAACAAAAGCAGATGGAAATAGATGATGAATCAGACTCAGACGCTGTTCCTCATGTAAACATTTGTTAGGAGCAGCTTCTTTTGAAAGCCATTTTCAGTCCAGAAACATGCTCACCTGCAGTTGTAGGACTGGTAGATGTTGTGGAAGTGACAGGTGATAAAGAAACTGAAATTATAACAAATGGAAACAGGTTTTAAATGAGACTTAAATGTTGAATTTGTGTGTTTTTCATTAAGAAAATCGTTGTAAGGGGTTTCTTTTAAAAGGCCTCATTCAGTCCAGAATCATCCTCACCTGTAGATGTAGGACTGGTAGATGTTGTGGAAGTGACCGGCTGTAACGAAACTGAAACAGAAGCAGATGGAAATAGATGATGAATCAGACTCAGACGCTGAATTGCTGTGTTCTTCATGAAGACATTTCTATTGAAAGACTTCTACTGGCAAAACATTCACCTGTAGTAAAGGCACTGGTAGATGTTGTGGAAGTGACCATGGGTAAAGGAACTGAAACAAAAACAGATGGACACAGATGATAAATCAGACTCAGATCCTGGATTACTCCGTTCTTCATGAAGAAAACCATTTTGGTGGATTTCTTTTAAAAAGCCAGATTGAGTCCAGTCTAGATGCAATCTCACCTGTAGAAGTAGAACTGATAGACGTTGTGGAAGTGACCGGCAAAGGAACTGAAACAATAACAGATGGACACAGATGATTAACCACTGTGTTCCTCATGTAAACAATTGTTAGGAGCAGCTTCTTTTGAAAGCCACATTCAGTCCAGAAACATGCTCACCTGCAGTCGTGGGACTGGTAGATGTTGTGGAAGTGACTATCAGTAAATGATCGGTAGCATTTACAAGAAGGAAAAAGATGCCAAGTTAGATTTAAATGTGTACTTTATTAATATATTAATTACAGTGGGTTGCATTTCAATTTCACAGTCCAGTCTAACATCATCCTCACCTGTAGAAGTAGAACTGGTAGATGTTGTGGAAGTGACTGGCTGTGAAGAAACTGAAAGAATAACATATAAAATCAGACTCAGATGATGAACTACTGAGTTCTTTATTAAGGCATTGATAATGGAGGGTTGTGCTTCAATTTTACAGTGCAGTCCAAAATCATTCTCACCTGTAGATGCAGAACTGGTAAAAATTGCAGACGTGATTGGCTGTAAAGAACCTGAAACAATAACAGATGAAAACAGATGACAAATCAAACTCAGATGCTGAATTACTGTGCTCTTCTTGAAGACAATTATTATAGACCATAGCATTTCAGTTTTATGATCCAAGAAAATCATCAAAAAAAGACGAATATCATTTTGAGGGGTTTCTTTTAAAAGGCCACATTCAGTCTAGACTTATTCCCACCTGTTGATGTAGAACTGGTAGATGTTGTGGAAGTGACCGGCTGTGAAGGAACTGAAACAAAAATGGATGGAAACAGATGATAAATTAGACTCAGATAATGAATTACTGTGCTCTTTATGAAGATAATTATTTGAAGTAGCTTCTTTTGAAAGCCATATTCAGTCTAGAAAAATGCTCACCTGCAGTAGTGGGACTGGTAGATGTTGTGGAAGTGACTGTGAGTAAATGATATGTAGCATTTTCAAGATGGAAAGAGATGCCAAGTTAAATTTAGATGAAGTGCTTCATTATTCATAAAAACATCAATTATGGAGGGTAATATTTCAATGTTACAGTCCAGTCTAAGATCAACCTCACCTGTAGATGTAGAACTAGTAGATGTTGTGGAAGTGATTGGCTCTAAAGAAATTGAAATAATATCAGATGTATAATCAGACTCAGATGATGAACTACTGAGTTCTTTGTTAAGGCACTGATTATGGAGGGTTGTGCTTCAATTTTACACTGAAGTCCAGCATCATCCTCACCTGTAGATGTATAACTGGTAGAAGTTATGGAAGTGACCGGTTGTGAAGAAACTGAAACAATAACAGATGAAGACAGATCATAAATCAGAATTAGGCGCTGACTTACTCTGTTCTTCATGCGGACACTAATTATGGAGCAGGGTGTTTCATTTTTATGATCCAAGAAAATCCTCAAAAAGATGAAGAATATCATTTTGAGGGGTTTCTTTTGAAAGGCCACTTTCAGTCTCAATGTATCCTCACCTGTAGATGCAGAACTAGTAGATGTTGTGGAAGTGACCATCTTTAAAAAAACTGAAACAATAGCAGATGGGAACAGATGATAAATTAGACTCAGGTGATGAATTACTATGTTCTACAGTACATGAATAAAATAATATATATATATTTTTTAAGGCCAAATTTAGTCTAGTATCATCTTAACCTGTTGAAGTAGAACTGATAGACGTTGTGGAAGTGACCGGCTGTGAAGGAACTGAAACAATAACAGATGGAAACAGATGTTAAATCAGACTCAGATGCTGAATTACTGTCTTCTTCATGAATACATTTGAGGAGGAGCTGCTTTCAAAAGCCATATTCAGTCCAGAAACATGCTCACCTGCAGTGGTGGGACTGATAGATGTTGTGGAAGTGTCTGTCAGTAAATGATCAGTAACATTTACAAGGTGAAAAGAGATGCCATGTCAGATTTAGATGAAGCACTGCGTTCTTCATGAAGACATTAATTATAGAGAGTTACATTTCAATGTTACAGTCCAGTCTAACATCAACCTCACCTGTAGATGTAGAACTAGTAGATGTTGTGGAAGTGATTGGCTCTAAAGAAATTGAAATAATAGCAGATGTATAATCAGACTCAGATGATGAACTACTGAGTTCTTTATTAAGGCACTGATCATGGAGGGTTGTGCTTCAATTTTACAGTGAAGTCCAGCATCATCCTCACCTGTAGATGTATAACTGGTAGAAGTTATGGAAGTGACCGGCTGTGAAGGAACTGAAATAATAACAAATGGTGGTGGTTAAGGAGAGCTCCCTGATCCCACTTTCAAGCTCTTTAGTAGCTAAAAGCACTGTATAAACGATTCATTCATTCATTCACTCCAGAAACATGCTCACCTGCAGTGGTGGGACTGATAGATGTTGTGGAAGTGACTGTCAGAAAAAGACCAGTAATATTAACCAATGTAAAATATAACAAATCTCACATGCATACTTATTGGTTTTTATTAGCGTTGTGTTTTTTAATTAATTTTGATTTCCCATAATGATGTGCAAGCTGCTCTGTTGTCATGAACAAATCTGTTGACACTTTGGAAGCCATCTCCAAAAACAGAATAAAAACATAAAAACTGCATCTTTATATTTCACAATTCTATTTCTTGCAGTTTTTAGTTTATATCTCACAATTTTGACTTTATTATATACACCTTGTCTTTATTATATATAAAATGACTTCATTTATAACAATTGTGAGTTTAAATCTCCAAATTGTGCTTTTTGTTCAAGCGATTTTGAGTTAAAATTCTGATTTCATCTCAGAATTCTGACTTTCTTGCAATTTACACTTTTTAAACTTAATCACATTCAACTTTAAGTTAACTCAACTGATCCACTCCAGTTAAAGTCAACTTTGAGCATCAGGTAATCTTTTGAACTTAAAACTTCTTGTCAAGACAACTAAAAAAAACAAGTTGAGCCAACTTGAAAAAATAAGGCAAATCTGTTATGGTTGTCAGTTGAAGTGCCCGCTGGAAACTCTAGAGGGCGCTTCACTATGCATTCACTCACTCACAGACACCGACTACATTTCCCAGAATCCCCGTACCTGTCACTGATCATGTCACCAGCTGCAGCGCATTACCAGAACCATATTTAAGCCCAGCACACACACACACACACACACATTTGCGAAGTCTTGTTTCCTATTCGTGCAGTTCTGAGCGTTATTTCCCTGTTTGTCTTCCTGTTATCACCTTATCAGATTTATCGTTTATGACCCTTTCTGCCTGCCTTACTGACCTGTTGCCTGTATTCTCTCTACGAGCCTGCCTGTTCCCTGCCATTACTGTTTGCTGTTTCCTTGACCATCGCCTGTCTGACTGTTTTACGTTTTGTAAATAAAGTCTGCACTTGGATCTTATCCGCTGACTCGCCATTCATTACACTATCACACTCAACATTTTAAGTTAACCCAACTAATTCACTGCAGTTAAAGTCAACTTTAAACTTTTGTTCATCTAATGAGTACAGGTAGTCTTTTTAACTTAAAACTTCTTGTCAAGACAATCAAAAAATGTTTAGCAATGAAAGCAGCTACAATCCTTGATTTTTATTTCCATTTTTGATTTTCAAAGTCAACTACACGACATGAACATATTTGCTTCTTAAAACTAGAGACACTCATGTAGTTTATCCATTTCACCCAGGCAAATGCTGCAAACTTTACAATGAAACTACAAGAAAAACATAGATCAACACAAATCTCAAACATGGTGATGTTCAACAATTGTAGTTCAGTAAAAATATGAACTCTGGAACATGTGACAGCTAAATAACAGTGGCAACAACAGCAGCAGCATAAATCAAGCCGGTTAATGCAAGGCAATAATCATTTTTTAATACCATTCACTGCCATTATATGAGCGAGACTGAATAGAGGAAACATCAGACTACATTACCATCTGAGGTCGTCTCTGGTGCGACTGTTGTGTCGGTGCTGCTGATGTTAGGAACATCTGAAAAAATAATGACTGATGAATACTAATGAATCAACTAACAAACAACAAAAAAGCCTCATGTACATATAATTACATGCACAGTATGCTAAATGAGTTATGACAATTAACTCGGAAACAGAAAATGGAGTCATCAGAGAAAAGCAAGTCAAGGACTGACCAGAGAGATTGGGCAAAACGCTAAACTTTGTTTATGGAAGGAAGATGGAAAGAGATGCCAAGTTAAATTTAGATGAAGCGCTTCTTTCTTCGTAAATACATCAATTATGAAGGGTAATATTTCAATGTAACAGTCCAGTCTAACATCAGCCTCACCTGTAGATGTAGAACTAGTAGATGTTGTGGAAGTGATTGGCTCTAAAGAAATTGAAACAATAAGAGATGTGTAATGAGACTCAGATGATGAACTACTGAGTTCTTTATTAAGGCACTGATCATGGAGGGTTGTGCTTCAATTTTACAGCATAAATCAAGCCGGTTAATGCAAAGCAATAATCATTTTTTAATACCATTCACTGTCATTATATGAGCGAGACTGAATAGAGGAAACATCAGACTACATTACCAGCTGAGGTCGTCTCTGGTATGATAGTTGCATCGGTGCTGCTGATGATATAAACAACTGAAAAAAAAATGACTGATGAATAATAAATCAACAGGCACACAATAAAAGAGCTCAAGTAAATATAATTATCTGCACAGTGTTATGACTATCTGACTTTATGATTAGCATAATAATCCCTTTTTTGGTCACCCTGTTTGCAGCAGCATTTATTTTCACATGTTCAGCATAAATTTAACATGACAAAAAACATTTATACAAAGTAGGTAGATATATCCATTCATTCTCCACATCAGGTAAGGGAATTTTTAAGTGAATTATTCCTTTAACTCCTATCCTACACAGCAAAGGTGTTAAATTAACTCTCACAAGAGTTTATTTGAGACCATACTCAAGTGTTAAAATAAGGGTGTTCAAGGAACACTGAAGCAGTGTTAAAGTTAGAGATAATGAAATGATTAATGGGGTGATGATTGACCATTGTTGAAGACACCTGATGTTAACAAGCAAAATCACTGAAGGAGAAAATCACTAATTTTAAGTCACCCTTATGGTGATCGGTGTTTGAGCTCTTGGCCCTTACATTTTTTACATCAGATTTTGCTTAGGCTGGTGTCAACCGCATTATAACAGCCAGACAAGCAAAGAGAAAATATGATCAAGTGGCGTTGGTTATGTTTTAACATCGTTAGCATTTAACCTGAATCACTAAAGCAAACACTGGTAGTGACATTATTGGTATCCTTAATATAGAACAGGTGTACAGTTGTATTTTGCAACAATGTGAAAAATTAGTTTATTTTAATGCATTTATGGTGGATTACATTAACATTAAGGTTACTGTTATGAATCCGGTCCGTCATCTTTCATCCACTTACCACCAGAGGTCACCCTTCCACATCATGGACTCTATGCACCACACACCCACTCAATTCACGAACTACATTTCCCAGAATCCTCGCACCTGTCACTAATCACTGCTCCAGCTGACACTCATCATCCCACCATATTTAAGTTCAACTCACACACACTCAGTTGCTAGGTCTTGTTTACTCTTAGTTACATTTCCAAGCATTTATCCCTGTCCTCAGATGGCTTATGTCACGCCTGTCCAGCTTCAGACTGCTCACGTCACACCCGTCCAGTCTCAGACTGCTCCCGTCAAGCCTTTTCAGTCACCAGCTACTACCCCCGTCATGCCTACTTCGCCAGAGCTGTGAGCCGATGCATCCCTGCTAGTATGGACTACGGCCATTGCATGTGTGTGGGCAACATACACGTCGGTCCCAGCTTTGGTCCAACCACAGGGGATCATTTCCGACTCAGTCTCTGATCAAGCCAGTACCGGCCAAGAATACAATCCTGAGTCGGTCCCCGAGCACACCGGCGCAGCTCCTGACCTGTCTCAGGAGGGCACTACCAAGTCGGTCCCTCAGCCTCCGGTGTATCCTGTGACTACAACTGTAGAACCTCCAGAAGTGGCGGCAACTGCTGCGCAACCTTCGGAGGTGTCAGCTGTTTTCACTGAACTATCTGTCAGCCCTGAGTTATCTGTCGGCCCTGAGCTGTCTGTCAGCCTTGAACTTTCTGTCCGCCCTGAATTCTCTGTCATCCCTGAACTGTCTGTCATCCCTGAACTATTTGTCATCCCTGAACTATTTGTCATCCCTGAACTGTCTGTCAGCCCTGAACCGTCTGACTGCCTGGTCTACCCTGAAACGACCACGGCGGTCGTCCCGCAGTTCCCTGTCTACCCCATTATGGTCCTAGCACTCTCTACTAACCATCTTTCGCTTGATATTACAGTCTCTCCGGAGCATCCCTGGGGACCTCGAAATCCGTCCTGGCCGCCTGGACAGCCTGTTCCGCCTGTTCCGCCCTGGCTGCCCGCTCAACCTGTTCCGCCCTGCCCTCTGTGCAGCCCAATCCGCCCTGGTCATCTGCGCAGTCCGATTCACCCTGGTCATCCACTCAGTTCCCATTGCCCTGTCGCCCTCCGCTACATGGACCTGGTCCTCCATTCATCCATTTTGCCCACCCCTCCCTCCCTCCCTCCCGAGTTGTTCCTGTGGAGCGTCTGGAAGCCGCTCCTTGGGGGGGTTGGGGGGCTCTGTTATTGTTATGAATCCGGTCCGTCATCTTTCATCCACTTACCACCAGAGGTCACCCTTCCACATCATGCACCACACACCCACTCAATACACGAACTACATTTCCCAGAATCCTCGCACCTGTCACTAATCACTGCTCCAGCTGACATTCATCATCCCACCATATTTAAGTTCAACTCACACACACTCAGTTGCTAGGTCTTGTTTACTCTGTTACATTTCCAAGCGTTTATTCCTGTCTAGTCTTCCTGTTGTCACTCTGCCTAGTTTATCCGTGTCCTGATCGTTTCGTTACATACCCTTGGATTATTGCCTGTTTACTGGACTATTGCTTATCTGCCGCCTGCCTTCGACTTCTCTCCTGTCAACTGTTTATGAGCCTGCCTTGTCCTTCTACATACCTGTTTGCTGTTTAGTGACCATTGCTTGTCTGACTACGTTTTCAATAAAGCCTGCACATGGATCTCATCCGTTGACTTGCCCCTTCATTACAGTTACATTACACAATAAAATCATGTAATCTCAAGTTGCAGCACACGCTGATGCACTGGCACAATTCAAAAGAACCAAACTGATCGAAATATTGGATTCAAATTATTTAGAAGTGAGAAATGTCTCAAAATTGCTTTAATTTCTTTAATAACTTAAATGACCTCATAACATGATCTATAGAAGACACAGTGTGTTACATTACCAGGTGAGATGGTCTCTGGTGTGACAGTTGTAGAGCTGGTGTTAATCCTGCCAGTGTCTGAAAGATTGGATGAAAAGTGATTAATAAGCACTTTTTTTTCAATACATCATTTCCACAAACCTTCATGATGTAAAAAATGTCTACAATTATCTATGACTGCACATTTCACGCACTCTATTATTTTTATTTATCTTTATCTAAAGACACTTGTTCAATTCTACAGATCCACAAACATTCAGTCAAAACACAATCCAACAGAGGAAACATAAGTAAAACCTTTATTTGTCCCGCAGTGGGGAAATTGTACCAGACTACATTACCAGCTGAGGTTGTCTCTGGTGTGACTGTTGTGTCAGTGTTGCTGATGTTAGTAACAACTGAAAAAAAAAAAGACTGATGAATAGCAATAAATGAACAAACACGCAATAAAAAGGGCGCATATAAATGTAATTCTGTCATGACAACTCTCAGAGAGTTTTGCATGGAAGTATGACAATATTAATGTGTTTGGTCTTGGCAGAATAGATCTGCTATTCTGCTGCTGTTGATGCACAGCAAGTACAGGACTTGCCTCTGCAAATTCACACATGACATGCTGCTATGAGCAAGCAAGACATGCTGTTGCTGTACAAACATACATGAATTAAAACATAACGGTCACGTGACAAAAGAACGAATGGACTCAGACCCGAAGACTCGAAAGATGAACTAATAATTTCTGTTTCTGCACTCAGCCTATGGAACTGTGACGGGATGAATGAACGACTCAAACCTGAAGACTCGAGAGGTGAACTTATCATTTCTGTTTCCGGTACTGCATTGCAAGGCCCAGATCAGACCCTGACGACGGAACTAACGACTCGAACCCGAAGACACAAGAGGTGAACTAATCTTTCTGGGGAACAGATGTGATAAATGTGAGGTGACAAAAGAAAGAACGACTTGGATCGGGAGGTGAGGTGAACTAACAGACTGCATAGAATGAAGACCAAGCTAAGCAAATAATTAATCATTTCTTCTTCATAATTTTTGTTCCGTAAGGGTAAAATGATCTCTTTATATTTTCTTTATGTGATCCGCAAAGGAAGCAATTCCTTATCTACATTTCTAACATCTTCCCCTATAGACACCAGCACACTCACACACACACATTCACTGGATCAGATTATGACATTCATCAGACAAGAAAATAAACCAATAGAGACACATTGTGTTACATTACCAGGTGAGACGGTCACTGGTGTGACAGTTGTAGAGCTGATGGTGATGCTGCTAACGTCTGAAAGTTTAGATGAAAAGTGATTAATGAACAGAAACACAAATATCATCAATGTGTAGTAAGAGTTCATGTGAATATATTTACCTGCACAGTATGCTGAATTGCATAAAGTTGGTCTAACCAGCTCATAGACAGAATAATTGCCTGGACAGGCTTTGACTTTAATGGGAAAAGACCCGTAAATGCAGCAGTTATTGCTCCAGTGACTACAAACATGTCGAGTGACGACTCCATCCTCAACTCTTGGGTGTCCACCACTTATCCACAGCGGGGCAGCAGTGCCACAGCTGTAAGTTTGAACACACGTGTCTGGGATTCGAACATTTAAGCCATAAAGGACGAGACGATACCAGCCTCTCCAGGTGACAGAGGTGTCGCACATGGAGGACGAATATCTATTACTGGTGGCTCTCCATGGATCATTCAGCACAGTGTAGTTGAGGCAGGGGTCAACAGAGGGATCTGTATTGAAAACATTAAAACAAACAAGAAAGAACACAGAATGTATTGCTTAAAAAATGTAATTTAACTACCTACTCTCTTTGGGCCAATTTGGCCAAAACTTCTCTTTAGGGCCAAAATTATTTTGCTTTGAATTTTTAAAAAACAAATCTGAATTTTTAATTCATCTGAGTGGTCTAAAATCTTTTACATTTGGACTGGGAATCCAAAAAAAAAAAAAAGCTAGATTCAAGGAGTTTTTGTAGGTGTTAAGAAATTTAATAACAAATCCTTCTCTCATGTATCATTTGACCCCAATAAGTATGTATAGGAATTGTACAAAATATTGAATCTTTTTTTATTTCTAGATACATATCTGATTACATAAAAGCAAGTTTCATATTGGACTTTTATCCCCCTATTCCAGTTTATTTTATTTTCTCTGTTTATCTCTATAGAGAAATGTGGCCTTGCCTGGGAGCCCAATCACCTCCAAGTGGTACAAAACAAGCCAATGGGAATTTGCCAGTGAGATTTACATGCCTTGCCACATCCACCCAGTACACCTGGGTATAAATAGGACCAGCATGCTCACTTTCATTCATATTTTGCTGAGGGGCTGAGATAGGTATCCCGGCCATTCAGTGGTGGATCAGGGCCATGGCAGGGGAACAGTAACATCTCGGTTCCCTCCTTCAGGGAACAGTAGTTACAATAGTAGCCTAGACGTTCCCATTCAGACAGTCATATTCAGCCTTACGTGGACATTGACGTAATGGGGTCCCAATGGAAAACGCCATAGCACTGAACCGTGTCACAAGTATTGGAGATGCAGACGATGGCAAGCCAAGGCGTGCCCAGTGCCAGTGCTGCTTCGTAACCTACCAGCACCTGAAGTAAGCCCGAGAGAAGTCATCCATACCCTAGGGAAGGGAACACTATGGAGACCACAACCTGTCCGAAGGGAGGTAACGTATGGAAACACACATATGGACTAACCCGTGGGAACTCTGAGGTAGGTCCCATCTAGCCAAGGAGAAAAGCTACAGCACAGAAACAGGGCATAGCAGGGAAGACCAGAGCAGAACCGCCCAGGAAATGACACAAGTTTACCGCCAGGGAAACTGTATCGTGGACAATACACAAATGGGATTACCCGCAGGGAATCACATCATATGGGCATCTTGCCCAGTACAAGGGCTGACCGACCAGACATGCACACAAGTACTGGGCCTGGCATCAGATGCCTCCACCACGTCTGAAGGAGGAACTCTACAGGGTTTGCCATATGGGGAACCGAACAGTCCCTCGCAGATGATTACCACTATTTACTTTTATTTTGTTGTTAGTTTGTTTTATTTATTAAAGTTATGTTGCACATTCGCCGATTCCCGCCTCTTCCTTCCCTCACAAACTGTGTTACATTGGTGCCAAAACCCGGGAGGAAGGAGGGACATGCTGTCGGAGAGACCTTACTGCTGAGAGGGATCGGGTTGCTCGGGCAGCACAGAAGATTGAAGACCACGAGTGGCTGTCCGAGGCGGTGGTGCTGGAGCAATGGAAGAACAGGTCAGACAGAGAGCTTGCTGCCTCACTCCTGGGTTGAGGTGGGGTGGATGCCGTCCGAGTAGGAGCGGAAGAGTTACCACCGTTTGCCATGGGCCGGAGCCTGCTGCCGTCCGCCATGATGGGGAGAAGCAGGGAACGGGGGACTTGCTGCTGGCTGCCCTCAGCTGGAGGAGCCATCGCTGAGGATCGAGCCGTCCACCGAGCATCCAGTACCATCGCATGACAATTTACCAAGGTGGCATAACAGAAGGCTGAACACCTTGATATCGCTGTCTGACTTGAGCCCAGATGAGCCGAGGCCTCAACCGACATGCTCAACTTCATAGACAATTTACCAAGGTGGTGAACAGAAGGCCAAACACTAACACAGCACTGTCTGACTGGGGCTACATGAACAGAGGCCTGAGCAGAAAGGCCCTCTATAGCAATTTACCTAAAGCAATTTACACTAAAAACTATTTACCAAGGCAGCCTCACAGAAGGCTGAACACTTGACATCACTGTCTAATCGGGGTTCACTCGAACCACTCTTGATAATGGGAGGAGGCCAACCAGCTCAACATAAAAACAGTTTATCAAGGCAGGCATTCTCACCGAGGGCCGAAAACTTGATTTCACTGTTTTACTGGACTTAAAAACAGGCATGGAGTTTGTTTCAGGAGTTTGAAACAGATTGCAAAAGTTAACTTTCTTGAAAAGTTTGCTCCAGTAACACCATTGAACTACCATTATGTAATAGGTAGGTGTGCTCTGTGGCTCCGCCTTCTTTAACATGGTATTCTCCACTTATGTTTTAGTCTATCAAGGTCAGACATACATGAGTAAAAACATGAACACTCTAAAGAACTGCTTTAGAGAAAATTAAGTTCTACATTTAATTAAAGGTGACGCAGACACTGTAAAGCGACTTGCTTTAAAGCAATCAGTTGTATAAAGTGGTATATAAATAAAACACCACTTCAGGCCAAAAACCATGTTCAGCAATGTTCAAACCAAATGTACAGCCAATCATTTTTACATAAAACAAGGCACCTATAGAAATCCCATAAAGGCATTTATTTTTTGCAATAGTAAAAACCAGAAAACAACAAAAATATTCATCTAAGAGAAGAAAGTAGGAACAAACGGTTCGGCACAACAACCCAGAAGAAAGAGAACTCTTTTGGACACTATAGCATAAACTGCTGATTAACTGCTAGAAAACAAGTCAATAGAGACACAGTGTGTTACATTACCAGGTGAGACGGTCACTGGTGTGACAGTTGTAGAGCTGGTGTTAATGCTGCCAGTGTCTGAAAGATTGGATGAAAAGTGATTAACAGAAACACAAATATCATCAATGAGTAGAAAGAGATCATGTGAATATAATTACCTGCACAGTATGCTGAATAACAGAGAGTTGGACTAACCAGTTCATAGACATAATAATTGCCTGGACAGGCTTTGACTTTAATGGGAGAAGACCCGTAATAGCAGCAGTAATTGTTCCAGTGACCGCAGACATCTCGAGTGACGACTCCATCCTCAATTCTTGGGTGTCCATTACGTATCCACAGTGGGACTTCAGTGCCACAGCTATACTGCTCAACACACGTATCTGGGATATGAGCGCTCATGTCGTTGATGAAGAGACGATACCAGCCGCTCCAGGAGACAGACTGGTCACATTTGTAGTAGCTGTAGTAATTATAGTAGTAGTAGTAGTTGTTGTAATAATATTGTCTGCCGTTAGCTCTCCATGGATCGTCCAGCACAATGTAGTTGTAGCAGGGGTCAGCAGAATGAAAATCTGTTATGAAAACATAAGGACCTGTTGCTTTAAAAATGCTGCTTCTAAAAAAAAAATTCTAGTTTTGTTTAGTAAATATTACTTCATTTCAGAATAGCTTTGTTTATTTTAAAGACATTAAAGTCAGCATAAAATTGGAGTTGCTATAGTGTTTTCTTCCCTATTGTGACGTATATCTGAGTGAAAATTTCTCAAATGAGAAAAACTGTAGGGCAGAACTAGATTTTGTCAATGGGGAATTGATTGGATGGTTGTGGTTTGCTATTGGTGAGTGACGGGTTGTCCCGCCCTCATGCCAGTGATGTGACATCATCAGAGAAGAGATGATGCTGAAAGAGGGAGAGGAAGTTATTTTGATTAAGAACTATGAGGGCATGTGAGTTTAATAAAAAATAATGATGATGTGCACAGACAAATCATATATGATAAACGATACAACACTGCATATAAGAAAAGAGTTCTTTATGTGCAGCCAAAGATGGTGGTTTGCAAAGTAACTTATTTCAAACATTTCCATCTTAATGTACTGACACTCACTCACTCTCACATATTCACTAGATCAGATCATCACATTCATTAGGCCAGAAAATAGAGACACAGTTTGTTACATTACCAGTTGAGATGGGCGCTGGTATCACAGCTGTAGAGCTGGAGTTAATGCTGGTAATGTCTGAAAGTTTGTATGAATAGTGATTAATCAGAAACACGAATATTATCAATGTGTAGAAAGAGTTCATGTGAATATGATTACCTGCACAGTATGCTGAAGGACAGAGTGTTGGACTAACCAGCTCATAGACATAATAATTGCCTGGACAGGCTTTGATTTTAATGGGAAAAGATCCGTAATAGCAGCAGTAATTGTTAGCGTTACCGCAGACATCTCGAGTGACGACTCCATCCTCAACTGTTGGGTGTCCACCACGTATCCACAGTGGGACATTAGTGCTACAGCGATACTTCTGAACACACGTGTCTGGGATTTGAACACTGAAGCCATAAAGGAAGAGACGATACCAGCCACTCCAGGAGACAGACTGATCACAATTATGGATGTAAGATTGTCTGTTAGTGGCTCTCCACGCATTATCCAGCACAGCGTAGTTGTAGCAGGGGTCAGCAGAAGAACCTGTTATGAAAAATAATGAACATATTTTGAAAAAATAAAAGAAAAACATGCATTGTTATTGTAAATTATTTTATTATTTTTTTCTTAGTTAACTTGTGGTATGAAAACTATTTAGAAATGCATCTGAACCATTTAGAAATGCATCTCTTTTTATTAAGTATTAACAAATCATTCAAACTGGAGTTTGGTGGTGTCATGAATCCGGTCCATCATTTTACATCCACTCACCACCAGAGGTCACCCGCTCACATTATGGATTCCATACACTACACTACAATTCTCATAAGCCACTCACCCAATCACTAATCACCCTGCCAGCTGTATCACATTACCTTATCCAATTACATTCATATCTCTCCACTATAAAAGCACCACTCACCCACTTCCTCCTTGCGAAGTATTGTTGAATCCTGTGTCACAAATCCGAGCGTTATACCCGTGTCTTGTTTGCCTGTTCCCTGATCCTGCCTGTCCCTGGTTTATCCGACGTTTGTCTGCCTGCCTCCAACCATCCGCCTGTGTACTTACTACGAGTCTGTCTGTTCCCTGCTATTTCTGTTTGCTACTGAGTTGACCCATGCCTGTCTGACCACGTTTTTCTAATAAAAGCTGCATTTGGATTCTACTCGCTGACTCCTCATCTTTACAGGTGGTTATTATCTTATAGCCAAATCCTGTCATCCTAAGCTTATCTATAGGCTACTCTAATGTCAAGATACTCATGACGCAAGAAAGCTGTAATGCTTTTGTAACCCCTCCTGTACAGTCGTGGCCAAAAGTTTTGAGAATTACATAAATATTGGAAATTGGAAAGGTTGCTGCTTAAGTTTTTATAACAGCAATTTGCATATACTCCAGAATGTTATGAAGAGTGATCAGATGAATTGCATAGTCCTTCTTTGCCATGAAACTTAACTTAATCCCAAAAAAACCTTTCCACTGCATTTCATTGCTGTCATTAAAGGACCTGTTGAGATCATTTCAGTAATCGTCTTGTTAACTCAGGTGAGAATGTTGACGAGCACAAGGCTGGAGATCATTATGTCAGGCTGATTGGGTTAGAATGGCAGACTTGACATGTTAAAAGGAGGGTGATGCTTGAAATCATTGTTCTTCCATTGTTAACCATGGTGACCTGCAAAGAAACGTGTGCAGCCATCAAGGATATTGTGGCTACTAAGATTGCACCTAAATCAACAATTTATAGGATCATCAGCAACTTCAAGGAAAGAGGTTCAATTCTTGTAAAGAAGGCTTCAGGGCGTCCAAGAAAGTCCAGCAAGTGCCAGGATCGTCTCCTAAAGAGGATTCAGCTGTGGGATCGGAGTGCCACCAGTGCAGAGCTTGCTCAGGAATGAAAGCAGGCAGGTGTGAGCGCATCTGCACACACAGTGAGGCGAAGACTTTTGGAAGATGGCCTGGTGTCAAGAAGGGCAGCAAAGAAGCCACTTCTCTCCAAAAAAAACATCAGGGACAGATTGATCTTCTGCAGAAAGTATCGTGAATGGACTGCTGAGGACTGGGGCAAAGTCATATTCTCAGATGAAGCCCCTTTCCGATTGTTTGGGGCATCTGGAAAAAGGCTTGTCAGGAGAAGAAAAGGTGAGCGCTACCATCAGTCCTGTGTCATGCCAACGGTAAAGCATCGTGAGACCATTCATGTGTGGGGTTGCTTCTCATCCAAGGGAGTGGGCTCACTCACAATTCTGCCCAAAAACACAGCCATGAATAAAGAATGGTACCAAAACACCCTCCAACAGCAACTTCTTCCAACAATCCAACAACAGTTTGGTGAAGAACAATGCATTTTCCAGCACGATGGAGCACCGTGCCAAAAGTGATAACTGAGTGGCTCGGGGACCAGAACGTTGAAATTTTGGGTCCATGGCCTGGAAACTCCCCAGATCTTAATCCCATTGAGAACTTGTGGTCAATCCTCAAGAGGCGGGTGGACAAACAAAAACCCACTAATTCTGACAAACTCCAAGATGTGATTATGAAAGAATGGGTTGCTATCAGTCAGAATTTGGCCCAGAAGTTGATTGAGAGCATGCCCAGTCGAATTGCAGAGGTCCTGAAAAAGAACGGCCAACACTGCAAATACTGACTCTTTGCATAAATGTCATGTAATTGTCGATAAAAGCCTTTGAAACGTATGAAGTGCTTGTAATTATATTTCAGTACATCACAGAAACAACTGAAACAAAGATCTAAAAGCAGTTTAGCAGCAAACTTTGTGAAAACTAATATTTATGGAATTCTCAAAACTTTTGGCCACGGCTGTACATACTGCCTGCTCTAAGCTGGACTTGAACCTGGGTCTACCGGCATGGGAGTCGGGCGCTCTAACAAGGAAGCTAAAGACTGGAATCTCTAACTAGACCTCTTAAGATCAGGGGAGTGAGGTTTACACACACAGCTCTTACCGACCTACATCTGCTACACTCACCGCCTAAATCTTACTCCCACCCGGGTCACGGCACCAATGAAACCCCTCCTGTTCGGACTGCCTGCTTCAAGCAGGACTCCCGCATGGGAGTCAGGCGCTCTAACAAGGAGGCTAAAGACTGCAGAGGTTTACACACACAGCTCTTACCGACCTACATCCGTTACACTCACCCCCCTAAATCTTACTCCCACCCGGGTCACGGCACCAATGTAACCCCTCCTGTTTGGACTGCCTGCTCCAAGCTGTACTCCCGCATGGGAGTCTGGCGCTCTAACAAGGAGGCTAAAGACTGCAGAGGTTTACATGCACCGCTCTTACTGACCTACATCCGCTACACTTTCTCCAATGGTAGAGCCACGGATCATCGTATCTCCCAATAATAAGACCATTTCTGATTTCGGCGATCCAAGACTAAGTTCTGTTTACTTGAATGAAAAAAATCATGAAATCTCTTACCAAATTCATATTTAAATAACATATTTAAAATCAGCAACCAATTCTGACATTATTCATGTAAAGCATATTTTTCAGGCTGGTCGTGGCAATGCGTTTGTACAGTCCTAAGTGCGTGTCTCAAAACACTGTTTGTGTTTATGGCAACCGGACCTTCTAACCATTCCTTACTCAGCACCTAAACAGTGCAAGTATCGTTTTTATTGATCTTTAGATGGGTTTTAAGCTTATATGCCCCTATTCTGCCTCTCAAGGTTAACTGTTTGTAATTGTTGCCATTCTGTGATCTTCTCTCTTTCTTTATTTACTTTTTGTTGTCCTGTATGTATGTACTCTTTGCTTAGATTTAGTTGTACGTATTCGTAGTTTCATTTATTAAAATCCATTATATCCACGCTTGATTGTCCGTTGCTGCTCATAGATCAGGCCCCTTTAACAGTTTGATTTTCGCTACATGCTTTTGTACTGTTAGTACTAGAACAGGAGAATTATTATTCTTGGCCAGAAGATCATACTGTAATGTTTGGTGGATAGTCTCTTTAAGATTAATTCTGCTAAAATTCTTTCTGAAAGCTGATCTACCCCGTATATTTTCATCATTAATTATAATCTGTTGTAGTTAATTATATATACACAATACATGGGCTATGTATTTACCCTTATATATATTTCCCTTTTGAGCTAATTTTGCTATATAGGCTGTATAACCCTTCTCAGACTGATGGCAGCCACAATTGCGTCTCTAAGATCTTTGCTGATATCTTTCCCCTTTAGCATTGTGTTAACACACACCTCTATGCTCCAGACCAGCAATCTGACAAAACCTCTGCTTTTATAGAGGTGATCACACTTGCTGATGATCAATTAATCGAAGACATTTGATTAGCAGTGCCTGACTTTTCCATTTTTTGGTTAAATAAATAATGACACAGTGTAATATGTCATGTGTTGTTGTTCATCTGAGTTTGTATTTACCTAATTTTAAGACCTGCAAAGGACCAGATGATTTTTTTATGTCCTGATACAATATATAATTCAATAGGGTTTCCTTTCTTTTCCACAAAACTAAACCAAACAATTACAGTTTCAAAAATTACATTTGCAGAAAGCACATACTTTGTGCTCCTAAAATGCTAAATAAGCCTAAGGGAAATGGTAAAATCCATTTCCAAAAGCGCTTACATAAAAAAGCACTTGAAAAGTATATTTGTGAAAATTAAAGCATTGAACACATACAACAATTAAAAGCGATAGAGATGCTTGTACAGCACACATCCCAAATTGCCAACAAAAAACACAACACATTACCAATTGTGGTCGTCTCTTGTGCTACAGTTGTAATGGCCAAGTTAAGTGTTAAGATGCCTGAAAAAAATACAAATGAATCAACAAAATAAAAAAAAGCATAACATTTGAAACACAAATCAGTTGGCATAACAAACAGTTAGTTTATTATTAGTAATATTACTAATGTTAGTAATATTCTTTCATCATTTACTCAACCTCATGTCATTTCCAGCCCCAGAACACAAAAAGTTTCACAAAAGTGATTCTATGACTGGAACTCTTCTGATGGAAAAGTTTAAGTTATTCACTCATAAATGACCCTCCTCCAATGATCTGAAATCCAGAAAAGTTGTGTGGAGTTGACTATAAAAATGCTACTTCAACTGCATTTCCGCATGCCATGTGAAGCCGATGCACCATTGTTTGTGGTCCACACAGCTTTTCTGTCCATTTCAGAGCACTGGGAGAGGAAGATTAATGAGCAAGAAACAACTTAAATTTTCTGTGTTTTTCACACAATACTCAATGTATATGACTTCAGAAGATTTGAAATAATGCATTTATGAAACTAGAATGTTGTTATAATTTTTGGCGTTTTAGAGCTTGAGTAACCCATATTCTACATGTAAATAAGAAGAAATACAGCATGTTCACATCAGTTATTATTGAACTACGCAATTATGGATTAACTAATGGACAATTTTAAAATATGAAGATTGGACCAAAACCAAACGCCACATGTTTGTTATATTCAAAAGACAAGCAAAAAAAAAAAAAAAAAAAACACTGCTCACTTACACAGCATTATAGAGACCGGGGGTGTTCTTGTCAAACCGGTCACCTGAAAACCTGAAATATGAATAGAGTTTCCTGAATTGAGCTCAAGATAACTGCATTCATCATCTGACAGCAGTTTGTGTTATAAAAGTTTTTGGGAGCCAATGTTTAAAGGCAAGAAAAATACTTACTTTTATGAAAGGTGGAAGCCATTAGATAATCCGGTGTTTTTCTCTTTACACACGATAACATCAGTTCAGAGGACGAGTTTCCTTTAGAATAAACAAATTAGCCATCCCAGACAAGAATTTGATCTCACCATGAGCTCCCAAGATACTCACCAAAAGGTCACAGAGAGCTAAAAGTGTAACCTCATGTGTGCTCAGACTGTGAGCTTAAAATCGAATTAGTTACTCACTTAAAAAACACGCAAACCGATGGCCTTAAAAAACTAAGTAAAATAGGAATAGTATGTAGTACTGACACATGATTGGTTAGTGTCATTTACACAAGAGTTCTAGTAACTGAAACGATAGAGAGTACTTGATAATAAAATTTAACTATTACCATTGCTGTGTTTTGCATGCTGAATGTTGAAGTCTGTGCTTGACACAAGCATGGTCGATTAAGATTGTCACAAAATTTGAGTGAATATATCAAGCCAAATGTTTTGCAAAGTGTTTGTTTAGTAAGTGATAGCAATGAAACTGTATAAGATCAGTATTCAACATGCAAAATAGACTAGATAAAGATTAACTTAGAAGTTAGGTCAACCTATTTTATTCCACGACATTATGCATTTGCACTTTAAAAGAGTTAAGGTTGAGGAGAGTTTTAAACATTTGTTGTCAAAGCATAATCCACTAAAGGATTAAACAATGCCCCTACAATTTTTTAATTGTTTTTTTAAAACGTACATGAATTATAATTATCTTACCTGATATAAGTTGTCGTACAGCGATCCTAGCCTGACACGACTGACTGAAGAAAGCATTTGTGTGTGTTGGGATGTTTACAAAGGTTTTCTGTCCATCATTCTGATGAGGAAATATGAATCCACGGTTTCCTCCTCATATTCAAATTTTGGCATTATACATAAAAACACTCTCATATCCAGTTCCTTGTTGGTGCACGTTCATCTAAACATGACTTATGTTCTAGCAGGAATATTACACGATAATATATAATTATATCACGTTCGTTTAATTAGAGGAGGAATATCAGAATACCAGATACAGCAGGTTTAATATCAGGTTTTTATCAGTTTTAACGTAAAATCTGTGATGGTTGTTGTAACTTTGGCTGCTGGTTACTGGTCATTTTTTCTCAGCTCAGTGACCCCAACACTCCTTTCTGAGCTTTCTCAATAAGATGGACATTTTAAGTCTCATCCATCCCTCAAACTCTGATTATTTACTCATGCTGTACAAATAACAGAAAATGTGCGTATACAGTTCAATGGTTATTTACGTTACATTTTAAATGCTGTGGAAAATTACTTAATATTTCAGAGTTCAAACTATGGTATTCCTCTCAAATCAGAGTCAGTCAATTATGGAGCTTTTTTTATTTGTGGAACATGAAAAAAATCATGTTAAAAAACAATTATTATTTTATTGTTTTGTTTATTAAGATATTTTATAACAAACAGGAAAAGTGCAAAGCAAAATGCAATCTAGTCATGTTTTAGTAAAAACCCACATTACAAAACAGATTCACTTTGAATTTGAGATATTAGCTAGCTGTTGAATCATTGAATCTTTTTGAATTATGAATGATTAATTATTATTTTTATAGTTTAGTTTTAAATGTATATCACTATACCCGTAAAACCTCTGTCCATCACTCTTAAGAATATATTTAAATGACATATTTAGTGCGAGGCATATGAATATTTAAAGTAGTTTACTGTAAATAGGGTCCTTACAGAAGAAACAGCTTTCTGAGCTCAATAAACAAAAAAAAAGTGTAAGATTAATAAATGTATAACTTTACAACTAAACAACTATGATTACATACAATGTAAATTAATTTCCCTTTACCATGCACTCAAGTTCTGCAAATATGTAACAGAAAATATTTAAAGTGTGATTATTCTGAGGAATCTATAAAATATCCTTTTCACCCTCCACCAAGAAATTCCTAAAAGTTTAAGTAAAATGGTTCCCTTTCTTCCCCAATCACCTCTCAGATATTCAGAAATGGCTAATGAAATGAGCAAAATTTGCATAGCTGGCCACGCCCCAGACATCAGGGTATAAAAGGGCCAGAGTGGCATTGCTCTTTCAGCTTTGTTCTTCAGAGCCGATTGCCTGCATCTATGAGAAACATATTTTGCGTTCACTTCACCTGCTTGAGTAGAGTCCTCCACCCTGCCCTGAGCATTCTCAGCTGGACAACTGGTTTCTGGGATCAGAGAACGACACACCATCGCTCCATCCACAGTTTGAGGAACTGTCAAAATCATGGAAGGCAAGTTTTTCTGCCAGGACACAATGATGGTGATGGTGGGGCAATGCGGGAGTAGATCAAACGTGCTGTGTAACACACGAGAAGCTATTTGGCTCGCTCGCGTCAAGCAAACATTCTTGCGCTTCCATTTACCACAACAACATCTTGTCTCTTCAAAACATTTGGACTTAACCGCTCAATTCATATGGATTAGTTTTATAATCTCTTTATGAACGTTTTGAAGCATCAAAATGGTAGTTTTGTTGGTGTCTATGGAGGAAAATACAGCTCTCAGATTTCATTGAAAAGATCTCCATTTGTGTTCCAAAGATGAACGAAAGTCTCACTGGTTTGGAACGACATGAGGGTGAGTGAATAATGACAGAATTTTCATTGTTAGGTGAACTAACCCTTTGAAGTTTCCCATGATGGTGAACCTTGGACCTCTTATCTCCATCATTTAAGCACGTTTTGGTAGATGAGTTTGGCAGAAGAACTCATCACCAGATCCATTACCTGTGGTATGCCCCTTTCAGGTTTGTGAACCGTATATAGTGACTCTAACAGTGGTCCCATGTGTATTTCTCCACTGTTCGATTTCCCTAACGTGAACCCCGTCTTTCCATGGATGGAGCTTTGCTCCGTCACCAGTCACTGTGTTGGTAGTTTCTCCCTCTTAGGTGGAGCACTCCACAGAAACTTGTTGAACTGTCTCTAGTAAGTCCATAGGATGTACCGCACTGGCCTCTTTTATACCCGTATGTCCATGACGTGGTCAGCTATGCAAATTTTGCTTGCCAATTTCATTGGCCTTTTTTGAATACCTAAGAGGTGATTGAGGCTCTCAAGAGCGAACCCTAGTGTCGGTTTGACAATTTTTCCATTCTCTCCTTCAGGGAACGAGGGTTACTACAGTGTTTTTCGGCTTTACACCAATAGCATTAACAGATTTGAAATAAGACACTCATAACATGTTTTTTTCTATCATTTGCAAATTGAAGCCGAGACTGACATTTAACATCCAAAACCATCCATTCTGTTATATAAAAAAAACATTTAATAATGGCACTTTTTATTTCCTGATCATGATGTTTTAGTCCTCAGTGTTGTTTGCGTCCACAGCAAAGATATCTGAAGAACTTCCTGTACTGCTGCCTGACCTGGACAAGAATGAGACGAGAGGATCTGAGTGACTTCATGACACCAATTTAACCTCTGAAACTCATCAACCAGAGGAATTATAATAAATAGGTAAGAAAATGTGTTTTAAGAGATTTTCTGAAGTAAACACTGATATGTTTCTTCCAAATACTGTATGAGAGTGAAACGGTTTTCCTATGGAGCTAGATGATAAAATGGTTGAACTAATTGGAAGGAAATGGAAGAATAACACATTAAAAAAACTGACTCTGACTGAGGATTGCCAAAATAAGAATAGGACCATCATGTATGAACCTCCAATATGTCCTTCATATTCAATTTTGACATTGAATATGGTGTTAAATTGAGTGATGTCTGACCTCATTATTGAGGACACAATAGATCAGGAAGATGAAGGTTCCCTGCTGAGAGTTCAAGATCAGGAAGAGGATCTCCAGCACCTTCCTGCCTTCAATGAAGAAACCCAGAATCCAGGGGCAACCAAGAACCACAAACTGAGCCAGTGTTTTAAATACCATAGTCCTGCAGAGAGAAAGATAATTAATATATCTTGATTGATTGATTGATTGATTGAGAGAGAGAGAGAGAGAGAGAGAGAGAGAGAGAGATCAAATCATAATGTTTTTTACTTGGTTTGTTTCATTTGTGAAACTTCAGCGTTCAGATTTTTCAGAGTTGAGTTTAGTTTGATGATGATGTTGATGAAGAGAATCATGTTTAACTAAAAAGTAGAAAAATATTTGTAAATCACTTTATTTTCCGTTTAATATCAATTAAAATCACGAGAAATAAGAAAGGTCTTTACTGCTAGTATGACACAAATAGGACCAAGAAAACTCCAGATGAAACCGTTATCCCTTTTAATCCAGCATCTGTTAAGAGGAAAACACAATATAATGACTAAATGAATGTCAAAATTGCTATTTCTGGTGTTGACTGTTGAAATATTACAGACTTTAATCTTGTGGGTGACTTTGATATAACATGTGTCAAAAAATGTATTTTTTCAGATGGCAGAAATGTCACAATCCCCGAGCTGCTTTATTTCCTTCTAATCAAATTATCTTACAAACAACAACAACGACAACAACAACAACTCACTGTTCGCTGCCGTAACCTTCAGGAACCACTGCAACAGACACGGCCACGATAACCAGAGCAACCATATATCCAATCACAAACAGGAATCCAGTGCTAAGCACCTCCCTCTTTTTGGAGCTGATCTGTGATAGGTTCTTCACACAGATGAAGAGCAGCACAGCTTCAATGAACATCCACACAAAGCCGGAGAGAAAGAGGAAGTGCAGCACACCTGATATCACGGCACACAACACCTGGAGACCATGAGAGACGGTTATGATGATTCTCAGTGAGGCTGTGCTGAGCTGTAGGGCTCCTTCATCATTCTCACCTGCTGAGGGCGTATGAGGCTCAGGAACTGTTGTGTGAGCAGGAGCAGAAGGTGAGCCAGCAGAAGACTGATGCAGAGGTTGATTCGAGCCACATTATTCACTCCAGGACTCCACTGACAAAGGGCAAAGGTCAACACAGCCAAACTGAAGAACACCAGCCCCACGATCACAAACACCAAATTTAACCGATCTAGCAGTGAGTCGCTCTGAGAAAACATGTCAGAGTACATGAGTGCCAAATCTGTGCTGTTCTTCAATGGTCACTATAAATGTTCTCGTACCTCTGGTGGTTTGCTGGTTTGCATGATGAGAGCGAATGTGGACAGATGAACACAGGAACACACAGTGTAGCTGCTGTTGGTCTCTAAAACAGAACAACCATCTACAATCCACTCGCTGATATTCCAGTACACACAGGACAGAGAACCGTTGGGGTCCAACTCCTGCAGAAAGAAGAAAGAACATGCAGAAAATATGACAACACTGAATATTAGATGTTTTCAGATGTTCATCAGTTCTCAGGTTGGACAGAAACACATTTCAGTCTCTCACTCTGATGTGTTTGAGGGTGAAGTTGACTGGTTTGGTGAGTTTAGTGTTGGCGGTTTTGGGAAGAGTAGCTGAGATCACAGTGGACATCATGGTTTTAATCGTGTCATTTAATGTGTTGAAGAAGTCGGGCTTCAGTAGATTCTCCATTGTGTTGTAGCTCATGAAAGCCACAGCAGCTGATCCTGTGTGACAGAAACAGAAGCTTTGGTAACACTTTACAATAACGGTACATGAATAATCATGTACTAATACCTGTTAATAATAATTAATACTTAATTCAACATGATCTAATGATTATTTAAACTATTAAGATATTCTTAACTACAATTGGAGTCATTATGGATTCACACATGAATAAAGGCAGCCTTAACTACAATGTGAAATAACTCCTCTGTCAAATGTGATGGTTGTAGGTCTCTCCTCCGCTGATTCTCCAGTTTATTGTTTTGATTGTTATAATACAAATCTCCTGAATAGATTTCATTCTCATCCCATGGGATTTTTCAGGAAGTTATTTATTGTAATTAACTAACCAAAGCTTTCATGCAATAACATGTTAAAACAACAACAATCAAAAAAATCAAATACATGTACTGTTTAATCGGTAATGGTATGATAAATTGTTCTACATTTTTTATTTATTTAATGAAACTAAAACATCTCGCATACTTGTTTCATTGTTGTTCTTGGCGATCCCAATGAGATCGATGTCCACAGAAGAATTTGTTGTAACAAGCTGAGGCATTTTGGAGACCTGTGGTCCAACCATGAAGACTTCAACCTCTGATTAAAAACAAACAAGCAGTTATGTGCTATTCTATTTATTTATTTAATTCCTAGCTCACTGTGACTTATGATTTCCAGTTATTCTGAGTGTAATAAATCTGTCTATTGTATCCTCGTTTTTGTCTTCTGTGGGGCACCTCGTTATCATAGGAGTCTCATTGTAGTATAAATTAATAGATAACTTTTACAGACACAAAACTTACTTTTTTGTATGTTTGGATATATAGTGAATGTGACGAGCAGGGCGGGCGAGAGCCGTGAGGGAAAGGCGCGAGGCCGGTGATGCAAGTGATAATGAGCGTCAGCTGCTTGGCGCACCGGTCTCGTATCTCTCACGGAGGAGCTCCGGAAGCATAAAAGAGGAGTGACGAGAGTGAAGGACGAGAGAGGACCAGGCCTGGACATTATGTTGTGTTTTATTTTGTTTGTGTGGGCGGCAGTCGCCGTGAGGAACTGCCGCCCTTTTACTTTCGTTTTATTGTTTGATTAAAATTATGTTGAATGTTCACCGGTTCCCGCCTCCTTCCGATCGGGCCGTCCACCGAGCGTCCAGTACCATCGCATGGCACCGCGAGGAAGAGCCTCTCGGCTGGCTGAGGACCAAGCGGCAGTGTGTCTGGGAACGCAAGTGATAATGAGCGCCAGCTGCTCAGCGCACCGGTCTCGTATCTCTAACGGAGGAGCTCCGGAAGCATAGGGTTAGGGAACCTGATATTGATATGGCATCACTTCAGGACCGCATAGGTAGATCTGTTTGCTGCCCTGGACATGACCCATTGCCAGTTATTTTTCTCCCGGACCGAGCGGACCCTCGGTACGGATGCCCTGGCAAACAGCTGGCCCCGGGGCCTTCGCAAGTATCCGTTTCCTCCAGTTAGCCTTCTTGCACAGACATTGTGCAAAGTCAGGGAGGACGAGAAGCAGGTCTTGCTAGTTGCGCCGTGCTGGCACAACCGAACCTGGTTTCCAGAACTCATGCTCTTCGCGACAGTACCTCCTTGGCCCATTCCTCTGAGGATGGACCTTCTGGCACCCGTGTCCGGACCTCTGGAATCTTTGTGTCTGGTCCCTGGAGTTCCCCGGTCAGTGATTGACACCATCATTTCCGCTAGAGCTCCCTCTATGTGTTAAATCTAATCGTTGAAGTGAAACCTGTTCGTCGAGTGAGAACCCCCGAACAGAACTTGCTCGATCAGGACAGTGCTTTCCTTCCTGCAGGTTAGGGTGCAGCTGATGCAGCTGAAGGTAAGTCTTTGGGAAAGCACGACCTGGTTGTCAGGTTCCTGAGGAGGGCGAGAAGACTGAAAAGACTGTCTCTGGTGCTTACTGCCCTGCAGAGACCACCCTTTGAGCACTTGCAGTAAGCGAAGCTGAAAACTGGGTCCCTTAAGACAGTTTTCCTGGTTGCAGTGGCCTCTATATCAAGAGGTAGGGGACCTGTACGCAATTTTGGTAGACGAATCGTTCCTGAAATTCGGTCCGGCTGACTCTCGCATTATCTTGAGATCCTGGCCCGGATATGTTCCTACCACTCCCTTTTGAGATCAGGTAGTGAACCTGCAAGCACTGCCCTCAGAGGAGGTAAACCCAACCCTGGCTTTGCTCTGTCCCGTCCGCGCTTTGCGCCTGTACATGGACAGAACACGAAGCTTCAGGACCTCAGACCAGCTCTTTGTGTGTTATGGAGGAGACCTGAAGGGAAAGGCTCCAAGTAAATGATGGCCCACTGGGCAGTGGATGCCATCGTCTTGGCTTATCAGTCCCAAGGCGTACCTTGCCCGCTCGGGTTGACAGCTCACTCCACCAGAGGAGTAGCTTCTTCCTGGGCACTGGTGCACGGAGCCTTGCCAAACGATATATGTAAAGCTGTGGGCTGGGTGACACCCAACACATTAGATTGTATAGCCTCTGTGTAGAACTAGTTGCTTCCTGTGTACTATCCCCCAGTGGCAGTAATGCCTGGAGTCCCCGTTCTTGTGTTGGCTTGCTGTGCCACTCGCCTTCTCGGAGTGGATAAGTGCTCTTATTGCTCCAGTAAGTTCTCTGCCTTGTGAACCCTGTTGAGTTCTTCTGCCACCCCTTGCAGCCTTGGACATTGCAGAGTGTCTGTCACTGGGCCAAACACTCATGTACTTTTGCTAGGTTGGGTGCCATATGTTGTGACCCCTACGAGGGTCCCATATGTGTATCTCCATGGTAAGTCTCCCTACGGTGAGCCTGTGTCTTTCCCTCAGCAGAGTCTGCTCTGTCGTCCCTGCCAGATGTTGTCTCCCCCCTCTGTGGCTGAAACACTCAGTATTGATTATTCATTAATTCTAAGAGAAGGGTATTTTTCATGGCCTCAGAAAAATAATTCTTTCTTGGCATTTACAGCGGTCGAGGCCAGGCGGTACCCCGCAGATGCAGTGTTGGTCGGAGTAGGCAAGAAAGAGAGAGGGAGGAGACCGTGCGCTGGCTTTTGGCCTCGGCTTCTGGCCTCTCCTTCTCTGGGGACGGTTCCACAGACCTCAGAGTGAGTTTTAAAGATTATTTGTTAAATATGACAAATAATTGTGTCTGATTGGTCTCATGCTTAACTGATGCATTACTGTGGACCCTTAAAATAAACTGTTCCTGTTGCATTTTCTTCTTTCATGTTTTTTAGGATGAGGGTTTTTCAGGACATTTCTACCAAAATGACCTATGAATTTGCACCAAAACACGGGACAAAAATTATAGATATTGTAACTGCATTTATCATTGTTGCTGTCTGCCAACTGTGATCCATCACTGCTCTCTACTCCCTGACATCATATATAAACTCAATTTCATCATCAATAATAACTGTCTCTCCACTCACCTACAGCAGTGAGAGCAAAACTGACATTGTCACTCGTGTCTGTCGGCTTCACCAATGTAGAAATGAGTTTCTCGCTGGTTTTTAACACACGGTTTCCGTAGGAGGCGAGTTCGGCTGGGCTGACTGATGATGACGACTCAAAGATCTTCTCTGAAGCGTTGAAGGCCAAAGTCAAAATGTTCGTCACAGTCTAGTTTATTGATTAAACAAATACAGTTACTGTACTGTAACAGTTATTGTAAATGTCAAGAGAGCCAATAAGACAGAACTGTGATGTCAATCATTATGTAACTGAAACATATTTGATCATTTTTCTCTTGAAGACTTACATTCAAAGGAAGCACCTGAGCTGCAATGTTCTCGATCTGATCAAGAAGATTTTGAAAACATCCTCCAGAAGTCTGACTCTGAAATCACAATTGAGCTTTACACCATAACTAAAACAGACATTGTGATTTTAATCATGTTTTGCAATATTAATAGCAAACAAAATGTATTAGTGCATAGAACTGGCAATAATAAATGAAAATCACAAAATGCCCTCAATGCACATCTTATTTTCTTATTTCTTTTTGTATCTTTGGTCTATTATTGATAAGAGCTGTGAGTCCAACTTCAATTTCAGGAAGTCAACTTACCGTGCATCCTTCCTGAAACATTATATTTATACCTGCAATGACAGAAATAAAACAGAACAGCAAATGAAAATTATGTCATTAAATGTTATAAAAGCAACGATAAAAAAAATAAATGACGAATGTGACCGTAAGCGTCAGGACTTTTTTTTTTTTTGAGATTTAATGTGAAAAATAGTAACAGCTAAAAAATTATAAATTATGAATAATAATGAACAAATATTCAAATAATAAAAAGGGCTCATGTGAATATGATTACCTGCACAGTATGCTGAATAGCAGCGAGTTGGTCTAACCAGCTCATAGACATAATAATTGTCTGGACAGGCTTTGACTTTAATGGGAAAAGACCCGTAATAGCAGCAGTAATTGTCCCAGTGACCGCAGACACGTCGAGTCACGACTCCATCCTCAACTGTTGGGTGTCCATCAGGTATCCACAGTGGGACTTCAGTGCCACAGCTATAGACTTCAACACAAGTGTCTGGGATCTGAGCTCTCTGACCGTCAATGAAGAGACGATACCAGCCGCTCCAGGAGACAAACCGGTCACATTTGGAGGAGTTTGATGGCTGACTCCTGTTGGCTCTCCATGGTTCATCCAGCACAGTGTAGTTGTAGCAGGGGTCTGCTAACAATCAATAGGGGTCTGAATAAGCTAACAAATTATATATATTTAATTATATTTATATATATATATATATATATATATATATATATATATATATATAGGGTTGGGGAGTAACGAAATACATGTAATACATATTTAAAATACAAAATATGAGTAACTGTATTTCATTTAGTTACATTTTAAATAGATGGTAATCAAATTACAGTTACATTCGAAAAGTATTTCAGCTTACCAAAGTGATTACTCTGAATTTGAGTGTCATTTATTGAATTTAATAGTACTAGAAACTGGGAATTTTTAACCAATGTGGCTATTGTTGATTCTCCGACTCGGTGTTAAAAAAAATATCTTTATTTAAGCCTGTTCAGTTGCCACCTGAAGACCCACTTAACAAATTTATGAATTTAAAATTCCATGTTAGAGTGACTAGCATGGCTGCACTCCCAACCAAGCACAGTTTCTTTGCCACAAAAGGCGTACGTTGAGAAGACGTCCACTGAGGAGCCAGAATGAAAGTTTTATGATGTCTTCTGAACGTCCGACATCCATACAAGGTAAAAAAAAAAAAAAAAAAAAAAAAAAACTCTAATCCATCCACAGGCAGACAACTGACATCTGTAATTCACACATCTCTGGATTACGATGGAAACCAGATTTGAAGGGAAGACTATCTGGCTCAGCTGAGACTCGAACCTTAGACCTTCTTATTGCGTTTCCCACTGAGCCACTTTTTTTTCTTTTTTTTTTCAAATAAAAATAAAATGTTTGGATTAATGCTGAAATGTACAACCCACACAGCAAAATCCTCAGTGAACACAGAGTTTATACGACTCCAATATCCACAATGTTAAAGAAACAGTGTTGAAGTTAATGAGATAATTAAGAGATCAAATAACTGATTGAGCATTTGATAAAATCAACTGATCTGATTCATCAACTCCACAAACAGCATTACCAGCTTCACTTATTACTGACCAGACTGACTTTATTTCTGTCACACGTCTACAGAAGATCTTATTATTATTATTATTATTAAACTCAAACTGAAGAAAAACTCTGATCACCATCATGGTGACTTGAAACGAAACTTCCATTAAAACATTAACATCTAAACATCTGTTAATTCACAATAATAACTTTTGTTGATGTATGGCAGAAATAAAGTCAAACTGGTTAAGTAATGAGTGTAATAATTTTTAAATGGCTGGAAGCTGGAAGAACTTTATTTTTCATATGATCTTGCTTATTAGCATCAGGTGTCATTACTGATTGTCAGTCATCACTTAATTATCTCAATAACTTTTAACACTGGGGGTTTCGCTGCGTACAAATGAGCATTTCACATACCTTTATAAATATAGACAATATTACTACAATCATCAGAAACATGTTGATTTCATAAGATTTATGTTCTAATGCAGATGACTCGACTTTAATTCTACGAAGACATGAATGATGCAAAACTACAGACATGTACATGTATATCCTGGTGAAATGTTAAAAAGGCACAACTCAATACATTACCGCTTGTAGTCGCCTCTGGTGTGACAGTTGTAAAGGTCAAACTGAGTGTCAAGATATCTGAAAATTAATTATACAAATTAATCAACAAATCAAAAATGGCACAAAAAAAAAAAAGTTAATAGGCCTAAAAAAAAAAAGTTGCCAAACACTTTCAGATGCTCCAACAAACATCCATCCCAAGCCGCTTCATTTATGTGTCACAAATGCAGTTTTTTCCCTGCTAAACAGGACTGAGTCCACATACAGAAGTGAAGTGAAGTGTAACCAGTCATTACATCAGTGTGAAGCCACAAAAGCAAGAGAAATAAAACAGTTTATACTTACGCAGCATAATAGAGATGATAGTCAGTGGTCTTGTGAAACCTGTCATGAAATATGAAGAATGTATTGAAATGTATTGTAATTTTGAATTTGAGGAAACTAAATCCATCAAATTCGTAGTTCATAAGGAATTGTTGGGCTTTACATGCTAATCATGACAAGAAAAATCACCTTTATGAAGAGAAGAATCCATTGACAATTCTGACAATCTGATGTATTTCTCTTTATCCACAATCAGAGGACGAATTTCCTTTACAGTTCAGAGGAAAAAAACAAATGAGCTTTGGCACTGATGCATGACTTCTGTTCTTCCAGTTGTTGTTTCAAACACGCATGGCAAATTCCAATGAACTTATGAATTTAAATGTAAGCAGTTATGATTATTGCCCTTGAAATTCTTTTGGTTTCATGGTAGGGCAATTAAATATGAATGAAAATGTCCAAAAACAGTAAGCCTAATTTGAGGAATGATTGCATTTGAATCACCACAAACGGTCTCAAAAGAGAGAAAAAAAAAGAAAGAATTCATTTATCAATGCATTAAAAAAAAAACAATGTAATAATTACAAAGAATTGGCAAATAACACTTTGAATTACACATGAAATTGATGTAGAATGACTGAAACTGTATTTTCTTGTAAAACATACTCCAATAATCTTTTTATTATTTACAACTTTGACATTTTTTTTTTACAGTCCTCAAAAGTAATTGTAGTGCATTGATAATGTAAATATCCTGAAATTAATTTCTGTAAACTGAGTATTAATATTCATAGGTAGGCCTATATACACACATTTCAGCTTCAACCAGTTGAAAATGTGTACTTTCTAAAGGCGTCAAAGGGTTTGAGTGCCCTGAACGTGTCAGACCATGAATTACTCCACTAAAACTCCACACAAATCACACATGCAGTGTTTGATCTAAAGAGACTGATGAAGATCATTATGAGGAGAAAGAAGATCTTACCTGATGCTGATATACAGTTCTTCACCGATGTGACTGACTGAACAAGATATGTGCGTGTTTATACAGAAGTTATCTGTTCATCATTCTCGTAAATCCACTGCTACCTCATCATATTCAAATTTGAATACAAATATATGCATAGTAATAAATCACATGTCCAGTTCCTATTCAGTATAATTTCAATAACTATCTACAGCATCATATGTGTATTTCCACATAAATCACACTAAATTCCCCGGTATTAAATTAACACAGTGTTCATATGGGAACCAGCAGCAGATGTTAAAGTAACACTGAATCAGTGTTAGAGTTAATTAGATACTGAAGTGATTAATTAAGTGATGATTGTTTGATTATTGATGAACACCTGATGATAACGAGCAGAATCACTGAAGGAAAGAGAAACACAAGAACTACAACTGACTTCTTAGATGAAATTAAGTCAAGTCTCCTTTATTTATATAATGCTTTTTACAATGCAAATTGTCAAAGCAGCTTTACAGTAATAATTGGCAAATAATTTCTGGCTGCACAGCAGCACTTAAAGAAAATGGTGTCATTGTCGAGCTGAAATAAACATCCAACATTGTTGGATATCAAGTCAAGTGTCCCGAACTAAGCAAGCCAAAGGCAACAGCGGCAAGGAACCAAAACTCCAACAGGTGACGTCAGGTGACGAAACGGGTGATAAAATGGAGAAAAAAACCTTGGGAGAAACCAGGCTCAGTCAGGAAGCCAGTTCTCTTCTGGCCAACAGCGAACAGTGCTTGATTGATTCAGGCAGAGTTACAGGTCATAAGTCCGATTGGAGTCGCAACGGTCAAAGTATTTAATCCAGTTCCATCTAGTTTAAAATCGTATTCATCACGCCGGTATGGAATGGTTTGTTTGGGATCTGTGTCACTGGCTGCTGTGTTGGTAAGGCCTAGTTCACACAGTCTCTACTGACACTTCAGGGCTATGTTGCGGTCATGTTTAGTGTCAGGTTCTCCATCTGACCTGGATACGGCCGAGGTCCGGCTGGTTACAGTAAACCAGAGAGACTAAGTAGAGAGACTAAAATTTGCATAGATGCCATTCTCCTTCTGATGTAACAAGTAAATCTAGTGTTATAGGAAGTGTTCCCCGTTCTGGCTGACCTGATATATAGAGTATAACAATCCTTCAACAGATATGAAGATTTAAATTAATACCGTATCATGCGCATGCCAGGTTAAACAGATGTAAAGGAGCGGTCCGCCCAAGTGCCATCATTCCACACCACATGTGGCCCAGTTCATCATGCCAGATCTGGGATCAGATCTGGGCCGACACAAAGTTGCTATCTGGGAGTGATCTTCACCGACACAACTGACTGAACAAGATATGCGTGCGTGTTGAGATGTTCACAGATAAGCTATCTGTCCATCATTCTCATAAGTTCACTGTTGCCTCGTCATATTCAAATTTAAATACAAATATATGGATAACAATAGTTCACATGTCCAGTTGCTACGCAATGTATATTCAGTTACTCTCTACAGCATCATCTATGTAATTCAATGTCAAGTTTTTATTAGTTTTAACCCACCTGCAGAAATAATAACAGGACCTCCATGGAATCCAGCCTTACTAATCCCAAAACACTGAGTAGCTTGTTTAGGAGTGTTTGATTGGGTTGGAGCTCAACTCTGGCACTCCAGGAATGATGTTGTCTATCCCTATAGCGTACGATCAAACACTGTCAACCTCTGAACAGTAAACTGATTCAAGCCTCCGAGGAACATGCATTTGCATTCTGTCTAGAATAACACACAGCCCTCACATATACAAAACACTGTGCTTTTCTCAGACATCATTTACATAATTTCAGGAATATTCTGAGCGTGTGTCCTTTGCGAGACAATAAAGCGTTGTGTTATTTGACAGTAAGTTGAAAGCCAGTATTCAAATGCTCCAATAAAGAACAGAATTGAGTACAAAACAGTACAACTAGAGTAAAATATCCAGTATCACCACAGCAAACAGATTTAAATAGGAAAACAAGAATTTGTGATTTACATAGACATGCACGGGACAACTTTTCCACTATTATTATACTGTTTTGATTTTATGCTTTGAAAGGCTTCATGACCTTTGGCTCATGTCTCATCTGGACATTTGTGAGACTCAGCTGTCCATCATTTAGATCTGGTGTCTTTGTTCATACATTCTTTGTTTAGCTCACGGGCAGCATTTAAAAACAACATGATGTGTGGCGTGAGAGCGGGTGGCTTGTCGGACATAACAACAGTAACTAAAGAGGGCGGGTCTTTTCAAAATGACCCTTCGTAAAGACCCGCCCCCTTTAGTTACTGTTGCTATGTCCGACAAGCCACGCACTCTCAAGCCACACATCATGTTCTCACGGATTTAAAAATTACATCGCGGAGCAAAGAGGATACTGACAGTGCGTCGACAGACATATGAAACAGTTTCATATTTAATATATCATAACTTTTTAAAGAAGTTTAAACAATAAATACCATATAGTATTTTGTCATTTAGCAGACGCTTTTTATCCAAAGCGACTTACAAGGGGAGCATTAGGGGTTAGGTGCTCAAGGGCACTTTAGTCATGGTATCGAAGGTGGAGAGAGAGCTGTTTATTCACAATCCACACTTTCACTTCCTGCCGGTGTGGAAATCGAACCAGCAACCTTCAGATTACAAGCCCGACTCCCTCACCACTAGGCCACGACTATATAGTAGTACATTAATGTGTCGTGATCGATGTAGTTCCTCGGTTCAAACGGCTCGTGAACCAATCATCTTCAAACTTTTCCATGGTTAATCATTAAATGGAATCGCGATGTTCACCCGCGATTGGATGATATGTAGGTCCTGTTGATTGAAGGTGATTATGTTTAATAATGTCTTTATATTAGTTAATATAATGTTTAATTTACTTTAAAATGCTTGTGAATAGTCTAAAATGGGTAAAATATACAGAAACGTTTTTGTTGAGATTGTGAGAGCACAGAAAGTCATGTAAAACTGAACAGCATTATGAATATGCAAATGAGTAACACAGTGATTGGCCGATGGACAGATCTTCATAAAAACGCTGTGTAATTGCAAGAAAGAGACTGAAACTCTTCTTGAAACTGTAAGCTCCGCCTGTCGGCCCAATGGAGGAATCCAACAGCCCGGTTGAAGGGACTGTGCGTGTAAGTCTTTCTGGCGCTTCTGTAAAATCATCTTAATTTAATAAAATTTGGATTCCCAATTCAAATCTGACTCCATTAGTAATTTTATCTGACTCCAATTGTAATCGACCTCTAATGATAATGTTTCTGATGTTACATTAATAGCTGATCGCGCGGTTAAGTATGAATTAATTTAGATCTTTGATTCTTTAATTTCTCTTAATTTCAATTATCCTTTCATTCGGGCGTCGGGTCGCAAAAAGACTTATGGTCAGCTGAACCACGCCTTACGTCACATTCCGTTTAGTTTAGAATCAAAACAGAGGTATATAGCGTTTACTAAAAAACACAAGTTATAGAATCGCCGCATGCTTATTCTCATAAAAGTGCCATTCGATTTAGTCACAATACTATAACATGTTAAGTCATAATAGTCAGAAATCTAAAACCTTAATATCGTGCTCATGCTCCGTATACTACGATTTCAGTATGATCTATCCTGACACCCAGAAATGCGGAAACCTCGAAAACCACATAAATCTACCGGTAATAATGATTTCAGACGAATTCAAAATAAATCAAGATTAACATTTATTGTTTTTGCCAGGCAGGATTACATACTAATTAAAAGAATTACCAAAATACATCACACAACTGATCAGCATAAAATATAAAACATAATTACAAAATGTAATATAGAAAGCAAAGTTTCATAGAGTCAGCATACCTGGCAAATAGAGACACACAGTGATTGTGTGGGAAGTTCTGGATACAGATGCTTCCTTGAGTGGTTTGCCAGGTCTCCTTAAATACACCAGATCTAACAAAAGGACTGTAAACATTTAGCACCCAAATATTCATGTAGCTTTTGTCGGACCCTTTTTCTCGTGCCCCAAAAGGGTCACACACCTAGTTTTAGGGATAGACAAATGGTCAAAATATCTTTTATTAGGCGTCCCACACCAGAAGAACAGACATTGTTTTCTTTATTCTTATCTGTTATGCTGATGTGGGAGAGAAACCATTTTACCAATCGCACCAGAGGTATTTACGTTGATGTCACTTCAAACAGAGCTTTGTGAGGTTTGCATGACAAGTTGAACCCTGAGGGGAAGGAGTGGATGTGAGGGGCGAGAAACTCAGCATGAGGTGAGGAGATGAGACTGAGTCAGCTGTTGTCCTGGACTTTTTCTCGCAGATCTTCTCTTCAGATAGTGAATTTTATTGTTTTATTACAGGATAGGAATCTTGAGTTCAGACTTGGAAAAATCCATCCTTACAAAACGCTGAAGATTTGCACACAAAACCGATTTATTATGCCAATATATATTTTTTTGACATTTGTGTTTGTTCTAATGTGAACATTTTGGGAAAATATATAACTCAGCCAGACCAGAGCTGTTTCACATTTTTGTGCTGTCTTTATTCCACAGATTGCTGGGAGCTGATACGGAGATCCTGTATAATAATTTGATTATAAATCACTTAAATATATATGATGAAGCAGCAGTTGATTTCTGAATCCAACCCTTCAACAGAAAGAACTGAGGGTTAAAATACACACTAATGATTAACTGAACAAGACACAGGTGCACAACTCAACTGTTACCATGGCAACTAACAAGTGATTGGACCGCCGGAAAAGGGAACGGGGGGAAAACCATGAATAACACCATGAAAATGAAACGACTCATACCCAAACCCAAAGTCTCGAGAGGTTAACTAATAATTTCTGTTTCCTGTAGAGAACCTATAGAATGCTGCACTTGTTTGTGAGTCATATTCTTTCAAAATGAACAAATTGTTCATGATCGACCCATCACTACTTGTAAATACAAAAACAGCTTTTAGAATCTTTTATTTAAATTGTGATTAAATTAAATACAGATAGCACTCAAAGAACCCTTTATAATTGCTAAAGCTGTCAGTCAAACTGTCATGAGTTTATTTGGACACTTCTTATATTTACATCGTGTTTGTAATGATGGAAGCATTCGAGAGAATGCAGAAATCTTGTTGCAAAGACGAGATCACTGTATTCATTCTCAACAGACTGTCTGTCTTTGGCTCAGTGCTAATCACTGCAACCTTCATTTTCCCCCTTTATTTATTTAGCGCTTTTTACAATTCACAATAACACTCAACATGTCTGTGATCATCTACACGCTCATCACTGCAACCTTTCATGCCACGATCTAAATATAATGCTACAATCAAGACTTTTTATGATTAAACCTTCAGAACTGTAATTGTAAAAATGTGCTAAAAGTTTTCGAAAGTGTTCCACATGTAGTACTTTGATATTTTCATGAGCAAAGATGTCAGCCAATCAGAGCAGTGGGCGTTTACACTGAAGTCTCACAGCAGACACGCCCCTTCAAACAGAGCGATCGAATGAGAGGGATACAATCAGGGTAGGAAAAGAGCCTTTTATTTCTAAATTATAACAATTTTTGATGTAAGAATCATACCAACATAAGTGCACCCCGAGAAACATTATAAAATATAACAATGCAGACAAATATAAAACAACAATACAGATTTGAAGATATCAGCTGTTCATATACTTATTTTAATTTAAAATGGTAAATATACTACTCTTATAAAACCTGTGACCTTCCCTTCTGAAAATATACGTTCTGCTATATGAATATTTGAAGTAATTTAAAAAGGGATGTCAGACATTCATACAGAAGAAACATAAAAAAAGTAGAGCTCAACTGTTAACTTAGTCTGTAAAAATCTGCTCATCACCCTCCACCAAGAAAATCTTGAGGGTTTAAATGATTAAATACAGTTATCAAAAGACTGAGATTACATTTAACATCGAAAACATTGATTATGTTGTGTGTTTTACTGTAAATGTAATCATGAAGCACTAGGCTACATTCAGACTCTCAGTCCAAATCTGAATTTTGTGCATATCTGATTAAAATCCAAAAATTAAATGTGATATTCAAGCTGGTAAGGCACATTTCTGGACACTCAATTTGGACCTGAAAGCTGCGCGACACAGTGTGGGACGTCAATACTTTTAGATCCGATTTCAATTGGATTCAGAAACAATCGGATTTGGACTGACAGTGTGAATGTAGCCTAAATACACACGGAAACCAAGCGGCTAATGAGGGACAGGTTTAAGCAACGAGTGGCCATGGTAACAAATGAGGGTAGCTATGGAAACAGACCAGGAAGTAAGGAACAAGGGCAACTAAACACAGGAAGTGAACACAGAAACAATAGAACAAACACTTCAACATAAAAGTCCTTAACCATGAGACAGGGACAACATCATGACAAAATCACCTGTATATTAATGGCACTTTTTATTTCCTGATCATGATGTTTTAGTCCTCAGTGTTGTTTGCTTCCACAGCAAAGACATCTGAAGAACTTCCTGTACTGCTGCCTGACCTGAATGAGACGAGAGGATCTGAGTGACTTCATGACATCAATTTAACCTCTGAAACTCATCAACCCGAGGAATTATAATAAACAGGTAAGAAAATGTGTTTTAAGAGACTTTCTGAAGTAAACACTGATACGATTCTTCAATATAGTGAATTTTTTCAATAAGTATTTTTAAAAGCTTGGAGTTTGGAAGCACTAATGTCTGGCAGTCAGACAGACAGGAAGTGTCAGTTTAAATTAGAATTTTTTGACAGTTAGAGTTTGAATAGTTTTGGATCACAGGAAGGAAATGAAAGAGTAACAGATTAAACAACTGACTGACATTTCTCTCTAAAAGAAACGGATTGACAAAACGACAAGACCTTCATGAAAACAACTGTAATAATCTTTCATATTCAGTTTTGACATTGAATATGGTGTTAAATTGAGTGATGTCTGACCTCATTATTGAGGACACAATAGACCAGGAAGATGAAGGTTCCCTGCTGGGAGTTCAAGATCAGGAAGAGGATCTCCAGCACCTTCCTGCCTTCAGTGAAGAAACCCAGAATCCAGGGGCAACCAAGAACCACAAACTGAGCCAGTGTTTTAAATACCATAATCCTGCAGAGAAACAAAGAAATAGATTTAATGTGCCTTTATTGACTACATATGTTTTTCTATGGAGAGATCAAATCATGTTTGTTACTTGGTTTGTTTCATCTGTGAAACTTCAGCGTTCAGATTTTTGAGAGTTGAGTTTAGTTTGATGATGATGTTGATGAAGAGAATCATGTTTAACTAAAAAGTAGAAAATGGATAATTAAATCATCTTGTTTTCCCTTTAATATGAATTAAAATCATGAGAAATAAGAAATGAGCTTACTGCTAGAATGACACAAACAGGACCCAGAAAACTCCAGATGAAACCTTTATCTGTTTTAATCCAGCAGCTGTTTAAAAGAAAACAATAAAATAACTAAATACATTTGTCAGAAAACACTATTTCAAGTGTTAACTTATCTTTTTAATCATGTGTGTATTTATACAGTGTATGTATGTAAAAGCTGTACTTTTATCAGATGACAGAAATGTAAGAAAAGCTCTGAGCCACTTTATTTGCTTCTAATCGAATTGACTTTAAACAACAAAAACTCACTGTTCAGTACCGTAACCTTCAGGAAACAGTCCAACAGACACGGCCACCACAACCAGAGCAACCGTATATCCAATCACAAACAGGAATCCAGTGCTAAGCACCTCCCTCTTTTTGGAGCTGATCTGTGATAGGTTCTTCACACAGATGAAGAGCAGCACAGCTTCAATGAACATCCACACAAAGCCGGAGAGAAAGAGGAAGTGCAGCACACCTGATATCACGGCACACAACACCTGGAGACCATGAGAGACGGTTATGATGATTCTCAGTGAGGCTGTGCTGAGCTGTAGGGCTCCTTCATCATTCTCACCTGCTGAGGGCGTATGAGGCTCAGGAACTGTTGTGTGAGCAGGAACAGAAGGTGAGCCAGCAGAAGACTGATGCAGAGGTTGATTCGAGCCACATTATTCACTCCAGGACTCCACTGACAAAGGACAAAAGTCAACACAGCCAAACTGAAGAACACCAGCCCCACGATCACACACACCAAATTCAACAGATCCAGCAGCGGTGAGTCGCTCTGAGAAAACATGTCAGAGTACATGAGTGTCAAATCTGTGCTGTTCTTCAATGGTCACTATAAATGTTCTCGTACCTCTGGTGGTTTGCTGGTTTGCATGATGAGAGCGAATGTGGACAGATGAACACAGGAACACACAGTGTAGCTGCTGTTGGTCTCTAAAACAGAACAACCATCTACAATCCACTCGCTGATATTCCAGTACACACAGGACAGAGAACCGTTGGGGTCCAACTCCTGCAGAAAGAAGAAAGAACATGCAGAAAATATGACAACACTGAATATTAGATGTTTTCAGATGTTCATCAGTTCTCAGGTTGGACAGAAACACATTTCAGTCTCTCACTCTGATGTGTTTGAGGGTGAAGTTGACTGGTTTGGTGAGTTTAGTGTTGGTGGTTTTGGGAAGAGTAGCTGAGATCACAGTGGACATCATGGTTTTAATCGTGTCATCTGATGTGTTGAAGAAGTCGGGCTTCAGTAGATTCTCCATTGTGTTGTAGCTCATGAAAGCCACAGCAGCTGATCCTGTGTGACAGAAACAGAAGAAACTTGAATTCAACACAATGAAAAACCTCTTCTAATGTGGTTTAGTGATATAGCTTCTAAAATCTGTTTATTAAAACATCTCACATACTTGTTTCATTGTTGTTCTTGGCGATCCCAATGAGATCGATGTCCACAGAAGAATTTGTTGTGTCAAGTCGAGGGATTTTATATAAGGCGACATTTGGCCCAACCATGAAGACTTGTCCCTCTAATTAAAAGCAAACAAGCAGTTGTGTGCTATATTAATTTATTTACAATATCTTGTTTTATGTATATATGTATTATGTATGTACAATAATCTTTTACATTACAAATTTTAATCTCTTGACAGCCCTACTAATAAATGTTTTGCACTCACCTACAGCAGCAAGAGCAAAACTGACATTGTCACTCGTGTCTGTCGGCTTCACCAATGTAGAAATGAGTTTGTCGCTGGTTTTTAACACTTGGTTTCCGTATGAGGCGAGTTCAGCTGAGCTGACCGATGATGACGACTCAAAGATCTTCTCTGAAGCGTTGAAGGCCAAAGTCAAAATGTTCGCCACAGTCTAGTTTATTGATCAGATTAATAAAGTCACAGTAAATGTCAACAGAGCCAATAAGACAACACTGTTTTCTCGATCATCTCTTATCTACAGTATGTAACTGACAAATATTTGATTTTATCAAGACTTACAGTCACAGAGAGCACTTGAGATGTGATGTTCTCGATCTGCTCAAGCAGATTTTGGAAACAGTTCTGACTCTGAAATCACAATTGTGAAAACAGCGTTTGTTGATTTTAATCATGTTTTTCAATATTAACAGAGAATCAAACATGTATTGTTACTGTTACTGTACTGAAGAACACTGTGAAGATCCTTCAGTGATGTTAGTACAGACACACAAATCTATCAACAATAAATAGAAAAGCACATTCATATTTCACATAACAGTTATCTAAAACTCACATTTAATCACACTACTCTTTGGACTAAGTAGCTGTTTCTAATCCAAAGTAAATATATATTTCTTGTGTTCTAGAGAGCAAAACTGCCACTTCCTGAAAAACTGGCGCAAAACACCAATAATAAAATGGAAGCTGCTGCAACCAGAGAAGCCTGTGGCTCTTTTTCGTACATAATAAATGAGTTGCTCCTTAAAGTACAGATGAACCGCAATAATAAACGCTGTCATGTCATCTTTTGTTTGGATGCCTGATGTTTATGATTGTGTGTAACAGGTTTGGGAGGTAATTATACCAAATCATTTTAATGACAGGCATTACTAAACTTTAGATGTTGTGGGATGAGATTGATTAGTCCAGTTATCACATAATCTTATGCAATATTCAAAATTTGCATACAATATATGGATGGAAACATGGCTTGATACGAGTCCAACTCTAAAACTTCAACTTCAGAAACTCAACTTACGGCGCATCCGTCCTGGAGTGTTATATTGATTCCTGCAATGACAGAAATCAGCATGAAGACAATTGTTGAACAATATGTTGCTACTGTATTTTTATGGTAAAGTACTGACAACCACAGCTCTTTTTTTTTTTTTTTTACAACGTATTATACTGGTAGAATAAATATTTTACTCTTCTGACACAAGCACACATCTATCCAATGGTACAGATCTGTACATACATTAGATAACATCAGAAAACAAGCCAATAGAGACACAGTGTGTTACATTACCAGGTGAGACGGTCACTGGTGTGACAGTTGTAGAGCTGATGGTGATGCTGCCAGTGTCTGAAAGATTGGATTAATAGTGATTAATGAACAGAAACACAAATATCATCAATGAGTAGTAAGAGTTCATGTGAATATAATTACCTGCACAGTATGCTGAAGGACAGAGAGTTGGTCTAACCAGCTCATAGACATAATAATTGCCTGGACAGGCTTTGACTTTAATGGGAAAAGACCCGTAAAAGCAGCAGTAACTGCCATCGTGACCGCAGACATCTCGAGTGACGACTCCATCCTCAACTGTTGGGTGTCCACCTCGTATCCACAGTGAGATATCAGTGCCACAGTGACCCCGAATAACACACTTGTCTGGGATCTGAGCGCTCGTGTTGTTAATGAAGAGACGATACCAGCCTCTCCAGGAGACAGACTGGTCACACATGCTGTTATTTGTATTATTGATGGATCTCCATGTGTCGTTCAGCACAGTGTAGTTGTAGCAGGGGTCTGCAGAGAGATAAACTTATGAAAACACCAATAAAGTCATTGTGTCAATATAAATATATTCACGACAGTGTGCAGTGGTGAAACGAGGCAAACAATGTCCTCAGTTTATTTATTTTTTATTTTTTATAAATCAAATGTAAATTCATGTCTATTACTTTTAACACTGTCACAGTTTCCTCGTTTAATTAACAGTACATCAAAAAAGAAAAGTAACCAAATACAACTCTTTTCTGTATTTGAACTAGAGCTGTTAATCAATTAAAAAATCACAACATTTCTCTCTAGCGAATCAAACTTAATCACAATTAAAAAATATTTCATGGCATAATATTTTCCCAGTTAATTTCCAAATTAACATAAAAATTGTGTATTTTTAATACTTGTTTAATGTCATTTTTTTATGAATATCACTGAAACAAACCTTGATCTCCATCATAGTAACGTCAAACGAAACAATAAAACAACATGTTTTTTACGTTCTCAGAACCCACACTGAACATTTAGAGAACGTTCTTATGACAAAATTCTGAACACGTTAAAGTTGACAGCACTAATTTACATTAATGTAAATAATTTTCTATTTATTAAAACCAAATCAAGTCAAAATTTATTCCAAAATAATAACTAAAGGAACAATTTAACCCTCTGGTACACAATATATCAATGATTATATATATCAATATATATCAGTGTTTTTCCTGCTTAAAATTGGACACTATAATAATATCAATAAACATTTTTACTAATTTTTAATTAATTAATTTTTTAAAAGTTCATTTAAAAGTGTCATTTTATTAAAAAGAAACTAAAATAGACTATGTTGTCTGGAGGAACCACCGAACCATAAAGGGTAAAACAATATATTTTATTTGTGTTTTGATTTCCAGCTGTTTTTTTAATAGTCAACTTATTTCGGATCATCAGTCATGTTCAGTAAACTCTCTCACAGACACGATGTGTCTTTAATCTCACAAAGCTGATTGCTCTCTAAACCCCCGCAGTCATCATGTTTTCAGGTCTTTCCAAGTGTGATTTGGACATGAAATCTAATGAGCTGTTGATTTACTTTTTAATTTAGTTTTCCATTGACGCCTTCATTCTGTTCATTCAAACTGACGAAAACAAGAGGTGGGATTTATCGCACAACTCAATCATATCCAATCATAACTGATCATATCCAATCATAACTGATCATATCCAATCATAGCGCGATGGAGGCAACACCTCCTCTCATGGGACTTTCCCCTATTCATTCTCTATTACCCCCACAAAACCCACTGCCCGCTTTAGAGTCTCTAGAGACTCCTGCTGTAACTTCACCTGCAGGTGTCGCTGTTGGACAGTGTTCCTTTAAAAAACGAGCGATAGATACACTTGTCACATTTTGTAATATTTGCGTGGTTTATTTTTGTAACGTATTTTTTTCCTTATCCTAATTTTTTGAGGAGGCACTGCCTCGGAGGAAACGCCCCTGATTCACCAAATACAATTCCCAAATGCATAACTTTGATATTCACAAAATGTTATTCCCAAATGCAAAACGTGATCACAAATTTTTAAATGATTTGCATTTCTTGCATTTGCATAATGTCACATACTTATAAATCACATTGAATTTTTGTGTGAATATTTTGGGTGGTTTTTGAGCCCAAAATAAAAGGATGACAAGAAAAAAGATGTCCTATCAGATGTGTTTCTGAATCTGGCCAATCATAACAGCCAATGACTAAAGTCTAAAGTCTGTGACTAAAGGTCACATGTGATCTGTACAGAGCGGACGAATCAGACGAGTCCTTCCATCACAGCTGCTGATCAACAGGATCTGCTCTACATGAAGCAGAACTTCTATATTTTATAACTGAAAACACAATGAGTGTTTTTGATAATGAAGTGTGGCATATTCAGAAGTGTACAGTGTGAATGACAGTCACACACTCCTGAGAACATCTACAGGGTTCATACATTTCTACCAACACATTTCCATGACTTTTGAGACAAATGTTCATGATCTAACCCTTCATGAAATGTCTGTAAATACATGTAGAACAAGAATAAAAATTCATATTCAAATTTACCACAACATATCGGAATTAAAATGAATGTCAAGCTCTGTGATTTATTATAAAATAAACATTTATTTAAATAATGCTGACACACTAGTGAGACGAATAACAGTGTGTTTCATTACCAGGTGAGACGGTCACTGGTGTGACAGTTGTAGAGCTGATGGTGATGCTGCCAGTGTCTGAAAGATTGGATTAATAGTGATTAATGAACAGAAACACAAATATCATCAATGAGTAGAAAGAGTTCATGTGAATATAATTACCTGCACAGTATGCAAACTTACAGCGAGCTGGTCTAACCAGCTCATAGACATAATAATTGTCTGGACAGGCTTTGACTTTAATGGGAAAAGACCCGTAATAGCAGCAGTAACTGCCAGCGTGACTGCAGACATCTCGAGTGACGACTCCATCCTCAACTGTTGGGTGTCCACCACATATCCACAGTGAGTAATCAGTGCCACAGCGATACTTCTCAACACACGTGTCTGGGATATGAGCGCTCATGTTGTTAATGAAGAGACGATACCAGCCGCTCCAGGAGACAGACCGGTCACACCTTATGACTGAACGATCTGTATTATTGATGGATCTCCATGTGTCGTTCAGCACAGTGTAGTTGTAGCAGGGGTCTGACAGATCAGCTGTAATGAAAATAATTTTAGAAATTGACGTTTCTGAAAAAGCATGTATTGATAATAAATTGTATCCAGAAGTGCAGCTTAAGAGATTATTTATAATTATTTTTATTTATTTACTTTTGCTAATTCAGAGCGATTAATTTCCGATCCACAATTTATTTTAATGCATTTCTATTTTAATACCAATGTGTCTTAGATAAGAAAAAGACAAAACTTGTAAATTAAAAGTAAACACATTAGATATACCAGTACATACATGTACATTATTATTATTATTATTATTATTATTATTATCATTATGGAAACACTTTACAATAAGGGAATATGAATAATCATGTTGTCACACCGTCATCATCACAAACACGACAAGCTCCACCCACACACTCACAATCACCGGAATATTGATCACCTGCACCTGTCTTCACTCACGCTCACGCCATAAGAAGCCCTCACACCCTCAGTCAGTTGTCTGATCTCGTCATTACTGGACTACAGACTTACCTGCTCTTCTTACCTGCCTTCTACGTACCCTGCGAATGCTATATTCTTCCCGTGGATCAGGCGTGTGCGCGCACTGCTGGACTGTCATCACTTCACCTGGAAAGACACGGACATTACTTCAACCTTCAGCTAAGTCACCTCACAACTTCACGAACTCAGAGACTCACCATACCTGACCGCATACCTGTAATTATCATCTTGTTCAATAAACTGTGTGTTGAAACTATACCTTCTTGTCCATGTCTGACAGAAGATCAGACCGCTACATAATGCAGACGATTCCAACAACCAGCACCACGAATACCCTCTCCGATGCAGTCCCAGCCAGTCGCGTCCCACTTCCTGCAACACTACCCGGATCTTCTTCTTCGGTCCATTCAGCTGCCTCTGCCTGTCCCGTGGCCCGACCAGCGCCCTACTCTGGAGAGGCGGAGGACTGCAATGGATTTCTGATGCAATGTTCATTGTATTTTGAGATACAACCACACCTGTTTGTATCGGAGAAAGCTCAAGTGGCGTTTATGGTCAACCTCCTTACCGGTAAAGCTTTGCGTTGGGCTCAAGCTCTCTGGCAGTCCAACGCTTCCATATTAACATCTCTGGTTGCTTTCACCACTCATCTTAAGGAGGTATTTGGCCAAACGACCTCATCTCTCTCTGTCGCTGACCAACTTTACCATCTCCGTCAAGGCAATTCCACTGTCGGCGATTACACTCTGCAGTTTCGGACCCTCGCTTCCCATAGCGGGTGGAACGAGACTGCTCTCCTGACAGCCTATCGTCAAGGCCTCAACCCCGAGATTCGTCAGCTCATGGTGATATATGACGACACTATGGGGTTGGAGGCCTTTCTTCAAAAGACGGTCAGGGTCTCTCAACGTCTCACCGCCTGCGAACACAACCTACCCATATTGCAGTCCCCGTCCTCCAGTCTGCCAGCTGCCCTTCCAGCACCTGAACCCATGAGCGTGGATCACTATCACCTCACACCAGCCGAAAGACAGCGGAGAATTACCCATCACCTGTGTCTCTACTGTGGTGGTAGTGAACATCAGCGTCTCAACTGTCCCGTTCGTCCCCCTCGGCCCGTGGTGAGTACAATCCAGATTCCTCCTAAAGTTTCTCACCTCATTCGAACCACTGTATACTTCCTCATGGAGGATTCCTATGTTTCAGCACAAGCCCTCGTAGACTCCGGATCTGCTGGAAACTTCATCTCTCGTCACTTCCTTCGGACATTAAAACTGAAACGACAACGCAGTGACCATCCCATGAGAATACACACCATATTAGGAAAACCACTGGGTCGAGGGGTAATCAACTACCATTCTCCATCACTCACGTTACACATCGGATGTCTCCATCAAGAGCAGATCACGTTCATGGTGCTGGAAGGATCCACCACGGATATCATCCTGGGACGCCCGTGGCTGGCCGATCACAACCCTGTGATAGACTGGAACACCGGCGAGATCCTCAAGTGGAGCCAGCACTGTCTACAGTCTTGCATTCCGCCCATCGAGAAGATACCTGATTCCTCCAGTACGGCCAGCCACTCCATCCCTCCGGATCTCCACCTCAATTCAACCTCAGTGGAGAGTCCCGAGGTTACTCCGAAGACCTTCATTCCCATTGAATACAGGGCGTTCCAGGATGTGTTCAGCAAGCGGCTGGCCACCCAGTTACCACCACATCGGCCATGGGACTGCGCCATCGACCTGCTACCTGGGTACATCCTTCCTAAGGGTAAAGTATACCCACTGTCCATCCCGGAACAGAAGGCCATGGATGAGTACATTACCGAAGCTCTACAACAAGGATTCATAAAACCTTCCACTTCCCCTGCCGCTTCAAGCTTCTTCTTTGTAGCCAAAAAGGACGGAGGCTTGAGGCCCTGTATCGACTATCGCAAACTCAACAACCAAACAGTGAAATTCCGGTATCCCCCTCCTCTGGTCCCAGCTGCACTGGAACAACTCAGAGGAGCCAGTATATTCACCAAGCTGGACCTCCGCAGCGCCTATAATCTTATTCGCATTCGATCTGGGGATGAATGGAAGACGGCCTTCGTTACTCCTTCCGGGCACTACGAATATCTCGTGATGCCGTATGGCCTGGCGAACTCACCGTCCATATTTCAAAACTACATGAATGAGATCTTCCGAGATCTCCTCCAAAAATTCGTGATCATCTACATCGATGATATACTCATCTACTCTCAGTCCCTTCAAGAACATTATGACCATGTTCGCCAGGTCCTACACCGGCTCCGGAACCATCATCTCTACCTAAAACTGGAAAAATGCGAGTTCCATATCCCCGAGGTTCAATTCCTAGGATATCTCATTAACCAGGATGGTGTGAGTATGGACCAGAGGAAGGTGGAATCCATCCAGAAATGGCCGGAACCAACAACAGTGAAGGAACTACAAAGATTCCTGGGATTCTCTAACTTCTTTCGCAAGTTCATTCACAATTACAGCCTGATCAGTTCACCTTTCACCGCGCTACTCAAGCAGGGTCCCAAGTCTCTGTCCTGGACCACCCAAGCTAACGAACCTTTCCAGACCCTCAAAGAAGCGTTCAGTACGGCACCGATCCTCCGTCATCCAAATCCCAACTTACCTTTCCTCGTCGAGGTCGACGCCTCTCAGACAGGGGTCGGTGCCATCCTCTCTCAGCGGCAGGGGAATCCTGCTCGGCTCCATCCATGCGCCTTCTACTCCCATAAACTTACCCCGGCGGAGCAGAATTACGACGTGGGTAACCGAGAGCTTCTGGCCATCATACTAGAATGTCTTCCCGTGCCACCCAGGATCTCTCCTCGGGACCGTAACCCTCCCAGTCGACCAGGTACTCCAGGCGCGTCCCGCGACGTCTGGAGTCTAGGATTTCGTGGACCTGGTAGATGGTGTCCGTCTCGGCCAGGTCTGGAGGAGGAGGTACGGCTGGAGCTTCCGGTTCTGTGGGTGGAAACATGGGATCAGGGACAGGTTTGAGGAGGGATACATGAAATGATGGAGCTATACGATACGTGGCGGGCAGGTCCAGGCGGTAGGTGACTTCGTTCAGCTGCCTCTGCACCTTGAAGGGACCAATATAGCGGGGACTCAGCGTAGACCTGCACTCCTTACCCATTACCATCAGGAACATCCCGGTCGACCAGGACCCCGCGGACGAGGCCGTCCCCGTCGTCGCCAGCCTCGGACGTCAGGAGCCGCCCGTGGAGGGGGGGGTACTGTCACACCGTCAATATCACCGTCATCATCACAAACACGACAAGCTCCACCCACACGCTCACAATCACCGGAATATTGATCACCTGCACCTGTCTTCACTCACGCTCACGCCATAAGAAGCCCTCACACCCTCAGTCAGTTGTCTGATCTCGTCATTACTGGACTACAGACTTACCTGCTCTTCTTACCTGCCTTCTACGTACCCTGCGAATGCTATATTCTTCCCGTGGATCAGGCGTGTGCGCGCACTGCTGGACTGTCATCACTTCACCTGGAAAGACACGGACATTACTTCAACCTTCAGCTAAGTCACCTCACAACTTCACGAACTCAGAGACTCACCATACCCAACCGCATACCTGTAATTATCATCTTGTTCAATAAACTGTGTGTTGAAACTATACCTTCTTGTCCGTGTCTGACAGATGTATTAATACTTAATTCAACATGAACTAATGATTATTTAAAGAATGAACTAATCATGAACAGCCTTAATCATCACTGTAAAAAAAAAATGTTACACTTTATTTTAAGGTGTCAGTATTACAGTGTAATGATATATTTAAGTACTGAATAATGACAATTGACCACATGCACTTACTATAATGTTAGGATGAGGGTTTGGTTTAGGGTTAACTGCATGTAATTATGCATAATTTCTAGTTATTACAATAGTAAATACATGTAACAGATGAAACAATGACACTGTAAAATAAAGTGTTACCAAAAAAAATACTAATTTTACGGAAAATAATGTTAAATGTTTTTACAGCCGTTTTCTGTTTTTTTTTTTAAATTATACTCAAAACTCAGTAAAATTACAAAATACATATGTAAATTAACAACTCGACTGTTATTTTTAGTATTATGACATTAATGGAAAAATTACAGTAATTCACATTTTATACAGAAAAATTACTGTATTTTTTCTGTTTTCTTAAATTACATAAAATGTATGTAAAATTACAAAAATAATCTGTAACTAAACAGTAACAAACGAATGGCAGCCAAAAAAGCCCGTAAAATTAAAGTCAAATATCCTAATTTAAATAAACTGAAAAACATTATTTTACAGGCATTTCCTGAATTATTACAATCAAACACCTTCACTTTAAAAAAATAAATCATATAAAAACAGTCGAATGACTGACAGCAGTGGCTGCCAAGCTAAAACGGTAAAACTGAATTAAAATATCCTAAAATAAAATGCAAAAGACTTTAACAGAAATTCTTTAATGTTAAACTCTGTTATTTTACAGGTATTTCCTGATTGAACTCAAATGACTGAACAACAGAACATTAAACACTCACAGATCTCTCAACATCTCAGCATCTTCACTTGTTTCAGTCCAGGCTTTATTTCTTTCACACAAATGTTCTTCATGAGAATTAACAGGTTTAGATGTTGATGTCTTATTAAAAAACAGTTGAAGTGTCCATCATGGAGGTCAGTGTGTGCTTTAGTTGACCTCTTGACCCTTGACTTCTTCATGTCAGTTTTTCTCTGACTGCTTTAACTGTGATTTTGATACATGTTTGTTATGACCATAATGCTACAAAAAGTCTGATCAGATTTCAGCTGTTGGTGGAAATATCTGAGTATATTAACTGTTAGTTTCACATGATTTACTGTAATCTTCAGTCTTATAACAATCTAACTACATCATCTGATCAGAGATTCTCTGGCTTTTCTTTTCTTTTTTTTTTTTTTTACTGTAACAAATGTGTATCAGAGACAGTAAAAGCATCCAAAGAAATACTAATGCTGGAGAGTCGAGGGTCAAGAGCTCAACTAAACACTGAACTCCAGAATGGAGGCTTAAAACTATTACTTTCAATAAAATATTAACATCTAAACCTCTGTTAGATCTCAGTAAGAACTTTATTGTGGAAATAAATAAAGTCTGGATTGTAACAAGTGCAGATTTTGAGGGATCTGTGAGTGTTGAATGTTCTGTTGGGATGTAAAGAGTCTCTGTATGGTGTGTTTGTGGGTCATTGTGCTGGAGAGTCTGTGCTTCAGTCCAGATTGAGCCAGAAGACATTGATGTTGCTGCATGTTGCTTTATTTCAGAGGCAGTAACTGTAGTTGTTGATGCAGTGACATAAAATACATCAATTCATGCTTGTGTGCTTCTTCTGGTTAAATGCAAGAGATTCACATTTTACAGTGAATGTGTTTTGTTAATAATAATTTAGGAAATACCTGTAAAAAAAAGTCTTTTTCTTTCATCTTTTGGACTTTATTTAAATTAGACTGTTTTACATTAGCTTTACAGTCATTTGACTGTTTTTTTATTATTATTATTTTGAATAGTAAAGAGGTTTTATTGTAATAATTCAGAGGATTCAGGGAATACCTGTAAAATAACAGTGATTTTCTTTAAAAAAAAAAGTTTAATGAAAATTTCTGAAAGTTTTTACACTTTATTTAAATACTTTAATTTTACAGATTTTGTGTGGCAGCCGTAGGTACAATGCAAACATACAATGCATTGTGTGAGATGGTGATGTCCACCAAAGTGTGACTCATTAAACAAAGAGTATTTTGATATGAAGCATCGATGAGATGAAATACATGATCTAGTAGACTAGTTCCAAAGTTCAGGCATACATGACACAATATACAAAAAGAACAATATACACAGTAATAATACACAAAATGTACCGAAGGGTTGGAGGAGGAACTTTTACAATTGTGTGTTTGATCGATTCAGATGCTACTCAGATTCTCAATTAATGAATAGCACACATTTATGCCAAGCGATTTCTAATGAACTCGAGTTAATGAATTATGACAATGTCTACTTTATGGCCTTCATATAATATGTTTTAGACGGTTGTATGAATGCATATTTTATCTCTCTCATCTGAAGGATCAGTCTGAAAAAATATAGACTTTTCAGAATAAGAGTCCCGGTGTATTTTGGGCTTGTTGATAATTAATAGTCACTCTAAGCTTTTTTTTTTCTTCTGGACATTATTGGTGTGTTGGTTGTACAATAAATTGAAATTAATTTGATTTACATTTAATTCATAGTAAATTATTGCAGTCTCTGGCTGGGATGTTCCACTATAGGAAGAACTGAGAACATTTGACATATTATTCATAGTTAAGGATATCTCTTCATAGATTCACGATTAGTTCATGCTTTCAATAATCATTACTTCATGTTTAATTCAGGCATTAGTACATGATTATTCATTTACCCTTATTGTAAAGTGTTACCATTATTATTGTTGTTATTATTGTTATTATTTTAAATAATTGATTTATTTTCTTTCTTTGACCATTTCAAAATTACCCAACATTTTCAGGTTTTCAGCGAGAACCCTGGGTCATAAACTAATAATAAGAAATTAAAGTAACATAATCTGAGATTCAGTTTCCTCAGTATTTTATATGCGAATAAAGAATAAATGTTTTAACGTTTGCCAAATGATTTCACTAGTGAATCATTTCACCTCTAAATCTGCAAAAATGAATCCATACAAAACAACAGTTAACAGAAGAACACATTACCAACTGCAGTCGTCATCGGTGTGACCGCTGAAAAAGCCAGGATCAGTCTTAAGACATCTACAAAATAATGATGTGTACAAATGTCAACAACTTCCAAAGGACACAATGAAATAGCAGTCAACTGGTCAAATAAACACATATAAATAAAAAATAACAGTTAAAATAACTTAAAATAACAGTTCACCCAAAAAAAATAAAATTCTGTCATCATGTCGTTTCAAACCAGTATGACTTTACAGAAAAAAAACGTCCTGTCTATCCTAGAATTTGCTATTATCCTGATCCATCTTTTCCACATTATGAAACTCTTCAGCTCTTCTGTTCAAACTGACAATAAAGCACCATTGCAGCACTACAGTAATCTATACAGTGTGATTTGTGTGTCATAATCCACGTCTTCTTAAGTCAAACAGCATGATGTGTGGCGTGAGAGCGCATGGCTTGTCAGACATAGCAACAGTAACTAAAGGGGGCGGTTCAATTGTTGGTTCGTAAACACAGTTTTATGGGTTTGGAGCGACATGAGGGTGAGTAGATTCTGGGTGAACAATTAAACTTCACCTCAACTGTTCACTACATTAATGCCATATTTGAATTCAGAACAAAAGAAGTGACTGTTGTGTTGAGTGGGATCCACTCATGACTCACAGCAGGCATTGAAACATGAAGCATGTGCCCACAATGTAAATTTATTTAAAAATAAAAAAAAGTCTAATATGTGGCATGAAGATGCTGTTGTGAAAACAACTTTCAGTTTATGATGGGACTGGACTATCATAAACTATATCATCTTATTACTCTCGTTCATTTTGTTCTCATATCTAATTTTGTTTCGAATAACCAACAGTCAAACTGTCCAACTAAATGAAACACTGATCACCATAATGGTGGCCAAACATTGTCAATAAATCATCAACATCTAAACCTGTTAATTCTCAAAAAGAACTGTAGACAAAAGACAGAAATGAAGTCAGTCTGGTTTGTAATAAGAGATTTCATGTCTTTTCAGTTGATTTCATCTAAGACTGTGTCTGAAGTCAGTTGTAGTTCTTGTGTTTCTCTTTCCTTCAGTGATTCTGCTTGTTATCATCAGGTGTTCATCAATAATCAAACAATCATCACTTAATTAATCACTTCAGTATCTAATTAACTCTAACACTGATTCAGTGTTACTTTAACATCTGCTGATGATTCTTATATGAACACTGACTGGTGTTGATTTAACGCCGAGGAATTTACTTTGTACCAGAGATGGAAAGTCCAGCGGTCAGAAAGTAAAAGTTCTGCCATATGTTTATTATAAATTTTTTAATATTAGATTATGTTTGGCAGTTAAAAGATAGACAAGCAAGGAAAAAGATGATGTGTTGGTTGTTTTCACATAATTATTATTTGATTTGAATCATTGAACTCATTTAGACTCCAATCTCTGAGTAAGATTTACATTATTGATCACAGCAGCACTGTGATTCTACAGCGGAAGATTCTGCTACTTCAACAGAATCCAGAACACATGAATAAAAAATGAAGAACATATATAATGAGTGTGTGTGTACACTGAAACAGGAAAAATTATGCCTGTCATTTCAAAGTGAAGGCTTATAATACACACTTAAAAGCTTTTTTTTTTTACCCTTCTTGGACAACAAACCAATCACGGTCTTCAAAAGACTCATACATCGTAACAGGGTCAGCCCCACGTCCTCATTAAGATAAGTTTTTGTCGTTTCCTCAGAGTTGCTCTCAGATTGGTCCTGAATCGCTCTTAATCTAAGAGTGCGTTCACACTTGTCATGTTTGATTCGATTAAAATGAATCCTGGTGTGATTGCTCAGTTAATGTGGTTCGTTTGAACATATGTGAACGCTGCCATCCGAACCCTGGTGCGCACCAAACAAGCGGACCGAGACCGCTAAAAAGATGAGTCTCGGGCCGCTTCTGGTGCGGTTCGATTGATATATGAACGCAACACGGACCAAAGACATGTAAACGAACCATACAACAGAGGAAATCCTGCTGCTATTTTGAATGTTTTGAACATTTTATGAGCTCTTCGTGAGTTCTCAGCTGGTAAAAATAAAGCATTTGTACACGCATTAAATGATCGCATTTAATCCAGCACACAGCATTGTTTTGAATGTTCGGTAAGCGAGCTCCGTCGCGAAATATACGTCATAAAAGCCGACCAATCAGGTTGTGACCGTATCCCTATGCCTTTGGTTCAGTAACTTTAGGTTCGCTGTTAAAAATGCCAGTGTGAACGCAAAGCGGACCAGGACTATATGTTTTTTTGCTCTGGACCAAATGAACCAAATCAACCGAACTACAAATGTGAACGCACCCTAAGACTCCTACGTAGAAGTTTTTAAGCTAAATTAGGAGCTTTCTGGGAGCACAAAAAGCACCATTTATATGTTACATTAACAACTTTACTCCACCTCCCAAACAGATCAACACACATGAAGTGATGTGAAGGATAAACAGAATCTGATCCTCCGGTCTTTACATCAACAGACACAAAAGCAAAAATAAATAAATAAATAAATAAACTCCTTAGACTTACTCAGATTCACAGAGATGAGTGTCTGTGTTTTTATAAAACCTGAAATATTAAGAAAAAGTGAATAAAACAACTAAAAATGTATTGGATTGAGTTTGAGAAAACTACATTCATCACACGTCCACAATCATGTCAAGGTTTTTGGGGCATTGAAAACCAAACCTTTAAAGACAAGAAAAATACTCACTTTTATGAAAAGAAGCCATTGTCAGTTTTGACAGTCCAGTTTATTTCTCCTTCTCCACAAACCAGTTCAGAGCACGAGTTTCCTTTACAGATGGAGAATAAGCAAATTAGACATTACATTGATGCATGACTTTACAATAGGCTTTGTTTTCTTTGTTTCAAACACCCATGAAAAACTGTCCACAGCATTTATGAATCTGCATTAGAGTTCAAATTGAGAGTATTAAACAGGTATTATCAAAGCATAATGCAATAAAAGATTAAATGATGCTCTTGTGTTTTGCCAGAAATTATACGAATCATCTTAGAATCAGAAGATGTTTCCCAAAAACATCAGATCAGGAAAGTGATGTAGAAACAAGTGCTCTGGAGTTATTCATAAAGATTTATCTTTAAAAATGTTAAAGTCGTGACCTGATCAAACCATCATTACTCAACTATAACTACACACAAATAAATTACAACAACACAATTGTAACTACAAATACATCAATACATGTTTTTTTTTTACTTAAATAAGCTGATGAGGAGCATTATGAGGAGAAAGAACATCTTACCTGATATAAGCTGATATACAGTGATCCTCACCCGACACGACCAACTGAACAAGATATTTGTGTTTTGAGATGTATATAGATAAGTTATCTGTCCATCATTCTAATGAGGAAATATGAACACACACACACTGTTTTCCATCCTCAAATTTAAATACAAATGTATACAGTGCATTCCCTTACACAAAGAAACTATATTCCCCTATATATAAATGGTCATATATATATATATATATATATATATATATATATATATATATATATTAAATGATTTAATGCTAGTTTTGAAAAAAATACAGAATAATATATTGAATAATACATAAGGGATTGTGGCTTTTCATATATTGAAAAATTTGACAATATATTTAGTACAATCTCATAATTAAATCTTTTTAATTGTAATTTTATATTCAGTAAAACACTTCATAATATATAGATTTAAATGTGTTCAGATGTGGTACTGCATGTGTAATATACTGCAGATACATTTATTCATGCAGTGTGTGCTGGTAGTAATTTTGTCTGACTTGAGATAATGTCAATGCCAAGTCTTTGGAAAATTACTGACAATTTCAATCAGTCATGGGAATAAACAACCATATCTACTCATTGGTCTTGTATATGCTCTCCTTCGTAACATATTACATGTGTCCTCAATCACTGCTTCAAAGACCATTCCCTGAACAAGAAAGACACGAGTAACTGTCCAACTAAATGAAACACTGATCACCATAATGGTGATCAAACATTTTCAATAAATCATCAACATCTAAACCTGTTAATTCTCCAAAAGAACTGTAGACGAATGACAGAAATAAAGTCAGTCTGGTTTGTAATAAGAGATTTAATGTCTTTTCAGTTGATTTCATCTAAGACTGTGTCTGAAGTCAGTTGTAGTTCTTGTGTTTCTCTTTCCTTCAGTGATTCTGCTTGTTATCATCAGGTGTTCATCAATAATCAATCAATCATCACTTAATTAATCACTTAAGTATCTAATCAACTCTAACTCTGCTTCTTTGCAAAGTGCAATGAAAACTGCAAAAGCAATAGAATGGTGGAGCAATAACTGAGATTCTATTTAATTGACAGTTCTATTTCTTTTTTTGTGTGTTGCATTTTTTAATCTGTGGAAGACAGATTGATTTAATATTTAATATTTAGCAGATTAAAATAATTCTGGGTTTGTTTAAATTTGTTTAAATTTAACAGTTGGAGTTTCTCATTTGAACATTCAGTCACAGGAAGGAAATGGAAGAATAACAGAATAAACAACTGCTTCTGACATTTCTCTATAAATATCACGGACTGCCAAAATAAGAACAGAACTTCCATGAAATCCAGCCTTACTAATCCCAAAACACTGATTAGCTTGTTTAGGAGTGTTTGATTGGTTTGGAGCTCAACTCTGGCACTCCAGGAATGATGTTGTCTATCTCTATAGCGTACGATCAACCTCTGAACAGTAAACTAATTCAAGCCTCCGAGGAACATGCATTTGCATTCTGTCTAGAATAACACACAGCCCTCACATATACAAAACACTGTGCTTTTCTCAGACATCATTTACATAATTTCAGGAATATTCTGAGCGTGTGTCCTTTGCGAGACAATAAAGCGTTGTGTTATTTGACAGTAAGTTGAAAGCCAGTATTCAAATGCTCCAATAAAGAACAGAATTGAGTACAAAACAGTACAACTAGAGTAAAATATCCAGTATCACCACAGCAAACAGATTTAAATAGGAAAACAAGAATTTGTGATTTACATAGACATGCACGGGACAACTTTTCCACTATTATTATACTGTTTTGATTTTATGCTTTGAAAGGCTTCATGACCTTTGGCTCATGTCTCATCTGGACATTTGTGAGACTCAGCTGTCCATCATTTAGATCTGGTGTCTTTGTTCATACATTCTTTGTTTAGCTCACGGGCAGCATTTAAAAACAACATGATGTGTGGCGTGAGAGCGGGTGGCTTGTCGGACATAACAACAGTAACTAAAGAGGGCGGGTTTTTTCAAAATGACCCTTCGTAAAGACCCGCCCCCTTTAGTTACTGTTGCTATGTCCGACAAGCCACGCACTCTCAAGCCACACATCATGTTCTCACGGATTTAAAAATTACATCGCGGACCAAAGAGGATACTGACAGTGTGTCGACAGACATATGAAACAGTTTCATATTTAATATATCATAACTTTTTAAAGAAGTTTAAACAATAAATACCATATAGTATTTTTTCATTTAGCAGACGCTTTTTATCCAAAGCGACTTACAAGGGGAGCAATTAGGGGTTAGGTGCTCAAGGGCACTTTAGTCATGGTATCGAAGGTGGAGTGAGAGCTGTTTATTCACAATCCACACTTTCACTTCCTGCCAGTGTGGGAATCGAACCAGCAACCTTCAGATTACAAGCCCGACTCCCTCACCACTAGGCCACGACTATATAGTAGCACATTAATGTGTCGTGATCGATGTAGTTCCTCGGTTCAAATGGCTCGTGAACCAATCATCTTCAAACTTTTCCATGGTTAATCATTAAATGGAATCGCGATGTTCACCCGCGATTGGATGATATGTAGGTCCTGTTGATTGAAGGTGATTATGTTGAAAAATGTCTTTATATTAGTTAATATAATGTTTAATTTACTTTAAAATGCTTGTGAATAGTCTAAAATGGGTAAAATATACAGAAACTTTTGTTGAGATTGTGAGAAAGCACAGAAAGTCATGTAAAACTGAACAGCATTTTGAATATGCAAATGAGTAACACAGTGATTGGCCGATGGACAGATCTTCATAAAAACGCTGTGTAATTGCAAGAAAGAGACTGAAACTCTTCTTGAAACGCTGAAGATTTGCACACAAAACCGATTTATTATGCCAATATATTTTTTTGACATTTGTGTTTGTTCTAATGTGAACATTTTGGGAAAATATATAACCCAGCAAGACCAGAGCTGTTTCACATTTTTGTGCTGTCTTTATTCCACAGATTGCTGGAAGCTGATACGGAGATCCTGTATAATAATTTGATTATAAATCACTTAAATATATATGATGAAGCAGCAGCTGATTTCTGAATCCAACCCTTCAACAGAAAGAACTGAGGGTTAAAATACACACTAATGATTAACTGAACAAGACACAGGTGCACAACTCAACTGTTACCATGGCAACTAACAAGTGATTGGACCGCCGGAAAAGGGAACGGGGGAAAACCATGAATAACACCATGAAAATGAAACGACTCATACCCAAACCCAAAGTCTCGAGAGGTGAACTAATAATTTCTGTTTCCTGTAGAGAACCTATAGAATGCTACACTTGTTTGTGAGTCATATTCTTTCAAAATGAACAAATTGTTCATGATCGACCCATCACTACTTGTAAATACAAAAACAGCTTTTAGAATCTTTTATTTAAATTGTGATTAAATTAAATACAGATAGCACTCAAAGAACCCTTTATAATTGCTAAAGCTGTCAGTCAAACTGTCATGAGTTTATTTGGACACTTCTTATATTTACATCGTGTTTGTAATGATGGAAGCATTCGAGAGAATGCAGAAATCTTGTTGCAAAGATTAGATCACTGCATTCATTCTCTCAACAGAATGTCTGTCTTTGACTCAGTGCTAATCACTGCAACCTTCATTTTCCCCCTTTATTTATTTAGCGCTTTTTACAATTCTCAATAACAGGAGAAGATGACATGCACTGTGTTTGACGACTGATTCCGGCTCACCGCAATTGTTTGATGGACTCAGAAAAAAGAGCACGTGAGAAAAAAGATAGCAAGCACGGGTGACAAGTCATCAGGTTTGTGAAATGCAAATGTGTTGGGTTAGTGATAGCCAAAATAACAACAGAACTAGTTAAAAGCACAAGCACGCCTGCATGTACTAAAGAATTTAGCAAAGAGACTATTGTGTTGAAAAGGGCACAAGCATTAGTTTTTAAACTAAGCAACTATAGTCTTAAAGGGAAAAAATTACATTTCTGTCATTAAATTCTCACCCTCATGTCGTTGCACACCTGTAAGACCTTCGTTCGTCTTCGGAACACAAATTAAGGTATTTTTGATGAAATCTGAGATGTATATATCTCGTCCATAAACAGCAATTTAACCATCACTTTCAAGGTCCAGAAAGATACTGAAGACATCAGTAAAGCAACATGTAAACACAGAAGCTGCATTGGATTTGTACAGAGCCAGAAGTTAAAAATCAATGTTAATGATGAAAGCATTTATTAGTATGCGGTAATCGAATTCATTGCATTCATGCACTCAACATGTCTGTGATCATCTTCACGCTCATCACTGCAACCTTTCATGCCACGATCTAAATATAATGCTACAATCAAGACTTTTTATGATTAAACCTTCAGAATTGTAATAGTAAAAACATGCCAAACGTTTTCGAAAGTGTTCCACATGTAGTACTTAGATATTTTCATGAGCAAAGATGTCAGCCAATCACAGCAGTGGGTGTTTACACTGAAGTCTCACAGCAGACACACCCCTTCAAACAGAGCGATCAAATGAGAGGGATACAATCAGGGTAGGAAAAGAGCCTTTTATTTCTAAATTATAACAATTTTTGATATAAAAATCATATCACCATCATAAGTGCACCCCGGGAAAACATTATAACAATGCAGACAAATATAAAACAACAATACAGATTGAGATATCAGCTGTTCATATACTTATTTTAATTGTTTAGTTACGAAGGGAAATCTACTACTCTTATAAAACCTGTGACCTTCCCTTCTGAAAATATATATTTTGCTATATGAATATTTGAAGTAATAAAAAAAGTCTTTTCTAAGAGTTTTCTGAGTTAACTTGAGTTAAGTCTGTAAAAATATGCTCATCACCCTCCACCAATAAGATCTTGTGGGTTTAAAAGATTAAATACAGTTATCAAAAGACTGGTATACAGAAATGGGCTGAGACTACATTTAACATCCAAAACATTGATTCTGTTGTGTGTTTACTGTAAATATACAGTAAAAATCTGTTATGAAGCACACAGGGTATAAAGCAACATTCAGACTGTCAGTCCAAATCTAAATTTTGTCCATATCTGATTATAATCCAAACATTAAGTGGGATTTTTTCGAACTACATTCATATGTTGTTTGAAATAATATTCAAATTGCATTTCTGGAAATCCGTTGGAGTGAGTGTGGCTGCTCTGATCGGATTTCGCATGGATTAAGTTTCAGCCTCCTACGGCTCTGCCGCTACCTCAGAAGACACAGTAATTCAGCGTAGCAGCTACACACCGTCATGTAAGAAAGACAATATCTCTATTGCAAACCCCTATATGTTGTGATTGTTGTTGTTTTTGCTGTATGCCTATCAACGCAACACATTGCCATTGAAACCAAGGCAGATATTCATGAAAACGAAAGAATGGCATGGACACACAATTCGGACCTGAAAAGTTGTGATACACAGTGTGGACATCAATAATTTTAGATAAGATTTCAATCAGATTCACAAACAATCGGATTTGGACTGACAGTGTGAATGTAGCCTGAATACACACAGAAACCAAGCGGCTAATGAGGGACAGGTGTAGGCAACGAGTGGCCATGGTAACAAACGAGGGTAGCTATGGAAACAGACAAGGGAGTAAGGAAAAATAGCAACTAAACACAGGAAGTGAACACAGAAACAATAGAACAAAAACTTCAACATAAAAGACCTTAACCATGAGACAGGGACAACATCATGACAAAATCACCTGTATATTAATGGCACTTTTTATTTCCTGATCATCATGATGTTTTAGTCCTCAGTGTTGTTTGCGTCCACAGCAAAGACATCTGAAGAACTTCCTGTACTGCTGCCTGACCTGGACAAGAATGAGACGAGAGGATCTGAGTGACTTCATGACACCAATTTAACCTCTGAAACTCATCAACCCGAGGAATTATAATAAACAGGTAAGAAAATGTGTTTTAAGAGAGTTTCTGAAGTAAACACTGACACGTTTCTTCAATATAGTTTTTCTGGAGAGAGTGAAACGGTTTCCTATGGAGCGGGATCATAAAATGGCTGAACTAATTACAGAGAACAAAATGGAAAATAGCTTGAGACAGCCAGGCCTGAAAATCTGAAGTCTTTTTAAAAGCTTGGAGTTTGAAAGCATTAATGCCTGGCAGTCAGACAGACAGGAAGTGTCAGTTTAAATTAGAATTTTTTACAGAGTTTGAATAGTTTTGGATCACAGGAAGGAAATGGAAGAATAAAAGATTAAACAACTGACTCTGACATTTCTCTCTAAAAGACACGGATTGACAAAATGACAAGACCTTCATGAAAACAACTGTAATAATCTTTCATATTCAGTTTTGACATTGAATATGGTGTTAAATTGAGTGATGTCTGACCTCATTATTGAGGACACAATAGATCAGGAAGATGAAGGTTCCCTGCTGGGAGTTCAAGATCAGGAAGATGATCTCCAGCTCCTTCCTGCCTTCAGTGAAGAAACCCAGAATCCAGGGGCAACCAAGAACCACAAACTGAGCCAGTGTTTTAAATGCCATAATCCTGCAGAGAAACAGAGAAAGTTAATGTGCCTTTATTAACTACATATGTTTTTCTATGGAGTGATCAAATCATGTTTGTTACTTGGATTGTTTCATCCGTGAAACTTCAGCGTTCAGATTTTTGAGAGTTGAGTTTAGTTTGATGATGATGTTGATGAAGAGAATCATGTTTAACTAAAAAGTAGAAAATGGATAATTAAATCATCTTGTTTTCCCTTTAATATGAATGAAAATCATGAGAAATAAGAAATGAGCTTACTGCTAGAATGACACAAACAGGTCCCAGAAAACTCCAGATGAAACCTTTATCCCTTTTAATCCAGCATCTGTTAAGAGGAAAACAATAAAATAACTAAATACATTTGTCAGAAAACACTATCTCAGGTGTTAACTTATCTTTTTAATCATGTGTGCATTTATACAGTGTATGTAAAGCTGTACTTTTATCAGATGACAGAAATGTAACAAAATTTCTGAGCCACTTTATTTGCTTCTAATCAAATTGACTTTAAACAACAAAAACTCACTGTTCGCTTCCGTAACCTTCAGGAAACAGTCCGACAGACACGGCCACCACAACCAGAGCAACCGTATATCCAATCACACACAGGAATCCAGTGCTAAGCACCTCCCTCTTTTTGGAGCTGATCTGTGATAGGTTCTTCACACAGATGAAGAGCAGCACAGCTTCAATGAACATCCACACAAAGCCGGAGAGAAAGAGGAAGTGCAGCACACCTGATATCACGGCACACAACACCTGGAGAACATGAGAGACGGTTATGATGATTCTCAGTGAGGCTGTGCTGAGCTGTAGGGCTCCTTCATCATTCTCACCTGATGAGGGCGTATGAGGCTCAGGAACTGTTGTGTGAGCAGGAGCAGAAGGTGAGCCAGCAGAAGACTGATGCAGAGGTGGATTCGAGCCACATTATTCACTCCAGGACTCCACTGACAAAGGACAAAGGTCAACACAGCCAAACTGAAGAACACCAGCCCCACGATCACACACACCAAATTCAACAGCTCCAGCAGTGAGTCGCTCTGAGAAAACATGTCAGAGTACATGAGTACCAAATCTGTGCTGTTCTTCAATGGTCACTATAAATGTTCTCGTACCTCTGATGGTTTGCTGGTTTGCATGATGAGAGCGAATGTGGACAGATGAACACAGGAACACACAGTGTAGCTGCTGTTGGTCTCTAAAACAGAACAACCATCTACAATCCACTCGCTGATATTCCAGTACACACAGGACAGAGAAGCACTGGAGTTGAACTCCTACAAAATGAAAAACATGGAGAAAATATGACAACACTGAATATTAGATGTTTTCAGATGTTCATCAGTTCTCAGGTTGGACAGAAACACATTTCAGTCTCTCACTCTGATGTGTTTGAGGGTGAAGTTGACTGGTTTGGTGAGTTTAGTGTTGGTGGTTTTGGGAAGAGTAGCTGAGATCACAGTGGACATCATGGTTTTAATCGTGTCATCTGATGTGTTGAAGAAGTCGGGTTTCAGTAGATTCTCCATTGTGTTGTAGCTCATGAAAGCCACAGCAGCTGATCCTGTGTGACAGAAACAGAAGCTTACATGTCATGCCATGTTAAACTTTTTACTTCAATCAAACTAAAACATCTGCCATACCTGTTTCAATGTTGTTTTTGGCGATCCCAATGAGATCAATGTCCACAGAAGAATTTGTCGTGTCAAGTCGAGGGATTTTATCTAAGGTGACTTGTGGTCCAACCATGAAGACTTCAACCTCTGATTAAAAACAAACCAGTAGTTATGTGCTATATTACTTGCAATTATAAACTTTTTTATTATTATTAAAGTCCAATAAAATAATTCAACTTGCACAAAAGACAAACAAATTAAATGACTAATGGGTTCAAACTACATCAAAGAAGAAAAAACAACTTCAGACCACTTTTTTAATCTTCTAACTGAATATGTAAATATCTAAATACCGGCACACCGTTAAAATTATTGTAATTTTACAGGAAATTGCTGGCGATGTATTGCTGTTAATTTACATCAAGTAATATACTGTTGTTGTTTTTTTAATACAATAAAGTACTGTTTTTATACAGCAAGTTAATTAGATACTGAAGTGATTAATTGAGTGATGATTGTTTGATTATTGATGAACACATGATGATAACAAGCAGAATCACTGAAGGAAAGAGAAACACAAGAACTACAACTGACTTCAGCCACAGTCTTAGATGAAATCAACTGAAGATAAAAGACATTTAATCTCTGAAGATCTGATTCATCAACTCCACAAACAGCATTACCAGCTTCACTTATTACTAACTAGTATGGGTGTGCGATATTGACAAAAAATGATGTCTCGATATTTTCTAGGATTTTACCGATGACGATAATCAGATGATATTTTGCATCATTAAAAATGTTTTATTGTATTAGTTCTGGCAATGTAATTGGTGACAGCATTTGTTATATCTTTTCATGTGTCACATTTTCTGACAAAAGGAACTTTCTTGCTAAATGATTCGGCCAATGTTTGTTGCGTGTGTGTTTTTGATTTTGCTCTGTCTGCTGCAGACGCGGCATCCTCATAATCTTCATATTAGCGCTGCACCATATATCACGATTAAATCACATGCGATTTGGCAAAGACTGTGATTATTTAATGCTCAGCTTGTCAAAGCTGTAGCGCTCTGTGATCAGTAATAAATGCTTCTTTATAGCCAGAGGAACTCAAAATATGCCCTGCAGCAGAAGAAGACTGCCTTATTCTGTGTAAGAAGCCACATCATCTCACAGAAGAATGCTCAACTGTCATTATGAAGTGAGTTTGGAGTAAAAACAAGTTATTAAATGTAGTCTTTTATTGGACAAGATGTTAACAAATGCTTTTCATGTCTGGAAAGATGATTGACGCGCCTCAAGCATAGGCGACAAAGATAAGCGACTCAAGCATAGCATTTGGAGCCATATTTCTTTGACAAGCAAGCTCATTTGCAGATTGGCGTCTTTTGTCTAACATCTGATCTTTCAAACCCAAACCACCTCCATGCTATTGATGACGACCCATGTTGTGGAATTAAATTTAGCGTGGATTGTGAGGTTGGTGTTTGGATATGTTCTCTCGCAGTTTCTTCGCTCATTTTAACTTCTGTCAAACACCACACTCTGAATACATACACGCAATGGTACTTAGTATATACTCAGCTACATCACGCAGTGAATTTGTGAACACTTCCTAAAGCGTTTTGATTGGTTTCTAAAAAGGAGCGAAATACTGGATAACATGATTTAGCATGTTACATGGTTTTAACATGGTTACATCAGGACATCCCGGATCATAGCATTTCCATCGACGGCTTTCAGACTATTCGGACCGACAGGGAGCACACCGGGAGCAGTAAGTGGAAAGAAGGCAGGCTTGCTGTTCTAATTAACAACAGATGGTGTAACCCTGGTCACATTACTATCAAGCAGAGTATCTGTAGCCCGGACATTGAACTATTAGCTGTTGGACTCCAGCCATATTATCTACCACGTGAATTCTCACATGCTATTGTTGTGGCTGTTTACGCCCCCCCCTCTGCTAACTCGGTATCGGCGTGCAACGCCGTTCACACCACCATAGGACATCTCCAAACTCAACACCCAGTATGTGAACTGTCCTACTAGAGAAGAGAAGACACTGGATTGCTGTATGCTAACGTGAAGGATGCATACCTGAGTCTCCAAAGGGTTCCTATTCTGTGGAAGACATCTTGCCTTGTTCCTGTGCTGAAGACGCCATGTCCCAGTGGCCCCAAGGACTACAGACCAGTGGCACTGATCTCCCTCATAATGAAGACCATGGAGAGACTAGTGCTGGAACAGCTGCGACCTATGGTCAGACCCTTCCTTGACCCCCTTCAGTTTGCCTACCAGCCCTGGCTGGGAGTTGAGGACCCCTCGTTGACCCCCTTCAGTTTTCCTACCAGCCCTGGCTGGGAGTTGAGGACGCCATCATCTTCCTGCTTAATTGCATCTACACCCACCTGGACAAGCCAGCAAGCACGGTGAGGATCATGTTCTTTGACTTCTCCAGTGCTTTCAACACCATCCAGCCTGCCCTGCTGGGGGAGAAGCTGGGAGCGATGAAGGTGGATGCCCCCCTTGTGTCCTGGATTGTGGACTATCTGACGGGCAGACCACAGCATGTGCGCCTGCAGCACTGTGTGTCGGACAGCGTGGTCAGCAACACTGGGGCCCCTCAGGGGACTGTCCTCTCTCCCTTCATCTTTACCATCTACACCTCGGACTTCAGCTATCACACAGAGTCCTGCCACCTTTAGAAGTTTTCTGATGACTCTGCGGTGGTGATGAGTCTGAGTACATGGCTGTGGTGGGAAACTTTGTCACCGGGTGTGAGCAGAACCATCTGCAGCTCAATGCGACATACTCTAAGGAGCTGGTTGTGGATGGTACGGAGGGCCAAGAAGACACCAGTGACCCCGGTTTCCATCCAGGGGGTCAGTGTGGATATTGTAGAGGACTACAAATACCTGGGAGTACACATATACAATAAACTGGAGTGGGCCAAGAACACTCAAGCTCTGTACAGGAAAGGCCAGAGACGCCTCTATTTTCTGAGGAGGCTGAGGTCCATCAACATCTGCCGGACTATGGTGAAGATGTTTTATGAGTCTGTAGTGGCCAGTGCTATCCTGTATGCTGTTGTATGGTGGGGCAGCAGGTTAAAGGTAGCGGACGCCAACAAACTCAACAAACTGATCCGTAAGGCCAGTGACATTGTTGGGGTGGAACTGGACTCTCACTGGACTCTCTGGCAGTGGTGTCAGAGAGGAGGATGCTGGCCAAACTACATGCCATCTTGGACAGTGTCTCCCACCCACTCCATAACGTGCTGGTCAAACAAAGGAGTACCTTCAGCGGACGACTCATCCCCCCAAAAAGCACCACAGAGGGTCATAGGAAGTCATTCCTGCCTGTGGCCATTAAACTCTTTAACTCCTCCCTCTCAGTGTGAGTCTGTATGACCCCAAGTCATTAAACTGGACATGGTGTCTTCTTGTCTTCTTGTCATCTCTGCAATACTTGAAATAATTGTGCAATATACTGTGTTATTACCCCGGTGCAATATTCTAGTTTTTCCTTTTTTTTTTTTTATAATTTATTCATACCTCTATTAGTGCTGTGCAATATCAACGTTTCATAATAATCTTAATAAGCTACACTTAACTTGACAGTACATGCAATACCAATCATTACTTATGTTATTACTCTATTATTATACCGTACTATCATTCTTAACTGGCAACCCACTTTTACTTCAGACTTATTTTATTTATTTTATCTTATATTTTATTTTATTTATACTTTATTTTATTTTATACTTACACCCACCTGGTACTTATTTTTTTCTGACCTGTATTATTATAGTGTATAGTATTTATTGTTTTTTTCTTTTGCTAGTACTTCCTGTGTGCATTGATGTAAAGATGAGCTGCTGTAACAAAGAGTTTCCCTTCGGGGATCAGTAAAGTATTCTGATTCTGATTCATATGCTTATCTGTGTGTATTCAAATGGTGCAAAAAAATTATGTAAACAGTTAATATTTTTTATAAGTTATCACCAGTGATGAATATAAATGTGTGATTGTTAATACCTATTTATTCAAAAATTAAGAATGAATAAAATTAGTAAATGAGGCTATTATATGATGATTTTATTTTTATCAAGCCAACATCATCTGATCACATTCTCTGTTGCTGTTTTTGCCATAACAATCACAGTTACAGCAAACCAGAGAATAAAAAAATAACGTAAAAGTCAAGAATCAACCTGCCTATTTAAAGCAAGCACTAATCAGTAATGGTGACATCAACCAGAACTTATTTTCAATAAATCATCAACATCTAAACCTCTGTTAATTCTCCATAAAAGCTTCTGTAGACGTGTGACAGACATAAAGTCAGTCTGGTCAGTAATAAGTGAAGCTGGTAATGCTGTTTTTGGAGTTGATGAATCAGATCTTCAGTGATTTAATGTCTTTTCAGTTGATTTCATCTAAGACTGTGGCTGAAGTCAGTTGTAGTTCTTGTGTTTTTCTTTTCTTCAGTGATTCTGCTTGTTAACAGCAGGTGTTCATCATTAATGCTTAATCATCACTTAATTAATCACTTAATTATCTCATTAACTTCAACACTGATTCAGTGTTACCTCTTCACTCATAAACACCAGCAGTGCTAATTTAACACTGAGGATTTTGATATGCGGTGCTGTAAAATAATGCTTCTACAGTGTAGTTACAATAATATTACAAAACTGTCCATAAATTTCCCATCATGCATTTGCATTTACAGTTAAAATATGACTTGAATGCGTTGTTTTAAAATTTGTTAATGTAAAATTACATCATTTGCTAATAGTGTAGTTAAAAGACCCTAAAATAAACTGTTACCGTTTCTTCACTTACCTACAACGGCAAGAGCAAAACGGACATTGTCACTCGTGTCTGTCGGCTTCACCAATGTAGAAATGAGTTTCTCGCTGGTTTTTAACACACGGTTTCCGTAGGAGGCGAGTTCAGCTGGGCTGACTGATGATGACGACTCAAAAATCTTCTCTGAAGCGTTGAAGGCCAAAGTCAAAATGTTCGTCACAGTCTAGTTTATTGATCAGATTAATAAAATGAATGTTCATTTGTCAAGAGGCTCAATAAGACAGTGTTTCAAGAGAGCTTAACTGCTTTGTCAATCATTATGTAACCCACATAGATTTGATTATTTTGTGAGTTTTTTCTTACACTATATGGTACACACTATGCAACTTTTAGCTCTGTAGCGGTTAAACAAAACAGTTCTTGTGTTTCTCTTTCCTTCTGCTCGTTATCATCAGGTGTCTTCAATAATCAAACAATCACTTAATTAATCACTTCAGTATCTAATTAACTCTAACACTGTTTCAGTGTTACTTTAACACCTGCTGATGATTCCCATATGAACACTGTGTTAATTTAATACCGGGGAATTTACAGAGTGTATCTTTAAAGACTCACATTCAAAGGAAGCACTTGAGCTGTAATGCTCTCGATCTGCTCAAGAAGATTTTGAAAACATCCTCCAGAGGTCTGACTCTGAAATCACAATTGAGCTTTATGCAGTAAATAGAACAAATTTTAATCATTCTATGCAATATTATTATATCATAAAGAATAATAGAAAATCACATTCACATTTCAAAAAGCCACAAAGCACATCTAAGTTTTATATTTTATTACTGTATGTATTTGAATTATTATTGATAGAAGATTAAACTTACGGTGCATTCTTCCTGCAGTGTTATATTTACATCTGTAAAGACAGAAATCAGCATGAAGACAATAAAATAGAACAGCAAATAACCCATAAAAAATAACCCATTTGGCATAACCAAAAATTCTTTGTGAAATTGAAAATAAGTCTGAAGATCAATAATGTCACTCAATCTCCTCACAGTTTGCTCAGAATTTGTGAACAATTCATGCCATCATATTCATCATGTATTGTCTGCACAACCATAAACTGTGAAAACAACCACACTTAATATATCTGCAAAGATCATGAACATTTTACCCTCTTTTATCCCTTGTTTTTACCTAATGCAGAAAAACCAACACACTGAAACACCTGTTCAATTCTACAGATCTGTTTCCTACAGAAAACAGCCGAAACATCCAAGCTAACAGAATTTTGTTATTAGAACGTTCTCTAAATGTTCAGTGTTGGTTCTGGGAATATAAAAAATATCCAGTTTTCTTGACGTCAGAGGAAGGTGTTTTGAAAGCTATGATGTTCCTCAAACGTTCTTTCAACTTAAGTTTGATTTAAAATTCAACATTCTAGGAACACTGAATTGTAACATTCCAAGAACATAAAAATGTCCAGTTTCCTTAATGTTATTTAAAGGTTAGTATGATGTTCCCGAAACATTCTTTCAATCATTCAAAGACATTAAATCTCTGAAGATCTGATTCATCAACTCCACAAACAGCTTCACCAGCTTCACTTATTACTGACCAGACTGACTTTATTTCTGTCACACGTCCACAGAAGATCTTATTGAGAATAATGATGACGTCGTACTGAAATTGTTTGGTTTGACATTACCATCATGGAGATCAGAGTTTGCTTTAGTCGAGTTCTTGACCCTTGCCTCATCTCCGGCTCTTTTGTCAGCACTTGCAGGAAAAATCAGAAGGCTTTTCTACATTAATAAAGCAGTTTGATATATCTGGTTTAGCAACAGACAAATGACTGCACTGGTGTGGTATACCTAACTGTTTTGTTGTAGTTTTGCCTATTTTTGGAAATTGAAAAGTTATACGAGAAGATAATAATAAACTTATGTAATTTAATTGAAGTGATTTGTTACATAGATGTAATTTGAATAAGATTTAACAAAACTGTGTGACAAATTAAATAAAATGACACACTTAGACATCATACAAACCTCAACAATGGTGACAATCAAAAAAATAATTCAGCTGCATAATTTATTCATGCCGCAATGCATGCTGGGAACCATGGATGCATTTTGCATGCTGGCATGAAGCATGTCACCATTGTTGTGTTTCAAATGCTGAATGTTGTTCTCTGTGAGTGCATAAATGAGTCAAAGCATATTTTCAATTAAATAAAATAATTGCAATATTATTTGGATTCTCACAAATAACTCCAATTATGGTTTGCAACAATGATTTTGCAAAGTATTGCTTTTGTATTGTTGTGTTGGCTGAGTTTCATATTTCTGAAAGGCACTTCAATTAAGGCTGTGGCTGAAGAAAGTTGTAGTTTGTGTTCTTACGTCTCTTTCTCTCAGTGTTTGTTCACAGCAGGTGTTTGATTGATTGACTGTTTCAGGAACATCATATTAACGTTTAAATAACATTCTACTAACATTAAGAAAACTGGACATTTTCATGTTCTTGGAATGTTCAATTTTAAATCAAAATAAGTTGTAAGAACATTTGAGGATCATCATACCTTATCAAACACATTCCTCTAACATTTTTGCAGAACCAACACTGAACATTTAGAGAACGTTTTTATAACAAAATTGTGTTAGCTGGGATTAGAGTACGATACCAGCTGATGTCGTCTTTGGTGCATCGGTGCTGCTGATGTTAGTAATAACTGAAAAAAAAAAAGATGAGTATTAATAAATCAACAAACACAAAAGGTCAAGAATGTGTAGAAAAAGCTCATGTGAATATAATTACCTGCACAGTATGCTGAGTCACAGAGAGTTGGTCTAACCAGCTCATAGACATAATAATTGCCTGGACAGGCTTTGACTTTAATGGGGAAAGACCCGTAATAACAGCAGAAATGGTAAGCGTAACCGCAGACATCTCGAGTGACAACTCCATCCTCAACTCTTGGGTGTCCATCAGAAATCCACAGTGTGGCAACAGTGCCACATCTAAAATCCACAACACATGTGTCTGGGATCTGAGCATTCAGACCGTTAATGAAGAGACGATACCAGCCGCTCCAGGAGACAGACCGGTCACATTTGTAGGAGCTTGATCGCTGACTGCTGTTAGCTCTCCATGGATCATCCAGCGCAGTGTAGCTGTAGCAGGGGTCTGTAGAGAGAACAATGTGAAGTCACAGTGTCAATATAAATATATTCGCAAAATATAATTCCCAAATGAATAAACTAATTGATATTCACAAAATGATATTCCCACATCAAAATGTGGTCAAAATTTTAAAATAAATTTACATTTCCTGCATTTGCAAATTGTCGCATATATTTATAAATCACATTGAATTTGTGTGTGAATATTTTGTGTTGTTTTTGAGCCCAAAATAAAAGGATGAAAAAAAAAAGATGTCCTATCAGATGTGTTTCTGAATCTGGCCAATCATAACAGCCTGCCCAGATAGCAGCTTTGAGTCGGCCCAGATCCGGCCCACATCTGGCACATGCGGAATGATCTGATGTGGCTCTTCTACACGTAGTGCACTGGAAAAAATGTCCTGATAGCAGCAATTAAATAATTCCCAAGTGGAACAAAAAAGGAAATAGGTTCCCCCCTTTTTACTATGGTTTTAGATGAATAATATGAAATTAATTGACATGTATTAACAAAAATTATACTAATTATTTATTCTAATGATTATTCTGAAGATTTTAACTATTTATTGACCCTTTAACTATAAAGTGCATATTATGAACTAAAATATATGAGAGTTGCCTCTGACGGCAGCTACATCTGGTTTATTCTTTGCTCTTGGCTGACATGTGGCATTGTTATGGCCTGCTTGTGGCCCAGATCTGGCAAACAGGAGCGGACCAGCCAAGTGCCATCATTCCACGCCAAATGTGGCCCAGATCATCATTCCGCATTTGCCAGAAGTGGGCCGGATCTGGACCGACACAATGTTGCTATCTGGGTATGAACTCTGTGACTAAAGGTCACATGTGATCTGTACAGAGCGGATGAATCAGACGAGTCCTTCCATCACAGCTGCTGATCAACAGGATCTGCTCTACATGAAGCAGAACTTCTATATTTTATAACTGAAAACACAATGAGTGTTTTTGATAATGAAGTGTGGCATATTCAGAAGTGTACAGTGTGAATGACAGTCACACACTCCTGAGAACATCTACAGGGTTCATACATTTCTACCAACACATTTCCATGACTTTTGAGACAAATGTTCATGATCTAACCCTTCATGAAATGTCTGTAAATACATGTAGAACAAGAATAAAAATCCATGTTCAAATTTACCACAACATATCGGAATTAAAATGAACGTCTTTGGTTTATTATAAAATAATAATTTATTTAAATAATGCTGACACACTAGTGAGACGAATAACAGTGTGTTACATTACCAGGTGAGACGGTCACTGGTGTAACAGTTGTAGAGCTGATGGTGATGCTGCCAGTGTCTGAAAGATTGGATGAAAAGTGATTAATGAACAGAAACACAAATATCATCAATGTGTAGAAAGAGTTCATGTGAATATAATTACCTGCACAGTATGCTGTATTGCAGAGAGTTGGACTAACCAGTTCATAGACATAATAATTGCCTGGACAGGCTTTGACTTTAATGGGAAAAGACCCGAAAAAGCAGCAGTAATTGTCCCAGTGACCGCAGACATCTCGAGTGACGACTCCATCCTCAACTGTTGGGTGTCCACCTCGTATCCACAGTGAGAAATCAGTGCCACAGCGATACTTCTCAACACACGTGTCTGGGATATGAGCGCTCATGTTGTTAATGAAGAGACGATACCAGCCGCTCCAGGAGACAGACTGGTCACACTTGTAGTACTTATATGTATTATTGATGGATCTCCATGTGTCGTTCAGCACAGTGTAGTTGTAGCAGGGGTCTGACAGATCAGCTGTAATGAAAATAATTTTAGAAATTGACGTTTCTGAAAAAGCATGTATTGATAATAAATTGTATCCAGAAGTGCAGCTTCTATATATTATACTTTTGCTAATTCAGAGCGATTAATTTCCGATCCACAATTTATTTTAATGCATTTCTATTTTAATACCAATGTGTCTTAGATAAGAAAAAGACAAAACTTGTAAATTAAAAGTAAACATATTAGATATACCAGTACATGTACATTATTATTATTATTATTATTATTTTCATTATGGAAACACTTTTACAATAAAGGAACATGAATAATCATGTATTAATACTTAATTCAACATGAACTAATGATTATTTAAAGAATGAACTAATCATGAACAGCCTTAATCATCACTGTAAATGATTAAATGACTGTAAAAAAAAAATTACACTTTATTTTAAGGTGTCAGTATTACAGTGTAATGATATATTTAAGTACTGAATAATGACAATTAACCACATGCACTTACTATAGTGTTAGGATGAGGGTTTGGTTTAGGGTTAACTGCATGTAATTATGCATATATTCTAGTTATTACTATAGTAAATACATGTAACAGATGAAACAATGACACTGTAAAATACAGTGTTACCAAAAAAAATGCTAATTATACGGAAAATAATGTTAAATGTTTTTACGGCCGTTTTCTGTTTTTTTTTTTTTTAATTATACTCAAAACTCTGTAAAGTTACAAAATATATATGTAAATTAACAACTCGGCTGTTATTTTAAGTATTATGACATTAATGGAAAAATTACAGTAATTCACATATTTTATACAGAAAAATTACTGTGTTTTTTCTGTTTTCTTAAATTCAAAATGTGGTCAAAATTTTAAAATAAATTTACATTTCCTGCATTTGCAAAATGTCACATATATTTATAAATCACATTGAATTTGTGTGTGAATATTTTGTGTTGTTTTTGAGCCCAAAATAAAAGGATGAAAAAAAAACAGATGTCCTATCAGATGTGTTTCTGAATCTGGCCAATCATAACAGCCTGCCCAGATTGCAGCTTTGTGTCGGCCCAGATCCGGCCCACATCTGGCACATGTGGAATGATCTGATGTGGCTCTTCTACACGTAGTGCACTGGAAAAAATGTCCTGATAGCAGCAATTAAATAATTCCCAAGTGGAACAAAAAAGGAAATAGGTTCCCCCCTTTTTACTATGGTTTTAGATGAATAATATGAAATTAATTGACATGTATTAACAAAAATTATACTAATAATTTATTCTAATGATTATTCTGAAGATTTTAACTATTTATTGACCCTTTAACTATAAAGTGCATATTATGAACTAAAATATATGAGAGTTGCCTCTGACGGCAGCTACATCTGGTTTATTATTTGCTCTTGGCTGACATGTGGCATTGTTATGGCCTGCTTGTGGCCCAGATCTGGCAAACAGGAGCGGACCGGCCAAGTGCCATCATTCCACGCCACATGTGGCCCAGATCATCATTCTGGGCCACATTTGTTTACTGTGTTTTTTCTGTTTTCTTAAATTACATAAAATGTATGTAAAATTACAAAATAATCTGTAACTAAACAGTAATAAACGAATGGCAGCCAAAAAAGCTTTAAAATTAAATTCAAATATCCTAATTTAAATAAACTGAAAAACATTATTTTACAGGCATTTCCTGAATTATTACAATCAAACACCTTCACTTTAAAAAAATAAATCATATAAAAACAGTCGAATGACTGACAGCAGTGGCTGCCAAACTAAAACGGTAAAACTGAATTAAAATATCCTAATTTAAATAAAATGCAAAAGACTTTAACAGAAATTCTTTAAATGTTAAACTCTGTTATTTTACAGGTATTTCCTGATTGAACTCAAATGACTGAACAACAGAACATTAAACACTCACAGATCTCTCAACATCTCAGCATCTTCACTTGTTTCAGTCCAGACTTTATTTCTTTCACACAAATGTTCTTCATGAGAATTAACAGGTTTAGATGTTGATGTCTTATTAAAAAACAGTTGAAGTGTCCATCATGGAGGTCAGTGTGTGCTTTAGTTGACCTCTTGACCCTCGACTTCTTCATGTCAGTTTTTCTCTGACTGCTTTAACTGTGATTTTGATACATGTTTGTTATGACCACAATTACAAGAGAAAGTCTGATCAGATTTCAGCTGTTAATTGAAGGCATCATCATCCTGATTCACTGACTAAGTTTTTGAGTATATTAATTGTCAGTTCCACATGATTTATTGTAATCTTCAGAATTATAACAACCTGATTACATCATCTGAGCAGAATTCTCTTTCTTTTCTTTTTTGCTTTAACAATCATGCGATGGAGACACCAGAGGGTCAAGAACTCAACTAAAGCAAACACTGAACACCAGAACGGTGGCTTGAAACTTTATTACTTTGAATACAATATTAACATCTAAACCTCTGTTAATTCTCAATAAGAATTTTATTTTGAAAGTCTGGATTGTAACAAGTGCAGATTTTGAGGGATCTGTGAGTGTTGAATGTTCTGTTGGGATGTAAAGAGTCTCTGTATGGTGTGTTTGTGGGTCATTGTGCTGGAGAGTCTGTGCTTCAGTCCAGATTGAGCCAGAAGACATTGATGTTGCTGCATGTTGCTTTATTTCAGAGGCAGTAACTGTAGTTGTTGATGCAGTGACGCTTATGATAATTCATGCGTGTGTTATTTCTGCTTAACTGCAAGACATTACCATTTTATTACCATCATAAACATATGATGATTATTGATTTCTGTGTGTCTGACTGTTACGCTATTTCTTATTATAATGTTTATGACAAAGTTGCGGTCAAAAAGTTCAAACTCTGACAATATTAAATTGCTTTTATTTTTGTTCTTGAGGCCATTTGATTTGGTTTAGCCATAAATGTTAATTAATGCATTAACTATTAAACATGTACAAATATGTATTTAAGGCTGCCGTTATTCATGTGTGAATCCACAATTACTCCAGTCGTAGTTAAGGATATGTCTTCATTGGTTCATGATTAGTTTTCAATAATCATTAGTTCATGTTGAAGTATTAATTCAGGCATTAGTACATGATTATTCATGTACCCTTATTGTAAAATGTTATTATTATTATAGATTTTTTTTTATTTCCATGTTTTCCATATTTTTATCTTGGTCTAGAAAGGACCATTTCAAAATTACCTATAATTCCCAGGTTTTCAACAGGAATCCTGAGTCAATAAACAAATATTAAGGAATTAAATAACATACTGTGAGAGTCAAGTTTCCTCAGTGTTTCATATGCAAATAAAGAAAAAAAAAGACGTTTGCGGAAAAAGTGTTTTATTCCAGAAGTGGAACCTGTATCAGTGTTTTGATCGGGTCTAAACTAGTGCTATTGTGAGAGACAGAGAGTGGCCATTCCCTCAGTGACAGGCAGTGTTTGTACTGAAAAGATCAGAAAAGTGTCGAGTCACAGATGTAACAAAGAGTGGTGCGATCCCGTGAAGAGTGAGAAGAAGCACAGCAGCCTTGAGAAGATGAGGCGATCGTTTCACCTCTAAATCTACAAACATGAATCCATACAAAACAGCAGTTAACAGAAGAATACATTACCAACTGCAGTCGTCATCGGTGTGACCGCTGAAAAGGCCAGGATCAGTCTTAAGACATCTACAAAATAATGATGAATACAAATTAATCAACAAATTAAAGGACGCAATGAAATAGCAGTCAACTGGTCAAATAAACATGTATAAATATATGCTTGTACTTAAAGTAACATTTCACCCAAAAAATGAAAATTACTCACCTTTATGAAATGAAGCCATTTTATTTCTCTTTCTCCACAAACCAGTTCAGAGCACAAGTTTCCTTTACAGTTAGAGAGAACAAACAAATTAGACATTACATTGACGCATGACTTTAAAAACTTTGTTTTCTTGGTTTCAAACACCCATGAAAAACTTTCCACAGCATTTATGAATCTGCATTCGAATTAAAATTGAGAGTTTTAAACAGGTATTATCAAATCATAATGCAATAAAAGATAAAATGAGGCTCTTGTGTTTTCCCAGAAATTATACGAATCATCTTAGAATCACAAGCTGTTTCCCAAAAACATCAGATAAGGAAAGTTATGTAGATACAAGTGCTCTGGAGTTATTCGTAAAGATTTATCTTTAAAAATGTCTTTTAAAAAAAAAGGTCTTACGGTAAAAGTCCTGACCTGATCAAAGCATCTTTGTTCAACTACAACTAAAAACTGTAACATCATATACACACTTATCAATACATGTTTTTGACAAATATACTGTTGAGGAAAATTATAAGGCAGAAAGATCTTACCTGCTATAAGCTGATATACAGTGACCCGACACGACTGACTGAATAAAATATGTGTGTGTTGAGATGTTTATAGATAAGTTATCCGTCCATCATTCTAATGAGGAAATATGAGCTCACGCCCAGCGCTTTCCATCCTTAAATTCAAATATAAATGCATACAGCACAAGCACACCTGCATGTACTAAAGTATTTAGCAAAGAAACTGTTATTTTGTTGAAAAGGGCACAAGCATTAGTTTTTAAACAAAGAAATTATATTCTTAAGGGGTTAGTTCACCCAAAAATAAAATTTCTGTCATTAAATTCTCACCCTCATGTCGTTCCACACCTGTAAGACCTTCGTTCGTCTTCGGAACACAAATTAAGGTATTTTTGATGAAATCTGAGATGTATATATCTCGTCCATAAACAGCAATTTAACCATCACTTTCAAGGTCCAGAAAGGTACTGAAGACATCAGTAAAGCAACATGTAAACACAGAAGCTGCATTGGATTTGTACAGAGCCAGAAGTTAAAAATCAATGTTAATGATGAAAGCATTTATTAGTATGCGGTAATCGAATTCATTGCATTCATGCACTCAACATGTCTGTGATCATCTACACGCTCATCACTGCAACCTTTCATGCCACGATCTAAATATAATGCTACAATCAAGACTTTTTATGATTAAACCTTCAGAATTGTAATAGTAAAAGCATGCCAAAAGTTTTCGAAAGTGTTCCACATGTAGTACTTAGATATTTTCATGAGCAAAGTTGTCAGCCAATCACAGCAGTGGGTGTTTACACTGAAGTCTCACAGCAGACACGCCCCTTCAAACAGAACGATCAAATGAGAGGGATACAATCAGGGTAGGAAAAGAGCCTTTTATTTCTAAATTATAACAATTTTTGATATAAAAATCATATCACCATTATAAGTGCACCCCGGGAAAACATTATAACAATGCAGACAAATATAAAACAACAATACAGATTGAGATATCAGCTGTTCATATACTTATTTTAATTGTTTAGTTACGAAGGGAAATCTACTACTCTTATAAAACCTGTGACTTTCCCTTCTGAAAATATATATTTTGCTATATGAATATTTGAAGTAATAAAAAAAGTCTTTTCTAAGAGTTTTCTGAGTTAATTTGAGTTAAGTCTGTAAAAATATGCTCATCACCCTCCACCAATAAGATCTTGTGGGTTTAAAAGATTAAATACAGTTATCAAAAGACTGGTATACAGAAATGGGCTGAGACTACATTTAACATCCAAAACATTGATTCTGTTGTGTGTTTTACTGTAAATATACAGTAAAAATCTGTTATGAAGCACACAGGGTATAAAGCAACATTCAGACTGTCAGTCCAAATCTAAATTTTGTCCATATCTGATTATAATCCAAACATTAAGTGGGATTTTTTCGAACTACATTCATATGTTGTTTGAAATAATATTCAAATTGCATTTCTGGAAATCCGTTGGAGTGAGTGTGGCTGCTCTGATCGGATTTCGCGTGGATTAAGTTTCAGCCTCCTACGGCTCTGCCGCTACCTCAGAAGACACAGTAATTCAGCGTAGCAGCTACACACCGTCATGTAAGAAAGACAATATCTGTATTGCAAACCCCTATATGTTGTGATTGTTGTTGTTTTTGCTGTATGCCTATCAACGCAACACATTGCCATTGAAACCAAGGCAGATATTCATGAAAACGAAAGAATGGCATGGACACACAATTCGGACCTGAAAAGTTGTGATACACAGTGTGGACATCAATAATTTTAGATAAGATTTCAATCAGATTCACAAACAATCGGATTTGGACTGACAGTGTGAATGTAGCCTGAATACACACAGAAACCAAGGGGCTAATGAGGGACAGGTGTAGGCAACGAGTGGCCATGGTAACAAACGAGGGTAGCTGTCAACAGACAAGGGAGTAAGGAAAAATAGCAACTAAACACAGGAAGTGAACACAGAAACAATAGAACAAAAACTTCAACATAAAAGTCCTTAACCATGAGACAGGGACAACATCATGACAAAATCACCTGTATATTAATGGCACTTTTTATTTCCTGATCATGATGTTTTAGTCCTCAGTGTTGTTTGCTTCCACAGCAAAGACATCTGAAGAACTTCCTGTACTGCTGCCTGACCTGAATGAGACGAGAGGATCTGAGTGACTTCATGACACCAATTTAACCTCTGAAACTCATCAACCCGAGGAATTATAATAAACAGGTAAGAAAATATGTTTTAAGAGAGTTTCTGAAGTAAACACTGACACGTTTCTTCAATATAGTTTTTCTTGAGAGAGTGAAACGGTTTCCTATGGAGCGGGATCATAAAATGGCTGAACTAATTACAGAGAACAAAATGGAAAATAGCTTGAGACAGCCAGGCCTGAAAATCTGAAGTCTTTTTAAAAGCTTGGAGTTTGAAAGCATTAATGCCTGGCAGTCAGACAGACAGGAAGTGTCAGTTTAAATTAGAATTTTTTACAGAGTTTGAATAGTTTTGGATCACAGGAAGGAAATGGAAGAATAAAAGATTAAACAACTGACTCTGACATTTCTCTCTAAAAGACACGGATTGACAAAATGACAAGACCTTCATGAAAACAACTGTAATAATCTTTCATATTCAGTTTTGACATTGAATATGGTGATAAATTGAGTGATGTCTGACCTCATTATTGAGGACACAATAGATCAGGAAGATGAAGGTTCCCTGCTGGGAGTTCAAGATCAGGAAGATGATCTCCAGCTCCTTCCTGCCTTCAGTGAAGAAACCCAGAATCCAGGGGCAACCAAGAACCACAAACTGAGCCAGTGTTTTAAATGTCATAGTCCTGCAGAGAAACAGAGAAAGTTAATGTGCCTTTATTAACTACATATGTTTTTCTATGGAGTGATCAAATCATGTTTGTTACTTGGATTGTTTCATCCGTGAAACTTCAGCGTTCAGATTTTTGAGAGTTGAGTTTAGTTTGATGATGATGTTGATGAAGAGAATCATGTTTAACTAAAAAGTAGAAAATGGATAATTAAATCATCTTGTTTTCCCTTTAATATGAATGAAAATCATGAGAAATAAGAAATGAGCTTACTGCTAGAATGACACAAACAGGTCCCAGAAAACTCCAGATGAAACCTTTATCCCTTTTAATCCAGCATCTGTTAAGAGGAAAACAATAAAATAACTAAATACATTTGTCAGAAAACACTATCTCAGGTGTTAACTTATCTTTTTAATCATGTGTGCATTTATACAGTGTATGTAAAGCTGTACTTTTATCAGATGACAGAAATGTAACAAAATTTCTGAGCCACTTTATTTGCTTCTAATCAAATTGACTTTAAACAACAAAAACTCACTGTTCGCTTCCGTAACCTTCAGGAACCAGTCCGACAGACACGGCCACCACAACCAGAGCAACCGTATATCCAATCACACACAGGAATCCAGTGCTAAGCACCTCCCTCTTTTTGGAGCTGATCTGTGATAGGTTCTTCACACAGATGAAGAGCAGCACAGCTTCAATGAACATCCACACAAAGCCGGAGAGAAAGAGGAAGTGCAGCACACCTGATATCACGGCACACAACACCTGGAGAACATGAGAGACGGTTATGATGATTCTCAGTGAGGCTGTGCTGAGCTGTAGGGCTCCTTCATCATTCTCACCTGCTGAGGGCGTATGAGGCTCAGGAACTGTTGTGTGAGCAGGAGCAGAAGGTGAGCCAGCAGAAGACTGATGCAGAGGTGGATTCGAGCCACATTATTCACTCCAGGACTCCACTGACAAAGGACAAAGGTCAACACAGCCAAACTGAAGAACACCAGCCCCACGATCACACACACCAAATTCAACAGCTCCAGCAGTGAGTCGCTCTGAGAAAACATGTCAGAGTACATGAGTACCAAATCTGTGCTGTTCTTCAATGGTCACTATAAATGTTCTCGTACCTCTGATGGTTTGCTGGTTTGCATGATGAGAGCGAATGTGGACAGATGAACACAGGAACACACAGTGTAGCTGCTGTTGGTCTCTAAAACAGAACAACCATCTACAATCCACTCGCTGATATTCCAGTACACACAGGACAGAGAACCGTTGGGGTCCAACTCCTGCAGAAAAAAGAAAGAACATGCAGAAAATATGACAACACTGAATATTAGATGTTTTCAGATGTTCATCAGTTCTCAGGTTGGACAGAAACACATTTCAGTCTCTCACTCTGATGTGTTTGAGGGTGAAGTTGACTGGTTTGGTGAGTTTAGTGTTGGTGGTTTTGGGAAGAGTAGCTGAGATCACAGTGGACATCATGGTTTTAATCGTGTCATCTGATGTGTTGAAGAAGTCGGGTTTCAGTAGATTCTCCATTGTGTTGTAGCTCATGAAAGCCACAGCAGCTGATCCTGTGTGACAGAAACAGAAGCTTACATGTCATGCCATGTTAAACTTTTTACTTCAATCAAACTAAAACATCTGCCATACCTGTTTCAATGTTGTTTTTGGCGATCCCAATGAGATCAATGTCCACAGAAGAATTTGTCGTGTCAAGTCGAGGGATTTTATCTAAGGTGACTTGTGGTCCAACCATGAAGACTTCAACCTCTGATTAAAAACAAACCAGTAGTTATGTGCTATATTACTTGCAATTATAAACTTTTTTATTATTATTAAAGTCCAATAAAATAATTCAACTTGCACAAAAGACAAACAAATTAAATGACTAATGGGTTCAAACTACATCAAAGAAGAAAAAACAACTTCAGACCACTTTTTTAATCTTCTAACTGAATATGTAAATATCTAAATACCGGCACACTGTTAAAATTATTGTAATTTTACAGGAAATTGCTGGCGATGTATTGCTGTTAATTTACATCAAGTAATATACTGTTGTTGTTTTTTTAATACAATAAAGTACTGTTTTTATACAGCAAGTTAATTAGATACTGAAGTGATTAATTGAGTGATGATTGTTTGATTATTGATGAACACATGATGATAACAAGCAGAATCACTGAAGGAAAGAGAAACACAAGAACTACAACTGACTTCAGCCACAGTCTTAGATGAAATCAACTGAAGATAAAAGACATTTAATCTCTGAAGATCTGATTCATCAACTCCACAAACAGCATTACCAGCTTCACTTATTACTAACTAGTATGGGTGTGCGATATTGACAAAAAATGATGTCTCGATATTTTCTAGGATTTTACCGATGACGATAATCAGATGATATTTTGCATCATTAAAAATGTTTTATTGTATTAGTTCTGGCAATGTAATTGGTGACAGCATTTGTTATATCTTTTCATGTGTCACATTTTCTGACAAAAGGAACTTTCTTGCTAAATGATTCGGCCAATGTTTGTTGCGTGTGTGTTTTTGATTTTGCTCTGTCTGCTGCAGACGCGGCATCCTCATAATCTTCATATTAGCGCTGCACCATATATCACGATTAAATCACATGCGATTTGGCAAAGACTGTGATTATTTAATGCTCAGCTTGTCAAAGCTGTAGCGCTCTGTGATCAGTAATAAATGCTTCTTTATAGCCAGAGGAACTCAAAATATGCCCTGCAGCAGAAGAAGACTGCCTTATTCTGTGTAAGAAGCCACATCATCTCACAGAAGAATGCTCAACTGTCATTATGAAGTGAGTTTGGAGTAAAAACAAATTATTAAATGTAGTCTTTTATTGGACAAGATGTTAACAAATGCTTTTCATGTCTGGAAAGATGATTGACGCGCCTCAAGCATAGGCGACAAAGATAAGCGACTCAAGCATAGCATTTGGAGCCATATTTCTTTGACAAGCAAGCTCATTTGCAGATTGGCGTCTTTTGTCTAACATCTGATCTTTCAAAACCAAACCACCTCCATGCTATTGATGACGACCCATGTTGTGGAATTAAATTTAGCGTGGATTGTGAGGTTGGTGTTTGGATATGTTCTCTCGCAGTTTCTTCGCTCATTTTAACTTCTGTCAAACACCACACTCTGAATACATACACGCAATGGTACTTAGTATATACTCAGCTACATCCCGCAGTGAATTTGTGAACACTTCCTAAAGCGTTTTGATTGGTTTCTAAAAAGGAGCGAAATACTGGATAACATGATTTAGCATGTTACATGGTTTTAACATGGTTACACCAGGACATCCCGGATCATAGCATTTCCATCGACGGCTTTCAGACTATTCGGACCGACAGGGAGCACACCGGGAGCAGTAAGTGGAAAGAAGGCAGGCTTGCTGTTCTAATTAACAACAGATGGTGTAACCCTGGTCACATTACTATCAAGCAGAGTATCTGTAGCCCGGACATTGAACTATTAGCTGTTGGACTCCAGCCATATTATCTACCACGTGAATTCTCACATGCTATTGTTGTGGCTGTTTACGCCCCCCCCCTCTGCTAACTCGGTATCGGCGTGCAACGCCGTTCACACCACCATAGGACATCTCCAAACTCAACACCCAGTATGTGAACTGTCCTACTAGAGAAGAGAAGACACTGGATTGCTGTATGCTAACGTGAAGGACGCATACCTGAGTCTCCAAAGGGTTCCTATTCTGTGGAAGACATCTTGCCTTGTTCCTGTGCTGAAGACGCCATGTCCCAGTGGCCCCAAGGACTACAGACCAGTGGCACTGATCTCCCTCATAATGAAGACCATGGAGAGACTAGTGCTGGAACAGCTGCGACCTATGGTCAGACCCTTCCTTGACCCCCTTCAGTTTGCCTACCAGCCCTGGCTGGGAGTTGAGGACCCCTCGTTGACCCCCTTCAGTTTTCCTACCAGCCCTGGCTGGGAGTTGAGGACGCCATCATCTTCCTGCTTAATTGCATCTACACCCACCTGGACAAGCCAGCAAGCACGGTGAGGATCATGTTCTTTGACTTCTCCAGTGCTTTCAACACCATCCAGCCTGCCCTGCTGGGGGAGAAGCTGGGAGCGATGAAGGTGGATGCCCCCCTTGTGTCCTGGATTGTGGACTATCTGACGGGCAGACCACAGCATGTGCGCCTGCAGCACTGTGTGTCGGACAGCGTGGTCAGCAACACTGGGGCCCCTCAGGGGACTGTCCTCTCTCCCTTCATCTTTACCATCTACACCTCGGACTTCAGCTATCACACAGAGTCCTGCCACCTTTAGAAGTTTTCTGATGACTCTGCGGTGGTGATGAGTCTGAGTACATGGCTGTGGTGGGAAACTTTGTCACCGGGTGTGAGCAGAACCATCTGCAGCTCAATGCGACATACTCTAAGGAGCTGGTTGTGGATGGTACGGAGGGCCAAGAAGACACCAGTGACCCCGGTTTCCATCCAGGGGGTCAGTGTGGATATTGTAGAGGACTACAAATACCTGGGAGTACACATATACAATAAACTGGAGTGGGCCAAGAACACTCAAGCTCTGTACAGGAAGGGCCAGAGACGCCTCTATTTTCTGAGGAGGCTGAGGTCCATCAACATCTGCCGGACTATGGTGAAGATGTTTTATGAGTCTGTAGTGGCCAGTGCTATCCTGTATGCTGTTGTATGGTGGGGCAGCAGGTTAAAGGTAGCGGACGCCAACATACTCAACAAACTGATCCGTAAGGCCAGTGACATTGTTGGGGTGGAACTGGACTCTCACTGGACTCTCTGGCAGTGGTGTCAGAGAGGAGGATGCTGGCCAAACTACATGCCATCTTGGACAGTGTCTCCCACCCACTCCATAACGTGCTGGTCAAACAAAGGAGTACCTTCAGCGGACGACTCATCCCCCCAAAAAGCACCACAGAGGGTCATAGGAAGTCATTCCTGCCTATGGCCATTAAACTCTTTAACTCCTCCCTCTCAGTGTGAGTCTGTATGACCCCAAGCCATTAAACTGGACATGGTGTCTTCTTGTCTTCTTGTCATCTCTGCAATACTTGAAATAATTGTGCAATATACTGTGTTATTACCCCGGTGCAATATTCTAGTTTTTCCTTTTTTTTTTTAATAATTTATTCATACCTCTATTAGTGCTGTGCAATATCAACGTTTCATAATAATCTTAATAAGCTACACTTAACTTGACAGTACATGCAATACCAATCATTACTTATGTTATTACTCTATTATTATACCGTACTATCATTCTTAACTGGCAACCCACTTTTACTTCAGACTTATTTTATTTATTTTATCTTATATTTTATTTTATTTATACTTTATTTTATTTTATACTTACACCCACCTGGTACTTATTTTTTTCTGACCTGTATTATTATAGTGTATAGTATTTATTGTTTTTTTCTTTTGCTAGTACTTCCTGTGTGCATTGATGTAAAGATGAGCTGCTGTAACAAAGAGTTTCCCTTCGGGGATCAGTAAAGTATTCTGATTCTGATTCATATGCTTATCTGTGTGTATTCAAATGGTGCAAAAAAATTATGTAAACAGTTAATATTTTTTATAAGTTATCACCAGTGATGAATATAAATGTGTGATTGTTAATACCTATTTATTCAAAAATTAAGAATGAATAAAATTAGTAAATGAGGCTATTATATGATGATTTTATTTTTATCAAGCCAACATCATCTGATCACATTCTCTGTTGCTGTTTTTGCCATAACAATCACAGTTACAGCAAACCAGAGAATAAAAAAAATAACGTAAAAGTCAAGAATCAACCTGCCTATTTAAAGCAAGCACTAATCAGTAATGGTGACATCAACCAGAACTTATTTTCAATAAATCATCAACATCTAAACCTCTGTTAATTCTCCATAAAAGCTTCTGTAGACGTGTGACAGACATAAAGTCAGTCTGGTCAGTAATAAGTGAAGCTGGTAATGCTGTTTTTGGAGTTGATGAATCAGATCTTCAGTGATTTAATGTCTTTTCAGTTGATTTCATCTAAGACTGTGGCTGAAGTCAGTTGTAGTTCTTGTGTTTTTCTTTTCTTCAGTGATTCTGCTTGTTAACAGCAGGTGTTCATCATTAATGCTTAATCATCACTTAATTAATCACTTAATTATCTCATTAACTTCAACACTGATTCAGTGTTACCTCTTCACTCATAAACACCAGCAGTGCTAATTTAACACTGAGGATTTTGATATGCGGTGCTGTAAAATAATGCTTCTACAGTGTAGTTACAATAATATTACAAAACTGTCCATAAATTTCCCATCATGCATTTGCATTTACAGTTAAAATATGACTTGAATGCGTTGTTTTACAATTTGTTAATGTAAAATTACATCATTTGCTAATAGTGTAGTTAAAAGACCCTAAAATAAACTGTTACCGTTTCTTCACTTACCTACAACGGCAAGAGCAAAACGGACATTGTCACTCGTGTCTGTCGGCTTCACCAATGTAGAAATGAGTTTCTCGCTGGTTTTTAACACACGGTTTCCGTAGGAGGCGAGTTCAGCTGGGCTGACTGATGATGACGACTCAAAAATCTTCTCTGAAGCGTTGAAGGCCAAAGTCAAAATGTTCGTCACAGTCTAGTTTATTGATCAGATTAATAAAATGAATGTTCATTTGTCAAGAGGCTCAATAAGACAGTGTTTCAAGAGAGCTTAACTGCTTTGTCAATCATTATGTAACCCACATAGATTTGATTATTTTGTGAGTTTTTTCTTACACTATATGGTACACACTATGCAACTTTTAGCTCTGTAGCGGTTAAACAAAACAGTTCTTGTGTTTCTCTTTCCTTCTGCTCTTTATCAGGTGTCTTCAATAATCAAACAATCACTTAATTAATCACTTCAGTATCTAATTAACTCTAACACTGATTCAGTGTTACTTTAACACCTGCTGATGATTCCCATATGAACACTGTGTTAATTTAAAACCGGGGAATTTACAGAGTGTATCTTTAAAGACTCACATTCAAAGGAAGCACTTGAGATGTAATGCTCTCGATCTGCTCAAGAAGATTTTGAAAACATCCTCCAGAGGTCTGACTCTGAAATCACAATTGAGCTTTATGCAGTAAATAGAACAAATTTTAATCATTCTATGCAATATTGTTATATCATAAAGAATAATAGAAAATCACATTCACATTTCAAAAAGCCACAAAGCACATCTAAGTTTTATATTTTATTACTGTATGTATTTGAATTATTATTGATAGAAGATTAAACTTACGGTGCATTCTTCCTGCAGTGTTATATTTACATCTGCAAAGACAGAAATCAGCATGAAGACAATAAAATAGAACAGCAAATAATCCATAAAAAATAACCCATTTGGCATAACCAAAAATTCTTTGAAAATAAGCCTGAAGATCAATAATGTCACTCAATCTCCTCACAGTTTGCTCAGAATTTGTGAACAAATCATGCCATCATATTCATCATGTATTGTCTGCACAACCATAAACTGTGAAAACAACCACACTTAATATATCTGCAAAGATCATGAACATTTTACCCTCTTTTATCCCTTGTTTTTACCTAATGTAGAAAAACCAACACACTGAAACACCTGTTCAATTCTACAGATCTGTTTCCTACAGAAAACAGCCGAAACATCCAAGCTAGCAGAATTTTGTTATTAGAACGTTCTCTAAATGTTCAGTGTTGGTTCTGGGAATGTAAAAAATATCCAGTTTTCTTGATGTCAGAGGAAGGTGTTTTGAAAGCTATGATGTTCCTCAAACGTTCTTTCAACTAAATTTTGATTTTAAATTCAACATTCTAGGAACGTTGAATTGTAACATTCCAAGAACATAAAAATGTCCAGTTTCCTTAATGTTAGTAGAATGTTATTTAAATGTTAGTATGATGTTCCCGAAACATTCTTTCAATCATTCAAAGACATTAAATCTCTGAAGATCTGATTCATCAACTCCACAAACAGCATTACCAGCTTCACTTATTACTGACCAGACTGACTTTATTTCTGTCACACGTCTACAGAAGATCTTATTGAGAATAATGATGACGTCGTACTGAAAATGTTTGGTTTGACATTACCATCATAGAGATCAGAGTTTGCTTTAGTCGAGTTCTTGACCCTTGCCTCATCTCTGGCTCTTTTGTCAGCACTTGCAGGAAAAATCAGAAGGCTTTTCTACATTAATAAAGCAGTTTGATATATCTGGTTTAGCAACAGACAAATGACTGCACTGGTGTGGTATACCTAACTGTTTTGTTGTAGTTTTGCCTATTTTTGGAAATTGAAAAGTTATATGAGAAGATAATAATAAACTTATGTAATTTAATTGAAGTGATTTGTTACATAGATGTAATTTGAATAAGATTTAACAAAACTGTGTGACAAATTAAATAAAATGACACACTTAGACATCATACAAACCTCAACAATGGTGACAATCAAAAAAATAATTCAGCTGCATAATTTATTCATGCCGCAATGCATGCTGGGAACCATGGATGCATTTTGCATGCTGGCATGAAGCATGTCACCATTGTTGTGTTTCAAATGCTGAATGTTGTTCTCTGTGAGTGCATAAATGAGTCAAAGCATATTTTCAATTAAATAAAATAATTGCAATTTTTTTGGATTCTTACAAATAACTCCAATTATGGTTTGCAACAATGATTTTGCAAAGTATTACTTATGTTGGTTTAGTTTTATATTTCTGAAAGGCACTTCAATTAAGGCTGTAGCTGAAGAAAGTTGTAGTTTGTGTTCTTACATCTCTTTCTCTCAGTGTTTGTTCACAGCAGGTGTTTGATTGATTGACTGTTTCAGGAACATCATATTAACGTTTTAATAAGATTCTACTAACATTAAGAAAACTGGACATTTTCATGTTCTTGGAATGTTAAATTTTAAATCAAAATAAGTTGTAAGAACATTTGAGGATCATCATACCTTATCAAACACATTCCTCTAACATTTTTGCAGAACCAACACTGAACATGTAGAGAACGTTTTTATAACAAAATTGTGTTAGCTGGGATTAGACTACGTTACCAGCTGACGTCGTCTTTGGTGCATCGGTGCTGCTGATGTTAGTAATAACTGAAAAAAAAAAAAGATGAGTATTAATAAATCAACAAACACACAATAAAAGTAAAGAATTACTGGCACAGTAAGTGAAATAATGACCACTGTGTCTGACCAAGCCTTACATAAAAACTGCTTAGTCAGTAAATTCAGTAAGGCTCTTGCAAATCCACTGCTTGGACACCAAATATTTCTGACAAAGTTTCAGTACGGATTCCAATAATGTAAACTAGCTTAATAAATGCAGATAAGTTATTTCAATCGAAATGATAAATGCTATCTATTCTACATGTGGATGTGTACAGTGAAACTATTTAGTGGTACAACACGTTCATTCCAACATTACCTTCATTTACATTTAAGTTTATTCTTTTTTTTTTACTTTAATACATACAATTACTCAAATACGGACCAATTTAATACACTGTAAACTTTCGAAAGAAAATTTTGTTAACCAATCAGAAAAAGTGAAATTGGTTCTATTTTTTATCCTAAAACATAGACAGACATGGAGACATAAACACCATGATTATCAATAAAAGATTCATGGAAATATAACCACTTACATAGTATACTGCACAGCAAAATCATGTTAAATCAAGTCTGCTCAGAGAAAATTTGGTCCCTCTCTAAATATAGTTAAAGTTAATGAGATAATTAAGCAATTAATTAAGTGATGATTAAGCATTAATGATGAACACCTGCTGTTAACAAGCAGAATCACTGAAGAAAAGAAAAACACAAGAACTACAACTGACTTCAGCCACAGTCGTAGATGAAATCAACTGAAGATAAAACTTTAAAAAACACTTCACATTTTAATGCATTTTAGGTATAAACGTAGTATAAAACTCCCATCATGCACTGAAATATGATTAATTGTTACTATCATCATAATTTTTCACATGATTAGATTTTTACTAACATTATTAGAATTGTTTAATGGCAAACTAAAAATGTAAAAGGGCCAAGAGCCCAACTAAAACAAATACCGACCACCATGATGGTGGCATCATTTTTGACCAATAAAACATCAATATCTCAACCTTTGTTAATTCTCAATAAGAGCTTCTGTAGACATCTGACAGAAATAAAGTCTATCAGGGCTGTGTTTCCCAAAAACATCTTAAGCCCAAACTGACCTTAGAACAATTGCCACGAATGGTCTCTAATAAACTTAGGCTTATGATGCTTTTGGGAAACACAGCCCTGGTCAGTAATAAGTGAAGCTGGTAATGCTGTTTGTGAAGTTGATGAATCAGATCTTCAGAGGTTTAATGTCTTTTCAGTTGATTTCATCTACGACTGTGGCTGAAGTCAGTAGTAGTTCTTGTGTTTCTCTTTTCTTCAGTGATTCTGCTTGTTAACAGCAGGCGTTCATCATTAATGCTTAATCATCACTTAATTAATCACTTAATTATCTCATTAACTTCAACACTGATTCAGTGTTACCTTTTCACACTCTGAGTGTGGACTCAAAACACAAGCAGTGTTAATTTAACACTGAGGATTTTGATATGCGGTGCTGTAAAATAATGCTTCTAGAGTGTAGTTGTACTCTGAGCAGAGTTGATTTAACAGGGGATTTTGCTGTGTTTAAATAGCAAATGCATTTGCTCCCTTTTGTGCGTCCATGTGCAGGTCTGAAAATGAGGTGTGTTGAGGTGCGTTGTTGGCATGTTGCTGTTTTGAGGCAATTGAAATATACTTCGCCATTGACCAACTGAAACCTGGTCTTTTATTTTTTGTTGTTATTTAAAGTGCACAAAGCAGAGGTGGAAAGTCCAGGGGTCAGAAAGTAAAAGCCCTGCCATAAGCTTATTTCACCCACTGAATCAGTGTTAAAGTTAATGAGATAATGAAGTGATTAATCGAGTGATGATTGACCATTATTGATGAACACCTGATGATAACAAGCAGACTCACCAAAGGAGAAAATCATAATTTTAAGTCACCATCATGGAGATCAGGGTTTTATTTAGTTGATCTCTTGACTTTTTATCATTAGATTTTGTTTGACTGCTGAAACTAAATTACAATACTTAAAATAGACAGTAAACTAAGTGTTATATTTTTATAGTAAAGCTGCTTTTTTTTACCTTTTTTTTATAGTGTATGTATTTTTACTGCAAAAACATAGATTCACTTTATTATATTTTCCCTCTCTTTCTTTTAAATAATCAAACATTCCTCTTGAACAGACCTCAATTGACTTCCAAATGCAGTGTTTCACTGTTTAGTGCAATATCTTCATAAATTCATTTAGTCCTATTTATTCATGATGTTATCTGATGCTACTGATCAGTGATGTGTGCATATTATGTCTACCTGACCAATTTCATACTCTGTGATCTGAAGAAAATGGCACTAACCAAACAGAACACATGAAATCGGCTCTTATTTAAATATAGACACAAAAGGTCAAGAATGTGTAGAAAAAGCTCATGTGAATATAATTACCTGCACAGTATGCTGAACTGCAGAGAGTTGTATTAACCAGTTCATAGACATAATAATTGCCTGGACAGGCTTTGACTTTAATGGGAAAAGACCCATAATAACAGCAGAAATGGTAAGCGTAACCGCAGACATCTCGAGTGACGACTCCATCCTCAACTGTTGGGTGTCCATCAGGTATCCACAGTGGGACTTCAGTGCCACAGTAATATTGAACTACACATGTGTCTGGGATCTGAGCATTCAGACCGTCAATGAAGAGACGATACCAGCCGCTCCAGGAGACAGACCGGTCACATTTGGAGGAGTTTGATGGCTGACTCCTGTTGGCTCTCCATGGCTGATCCAGCACAGTGTAGTTGTAGCAGGGGTCTGTAGAGAGAACAATGTGAAGTCACAGTGTCAATATAAATATATTCGCAAAATATAATTCCAAAATGCATAAACTAATTGATATTCACAAAATGATATTCCCACATCAAAATGCGGTCACAATTTTTAAATAATATTACATTTCCTGCATTTGCAAATTGTCGCATATATTTATAAATCACATTGAATTTGTGTGAGACCAAAATAAAAGGATGAAAAAAAAGATGTCCTATCAGATGTGTTTCTGAATCTGGCCAATCATAACAGCCTGCTCAAATAGCAGCTTTGTGTCGGCCCAGATCCGGCCCACATCTGGCACATGCGGAATGCATCTGATGTGGCTCTTCTACACGTAGTGCACCGGAAAAAATGTCCTGATAGCAGCAATTAAATTATTCCCAAGTGGAACAAAAAAGGAAATAGGTTCCCCCCTTTTTACTATGGTAGTGTTTTTGATAATGAAGTGTGGCATATTCAGAAGTGTACAGTGTGAATGACAGTCACACACTCCTGAGAACATCTACAGGGTTCATACATTTCTACCAACACATTTCCATGACTTTTGAGACAAATGTTTATGACCTAACACTTCATGAACACTTCACTTCACTTCATGTCTGTAAATACATGTAGAATAAGAATAAAAATTCATGTTCAAATTTACCACAGCATATTGGAATTAAAAGCTAATGAAAAGCTATGTGGTTTATTATAAAATAATCATTTATTTAAATAATACTGACACACTAGTAAGACGGATAAAATAATGTGCTATAACGTTTTATTTTTTGTTTTTTTTACAATGTATTATACTGGTACAGTAAATATTTTACCCTTCTGACACAAGCACACATCTATTCAATGTTACAGATCTATACATACATTAGATAACATTAAAAAATAAGTCCACAGAGACACAGTGTGTTACATTACCAGGTGAGACGGTCACTGGTGTGACAGTTGTAGAGCTGGAGTTAATGCTGCCAGTGTCTGAAAGTTTGGATGAAAAGTGATTAATGTGTTGTTTTTGAGCCCAAAATAAAAGGATGAAAAAAAAAAGATGTCCTATCAGATGTGTTTCTGAATCTGGCCAATCATAACAGCCTGCCCATATAGCAGCTTTGAGTCGGCCCAGATCCGGCCCACATCTGGCACATGTGGAATGATCTGATGTGGCTCTTCTATCGTAGTGCACTGGAAAAAATGTCCTGATAGCAGCAATTAAATTATTCCCAAGTGGAACAAAAAAGGAAATAGGTTCCCCCCTTTTTTCTATGGTTTTAGCTGAATAAAATGGAATTAATTGACATGTGTTAACAAAAATTATATTACTTATTTATTCTAATGATTATTCTGAAGATTTTAACTATTTATTGACCCTTTAACTATAAAGTGCATATTATAAACTGAAATATATAAGAGTTGCCTCTGACGGCAGCTACATCTGGTTTATTCTTTGCTCTTGGCTGACATGTGGCATTGTTATGGCCTGCTTGTGGCCCAGATCTGGCAAACATGAGCAGACCGGCCAAGTGCCATCATTCCACGCCACATGTGGCCCAGATCATCATTCCGCATGTGCCAGATGTGGGCCGGATCTGGACCGACACAATGTTGCTATCTGGGTATGAACTCTGTGACTAAAGGTCACATGTGATCTGTACAGAGCAGATGAATCAGACGAGTCCTTCCATCACAGCTGCTGATCAACAGGATCTGCTCTACATGAAGCAGAACTTCTATATTTTATAACTGAAAACACAATGAGTGTTTTTGATAATGAAGTGTGGCATATTCAGAAGTGTACAGTGTGAATGACAGTCACACACTCCTGAGAACATCTACAGGGTTCATACATTTCTACCAACACATTTCCATGACTTTTGAGACAAATGTTCATGATCTAACCCTTCATGAAGTCTCTGTAAATACATGTAGAATAAGAATAAAAATCCATGTTCAAATTTACCACAACATATCAGAATTAAAAGTTAATGAAAAGCTATGTGGTTTATTATAAAATAATAATTTATTTAAATAATGCTGACACACTAGTGAGACGGATAAAATAATGTGCAATAATGTTTTTTTTTTTTTACAATGTATTATACTGGTACAGTAAATATTTTACACTTCTGACACAAGCACACATCTATCCAATGGTACAGATCTGTACATACATTAGAAAACATTAGAGAATAAGTCAATAGAGACACAGTGTGTTATAGTACCAGGTGAGACGGTCACTGGTGTAACAGTTGTAGAGCTGATGTTGATGCTCCCAGTGTCTGAAAGATTGGATGAAAAGTGATTAATGAACAGAAACGCACATATCATGAATATGTAGAAAGAGTTCATGTGAATATAATTACCTGCACAGTATGCTGAACTGCAGAGAGTTGTATTAACCAGTTCATAGACATAATAATTGCCTGGACAGGCTTTGACTTTAATGGGAAAAGACCCGTAATAGCAGCAGTAATTGACAGCGTAACCACAGACATGTCGAGTGACGACTCCATCCTCAACTGTTGGGTGTCCACCACGTATCCACAGTGAGATATTAGTGCCACAGTGACCCTGATCAACACACGTATCTGGGATATGAGCGCTCATGTTGTTAATGAAGAGACGATACCAGCCGCTCCAGGAGACAGACTGGTCACACTTGTAGTAGTTATATGTATTATTGATGGATCTCCATGTGTCGTTCAGCACAGTGTAGTTGTAGCAGGGGTCTGACAGATTAGCTATAATGAAAATATTTCAAGAAATTGACGTGTTTCTGAAAAACATGTATTTTTGATCAAATGTATCCAGAAGTGCAGCTTAAGACATTATTTCTAATTATTTTTATTTATTCATTTATTTTTGCTGATTCAGAGCGATTCATTTTCGATCCACAATTTTTTTAAATGCATTTCTATTTTAAAACCAATGTGTCTTAAATTAGAAAAAGACAAAACTTGTAAATTAAAAGTAAACACATTAGACATACCAGTACATGTATATGTTATTATTATTATTATTATTATTATGGAAACACTTTACAATAAAGGTACATGAATAATCATGTACTAACTAATACTTAATTCAACATGAACTAATGATTATTTAAAGCATGAACTAATCATGAACAGCTTTAACTATGTTAGTACATAGTATGTTAATGTATTAATTAACATTTATGGCCAAACCAAATCAAACAGCCTCTTTAAGAAGGAATAAAAAGTACTCTGATGGGCCAGACAAAGAGCAGTTCAAAACCCTTTATGGATTTACCAAGAACAAAGGCCATTACGTCGCCCGGTATCGCCCGGGGCCCCACCCTGGAGCCAGACCTGGGGTTGGGGCTCGTAGGTTAGCGCCTAGTGGCCAGGTCTTTCCCCACGGGGCCCAGCCGGGCTCAGCCCGAATGAGCGACGAGGGGCCGACCTCCCGTGGGCCCACAACCTGTGGGAGGAACTGTAAGGGGCCGGTGCATTGTGGATTGGGCGGCAGTAGAAGGCAGGGGCCTCTGCAACCCAATCCCCGGACACGGAATCTGGCTCTAGGGACATGGAACGTCATCTCACTAGCGGGTAAGGAGCCTGAGCTTGTGCGGGAGGTCGAGAGATACCGACTAGAGATAGTCGGGCTCACCTCCACGCACAGCTTGGGCTCTGGAACCCAACTCCTTGAGAGAGACTGGACTCTCCACTACTCTGGAGTTGCCTGCGGTGGAAGACGGCGGGCTGGTGTGGGCTTTCTCTTAGCCCCCCAGCACAGCCATAATGTGTTGGAGTTGCTTCACTGCGCCTTCGGGTCGGGGATAGGGCTCTCACTGTTGTTTTTGCTTACGGGCCGAATGGCAGTGCAGAATAACCGGCCTTCTTGTAGTCTCTGGGAGGGGTGCCGGAAATTGCTCCGAACAGGGACTCTGTCGTTCTACTGGGGGACATCAACGCTCACGTGGGCAGCGACAGTGATACCTGGAGAGGCGTGATTGGGAGGAACGGCCCCCCTGATCTGAACCAGAGCGGTATTCTGTTATTGGACTTCTGTGCTAGTCACAGTTCTTACCTTTGAATCTTAATACTGTGTGTTGTAATAAGTCCCTGAGGATAACTGAGGGACTCAAACAAATATATTAGAAAAGCTGATGCTCCAGAACGAGTCGGGGGTGAAAACTCAAGAAGATGATGTGCAACTTTTTCTTATTTTGTTTAAAGATTATATTTTTTCATTTAGTACTGCCCTTCGGAAGCTACAGAAGGTGCTTACATGTTTCCCAAAGACAAAAACAGTTCTATTTATCCTGTTCATCTGATTCAAAATGCATCGATTTTCCTTCTGGAGTATCAGTGAATGTTTGCAGCTTTTGTAATAGTTTTGTTTGAGTCCCGCAGTTATCCTCAGTGTGAAAAGATGGATCTCAAATTGTTGTAAAGGGTTCAAATATGCAGAAGATGCTCGAAAAACAAAGAATTTGCAGGACGTGGAGGATTTTTCTGAAGAACATGATCAGTTTAACTGCTCAGGACAAACAAGGAACTCATGAACATCCATCACAAAACAAACAAACAGTCATGGATCATCAGGTAACAACACACAGTATTAAGAAGTAATCAGTTGAGTAATTTTTATAAATTCAGCTATTTTTTGTCTTGTGAACTTTATGTAAACATTTGTTTTGTGAAATAGCGTACTCAGGACAGTATTAAATAAAAAAATAACATTAAAGTTTTATGATCCTTCTAATTTTGTTAAAAGAATTAACATTTTTGCATATTCTGCAAGAGATATGTAAACTTTTGAGCTCAACTGTAATTTAATACTATCAGAGTTTGAACTTTTGACTGCAGATTTGTCATAATCATTACAGGATGGCACAGAATTAGTTGAACCTCTTTATCAAAGGTAGAGAATACGAAATACACTAATAACTGATCTTAAGAGGTATCTATCTGTTTTGTGTTGTTCTCTCTCTCTTCAAACTCACCCTACTGTGACTTATGTGCAGCTAAATAAAGAAAAATTCGAGCATTTCCTGGGTATCAGTTATAGCGAATTAGCTCAAAATTAGTTATAAATAATTAATTATTACTCATTATAATTAATTATAATATCTGAATCAGTAAATCAAATTAACTTGATGTAGTTGAATTAATATTACAATCAATTAATCTGTTCGGCCAGCAAAAACTCAGTATTGATTGTCTATCAACTTTTCAGAAAGGGTATTTTCCCTGGCCACAGTAATGGAATCCACTGAAGGCAAGTGTAGTGAGATCCCAAGTGCAGTTTATTGAACTCCAAACAAAAATACAAATCCAACATAAAACAAACTCTTCACATGGCTTGGCAAAACAAAGTCTTCACATGGCATGGCTTGGCATGAACAAACAAGGACACTCACCACAGTGGTACAGGGACAGTCATCGACAATGCACACCAGTGAACCAATAGAAACAAGACATGAAACAGGGGAGGCACATGACAAGGAACACATGGTAGGATCACATAACAAACAGGGGAATCACATGACATGCATAAGGGATCACATGGTAAAAAAAAAACATGAAACATGACCATGACAACAAAATAAAGATACGACACGTGAACGTGAAAACATACAACAAAACTCTATGAGCAGCCCAAAACAAAACCAAAACTAGACAACATAAAGCGTGGGCAGACCTGGGCCGTGGAGCGTGGGTGGACCTGGGCCGTGCAGCATGGGAGGTTCTGAACCATGGAGGGTGGGGAGACCTGGGCCGTGGAGCATGGCCGGACATGGGCCGTGGAGCATGGCCAGACCTGGCATTGGCACGCTAGGACGCCTCCATGGGAGGAATTGGAATTAGAAATATCTAATAACACTGTACCACAACCTCCCTTAGGTTCACTTTCGGGGGCGAAGCTTACCAATATCGGGTTCTTCCGTTCGGCCTAGCACTATCAGCCCGCACGTTCATGAAATGCGTAGATGCAGCTTTGGCCCTGCTCAGGCTGCAGGGCATACGCATTTTGAACTATATACATGACTGGCTAATACTAGCAGAGTCGGAGCGACTAGTGGTTCGACATCGAGATGTTGTTCTTGCGCATATGCTCAAACTGGGGTTGAGACTGAATGCCAAGAAGAGTGTGCTTTCTCCAGTACAGAGGACCACCTTTCTTGGCGTGATATGGGATTCTACCACAATGAGAGCTATGCTTTCGCCCGCTCGCATTGCTGTTATTGTCTCAGTAGTCAAAGATATAAAGCTAGGCCAGTCACTCACTGTGAAACAGTTTCAGAGACTGTTGGGTCTGATGGCAGCAGCATCCAACGTGATACCTTTTGGCCTGCTGTACATGAGAACCTTTCAGTGGTGGCTCAGGACCAGAGGGTTTTCCCCAAGGGGGAACCCGCTCCGTACGATCAAGATCACGCGGCGAGTGAAGATGCTCTCCTTGAGGGCGATCTTCATCCCTGAGGCCCAGAATATAAGAGCAGACGTCCTGTCGAGACAGGGGCTGAGGCCAGGGGAATGGAGACTTCACCCCGAGGCGGTGAAGCTCATATGGAAGAGTTATGGCCAAGCAGAAGTGGATCTGTTTGCGTCTCAGAACACGACGCACTGTCCACTATGGTTTTCTCTCACGCATCCAGCTCCTCTCGGACTGGACGCCATGGTACAGACGTGGCCGAGGCCGCGGAGTTCTGGAGAAAATTCGGTGGGAGGGAATAAGTCTACTGCTGGTAGCCCCTTTCTGGCCAAGTCGAATATGGTTTTCGGATCTAGTTTCTCTCCTCGACGGGTCTCCCTCGGAGATCCCGCTCAGGAGGGACCTTCTGTCTCAAGCAGAGGGCACGATATTTCACCCGTGCCCCGAGATGTAGAGCCTGTGGGTCTGGCCTCTGAGGGGGCTCAGCTCATAGATTCTGGTCTCTCAACCGAGGTTGTTGAGACCATACTCCAGTCCAGAGCTCCTTCCACGAGGAAACTTTATGTACTAAAGTGGAGGTTGTTCACAGCATGGTGTGCTTCAAATCAGCAAGATCCAGTTAACTGCCCTATCGGTTCAGTGCTAGAGTTCCTGCAAGATCGGTTTTCAGCAGGGTTGGCCCCTTCCACACTGAAGGTGTAGGTGTCGGCCATCGCAGCTTACCACGTCCCTGTGGGTGGTATGTCAGTGGGGAGAAACCAGTTGATTACCCGTTTCCTTTGTGGCACCTTGAGGATTAGGCCGGTAGTACGCACTAGAGTTTCTGCTTGGGATTTGGCCATTGTTTTAGAAGGCCTATCTACAGCGCCATTTGAGCCACCTGGGTCTGTCTCAGACAAGTTTTTAACTCTCAAGACCATCTTCCTTCTAGCCATTTCATCCTTTAAGAGAGTAGGAGACCTGCAGGCCCTTTCGGTATCTCCCACGTTCCTAGAATTTGTACCTGGCATGGTTAAGGCCTTCCTTTACCCGAGAGTAGGGTATATCCCGAAGGTTCCAACCCATGTACCGCAGCCTGTAGTGCTACAAGCTTTTTGTCCTCCTCCATTTCTAAACCCAGACCAGGAGAAGCTGAACCTAGTGTGTCCAGTATGGGCACTAGACACGTATGTCCACAGAGCTGCCCTGTTGAGAAAGTGTGATCAGCTGTTTGTTTGTTTTGGGCCACAAAAGAGGGGTCTGCCAGTGTCCAAGCAGACATTGAGCAACTGGATAGTTGATGCTATTTCTATTGCATATGAGTCTTCTGAACTTCCTTTGCCTCTGGCTGTCAGGGCTCACTCTACTAGGAGTATGGCGGCCTCTAAGGCTTTATTATCAGGGGTTTCCCTCAAAGAAGTGTGTGATGCGGCAGGTTGGTCCTCTCCGCTCACTTTTGTGCGATATTACAATCTTGACCTGGACGCAGCTCCAGGTTCCTCAGTGCTTTCGTCTTGATGTGCCACAGTTTCACACAGACAGGCACCCGCAACTATGGTGTTTTGGTATATCGTTCCCAAAGCGTCATCTGACGCAGCGTTGAAGTTCCCTCAAAAGGGAACGTCTCAGGTTACGACTGTAACCCTAGTTCCCTGAGAGAGGGAACGAGATGCTGCGTCGACCTGCCATACTTCTTGCATGCCTGTGATTGCTTGCTTCAGCAACCTTAAGCTAATGAGTGATTGCCCCGGATGTGCTTTTATACTTCCTGGTCATGACATCATCCGCCCGCGACGTCATTCTCGCCATTGGCTTGTTGACATTCCAGCATCAGATGCGTTCACGCTGTCGCCTTCCCAAAGCGTCATCTGACGCAGTGTCTCGTTCCCTCTCTCAGGGAACTAGGGTTACAGTCGTAACCTGAGACGTTTTCAATAACCATTACTTCATGTTGAAGTATTGATTCAGGCATTGGTACATGATTATTCATTTACCCTTATTGTAAAGTGTTACCATTATTATTATTATTATTATTATTATTATTATTATTTTAAATAATTGATTTATTTCCATTTTCATGGTCTAGAAATGACCATTTCAAAATTACCCAACATTTTCAGGTTTTCAGCGGGAATCCTGGGTCATAAACTAATATTAAGAAATTAAAGTAACATAATCTGAGATTCAGTTTCCTCAGTACTTTACATGCGAATAAATAATAAATGTTTTAACGTTTGCCAAATGATTTCACTAGTGAATCATTTCACTAGTGAATCATTTCACCTCTAAATCTACAAACATGAATCCATACAAAACAGCAGTTAACAGAAGAATACATTACCAACTGCAGTCGTCACCGGTGTGACTGCTGAAAAGGCCAGGATCAGTCTTAAGACATCTACAAAATAATGATGTGTACAAATGTCAACAACTTCCAAAGGACACAATGAAATAGCAGTCAATTGGTCAAAAAACACATATAAACATGAAGTTGTACTTAAAATAACAGTTCACCCAAAAAATGAAAATTCTGTCATCAAACCAGTATGACTTTACAGAAAAAAAACTTCCTGTCTATGCTAGAATTTGCTATTATCCTGACCCATCTTTTCCACATTATGAAACTCTTCAGCTCTTCTGTTCGAACTGACAATAAAGCACCATAGCAGCACTACAGTAATCTATACAGTATGATTTGTGTGTCATATTCCACGTCTTCTTAAGTCAAACAGCAGCTTTGTGTGATGAAGTGTGTATGAAATTTAAATCATTCACTTTGAGAATTTCAGAAGATTACATTGAGAATATGTTTTGATTTGATGATATGGGTTCACTCTCCATTCACACTCATAGCATACCAAAAAAGTCAGGATCAGTCAGGATATTCTTCTACTGTCTTCCACTCCGTGAGAACATGATGTGTGGCGTGAGAGCGCATGGCTTGTCAGACATAGCAACAGTAACTAAAGGGGGCGGGTCAATTGTTGGTTCGTAAACACAGTCACACAGTCTTATGGGTTTGGAGCGACATGAGGGTGAGTAGATGAAAAATTCTGGGTGAACAATTAAACTTCACCTCAACTGTTCACTACATTAATGCCATATTTGATTTCAGAATGAAAGAAGTGACTGTTGTGTTGAGTGGGATCCACTCATGACTCACAGCATGCATTGAAATATGAAGCATAACACCACAATGTAAAATCATTTAAAAATGAAAAAAGGCCCATCTGTGGCATGAAGATGCTGTTGTGAAAAAACTTTCAGTTTCAGTTTTAACAAACACTTTCAGACTGTGATGGCACTAGACTAACAGGTTTTCTTCCTGAAGCCATAAACTATATCACCTGATTTCTCTTGATTATTATGTTCTCATATCAAATTTTGTTTCAAAGATAAAAACTAACAGTCAAACTGCCCAACTAAATGAAACACTGATCACCATAATGGTGATCAAACATTTTCAATAAATCATCAACATCTAAACCTGTTAATTCTCCAAAAGAACTGTAGACGAATGACAGAAATAAAGTCAGTCTGGTTTGTAATAAGAGAGATTTCATGTCTTTTCAGCTGATTTCATCTAAGACTGTGTCTGAAGTCAGTTGTTGTTCTTGTGTTTCTCTTTCCTTCAGTGATTCTGCTTGTTATCATCAGGTGTTCATCAATAATCAAACAATCATCACTTAATTAATCACTTCAGTATCTAATTAACTCTATCACTGATTCAGTGTTACTTTAACACCTGCTGATGATTCTTATATGAACACTGACTGGTGTTGATTTAACGCCAGGGAATTTACTTTGTACCAGAGATGGAAAGTCCAGCGGTCAGAAAGTAAAAGTTCTGCCATATGTTTATTATAAATTGTTTAAATATTAGATTAAATTTGGCAGTTAAAAGATAGACAAGCAAGGAAAAAGATGATCTGGAGGTGTTGGTTATGTTTTCACATAATTATTATTTGATTTGAATCATTGAACTCATTTAGACTCCAATCTCTGAGTAAGATTTACATTATTGATCACAGCAGCACTGTGATTCTACAGCGGAATATCTTGCTACTTCAACACATGAATAAAAAATGAAGAACATATATAATGAGTGTGTGAGTACACTGAAACAGGAAAAATTATGCCTGCAATTTCAAAATTGAAGGCTTATAATACACACTTAAAAGCTTTTTTTTTTTTTTACCTTTCTTGAACAACAAACCAATCACAGTCTTCACATTAACAACTTTTCTCCACTCCCCAAACAGATCAACACACATGAAGTGATGTGAAAGATAAACAGAATCTGATCCTCCGGTCTTTATGTCAACATACACAAAAGCAAAAAATAAATAAATAAACTCTTTAGACTTACTCAGATTCACAGAGATGAGTGTCTGTGTTTTTATAAAACCTGAAATATTAAGAAAAAGTGAATAAAACAACTGAAAATGTATTGGATTGAGTTTGAGAAAACTACATTCATCACACGTCCACAGTTCATGTCAAGGTTTTTGGGGCAATGAGAGCCAAACCTTTAAAGACAAGAAAAATACTCACTTTTATGAAATGAAGCCATTGTCAGTTTTGACAGTCTAGTTTATTTCTTTTTCTCCACAAACCAGTTCAGAGCACGAGTTTCCTTTACAGATGGAGAATAAGCAAATTAGACATTACATTGACGTATGACTTTAAAAACTTTGTTTTCTTTGTTTCAAACACCCATGAAAAACTGTCCACAGCATTTATGAATCTGCATTAGAGTTAAAATTGAGAGTATTAAACAGGTATTATCAAAGCATAATGCAATAAAAGACTAAATGAGGCTCTTGTGTTTTCCCAGAAATTATTATACGAATCATCTTAGAATCAGAAGCTGTTTCCCAAAAACATCAGATCAGGAAAGTAATGTAGATCTTCAAGTGAACCGTAAAGATTTATCTTTAAAAATGTTAAAGTCGTGACCTGATCAAACTGATTAAATCATTACTCAACTATAACTACACAAAAATAAATTACAACTACACAACTGTAACTACAAATACATCAATACATGTTTTTTTTGTTTTTTTTTTACTTAAATAAGCTGATGAGGAGCATTATGAGGAGAAAGAACATCTCACCTGATATAAGCTGATATACAGTGATCCTCACCCGACACAACCAACTGAACGAGATATGTGTGTTTTGAGATGTTTATAGATAAGTTATCTGTCCATCATTCTAATGAGGAAATATGAACACACACACACTGTTTTCCATCATTAAATTTAAATATGCAGTGCATTCCCTTACACAAAGAAACTATATCCCCCTATATATATATGAATGATCTATATATTGATATGATATATATATTAAATGATTTAATGGTATATTTGAAAAAATACAGAATAATATATTGAATTAGGGATTGCGGCTTTTCATATATTGAAAAATTTGACAATATATTTAGTACAATCTCATAATTAATCATTTTAATTGTAATTTTATATTCAGTAAAACACTTCATAATATATCATTTAAATGTGTTCAGATATGGTACTGTCAGGCTGCAGTGTAGATAAACTCACAAACACGAAGACATATATTTAAAATAGGTAGTTTTAATTCCACGGGCAGGATAAACAGGAGACAGGCCAGTAACACGCAGCATACATAGACAAGAACTGACAGAGACTGAACAAACACAAGGAGAATATATAGGGGAGATAATGAGGATAATGTAATACAGGAGAATAGAAACAGGTGTGGGTAATTAACTAGGCAGGTAAACACACGGTGGGCAAATGAACAGAGAATGACATAACTAGACAGGACTAAACTAAACATGACAGTTCATGGGTGTAACAGGTACTGCATGTGTAATATACTGCAGATACATTTATTCATGCAGTATAAACACACACACACACATAGAAAATAACACATTGTAGTATAATTCTTATATTTTACATTTATTTATATTATTAATGCTTCAAATTTAGTATGTGAGTTCACAAAATCACCTGCATGTACTAAAGTATTTATCAAAGAGACTATCATCATGCTGAAGAATGCACACTCAGTAGTTCATTAATATGTCATTATAGTTTAAATGTTGTTTATTCAATCATCAACCTAACCACAGGCTCTACTCTTCAGGACAATGGTGACTCCAAACACTCGAATTTGAAGCACCCACACACTTCAAAAATCAATATGTTTCCCATCAATGGTGACATGCTTCATGTTGTAATGCATGCTGGGAGTCGTGAATCTTAAGACTTGTTCAACTTCATTCAGCAGCTGACTTGAAGCAGTGTGTGCTGGTAGTAATTTTGTCTGACTTGAGACAATGTCAATGCCAAGTCTTTGGAAAATTACTGACAATTTCAAACAATCATGGGAATAAACAACCATATCTACTCATTGGTCTTGTTTATGCTCTCCTTCGTAACATATTACATGTGTCTTCAATCACTTTTTCAAAGACCATTCCCTGAACAAGAAAGACACGAGTAACTGTCCAACTAAATGAAACACTAATCACCATAATGGTGACCAAACATTTTCAATAAATCATCAACGTCTAAACCTGTTAATTCTCAAAAAGAACTGTAGACGAATGATAGAAATAAAGTCAGTCTGGTTTGTAATAAGAGATATAATGTCTTTTCAGTTGATTTCATCTAAGACTGTGTCTTAAGTCAGTTGTAGTTCTTGTGTTTCTCTTTCCATCAGTGATTCTGCTTGTTATCATCAGGTGTTCATCAATAATCAAACAATCATCACTTAAATAATCACTTTAGTATCTAATCAACTCTAACTCTGCTTCTTTGCAAAGTGCAATGAAAACTGCAAAAGCAATAGAATGGTGGAGCAATAACTGAGATTCTATTTAATTGACAGTTCTATTTCATTTTTTTGTGTGTTGCATTTTTTAATCTGTGGAAGACAGATTGATTTAATATTTATTTTTTAGCAGATTAAAATAAGTCTGGGTCTGTTTAAATTAATTAAATTTAACAGTTGGAGTTTCTCATTTGAACATTCAGTCACAGGAAGAATGATGGAAGAATAACAGATTAAACAACTGCTTCTGACATTTCTCTATAAATATCACGGACTGCCAAAATAAGAACAGAACTTCCATGGAATCCAGCCTTACTAATCCCAAAACACTGAGTAGCTTGTTTAGGAGTGTTTCATTGGGTTGATGTTGTCTATCCCTATAGCGTACGATCAAACACTGTCAACCTCTGAACTGTAAACTGATTCAAGCCTCCGAGGAACATGCATTTGCATTCTGTCAAGAATAACACACAGCCCTCACATATACAAAACACTGTGCTTTTCTCAAACATCATTTACATAATTTCAGGAATATTCTGAGCGTGTGTCCTTTGCGAGACAATAAAGCGTTGTGTTTTTTGACAGTAAGTTGAAAGCCAGTATTCAAATGCTCCAATAAAGAACAGAATTGAGTACAAAACAGTACAACTAGAGTAAAATATCCAGTATCACCACAGAAAACCGATTTAAATAGGAAAACAAGAATTTGTGATTTACATAGACATGCACGGGACAACTTTTCCACTATTATTATACTGTTTTGATTTTATGCTTTGAAAGGCTTCATGACCTTTGGCTCATGTCTCATCTGGACATTTGTGAGACTCTGTTGTTTGGAAGATCAGCTGTCCATCATTTAGATCTGGTGTCTTTGTTCATACATTCTTTGTTTAGCTCACGGGCAGCATTTAAAAACAACATGATGTGTGCATTATGAATATGCAAATGAGTAACACAGTGATTGGCCGATGGACAGATCTTCATAAAAACGCTGTGTAATTGCAAGAAAGAGACTGAAACTCTTCTTGAAACGCTGAAGATTTGCACACAAAACCGATTTATTATGCCAATATATTTTTTTGACATTTGTGTTTTTTCTAATGTGAACATTTTGGGAAAATATATAACCCAGGACGACCAGAGCTGTTTCACATTTTTGTGCTGTCTTTATTCCACAGATTGCTGGGAGCTGATACAGAGATCCTGTACAATAATTTGATTATAAATCACTTAAATATATATGATGAAGCAGCAGCTGATTTCTGAATCCAACCCTTCAACAGAAAGAACTGAGGGTTAAAATACACACTAATGATTAACTGAACAAGACACAGGTGCACAACTCAACTGTTACCATGGCAACTAACAAGTGATTGGAACGACGGAAAAGGGAACGGGGGGAAAACCATGAATAACACCATGAAAATGAAACGACTCATACCCAAACCCAAAGTCTCGAGAGGTGAACTAATAATTTCTGTTTCCTGTAGAGAACCTATAGAATGCTGCACTTGTTTGTGAGTCATATTCTTTCAAAATGAACAAATTGTTCATGATCGACCCATCACTACTTGTAAATACAAAAACAGCTTTTAGAATCTTTTATTTAAATTGTGATTAAATTAAATACAGATAGCACTCAAAGAACCCTTTATAATTGCTGAAGCTGTCAGTCAAACTGTCATGAGTTTATTTGGACACTTCTTATATTTACATCGTGATTGTAATGATGGAAGCATTCGAGAGAATGCAGAAATCTTGTTGCAAAGACGAGATCACTGTATTCATTCTCAACAGAATGTCTGTCTTTGGCTCAGTGCTAATCACTGCAACCTTCATTTTCCCCCTTTATTTATTTAGCGCTTTTTACAATTCACAATAACACTCAACATGTCTGTGATCATCTTCACGCTCATCACTGCAACCTTTCATGTCACGATCTAAATATAATGCTACAATCAAGACTTTTCATGATTAAACCTTCAGAATTGTAATTTTAAAAACGTGCTAAAAGTTTTCGAAAGTGTTCCACATGTAGTACTTTGATATTTTCATGAGCAAAGATGTCAGCCAATCAGAGCAGTGGGCGTTTACACTGAAGTCTCACAGCAGACACGCCCCTTCAAACAGAGCGATCGAATGAAAGGGATACAATCAGGGTAGGAAAAGAGCATTTTATTTCTAAATTATAACAACTTTTGATGTAAAAATCATACCAACATAAGTGCACCCTGAGAAACATTATAAAATATAACAATGCAGACAAATATAAAACAACAATACAGATTTGAAGATATCAGCTGTTCATATACTTATTTTAATTTAAAATGGTAAATATACTACTCTTATAAAACCTGTGACCTTCCCTTCTGAAAATATACGTTCTGCTATATGAATATTTGAAGTAATTTAAAAAGGGATGTCAGACATTCATACAGAAGAAACATAAAAAAGTAGAGCTCAACTGTTAACTTAGTCTGTAAAAATCTGCTCATCACCCTCCACCAAGAAAATCTTGAGGGTTTAAAAGATTAAATACAGTTATCAAAAGACTGAGATTACATTTAACATCGAAAACATTGATTATGTTGTGTGTTTTACTGTAAATGTAATCATGAAGCACTAGGCTACATTCAGACTCTCAGTCCAAATCTGAATTTTGTGCATATCTGATTAAAATCCAAAAATTAAATGTGATATTCAAGCTGGTAAGGCACATTTCTGGACACTCAATTTGGACCTGAAAGCTGCGCGACACAGTGTGGGACGTCAATACTTTTAGATCCGATTTCAATTGGATTCAGAAACAATCGGATTTGGACTGACAGTGTGAATGTAGCCTAAATACACACGGAAACCAAGCGGCTAATGAGGGACAGGTTTAAGCAACGAGTGGCCATGGTAACAAATGAGGGTAGCTATGGAAACAGACCAGGAAGTAAGGAACAAGGGCAACTAAACACAGGAAGTGAACACAGAAACAATAGAACAAACACTTCAACATAAAAGTCCTTAACCATGAGACAGGGACAACATCATGACAAAATCACCTGTATATTAATGGCACTTTTTATTTCCTGATCATGATGTTTTAGTCCTCAGTGTTGTTTGCTTCCACAGCAAAGACATCTGAAGAACTTCCTGTACTGCTGCCTGACCTGAATGAGACGAGAGGATCTGAGTGACTTCATGACACCAATTTAACCTCTGAAACTCATCAACCAGAGGAATTATAATAAACAGGTAAGAAAATGTGTTTTAAGAGACTTTCTGAAGTAAATACTGATACGATTCTTCAATATAGTGAATTTTTTCAATAAGTATTTTTAAAAGCTTGGAGTTTGGAAGCACTAATGTCTGGCAGTCAGACAGACAGGAAGTGTCAGTTTAAATTAGAATTTTTTGACAGTTAGAGTTTGAATAGTTTTGGATCACAGGAAGGAAATGAAAGAGTAACAGATTAAACAACTGACTCTGACATTTCTCTCTAAAAGAAACAGATTGACAAAACGACAAGACCTTCATGAAAACAACTGTAATAATCTTTCATATTCAGTTTTGACATTGAATATGGTGTTAAATTGAGTGATGTCTGACCTCATTATTGAGGACACAATAGACCAGGAAGATGAAGGTTCCCTGCTGGGAGTTCAAGATCAGGAAGAGGATCTCCAGCTCCTTCCTGCCTTCAGTGAAGAAACCCAGAATCCAGGGGCAACCAAGAACCACAAACTGAGCCAGTGTTTTAAATACCATAATCCTGCAGAGAAACAAAGAAATAGATTTAATGTGCCTTTATTGACTACATATGTTTTTCTATGGAGAGATCAAATCATGTTTGTTACTTGGTTTGTTTCATCTGTGAAACTTCAGCGTTCAGATTTTTGAGAGTTGAGTTTAGTTTGATGATGATGTTGATGAAGAGAATCATGTTTAACTAAAAAGTAGAAAATGGATAATTAAATCATCTTGTTTTCCCTTTAATATGAATTAAAATCGTGAGAAATAAGAAATGAGCTTACTGCTAGAATGACACAAACAGGACCCAGAAAACTCCAGATGAAACCTTTATCTGTTTTAATCCAGCAGCTGTTTGGAGGAAAACAATAAAATAACTAAATACATTTGTCAGAAAACACTATTTCAGGTGTTAACTTATCTTTTTAATCATGTGTGCATTTATACAGTGTATGTAAAGCTGTACTTTTATCAGATGGCAGAAATGTAACAAAATTTCTGAGCCACTTTATTTGCTTCTAATCGAATTGACTTTAAACAACAAAAACTCACTGTTCGCTGCCGTAACCTTCAGGAACCAGTCCGACAGACACGGCCACCACAACCAGAGCAACCGTATATCCAATCACACACAGGAATCCAGTGCTAAGCACCTCCCTCTTTTTGGAGCTGATCTGTGATAGGTTCTTCACAAAGATGAAGAGCAGCACAGCTTCAATGAACATCCACACAAAGCCGGAGAGAAAGAGGAAGTGCAGCACACCTGATATCACGGCACACAACACCTGGAGACCATGAGAGACGGTTATGATGATTCTCAGTGAGGCTGTGCTGAGCTGTAGAGCTCCTTCATCATTCTCACCTGCTGAGGGCGTATGAGGCTCAGGAACTGTTGTGAGAGCAGGAGCAGAAGGTGAGCCAGCAGAAGACTGATGCAGAGGTTGATTCGAGCCACATTATTCACTCCAGGACTCCACTGACAAAGGACAAAGGTCAACAGGGCCAAACTGAAGAACACCAGCCCCACGATCACACACACCAAATTCAACCGATCCAGCGGTGAGTCGCTCTGAGAAAACATGTCAGAGTACATGAGTGTCAAATCTGTGCTGTTCTTCAATGGTCACTATAAATGTTCTCGTACCTCTGATGGTCTGCTGGTTTTCATGATGAGAGCGAATGTCGACAGATGAACACAGGAACACACAGTGTAGCTGCTGTTGGTCTGTAAAACAGAACAACCATCTACAATCCACTCGCTGATATTCCAGTACACACAGGACAGAGAACCGTTGGGGTCCAACTCCTGCAGAAAGAAGAAAGAACATGCAGAAAATATGACAACACTGAATATTAGATGTTTTCAGATGTTCATCAGTTCTCAGGTTGGACAGAAACACATTTCAGTCTCTCACTCTGATGTGTTTGAGGGTGAAGTTGACTGGTTTGGTGAGTTTAGTGTTGGTGGTTTTGGGAAGAGTAGCTGAGATCACAGTGGACATCATGGTTTTAATCGTGTCATCTGATGTGTTGAAGAAGTCGGGCTTCAGTAGATTCTCCATTGTGTTGTAGCTCATGAAAGCCACAGCAGCTGATCCTGTGTGACAGAAACAGAAGAAACTTGAATTCAACACAATGAAAAACCTCTTCTAATGTGGTTTAGTGATATATCTTCTAAAATATGTTTATTAAAACATCTCACATACTTGTTTCATTGTTGTTCTTGGCGATCCCAATGAGATCGATGTCCACAGAAGAATTTGTTGTGTCAAGTCGAGGGATTTTATATAAGGCGACATTTGGTCCAACCATGAAGACTTGTCCCTCTAATTAAAAGCAAACAAGCAGTTGTGTGCTATATTAATTTATTTACAATATCTTGTTTTATGTATATATGTATTATGTATGTACAATAATCTTTTACATTACAAATTTTAATCTCTTGACAGCCCTACTAATAAATGTTTTGCACTCACCTACAGCAGCAAGAGCAAAACTGACATTGTCACTCGTGTCTGTCGGCTTCACCAATGTAGAAATGAGTTTGTCGCTGGTTTTTAACACTTGGTTTCCGTATGAGGCGAGTTCAGCTGAGCTGACTGATGATGACGACTCAAAAATCTTCTCTGAAGCGTTGAAGGCCAAAGTCAAAATGTTCGTCACAGTCTAGTTTATTGATCAGATTAATAGAGTCACAGTAAATGTCAACAGAGCCAATAAGACAACACTGTTTTCTCGATCATCTCTTATCTACAGTATATAACTGACAAATATTTGATTTTATCAAGACTTACAGTCACAGAGAGCACTTGAGATGTGATGTTCTCGATCTGCTCAAGCAGATTTTGGAAACAGTTCTGACTCTGAAATCACAATTGTGAAAACAGCGTTTGTTGATTTTGATGTTTTTCAATATTAACAGAGAATCAAACATGTATTGTTACTGTTACTGTACTGAAGAACACTGTGAAGATCCTTCAGTGATGTTAGTACAGACACACAAATCTATCAACAATAAATAGAAAAGCACATTCATATTTCACATAACAGTTATCTAAAACTCACATTTAATCACACTACTCTTTGGACTAATTAGCTGTTTCTATTCCAAAGTAAATATATATTTCTTGTGTTCTAGAGAGCAAAACTGCCACTTCCTGAAAAACTGGCGCAAAACACCAATAATAAATTGGAAGCTGCTGCAACCAGAGAACCCTGTGGCTCTTTTTCGTACATAATAAATGACTTGCTCCTTAAAGTACAGATGAACCGCAATAATAAACGCTGTCATGTCATCTTTTGTTTGGATGCCTGATGTTTATGATTGTGTGTAACAGGTTTGGGAGGTAATTATACCAAATCATTTTAATGACAGGCATTACTAAACTTTAGATGTTGTGGGATGAGATTGATTAGTCCAGTTATCACATAATCTTATGCAATATTCAAAATTTGCATAAAATACATGGATGGAAACATGGCTCGATATGAGTCTAACTCTAAAACTTCAATTTCAGAAACTCAACTTACGGCGCATCCGTCCTGGAGTGTTATATTGATTCCTGCAATGACAGAAATCAGCATGAAGACAATTGTTGAACAATATGTTGCTACTGTATTTTTATGGTAAAGTACTGACAACCACAGCTCTTTTTTTTTTTAACAATGTATGATACTGGTACAGTAAATATTTTACTCTTCAGACACAAGCACACATCTATCCAATGGTACAGATCTGTACATACATTAGATAACATTAGAAAAATTAGAAAAAGCCAATAGAGACACAGTGTGTTTCATTACCAGGTGAGACGGTCACTGGTGTGACAGTTGTAGAGCTGATGGTGATACTGCCAGTGTCTGAAAGATTGGATTAATAGTGATTAATGAACAGAAACACAAATATCAATACAATAAATATATGAATGTGTAGAAAGAGATCATGTGAATATAATTACCTGCACAGTATGCTGAATTACAGCGAGTTGGACTAACCAGTTTATAGACATAATAATTGCCTGGACAGGCTTTGACTTTAATGGGAAAAGACCCGTAAAGGCAGCAGAAATTGTCCCAGTGACCGCAGACATCTCGAGTGACGACTCCATCCTCAACTGTTGGGTGTCCATCAGGTATCCACAGTGGGACTTCAGTGCCACAGCTATACTTCTCAACACAGGTGTCTGGGATCTGAGCATTCAGACCGTTAATGAAGAGACGATACCAGCCGCTCCAGATGACAGACCGGTCACATTTGTAGGAGCTTGATCGCTGACTGCTGTTAGCTCTCCATGGATCATCCAGCACAGTGTAGCTGTAGCAGGGGTCTGTAGAGAGATAAGCTAACATATTTTTTATATATATTCTATTTTATATTATATTATATACAGGGTTGGGGAATAACAGAATGCACATATCCACGTTGCATATTTCAAAACATGAGTAACTGCATTTCATTATAGGTGGTATAATAGATGGTAATCAAATTACAGTTACATCCGAAAAGTATTTCAATTACCAAAGTGATTACTTCGAATTTTAATTTCATTTATTTCAGCAATGCACAATATGAAAAATCGCCTTCTCCTTTCCAAATCAATTGCGCTCCATTTGGCGTCTGTCGTTGCTATGCAACCATGATGTCACGCGGGGATAACAGGAGACGAGGATATATCCAAAACAAGCAGGTTTATTCATAAATGCAGGTCACAGACAGGCAACAGTGTGCTACGCACAAACAATCACAGACACCGACGACGACACAGGCAGGAACTAAAATACACACAGAAGGTAATTAGACATGGGTGGAGGAAGTTAACTAATGAGGGACTAAATGACGACAGGTGCAGACATGAACTAAATGAAACGTGGCAAGACTAGACTAAACAAGACAGAACTGAATACATGTTACACATGAGCAGATGCCACGGGAGCACAAGCACCTTGGAAAGAAGGAGAAAATGGCGTGGCGGCGCTTTTAAACGCGATATGTGAACGACCTCAATACAGCTTCACCGCAATGACGTCATTTTCACCCATATCAGCTGATAATTTATTGGTCCGATAAATATTGTTTATCCCCATTTAATTATAATGTAACCTGGGAATTCTTAACCAGGGTGGCAATTGTTGAGTCTCCGACTCTGACTGTGTTAAACAAACAAACAAAAAAAACAACAACATGTGCAACCTGATCAATTAGCAACCCGCAGAGTGCAGACACGCGAGTCACAACACTAAAATGGACAGGAAAACAGAAAGCTCTGCGCATAATTAATTTCCCTCATGGAAAAGATGGAGTCAATAGTTTGTTGCAACATCGGGTTTTTCTAAACTATCTGGTTTGCTAACGTGATGAAACTGATCAGGATGATTGTTTACAAAGCAATTTTTTGTGGTAGAAGTGATAGTTCTACTGTATTTGTGGCAGGGAGGCGGTTTTGCAGCCTTGGTAAATGTAGTATACATGAGACTAGATAATGATCTGAGACGTCATCGCTCTGCTTCAGAATTTCAGCGGCATCAATATCAATTTCATGTGACAATTTTAAGTCTAAAATATGATTACGACAATAAGTGGGTCCTGACACGTGTTGTCTTACTCCAATAGAGTTTAGAATATCTGTAAATGCCAATCCTTTTTCATCATCTACATGGATATTAAAATCACCAACAATAAGGACTTTAACCACAGGCAGCACTAACCCCGATAGAAAATCATCAAATTCTTTGATAAAGTCTGTATGGTGCTCTGGTGGCCTGTATACAGTAGCCAGCACAAATGCGATTTGACCATCACTTTGAAAGAATTTTATTTAAAAGACTTGAGTAAAACTGAAGATATTACTATAAATTACAGCAACACCTCCCCCTTTGGCTTTACATGTTCGAGAGCCCAATCACCTTCGAATGGTAACAAAACAAGCCAATTTACTGTACATTGGTGAGTGAGATTTGCATTGCATTGTACATATGGCTATTTAAGGCAGCACACAACTCACTCATTCAAGCTTTCGCTTTGCAACAGAGCGGATGGCACTTCAGCGCTCTGAAAATCATCTTTTATGTGATCTGACAAGAAGGAAGCAGTTCTGAGGTGGAGAGATGGCACATTCAGCAGTGGTTTTACAGCTAAGTGCGGCGATTTCACCCCTGGGTGCTTCAATGATTAAAAGAGCAGTTTTCTCTAAAAGATCAAGCATGGATGACATTGCGTCTTTTTTAAGATGGCATTTTTCTGGCCCCGTCTGACAGCCACTATCAATGCCTCACGTATATCGGGCAGTAAGCATGCAGGGGAAGTGTTTTCACTGCATGAACATGACCATTGCGATGTTGAGATCGAAACTGATACCTTGAAAAAGGTGGATGACGTTTATGCATGGTCAGTGAAAACAAACAAAAAAAAAAACAACTGATACAAGGACATAAAACCCATACTGAATATTTGTTCACAAGACATTTGAAAATCGGATCTTCTAACCTAGAATTTTTGCTTCAAAACAATGTGAAAATCATCCTGCCCACTCATTAAAATGAAACAATATATTGATTTAAAATTTGGGTCACACTTTAGTTTAACTAACTATTAACCATGACTTTTGCCTCAAACTCCTAACTACTGCTTATTAATAGTTAATAAGGTAGTTGTTAAGTTTAGGTATTGGATAGGATAAAGGGATGTAGAATATGATCATGCAGAATAAGGCATTAATATGTGCTTTATAAGTACTAATAAACACCCAATATCCTAGTAATATGTATGCTAATAAGCAACTACTTAATGGTGAGAATGGGACCCAAGGGCCCTAGCAATCTATTAACTTGAAAACATATACCCATACAATAAACTTACAATAATGTAATAGGTTAATCATAAATGAATGCAAAAATGAAACAGTTTTGAGTTGGCCTCGAGTTATGGAAATTAAACGTAAGACCTTTTTTTAGCTGTTCCCATTTACTAAGCTACCCCGATTACCAGCCCCTGCCTTGAGTTCATAAATTTATATCGATGTATAAGCCAAATCCCACCCTATAGCTCTATACATTTGGAAATCTGTTTTACTCAGAAATATGTCACAATACAGACATCAAGTCAGCCATAATTTCCATCACATGCTGAGCAGGATACTAATTATGAGATGATGCGAAATCGAAATGGAAAGATGCAATAGAGTTTTGCTTTTGCAAAAAATTGCTTAAAATTTAAGTTTTTTTTTACAGTATTGTTTAGTTGGACTCCGCCCCTTTTGTACTCTGACTTGACTCGGATTGATTGGTTAAAGACTCGGACTCGACTAACGTGGACTCGAACCCCACACTAGAAGTAGATATATTTGGATGCAGTGTGTGTGTTTCATTACCAGGTGAGACGGTCACTGGTGTGACAGTTGTAGAGCTGATGGTGATGCTGCCAGTGTCTGAAAGATTCGATGAAAAGTGATTAATGAACAGAAACACAAATATCATGAATGTGTAAAAAAAAGCTCATGTGAATATAATTACCTGCACAGTATCCTGAACAGAACACTGCTGGACTAAGAAGCTCATAGACATAATAATTGTCTGGACAGGCTTTGACTTTAATGGGAAAAGACCCGAAAAAGCAGCAGTAATTGTCCCAGTGGCCGCAGACACGTCGAGCGACGACTCCATCCTCAACTGTTGGGTGTCCATCAGGTATCCACAGTGTGGTAGCAGTGTCACAGTGCCACTTTGCAACACACTTGTCTGGGATATGAGCGCTTGTGTTGTCAATGAGGAGACGATACCAGCCGCTCCAGATGACAGAGTTGTCACACGTGTAGTGTGAATCTTTTATGGCCTTATTGATGGATCTCCGTGGTTCATCCAACACAATGTGGTTGTTGCAGGGATCCGACAGATTAGCTGTAATGAAAATATTTAAAGAACTTAGCATGCTTCTTGTGTTATTATAAAATCTAACAGTGCAGACATTTATATCTATATTTGTATATTATTAGCAAAATATTACACCACAAAGTGGAAGCAGAACTGCCGATCTTTAGTTATACAGCACAAATGAACATTACTAGCAGATTTTCACATACAGTACCCTTTAGAAATATAGACAATATTACTACAATCACCAGAAACATGTTGATTTCATAAGATTTATATTCTAATGCAAATGACTCAAGTTTAATTCTACGAAGACATGAATGATGCAAAACTACAGACATGTACATGTATATCCTGGTGAAATGTTAAAAAGGCACAACTCAATACATTACCGCTTGTAGTCGCCTCTGGTGTGACAGTTGTAAAGGTCAAACTGAGTGTCAAGATATCTGAAAATTAATTACACAAATTAATCAACGAATCAAAAATGGCACAGTGAAAAAAAGTCAACAGGCCTAAAAAAGAACTGAAGACCAAACACTTTCAGATGCTCCAACAAACATCCATCCCAAGCCGCTTTATTTATGTGTCACAAATGCAGTTTTTTTCCTGCCAAACAGGACTGAGTCCAAATACAGAAGTGAAGTGAAGTGTAACCAGTCATTACATCAGTGTGAAGCCACAAAAAAACAAACAAACAAACAAACAAAAACAGATCATACTTACGCAGCATAACAGTCAGTGCTCTTATAAAACCTGTCATGAAATATGAAGAAAAAAATGAATGGAAACAAACAATGTATTAGAATGTACTGTAATTTTGAATTTGAGAAAACTAAATTCATCATATTCGTAGTTCATAAACAATTTCTTGAATTATTCTTTACATGCTAATCACGACAAGAAAAATCACCTGTATGAAGAAAAGAATCCATTGACAATTCTGACAATCTGATGTATTTCTCTTTATGCACAATCAGAGGACGAGTTTCCTTTACAGTTCAGAGGAAAAAAACAAATGAGCTTTGTCACTGATGCATGACTTCTGTTCTTCCAATTGTTGTTTCAAACACGCATGGAAAATTCAAATGAATTTCAATGTGGTGAGAGTTATAAGAGGACTGTTTTAAACATTTATAATAACTGCTCTTTTTTTTCAAGGTAGGCAATTAAATACTGAATGAAAATGTCCAAAAACAGTAAGCCTAAACAGACTGCAGAAATTATTGTATTTGAATCATTACAAAAAACACTTTTTTATTATTGTATTGTAGAAAAACTGTACTGTACAAACAGTTTTCACTCATAAATTCCTAGTAAAGTTCACAAGTAAATTACAAAGAATTGGCAAATAACACTTTGATTTAAACATGCTATTTTGATGAAGACTTAAAATGTATTTTCTTGTAAAACATACTCCAATAATCTTTGTATTATTTACAACTTTGAGTTGTTTTTAGTGCTCAAAAGTAATTGTAGTGCATTGATACTGATATTAATTTCTGTAAATTGAGTATCAATTTTCATTGGTAGGCCTATATATATATATATATGTATATTTCAGTTGACCAGTTGTAAAAATGTGTACATTTATAAAGACATAAAAGATTCAGACCATGAATTACTCCACTAAAACTCCACACAAATCACACAGACTCATGCTGCAGTGTTTGATCTAAAGAGACTGATGAAGATCATTATGAGCAGAAAGAAGATCTTACCTGATGTAAGCTGATATACAGTGATCTTCACCGACGCGACTGACTGAACAAGATATGTGTTTACATAGAAGTTATCTTTCCATCTTGCCTGTAAGCTCACTGTTACCTCGTCATATTCAAATTTAAATACAAATAAATGCATAGCAACAGATCATATGTCCTGTTCCTATTCAGTATAATTTCAGTGACCATCTACAGCGTCATATTAACACAGTGTTCATATGAACCAGCAGCAGATGTTAAAGTAACACTGAATCAGTGTTAGAGTTAATTAGATACTAAAGTGATTAATTAAGTGATGATTGTTTGATTATTGATGAACACCTGATTGTAATACTCGGTGTGCGGGAACAGGCACGAGGAGACAGAAGTAGCAATGAAGGGTTTTTAATATATAACTTGAAGACAGGATACACGGGAAACGTCGAGCATATAACGTTAAGAACTGACCAGGACTGGACAGACACGGAGGGAATAAATACAGATGAACACAACAGGGTGATTTGCGGGGCACAGGTGACAGACATGACTGATTACGAGACACAGGTGATAACGATGAACTAATAATGACATAATGACACACGGCTGGAGACCAATGAACTAATAATGAGACAGAAATCAAAACAAAGAGCACATGACTGAATGACAGGACAAAAACAAAGAACATGCGACAAATGGCAGGACAAAAACAAAGAATGGTGGAGTCCAGGGCAAAGTCACAGCTGAGAGGTCAGGTGGCCATGGAAGAGTCCAGGGCAGAGTCACAGCTGAGGCTGTGAGGTCAGGTGGCCATGGAGGAGTACAGGGCAGAGTCACGGTTGATCCTGGTAGGTCAGGCGGCCATGGTGGAGTCTTAGGTGGAGTCCAGGACATGACCTCCCTCCCTCTGGCCGCCGTGGACGGAGCCACTGGGCCCCCCCCCCCCAAAATTTTCAGGGGAGGAGTCCCCCATTTCTGCGGGCTAGGCGGCGGAAGGATAGTCACTGGCTCTGGTGGTGGAAGGTCTGGGAGCACCGGCTCTGGTGGTGGAAGGTCTGGGAGCACCGGCTCTGGGAGGTGGAAGGCCTGGGAGCGCTGGCTCTGGGAGGTCTGGGAGCGCTGGCTCTGGGAGGTCTGGGAGCGCAGGCTCTGGCGCTGGAGGGTCTGGGCACGCTGGCTCGGGAGCTCTGGAGGGTCTGGGAGCTCTGGGAAGTCTGGGAGCTCAGGAAGGTCTGGGAGCTCAGGAAGGTCTGAGAGCTCAGGAAGGTCTGAGAGCTCAGGAAGGTCTGAGAGCTCTGGAGGCTCTGGCCGCTCTGGCACGAGCGCAAACGACGGCTCATAGACGGCGAGCGCTGGAGACGGCTCTGGGGTGGCGAGCGCTGGAGACGGCTCTGGGGTGGCGAGCGCTGGAGACGGCTCTGGGGTGGCGAGCGCTGGAGACGGCTCTGGGGTGGCGAGCGCTGGAGACGGCTCTGGGGTGGCGAGCGCTGGAGACGGCTCAGGGGTGGCGAGCGCTGGAGACGGCTCAGGGGTGGCGAGCGCTGGAGACGGCTCTGGGGTGGCGAGCGCTGGAGACGGCTCTGGGGTGGCGAGCGCTGGAGACGGCTCTGGGGTGGCGAGCGCTGGAGACGGCTCTGGGGTGGCGAGCGCTGGAGACGGCTCTGGGGTGGCGAGCGCTGGAGACGGCTCAGGGGTGGCGAGCACTGGAGACGGCTCAGGGGATGCGAGCACTGCATCAAAGTCTATAAGACACTCTTCCCTGGCCGGCGGTGCCATCGCGGCCAGTAGAGGGCGTGGTTCGAGCGCGGCGCGCTGTGACACTGGACGAGCTGCGGCGGCAGGCTGTGTCTCCAGACGAGCAGCGGCGGCACGCTTCAACGCCGACGCCGAACTCTGATCCGTTCAGGTCTAGGATTAGATTAATTAAATCAACTAGAGTGGAATTAAACAGTGGTTCATTTGGGCGAATTGTGTTCTCTTCCAGTCCCATCAAAAACACCGCATTAAGCGAGGCATCCGACCAGCCCACCTGATGAGAGAGCTCGATGAACTCCCCCACATACCTCTCCAACGGACGCCCGCGCTGTTGGGTGTTCCAAAGACGACTCGCCGCTGCAGCTGAATCCGTAGCTGCAGATGTTGGCGTTTGAGTTCGTCGTTCCGTTTTGGGGTCAGTTCTTCTGTAACACTCGGTGTGCGGGAACAGGCATGAGGAGACAGAAGTAGCAATGAAGGGTTTTTAATATATAACTTGAAGACAGGATACACGGGAAACGTCGAGCATATAACGTTAAGAACTGACCAGGACTGGACAGACACGGAGGGAATAAATACAGATGAACACAACAGGGTGATTTGCGGGGCACAGGTGACAGACATGACTGATTACGAGACACAGGTGATAACGATGAACTAATAATGACATAATGACACACGGCTGGAGACCAATGAACTAATAATGAGACAGAAATCAAAACAAAGAGCACATGACTGAATGACAGGACAAAAACAAAGAACATGCGACAAATGACAGGACAAAAACAAAGAACATGTGACAAATGACAGGACAGGGGAACAGAATAAACAGACAAACATAGACACGATTATGACACTGATGATAACAAGCAGAATCACTGAAGGAAAGAGAAACACAAGAGCTGTGTGTGAAACCCCTCACTAATCCCTATATAGTGTACAGCATTTGAGGGCACTATATCTGCAAGGAGTGAACAAAATGGAGTGAGTGAATTCAGACGCTGACGTATACACTGTGCGTCAGAGAGATGGAGCTGTCGCAGAAACCGCTCGACACATGATACAACTACTTTTATCCTACATGTTACTTACGTTATAAAATAATGTTAATAATAATCATAATGACTTTATTTTGTAATTATACATACCATAAAATAACGTTTACATTTATCAATTCAGTGGTTTATGATGTACAAAAAGTTCCGTCTCTTGTTACTTAAAACCTTGATAATAGACTTTAAAAAAATATTTGTCCTGTATTTGCCTGCTTTATTCTTGGATAAAAAATGTGCAGATGCCCATAATGAGATCAATTTTTCACAATAAATGAAAAAATGATTTCTTATTTTGCAAAAAGGCATTTGCTGTCTTTTAACCCATTTTAGCTTTTCTTGTGTTTAGAATTGACCACCATTGTGAAAATGAAGCAAATCGTCAAATACAAATCACACACTGCTGTAGTTTTATAGCACTAAAATGATACAGATATTTACAGATAGACATGCAAATAGTAAATAAAAGATAAAGTGAGAAGTAACAGTAAATAGTGTGTTGTATATAATATATATATATATATATATATATATATATATATATAGGTAATAGTTTATGTAGTTTATAATGTAATATAGTCAATAATGAAGTGTATAATATTGTCAATAAACAGTATACATTAAATAAAATAGAAATGAATAGTATAATTATAGTATAAGTACAATAATATTATATCACAATAATATATTGATAATATGGGTGGAGAGCTCCTGCCTCAAGTGGAGGAGTTCAAGTATCTTGGGGTTTTGTTCACGGGTGAGGGAAGGAAGGAGCGTGAGGTTGACAGACGGATCGGTGCAGCTTCTGCAGTAATGCATGAAGTCGTTTACTCAGAATTTGGACACCACTACAAAATGGCCAACACCAGATATAGTGGATAGGGAGCGGTTTCGGACACAGCTCAGAACTACAACTGACTTCAGCCACAGCATTAGATGAAATCAACTGAAAATCTCTCTGATTACCAACAAGACTGACTTTGAAAGATGCTAATTTAACACCGTGTGGCAGCAGTAAGTTGTCAATGTAGTTGCATGGAATTTCAGTGTCAAAGTAGCTTACATTAACTCTTTAAGGGAAATAGGCATTTGATTATGGCTTACAGCAATTCTAAGTAGGCTAATTGTGCTAATGTTTGGGAATATTTAACAGCAGCAGCATGCATAGCAATTCATACCGCAAATATTATTAACAGCACGTATTGCAATGTAGTGAATCTAATTAAAAGCAGCGGTGGCAGAAGCAAGCAATCAATGTAGTTGTGTGAGGATACAGTTAAAAAGTGTTACTGGGAGTGAACTAGTTACTGCACCGGGGTCGTAACGTCGTAACCGCACATTAACATCGGGTGTCATCAATAGTGGTCACTGTATTAATCACTTCATTTTCTCATTAACTTTAACACTGCTTCACTGGGTGGAATAAACACATGGCAGGACTTTTACTTTCTGACCGCTGGACTTTACACCTCTGTTGATGTTTTATTGAAAATGTTTGGTGTTGCCATGTTCTGATCATCACCTCCTTTGTTTTTCTATCAAAATATAATCTAACTACGTCGTTGAATGAAACATATTTGGACTTTATATTTAAAAATGGTCTCTTGTCTGTTGTCTGGCTACCAGTTTCTCTGTAGCTGGCTAAGCACACTATTAGAGTGATGTAAACACAACTTAATAATAAAATTGAAAGAAAAATCTAATCATCCTCCATAAGTTGGTCATTACTTACATCCCATATAATCTGTAAACTCTTGCATTACCAACTCAGTCACCATTTGCTCCCAGGATACTCATGTTTGGGTCACAATCTGAGATTACAGCAAGCTAGAAGTGTGACCTTCACAGCACAAACTGTGATCTTACACACTGAACCATACAAACTATTAATAACTTCCCTTCCATTGAAAGCAAATAACTGTGATTTCGTATTGCTTTGCTGCATCATTAGGAAGAGAATTACAATAATATAAATGAAGTTCCAAGTGTCCGACCAAATGGAACACTAATCACCATAATTGTGAGTTCAAAGAAAAATATTTTAGGAAAAGCAGCATCAGTTTATGAAGTCAGCAGTCATGTGATGTTCTCTGATTTTTTTTTTTTTCATGTTGTATTGATAATTTGACCAATTCAACACTGAGTGCAGAACACAACTGTACAGCATAAATGGTTTGCTAACAAATCCTGCATTATCCACATTTTTCCATTGTTGATTATTATTTTATTGTTTTTTAATTTTTGTTTAAGATATTTTATAACAAAAAATGCATTAAAATAATACAAGAAAAGTGCGAAGCAAAATACAATCTAGTCCTTTACATGTTTTAATAAAAACCCAAGCCACATGACAAAACAGATTCACTTTGAATTTGAGATATTAGCTAGCCGTTGAATTATTGAATCTTTTTGAATTATGAATGATTAATTATTATTATTTTTATAGTTTAGTTTTAAATGTGTCTCACTATACCCGTAAAACCTCTGTCCATCACTCTTAAGAACATATTAAAATGACATATTTAGTGCGAGTTAACAAAAAAGTGTTTGATTAATAAATGTATAACTTTACAGCTAAACAACTATGATTACATACAATGTAAATTAACTTCCCTTTATCATGCACTCATTTATTTTTTAAAGTTTTGCAAATATTTAACAGAAAATATTTAAAGTGTGATTATTCTGAGGAATCTATAAAATATCCTTTTCACCCTCCACCAAGAAATTCCTGCAAGTTTAAAGAAAATGGTTCCCTTTCTGTCTGTCATGTTTGACATTGTGGGTTGCTCTTGAGAGCCCCAACCACCTCTGAGATATTCAGAAATGGCCAATGAAATGGGAAGGGCAAAATTTGCATAGCTGGCCACGCCCCAGACATCAGGGTATAAAAGGGCCAGAGTGGCATTGCTCTTTCAGCTTTGTTCTTCAGAGCCGATTGCCTGCATCTATGAGAAACATATTTTGCGTTCACTTCACCTGCTTGAGTAGAGTCCTCCACCCTGCCCTGAGCATTCTCAGCTGGACAACTGGTTTCTGGGATCAGAGAACGACACACCATCGCTCCATCCACAGTTCGAGGAACTGTCAAAATCATGGAAGGCAAGTTTTTCTGCCAGGACACAATGATGGTGATGGTGGGGCAATGCGGGAGTAGATCAAACGTGCTGTGTAACACACGGGAAGCTATTTGGCTCGCTCGCGTCAAGCAAACATTCTTGCGCTTCCGTTTACCACAACAACATCTTGTCTCTTCAAAACATTTGGACTAAACCGCTCAATTCATATGGATTAGTTTTATAATCTCTTCATGAACTTTTTGAAGCATCAAAATGGTAGTTTTGTTGGTGTCTATGGAAGAACATACAGCTCTCAGATTTCATTGAAAAGATCTCCATTTGTGTTCCAAAGATGAACGAAAGTCTCACTGGTTTGGAACGACATGAGGGTGAGTGAATAATGACAGAATTTTCATTGTTAGGCGAACTAACCCTTTGAAGTTTCCCATGATGGTGAACCTTGGACCTCTTATCTCCATCATTTAAGCACGTTTTGGTAGATGAGTTTGGCAGAAGAACTCATCACCAGATCCATTACCTGTGGTATGTCCCTTTCAGGTTTGTGAACCGTATATAGTGACAATGGTCCCATGTGTATTTCTCCACTGTTCGGTTTCCCTAACGTGAACCCCGTCTTTCCATGGATGGAGCTTTGCTCCGTCACCAGTCACTGTGTTGGTAGTTTCTCCCTCTTAGGTGGAGCACTCCACAGAAACTTCCCTATGTTGAACTGTCTCTAGTAAGTCCATAGGATGTATTGTCCACATACAGACCTCCCCATTGGGCAGGATGTTGTCTCCATAGTTTTCCCTTTTCATTGAGAAGGAGATTGCTTCCCAACATTAACAACCAGGTGTGCTCAGCTGTAATTGCTTCAATTTATTTAGCAGAAAATAGTATCTGTAGCTGAAGTGACCTTTTCCATTATATGGTACGTCTCTTATTTAAAGGAAGACTGGGGGTCACGGCCTCTGGCGCTGGAAGGTTGCGATTGGCTGGAGTGCATTTGTCACTGGCACGCTTCACTTACCAGCATCTGCACCACTGAGGCCTGCAGTGCAGTTCAATAGCTGTGGCTTTTACTATAGGGATCCAAGTGTCACTTTGACATCACTAAACTTGACTGTTCCCTCGGTCAGGGAACAAAGGTTACAACAGTAATTAAACCTGAATAAGCAATACAGCACTGGCCTTTTTTATACCCGTATGTCCATGGCGTGGTCAGCTATGCAAATTTTGCTTGCAAATATCATTGGCCTTTTCTGAATACCTCGCAGGTGATTGAGGCTCTCAAGAGCGACCCCTAGTGTCGGTTTGACAACATTTCCATTCTCTCCTTCAGGGACGGAAGGTTACTACAGTAACAGAGATGTTATTCAGCTTTACACCAATAACATTAACCGATATGAAATAAGACACTCATTACATTTTTTTTTTTTTTTCTATCTTCAAAAAAGAAGCTGAGACTGAAATTTAACATCCAAAATCATCCATTCTGTTATATAAAAAACCCATATAATAATGGCACTTTTTATTTCCTGATCATGATGTTTTAGTCCTCAGTGTTGTTTGCGTCCACAGCAAAGACATCTGAAGAACTTCCTGTACTGCTGCCTGACCTGGACAAGAATGAGACGAGAAGATCTGAGTGACTTCATGACACCAATTTAACCTCTGAAACTTTCTTCCATATACTGTTTCTGGAGAGAGTGAAACGGTTTTCTGATGGAGCAGGATGATAAAATGGCTGAACTAATTACAGAGGACAAAATAGAAGAAAAAAAAGCTCAAGAAAGCCAGGCCTAAAAGTTTGAAGTAGTTTTAAAAGCTTGTAAGCATTAATGCCATACAGTCAGACAGACAGATCAAAGTTTAAAAAATAATTTTTGACTGTTGGAGTTTCAATAGTTTTGGATCACAGGAAGGAAATGGAAGAGTAACAGATTAAACAACTGACTCTGACATTTCTCTCTAAAAGACACGGATTGACCAAATGACAAGACCTTCATGAAAACAACTGTAATAGTCTTTCATATTCAGTTTCGACATTGAATATGGTGTTAAATTGAGTGATGTCTGACCTCATTATTGAGGACACAATAGATCAGGAAGATGAAGGTTCCCTGCTGAGAGTTCAAGATCAGGAAGAGGATCTCCAGCTCCTTCCTGCCTTCAGTGAAGAAACCCAGAATCCAGGGGCAACCAAGAACCACAAACTGAGCCAGTGTTTTAAATGTCATAGTCCTGCAGAGAGAGAAAGAGAATAAATATCTTTATTGATTATATATATATATATGTGTGTGTATATATGTGTGTGTGAGAATGGAGTGATCAAATCATGTTTGTTACTTGGTTTGTTTCATCTGTGAAACCTCAGCGTTCAAATTTTTCAAGGTTGAGTTCAGACGGATGATGATGCAGAAGAAGAGAATCATGTTTAACTAAAAAGTAGAAAATTATTTGTGAATCACTTTGTTTTACATTTAATATCAATTAAAATCATGAGAAATAAGAAAGGTCTTTACTGCTAGAATGACACAAATAGGACCCAGAAAACTCCAGATGAAACCTTTATCCCTTTTAATCCAGCATCTGTTAAGAGGAAAACAATAAAATAACTAAATAAATGTCAAAATTGCTATTTCTGTTGAAATATTACATCTTTTCATCTTGAGGGTGACTTTGATATAACATGCAGGGTTCCACACTGCGACCTTTTTTTGAGAAAGTGCGAGTTAAAATTATGTGGTCGCATTTGTGGAGTGCATGATCATGTTATTCGCGCGTGTGTAACAGAACGAGGAATCAGCAGCTGCTGCCGTCCGTAACTGTTTTGTTTTCAAAATTAACGAAATTTAATGGAGTACATCATGAATCCATTGTCCAAACCGTGTTTTTGTCTTATCCGGAATCACTACGGTACGAATATAATAAGTGTTTATATTCGGACTATTTCAGACCAGGCTCGGCTCCGCTGCGGAGTATCACAGTACCGGCGTGACTCGTCATAGACAAACGGAGAGAAGTAGTTCCGGCTACAATGTTCTTCCGCAAGACACATGCAGTTCTATTTATTAACCGCTAGAGAGCGAACGTTCACGCGCATTGCACAATGATGATGAAACGCCAATTAGGAATTCAGGTAATTTAGGAATTAAGCTATATAAAAATGAAAAGGTTAATAGCTGAATAATAATAATAAAAAACAAATTTTGGAGTTCAAGGATGCTGGTGGAAAGGACGAGCCAGCATTCAGACACAACTGATGATGAGCGCAGGTAGAAAGACACTTTCAACAACAATGGGTTAAACCAGGGTTCACCAATAGTCCGCGAGAGAATGTTTGGCCTGCGCTAATGTCAAATATGTCAAATAGCGTTGTCAAGGTAATGTATATTATATATATATATAATAAGCACGTCTCTGTCACGAAAATTCAAACGCAGCCTCATTGCTTTCGTTGCGTAACCACTGGCGCGTTGAAATTAGTCTGTCAGCGACTCAAAAACTGACTCGGCAAAATAGACTCATGTGAATGGACTGAAAATGTTGTGTTTATTTTGTCTGACCAACCACAACAAAGAAAGAAAGTAAATTGTATGTGAGGAAGTACAGCGTTTGCCTTTATATTATTAGTTACAGAAAGGCAAACTAAAGGCTAATATTTTCTCATTTAACTTCAGTATTCAGCAAATACACATCTATATCATTAAAACAAATCTCTGAATATCTAATTAACATTTAATTTTACAGACCTTGCAGATTTATCCAAATACAACAGTGAGATTTTCTGTTTGTAACTCGCGTGAACGCGTGTATTCTGTGTGTGACAGTCGATCCGTGTGAAATGAATTCAGATTTCAGTTCAGCTTCACTGGAAACGCGATCGAAATTATATATATTATATATTAGGATTATATATATATATTATATATATAAAATATTATAATATATATATATATTAATATATATATATATATATATATATATATATTAAGGTTTTATATATGTAATATATATATATATATATATATATATATATATATATTAAGGTTTTATATATGTAATATATATATATATATATATATATAATCCTAACTGATATAAAACTGGCTTTATATAAATTAATTTAATTTTCATACTTTTCATATTTCTAATGTATTAAATATGAATTAAAATAAATATAAATTATACATATATATCAGATTTATATCGGCCATCAGCCACTGTTGTATAAAAGACTCCTGGAGACTTCTATTTTAAGTCTGGTAGAGTGTAGTTCCCAATATATAAGTTTTCCTGCCTTTTTCCTGCTTATTTCTTTATCTCTGTTGGAGTTCTGGCATTCCAAGTGTTAGTTCATGACGGGAAAGTAAGATTTTTTTGATTTCTACATGTTGTTATTTGTGTTGGGAGTGTGTTGTAATTTTGTAGTTTGTACGGACATGTAACGATTCACGTGTGACTGCCCGTTGGGAAAGCCAGATAAGATAAATATGCTAAATACAGAGTTAATTGTCTCAGTTTACCAAGTAATTTGTCTGTAATCTGTTATGTTTGATTGCTGTCTAAGGATTAACCAGCATTATTGCTCTTTTTGATGTCATTTGGCAAGTTGCAACTGTTTATTAATCTATATTAATACTCAAGTCGTTCATGGGACCAGATCAATAGTTGTATTGTTTGCTATGGCGCATCCTCAGCATATTTAAATTATTTAAAGATTATCCTGGAAATGTCAGTATTCTTAATTAAGAAATGTCGGATTTATTTGAGTTTGTACCAATTTCTATTTATACTGTTATGTTTATTATTTCAGACTGATAATCAATACACTTTGGAAAAGCTCCAGTCTCCTCATTCTTTGTGTCCTGACCGACACCCCAGGAGTGTATACTGGTAATAGTCCGAACTAGAGCCGAACAGTCCCTTTCCTCTTCAACAACTGTGATTTAATATATTTAAGATTAAGACTATTCATCAAGCATGAACTGATTAAAACTGTTGTAGCAAAAAAAAAAAAAGGTGTGACCAAATCTTGTGCTGGTGTGACCAACTGAGAAAATTGGTTGCACTGTGGAAAAGTTAGTCTGGAGCCCTGACATGTGTCTGAAAATGTATTTAATTAGAGAGTTGCTTTATTGTCTTCTAATCAACTAATCTTACCAACACCAAAAACTCACTGTTCGCTGCCGTAACCTTCAGGAACCAGTCCGACAGACACGGCCACCACAACCAGAGCAACCGTATATCCAATCACAAACAGGAATCCAGTGCTAAGCACCTCCCTCTTTTTGGAGCTGATCTGTGATAGGTTCTTCACACAGATGAAGAGCAGCACAGCTTCAATGAACATCCACACAAAGCCGGAGAGAAAGAGGAAGTGCAGCACACCTGATATCACGGCACACAACACCTGGAGACCATGAGAGACGGTTATGATGATTCTCAGTGAGGCTGTGCTGAGCTGTAGGGCTCCTTCATCATTCTCACCTGCTGAGGGCGTATGAGGCTCAGGAACTGTTGTGTGAGCAGGAGCAGAAGGTGAGCCAGCAGAAGACTGATGCAGAGGTGGATTCGAGCCACATTATTCACTCCAGGACTCCACTGACAAAGGACAAAGGTCAACAGGGCCAAACTGAAGAACACCAGCCCCACGATCACACACACCAAATTCAACAGATCCAGCAGTGAGTCGCTCTGAGAAAACATGTCAGAGTACATGAGTGTCAAATCTGTGCTGTTCTTCAATGGTCACTATAAATGTTCTCGTACCTCTGATGGTCTGCTGGTTTTCATGATGAGAGCGAATGTGGACAGATGAACACAGGAACACACAGTGTAGCTGCTGTTGGTCTCTAAAACAGAACAACCATCTACAATCCACTCGCTGATATTCCAGTACACACAGGACAGAGAACCGTTGGGGTCCAACTCCTGCAGAAAGAAGAAAGAACATGCAGAAAATATGACAACACTGAATATTAGATGTTTTCAGATGTTCATCAGTTCTCAGGTTGGACAGAAACACATTTCAGTCTCTCACTCTGATGTGTTTGAGGGTGAAGTTGACTGGTTTGGTGAGTTTAGTGTTGGTGGTTTTGGGAAGAGTAGCTGAGATCACAGTGGACATCATGGTTTTAATCGTGTCATCTGATGTGTTGAAGAAGTCGGGCTTCAGTAGATTCTCCATTGTGTTGTAGCTCATGAAAGCCACAGCAGCTGATCCTGTGTGACAGAAACAGAAGAAACTTGAATTCAACACAATGAAAAACCTCTTCTAATGTGGTTTAGTGATATATCTTCTAAAATATGTTTATTAAAACATCTCACATACTTGTTTCATTGTTGTTCTTGGCGATCCCAATGAGATCGATGTCCACAGAAGAATTTGTTGTGTCAAGTCGAGGGATTTTATTTAAGGCGACATTTGGTCCAACCATGAAGACTTGTCCCTCTAATTAAAAGCAAACAAGCAGTTGTGTTCTATATTAATTTATTTACAATATCTTGTTTTATGTATTATGTATGTACAATAATCTTTTTTTATGAAAGTCCAACTCAATCATTCAATTTGCACTAAAGACAAACAAATAAAATGACTATTCACTATTGTAAGGTTTTCATCTCTGATGTAGTTTTGAACCTTTTTACTGAATAAATGTAAATCTAAGCACTATTATCTGTTAGGTCATCAGGAGGTCAAAGGTTAGATCTTACAGCACAGTAAATTCCCCAATGGCAAGTTAAAGTTCTGTGTTCATATTGGAACCACCAGCAGAATGTCAAAAGTAACACTTTCCACCTCTGCTTTCCTGTCATAAAAGTCCAACAAGCATTATGTTTCGGTAGACCATTCATAAAGAGATCCAGTTACTTCACTCCTGCAAGAATCAGCCATTTGAACGAATCAAATGAATTAACGAATGACTGTGTCCCAATTCAGGGGCTGCGCCTTTGCTGGCCACATTTGAAGTCTACAAACATCATCGAGTCTATCATTTACGAAACGTAACCGTTGCAAAGTAATAAAGAAATTACAGTATTTTACACCTCACGAGGAATAACAGTCAATTTTACTACAGCTACTTTTCTTAAATGAGACCTTAAATGACACAGCCTTCAAATGTGACCTCTGCAGGACGCAGCCTCTGAATTGGGACACAGCTAATGACTTCATCATTAAGAGATTTACCACTGGCAGTTTTATTTTCTTATTTAGAGTATCATTTTATTAATAAAAATAATTTCACATTTCCATAGTAATAAAAAAAAAGTTATAGTTCACCCAAAATTTAAATTCAGTCATCATTTACTGACCCTCATGGTCCAAAAGAGTTTGTGTAATAAATTCTGTCGAATCAAATAAAATATTTCTTGCTAAAGCTACTTTTTTAATGTATATTTGATGCTTTACACAATAATGACTAAATTATCTTTTGGGAGTAATTGCTCAGCAAAATTTGATTTGCGATTGAGATTAATTAAATCACAAATTTTAATCTCTTGACAGCCCTACTAATAAATGTTTTGCACTCACCTACAGCAGCAAGAGCAAAACTGACATTGTCACTCGTGTCTGTTGGCTTCACCAATGTAGAAATGAGTTTCTCGCTGGTTTTTAACACACGGTTTCCGTATGAGGCGAGTTCAGCTGAGCTGACTGATGATGACGACTCAAAAATCTTCTCTGAAGCGTTGAAGGCCAAAGTCAAAATGTTCGTCACAGTCTAGTTTATTGATCAGATTAACAGAGTCACAGTAAATATCAACAGAGCCAATAAGACAACACTGTTTTCTCAATCATCTCTTATCTACAGTATGTAACTGACAAATATTTGATTTTATCAAGACTTACAGTCACAGAGAGCACTTGAGATGTAATGTTCTCGATCTGCTCAAGCAGATTTTGGAAACAGTTCTGACTCTGAAATCACAATTGTGAAAACAGCGTTTGTTGATTTTGATCATGTTTTTCAATATTAACAGAGAATCAAACATGTATTGTTTATGGCAAGCCGTTTTGACTTTTATTCATTCTCAGGATATGAACTCGTGATATCAACAATTGCATTTTCACTAGTTAAAATGTTCATTCTTGATATCGGGAATTAGATTTCCACTGGTAACAATGACAATTTTTGATATCAAGAATTACATTTCCACTAGTAAAAACTATAATTCTTGATATCTGAATAAAAGTCAAAACGGCTTGCCCTGGCAAGCCGTTTTGACTTTTATTCATTCTCAGGATATGACCTTGTGATATCAACAATTACATTTTCACTAGTTAAAATGTTAATTCCTGATATCAGGAATTAATTTCCACTAATAACAATGGCAATTTTTGATATCAAGAATTATATTTCCACTAGTAACAAAGTTCATTCTTGATATCAACAATTGTATTTTTACTAGTGAAATCTCACCATAGGCTGCCATTCAAATTCAATTGTTGATATCAAGAATTGATTTCTTACTAGTTGAAATTCCAGTTTCACAGATCAGGAATACAATTCTTACTAGTAACAATGCAAATTTCTGATATCTGAAATGAATTCCTGATATCAAGATAATTTCTGATATCTAAAACGGCTTTCTTACTAGTAACAATCACATTCATGATATCAGAAATGAACATTTTTACTAGTAGCAATTCAATTGTTGATATCAAGAATAGACATTTGCACTAGTAACAATGTAATTGTTGATATCAGAAATTTGCATTGTTACTAGTAAGAATTGTATTCCTGATATGTGAAACTGGAATTTCAACTAGTAAGAAATGAATTGTTGATATCAACAATTGAATTTGAATGGCAGACAATGGTGAGATTTCACTAGTAAAAATACAATTGTTGATATCAAGAATGATAGTTTATACTAGTGGAAATTGAATTGTTGATATCAAGAATGAACTTTGCTACTAGTGGAAATATAATTCCTGATATCAAGAATGAACATTTTAACTAGTGAAAGTTCATATCCTGAGAATGAATAAAAGTCAAAACGGCTTGCCATAATTGTTACTGTTACTGTACTGAAGAACACTGTGAAGATCCTTCAGTGATGTTAGTACAGACACACAAATCTATCAACAATAAATAGAAAAGCACATTCATATTTCACATAACTGTTATCTAAAACTCACATTTAATCACACTACTCTTTGGACTAATTAGCTGTTTCTAATCCAAAGTAAATATATATTCCTTGTGTTCTAGAGAGCAAAACTGCCACTTCCTGAAAAACTGGTGCAAAACACCAATAATAAATTGGAAGCTGCTGCAACCAGAGAAGCCTGTGGCTCTTTTTCGTACATAATAAATGACTTGCTCCTTAAAGTACAGATGAACCGCAATAATAAACGCTGTCATGTCATCTTTTGTTTGGATGCCTGATGTTTATGATTGTGTGTAACAGGTTTGGGAGGTAATTATACCAAATCATTTTAATGACAGGCATTACTAAACTTTAGATGTTGTGTGATGAGATTGATTAGTCCAGTTATCACATAATCTTATGCAATATTCAAAATTTGCATAAAATACATGGATGGAAACATGGCTCGATACGAGTCTAACTCTAAAACTTCAACTTCAGAAACTCAACTTACGGCGCATCCGTCCTGGAGTGTTATATTGATTCCTGCAATGACAGAAATCAGCATGAAGACAATTGTTGAACAATATGTTGCTACTGTATTTTTAGGTAAAGTACTGACAACCACAGCTCTTTTTTTTTTTTTTTAACAATGTATGATACTGGTACAGTAAATATTTTACTCTTCTGACACAAACACACATCTATCCAAGATCTGTACATACATTAGAAAAAATTAGAAAATAAACCAATAGAGACACAGTGTGTTACATTACCAGGTGAGACGGTCACTGGTGTGACAGTTGTAGAGCTGATGGTGATACTGCCAGTGTCTGAAAGATTGGATTAATAGTGATTAATGAACAGAAACACAAATATCATCAATGAGTAGAAAGAGATCATGTGAATATAATTACCTGCACAGTATGCTGAATTACAGCGAGTTGGTCTAACCAGCTCATAGACATAATAATTGTCTGGACAGGCTTTGACTTTAATGGGAAAAGACCCGTAAAAGCAGCAGTAACTGCCATCGTGACCGCAGACATCTCGAGTGACGACTCCATCCTCAACTGTTGGGTGTCCACCACGTATCCACAGTGAGTAATCAGTGCCACAGTGACCATAAGCAACACACTTGTCTGGGATCTGAGCGCTCATGTTGTTAATGAAGAGACGATACCAGCCGCTCCAGGAGACAGACTGGTCACACTTGTAGTATGAATGTAAGCCATCTGTATTATTGATGGATCTCCATGTGTCGTTCAGCACAGTGTAGTTGTAGCAGGGGTCTGCAGAGAGATAAACTTATGAAAACACCAATAAAGTCATTGTGTCAATATAAATATATTCACGACAGTGTGCAGTGGTGTGGTGAAACGAGGCAAACAATGTCCTCACAGTTTATTTATTTTTTATTTTTTATAAATCAAATGTAAATTCATGTCTATTACTTTTAACACTGTCACATTTTCCTCGTTTAATTAACAGTACATCAAAAAAGAAAAGTAACCAAATACAACTCTTTTCTGTATTTGAACTAGAGCTGTTAATCAATTAAAGAAATCACAACATTTCTCTCTAACGAATCAAACTTAATCACAATTAAAAAATATTTCATGGCGTAATATTTTCCCAGTTAATTTCCAAATTAACATAAAAACTATGTATTTTTAATACTTGTTTAATGTCATTTTTTTATGAATATCATTGAAACAAACCTTGATCTCCATCATAGTAACGTCAAACGAAACAATAAAACAACATGTTTTTTACGTTCCCAGAACCCACACTGAACATTTAGAGAACGTTCTTATGACAAAATTCTGAACGCGTTAAAGTTGACAGCACTAATTTTTTTAATTTTTTAAATTACATTGTAAATAATGTTCTATTTATTAAAACCAAATCAAGTCAAAATTTATTCCAAAATAATAACTAAAGTAACAATTTAACCCTCTGGTACACAATATATCAATGATTATATATATCAATATTATATATCAGTGTTTTTCCTGCTTAAAATTGGACACTATAATAATATCGTTAAACATTTTTAATTAATTAATTTTTAAAAGTTAATTTAAAAGTCTCATTTTATTAAAAAGAAACTAAAATAGACTATGTTGTCTGGAGGAAACACCGAACCATAAAGGGTTAAACAATATATTTTATTTGTGTTTTGATTTCCAGCTGTTTTTTTATTAGTCAACTTATTTCGGATCATCAGTCATGTTCAGTAAACTCTCTCACAGACACGATGTGTCTTTAATCTCACAAAGCTGATTGCTCTCTAAACCCCCGCAGTCATCATGTTTTCAGGTCTTTCCGAGTGTGATTTGGACATGAAATCTAATGAGCTGCTGATTTACTTTTTAATTTAGTTTTCCATTGACGCCTTCATTCTGTTCATTCAAACTGACGAAAACAAGAGGCGTGATTTATCGCACAACTCAATCATATACAATCAATAACTGATCATATCCAATCATAACCGATCATATTTAATCAATAACACCTCCTATCACGTGACTTTCCCCTATTCGTTCTCTATTACCCCCACAAAACCCACTGCCCGCTTTAGAGTCTCTAGAGACTCCTGCTGTAACTTCACCTGCAGGTGTCGCTGTTGGACAGTGTTCCTTTAAAAAACGAGCGATAGATACACTTGTCACATTTTGTAATATTTGCGTGGTGTATTTTTGTAACATGTATTTTTTTTCCTTATCCTAATTTTTTGAGGAGGCACTGCCTCGGAGGAAACGCCCCTGATTCACAAAATACAATTCCTAAATGCATAACTTTGATATTCACAAAATGTTATTCCCAAATGCAAAACGTGGTCAGGAATTTTTAAATGATTTGCATTTCTTGCATTTGCATAATGTCACATACTTATAAATCACACTGAACTTGTGTGTGAATATTTTGGGTGGTTTTTGAGCCCAAAATAAAAGGATGAAAGATGTCCTATCAGATGTGTTTCTGAATCTGGCCAATCATAACAGCCAATGACCTCTGTGACTAAAGGTCACATGTGATCTGTACAGAGCGGACGAATCAGACGAGTCCTTCCATCACAGCTGCTGATCAGCAGGATCTGCTCTACATGAAGCAGAACTTCTATATTTTATAACTGAAAACACAATGAGTGTTTTTGATAATGAAGTGTGGCTTATTCAGAAGTGTACAGTGTGAATGACAGTCACACACTCCTGAGAACATCTACAGGGTTCATACATTTCTACCAACACATTTCCATGACTTTTGAGGCAAATGTTTATGATCTAACCCTTCATAAAGTCTCTGTAAATAGACGTAGAATAAGAATAAAAAACCATGTTCAAATTTACCACAACATATCGGAATTAAAATGAACGTCTTTGGTTTATTATAAAATAAACATTGATTTAAATAATGCTGACACACTAGTGAGACGAATAACAGTGTGTTACATTACCAGGTGAGACGGTCACTGGTGTGACAGTTGTAGAGCTGATGGTGATGCTGCCAGTGTCTGAAAGATTGGATTAATAGTGATTAATGAACAGAAACACAAATATCATCAATGAGTAGAAAGAGATCATGTGAATATAATTACCTGCACAGTATGCTGAATGACAGAGAGTTGGTCTAACCAGCTCATAGACATAATAATTGTCTGGACAGGCTTTGACTTTAATGGGAAAAGACCCGTAAAAGCAGCAGTAACTGCCATCGTGACCGCAGACATCTCGAGTGACGACTCCATCCTCAACTCTTGGGTGTCCACCTCGTATCCACAGTGAGAAATCAGTGCCACAGCGATACTTCTCAACACACGTGTCTGGGATATGAGCGCTCATGTTGTTAATGAAGAGACGATACCAGCCGCTCCAGACAGACCGCTCACACTTGTAGTATGAATGTAAGCCATCTGTATTATTGATGGATCTCCATGTGTCGTTCAGCACAGTGTAGTTGTAGCAGGGGTCTGACAGATTAGCTGTAATGAAAATAATTTTAGAAATTGATGTTTCTGAAAAAGCATGTATTATTAATAAATTGTATCCAGAAGTGCAGCTTAAGAGATTATTTATAATTATTTTTATTTATTTACTTTTGCTAATTCAGAGCGATTAATTTCCGATCCACAATTTATTTTAATGTATTTCTATTTTAATACAAATGTGTCTTATATAATAAAAAGACAAAACTTGTAAATTAAAAGTAAACATATTAGATATACCAGTACATGTACATTATTATTATTATTATCATTATGGAAACACTTTACAATAAGGGAACATGAATAATCATGTATTAATACTTAATTCAACATGAACTAATGATTATTTAAAGAATGAACTAATCATGAACAGCCTTAATCATCACTGTAAAAAAAAAAATGTGACACTTTATTTTAAGGTGTCAGTATTACGGTGTAATTATATATTTAAGTACTGAATAATGACAATTAACTACATGCACTTACTATAGTGATGAGCTTTTGGTTTAGGGTTAACTGCATGTAATTATGCATATATTCTAGTTATTACTATAGTAAATACATGTAACAGATGAAACAATGACACTGTAAAATAAAGTGTTACCAAAAAAAATACTAATTTTACGGAAAATAATGTTAAATGTTTTTACGACCGTTTTCTGGGTTTTTTAAAAAAATTATACTCAAAACTCTGTAAAATTACAAAATATATATGTAAATTAACAACTCGACTGTTATTTTAAGTATTATGACATTAATGGAAAAATTACAGTAATTCACATATTTTATACAGAAAAATTACTGTGTTTTTTCGGTTTTCTTAAATTACATAAAATGTATGTAAAATTACAAAAATAATCTGTAACTAAACAGTAACAAATGAATGGCAGCCAAAAAAGCCCGTAAAATTAAATTCAAATATCCTAATTTAAATAAACTGAAAAACATTATTTTACAGGCATTTCCTGAATTATTACAATCAAACACCTTCACTTTAAAAAAATAAATCATATAAAAACAGTCGAATGACTGACAGCAGTGGCTGCCAAACTAAAACGGTAAAACTGAATTAAAATATCCTAATTTAAATAAAATGCAAAAGACTTTAACAGAAATTGTTTAAATGTTAAACTCTGTTATTTTACAGGTATTTCCTGATTGAACTCAAATGACTGAACAACAGAACATTAAACACTCACAGATCTCTCAACATCTCAGCATCTTCACTTGTTTCAGTCCAGACTTTATTTCTTTCACACAAATGTTCTTCATGAGAATTAACAGGTTTAGATGTTGATGTCTTATTAAAAAACAGTTGAAGTGTCCATCATGGAGGTCAGTGTGTGCTTTAGTTGACCTCTTGACCCTCGACTTCTTCATGTCAGTTTTTCTCTGACTGCTTTAACTGTGATTTTGATACATGTTTGTTATGACCATAAATGCAAGAAAAAGTCTGATCAGATTTCAGCTGTTGGTGGAACTTGATGTCAAATTTCTGAGTATATTAACTGTTAGTTTCACATGATTTGCTATAACAAATGTGTATCAAAGACAGTAAAAGCATCCAAAGAAACACTATTGCTGGAGAGTCGAGGGTCAAGAGCCCAACTAAACACTGATCTCCAATGGAGGCTTAAAACTATTATTCTCAATAAAATATTAACATCTAAACCTCTATTAGATCTCAATAAGAACTTTAGTATGAAAAAAATGAAGTCTAAGTGTGTGAAGTCTAAGTCTAAAAAGTGAAGATACTAAGATTTTGAGGGATCTGTGAGTGTTGAATGTTCTGTTGGGATGTAAAGAGTCTCTGTATGGTGTGTTTGTGGGTCATTGTGCTGGAGAGTCTGCACTGTAAAAAATCCAACTTGCAAAAAGTTGTAATAACTATCATCTATTAGTTAACTGGACAATAAAACAAAAAAAAGTTGACTTAACAAGTGGAAATAAGTTGGTTCAAAAATTGTCTGATCAACTTAATTTGAATTGTTGACTGGACACACACATGCAAGTTTACAAGCACACTTGTTGGTTTGGTAAATCCAACTTGAAAAAGGTTCAAATTACTGGTTTTGTTGTGTTGGCTCAGCAAAAATCTATGTAAAAGTCAGTTTAACTATGTTTAATACATTTATTCAACCTAAACCAAGTTTCTTTCCATAAACTTAAAAAGTTTAGTTTTGTGAACAAGGTTTTGCAAGTTCTAAAAAATCCTAAAAAACTTCTGCCAACTTATTATTTAAGTTAAGTTAGAAACTGCCCTCCCACTAGCAAATACTAATTTTGGAAAATAAAATGCAACCATTTGTTCATGGGACAGTGTAGAAAAATGTTTTTTTTTTTTTTTTTGAACTCACCATTTTGGTGGATGGTGTTTCCTTTGCTTGGGCACATTTATATTATTGTATTGTATTGAAATCACAGTTCATATATTTGTATGCAACTGAACTTCACAATCCATATATATATATATAATTATATATATGAATAACATGACCATTTTAATTTATGCCAGTTAATGATCATTTAAAAGTTAATGGTACAGACCAAAAAAGTTGAATTGGCTCAACTTAAAAAGGCTTGTTAAAAAACAGTTGCACCTCTCCGCAAAACTAACAATCTTAAGTTAACCCAATTAAATATTTTTTGTATGACTGACAACTTAATTTTAGTCAGTATAACTGTTTTTTACAAAAGTTGAGTAAACTCAAAAAAGCTGTGCAGCGAGTTGCCTTGAATGATCCAGTCCAGATTGAGCCAGAAGACATTGATGTTGCTGCATGTTGCTTTATTTCAGAGGCAGTAACTGTAGTTGATGATGCAGTGACATAAAATACATCAATTCATGCTTGTGTGCTTCTTCTGGTTAAATGCAAGAGATTCACATTTTACAGTGAATATACTTCAGGAAATACCTGTAATATTACAGTCTTTTTCTGTCATTTGTTTTAGACTTTATTTAAATTAGACTGTTTTACATTAGCTTTACAGTCAATTGACCTATTATTATTTTGTATTATTTTGTAGAGGTTTTATTGTAATAATTCAGAGGATTCAGGGAATACCTGTAAAATAACAGTGTTTTTCTTTAAAAAAAAAGTTTAATGAAAATTTCTGAAAGTTTTTACACTTTATTTAAATACTTTAATTTTACAGATTTTGTGTGGCAGCCGTAGGTACAATGCAAACATACAATGCATTGTGTGAGATGGTGATGTCCACCAAAGTGTGACTCATTAAACAAAGAGTATTTTGATATGAAGCATCGATGAGATGAAATACATGATCTAGTAGACTAGTTTCAAAATTCAGGCATACACGACACAATATACAAAAAGAACAATATACACAGTAATAATACACAAAATGTGCTGAAGGGTTGAAAGAGGAACTTTTACAATTGTGTGTTTGATCGATTCAGATGCTACTCAGATTCTCAATCAATGAACAGCACACATTTATGCCAAGCGATTTCTAATGAACTTGATTTAATGAATTATGACAATGTCTACTTTATGGCCTTCATATAATATGTTTTAGACGGTTGTAAGAATGCATATTTTATCTCTCTCATCTGAAGGATCAGTCTGAAAAAATATAGACTTTTCACAATAAGAGTCCCAGTGTATTTCAGGCTTGTTGATAATTAATAGTCACTCTAAGCTTTTTTTTTTCTTCTGGACATTATTGGTGTGTTGGTTGTACAATAAATTGAAATTAATTTGATTTACATTTAATTCATAGTAAATTATTGCAGTCTCTGGCTGGGATGCTCCACCATAGGAAGAATAGTTAAGGATATCTCTTCATAGATTCACGATTAGTTCATGCTTTCAATAATCATTACTTCATGTTGAAGTATTAATTCAGGTATTAGTACATGATTATTCATTTACCCTTATTTTAAAGTGTTACCATTATTGTTATTATTATTGTTATTATTTTAAATAATTGATTTATTTTCTTGCTCTAGAAATGACCATTTCAATATTACCGAACATTTTCAGGTTTCCAGCGAGAATCCTGGGTCATAAACTAATAATAAGTAACATAATCTGAGATACAGTTTCCTCAGTATTTTACATGCAAATAAAGAATAAATGTTTTAACGTTTGCCAAATGATTTCACTAGTGAATCATTTCACCTCTAAATCTGCAAAAATGAATCCATACAAAACAGCAGTTAACAGAAGAGCACATTACCAACTGCAGTCGTCACCGGTGTGACCGCTGAAAAGGCCAGGATCAGTCTTAAGACATCTACAAAATAATGATGTGTACAAATGTCAACAACTTCCAAAGGACACAATGAAATAGCAGTCAACTGGTCAAATAAACACATATAAACATGAACTTGTACTTAAAATAACAGTTCACCCAAAAAAATGAAAATTCTGTCATCATGTCGTTTCAAACGATTGTGACTTTTTCTTTCACACAGAAAAAAAAACTTCCTGTCTATGCTAGAATTTGCTATTATCCTGATCCATCTTTTCCACATTATGAAACTCTTCAGCTCTTCTGTTCAAACTGACAATAAAGCACCATTGCAGCACTACAGTAATCTATACAGTGTGATTTGTGTGTCATAATCCACGTCTTCTTAAGTCAAACAGCATGATGTGTGGCGTGAGAGCGCATGGCTTGTCAGACATAGCAACAGTAACAGGGGCGGGTCAATTGTTGGTTTGTTAACACAGTCTTATGAGTTTGGAGCGACATGAGGGTGAGTAGATGAAAAATTCTGGGTGAACAATTAATCTTCACTTCAACTGTTCACTACATTAATGCCATATTTGAGTTCAGAACGAAAGAAGTGGTTGTTGTTTTGAGTGGGATCCACCATAGTATAAAACTCATGACTCACAGCATGCATTGAAACATGAAGCATATCACCATTGATGAGAAACATATGCTGATTCTTATTGTCTGTCGGTGTGTTTCACTATTATACCCTAAATGTATTTAAAGATATAATTGTTAGATCTGTGGCATGTAGGTGCTGTCGTAGATTTAACTTCCCGTTGTAAATTAAACAAATTCTTTCAATTTGTGATGAGTCTACACTACCAGAATTCTTCCTGTTGTGTAATTTATGTCTTCTGATTGCTCTTGTTCATTGTGTTCTTATCACAAGTTATATTTCAAAAACACTTAAGGTACAAACTTAGCATGAAAACCAACAGTCAAACTGCCCAACTAAATGAAACGCTGATCACCATAACATTTCAATAAAACATCAACATCTAAACCTGTTAATTCTCCAAAAGAACTGTAGACGAATGACAGAAATAAAGTCAGTCTGGTTTGTAATAAGAGATTTAATGTCTTTTCAGTTGATTTCATCTAAGACTGTGTCTGAAGTCAGTTGTAGTTTCTCTTTCCTTCAGTGATTCTGCTCGTTATCATCAGGTGTTCATCAATAATCAAACAATCATCACTTAATTAATCACTAACTAGTATCTCTAACACTGCTTCAGTGTTACTTTAACACCTGCTGATGATTCCCATATGAACACTGACTGGTGTTGAAAAGCAAAAAAAAAAAAATTGACTTACTCAGATTCACAGAGATGAGTGTCTGTGTTTTTATAAAACCTGAAATATGAAGAAAAAGTCCATAAAACAACTGGATTGGATTGAGTTTGAGAAAACTACATTCATCACACGTCCACAGTTCATGTCAAGGTTTTTGGGGCAATGAGAGCCAAACCTTTAAAGACAAGAAAAATACTCACTTTTATGAAATGAAGCCATTGTCAGTTTTGACAGTCCAGTTTATTTCCTTTTCTCCACAAACCAGTTCAGAGCACGAGTTTCCTTTACAGACGGAGAATAAGCAAATTAGACATTACATTGATGCATGACTTTAAAATAAGCTTTGTTTTCTTTGTTTCAAACATAACATGAAAAACTGTCCACAGCATTTATGAATCTGCATTAGAGTTAAAATTGAGGAGAGTTTTAAACAGGTATTATGGTATTAAGGTATTAAGTATTAAGTATAATGCAATAAAAGATGAAATGATGCTCTTGTGTTTTCCCAGAAATTATACAAATCATCTTACGAATCACAAACTGTTTCCCTAAAACATCAGATCAGGAAAATGATGTAGATCTACAAGTGCTCTGGAGTTATTCGTAAAGATTTATCTTTAAAAATGTTAAAGTCGTGACCTGACCAAAGCATCATTACTCAACTATAACTACACACAAATAAATTACAACTACACAACTGTAACTACAAACACGTCAGTACAGGTTTTTTTTTACTTAAATAAGCTGATGAGGAGCATTATGAGGAGAAAGAACATCTTACCTGCTATAAGCTGATATACAGTGATCCTCACTCACTACTGACTGAACAAGATATGTGTGTTTTGAGATGTTTATAGATAAGTTATCTGTCCATCATTCTAATGAGGAAAAATGAACACATACACACTGTTTTCCATCCTCAAATTTAAATACAGAAAGAAAATGTACAAAAAATGTACCCTTACACAAAGAAACTATATTCCTTATATTCCCTATATTCCTTTAATATATATATATTAAATGATTTAATGGTATATTTGAAAATATACAGAATAATATATTGTGCTAATATATTACAATATAATACATAAGGAATAGCCGCTTTTCATCTATTGAAAAATGTGACAATACATTTAGTAGAATCTCATAATTATGTAATTTTATATTCAATAAAACACTTCATATTATATAGATTTACATGTGATCAGGTTTGGTTCTGCATGTATAATATATTTCAGATACATTTATTCATGCAGTATAAACACAGGTATATAGAAAAATATGTAATGTATACTATGTCCTATGTCTTTTATTTTACAATGGTTTATATTATAAATGATTCATATTTATTAAACTAGTTATCTCAACACAGCTGTGCCAATTCTGTGGCTTTATTTTGATGAAGCAGCCGACCACCGTGAACACCTTCGCCTGTCTTGCCACAACCTTGAAGCAAGAGTGGGAGAAGATATACAGGACAATCTGTGTCTGCTCCAAACATTCGTGTGCCTGCTCTCCATGAGCATGACTACCTGTAAAACATTTAAACAGGTTAAAACATTTTACAATTCATGTCAGCATTATGTTTCTTGCCATTTTTCATTTCATATATTTACATGCTGCTTTTTATAATAGTTTTATTACTTTTGTGGTGTAGTGGGCTAAACCACTGAATTGATAAGCAGAAGGTTGTTGGCTCGATCTCTGCAGCCATCACCACCAGTGTGTCCTTGAGCACGGCACTTTACTCCAGGTTTGTCCATGGGGATTGTCCCTGTAGCAAGGGGACTGTAAGTCGCTTTGGATAAAAGCATCTGCCAAATGCATAACTGTAAATAAATGTACATGTGATTATTGTAAATACTTTTTTTGTTCTTAGGCACAAACAGTCATAAAGGTACTTATTTCTTAAAGTTTACTTTTTCAAGGTACTGCTATAACATAAATGCATCCATACTTTTATTACAATGTCTGTTTGGGGGGCTTAAAGGGTAAGTTAGTTTTCAATACACCTTTGAGAAGGTAAAGGGGCCATTAAGGACTAAGTGGAGGAATTCTGTGGACTCTGCCACCTAATTAATTTAAATTATGTGGCATTATAGGACATTTTTTGCATTGGATTAAATGCAAATAATGGATGAGGTACACTGGTCCCTGGTGGAATATATTGATCATGCCCTGTTATTGAGTGGTTCTTCATTTACTGTGGGAATTGTGGATGAGGGGCTCCACAATCCTGCAGCGATTACCACAGCCACCTCACCAGAGTGTTTTTACATCCTGACTGTCTTGTCAGGAGTTATTCATGCCTTGCCTGCCAAGCCTGAAGCTCTTCATGTCATGCCTGCCACACCAGGGCCTGTTCATGTCACGCCTGCCAAGTCAGAGACTGCTCACGTCATGCCTGCCAAGTCTGAGTCTCTTCACAAGATGGCCATGTCTGAGCCCTCAGCCAAGATGGCTGCCACGTCCGAGCCCTCAGCCAAGACGGCTACCACACCAGAGTCTCCAGGTTGTGCAGCACTGACCATTATGGCAACAGCTATCATGTGTGTTTGGACCATGCATGCATCTTCTCCCATCCCTGACCAGAGTCCAGAGAGAGCTCCAGCCCCTGTCCAGTGTCTAAAGAGGCTTCCAGTCCACAGTACCTGGTTAAGGCCACGGAGGCCGTGCCTCTGCCCCCCTGAACTACCTGCAGTTCCATGGTCTTGTAAGATTTGATTTTCCTGCTAAGATAAAGCTCAGATCAAGCATCCTACAATAAAGCAGTAAAACTCATCTTGAAAGAAGGCTTCAAAGGAACAGGACAACACCCTGCCCAAACTGTCCTCACTCATCTATGTGACCAGCCCCCCCTCTCTCCCCTCTCCCTTCTCCCCCCTGATTCAAATCACCGAAATTCTCTGAGAATGCATATATACTATGTATTATGTATCTTGTGAATTTATTATTTTCCAATTTCATGTTTGGTATCATTTTAAATGTCTCAGTGCGATTGGTAAAATGGTCTCAGTTTCACAGCAGTCACTAGTATTATGGGAAAGTTTGAAAACTTAGGAGAATTCTGTTCTCTTCAAGCAAACCACCTCCTCTCCCCCAAAGCCAGGTGTGGGGGCAATAAATATTTACAACTCTTTTGTTCTGGTCTGGCTACTTAGGGGAAAAGGCACAACAGCAAGACGGGACATTCTGTAGCCAGAACCCCCATATAGAGATGGTGAATGTCTTTAAAACTTTCATCCACCATCTCTGTGTGTATGCATAATGTTAAGTACTCTTAGAGAAATCTTTTGAGTAACTGATGTTATGTATTTGTTATATTTGAATTGTGTAATTATGTAATTGGCATTGAAACATTTTTACCTGATAAATAAATTGTTACATCTTGATTTATTTTGAATTCGTCTGAAATCATTTGTTACCTGTAGATTTATGTGGCCCTCTCGTTTCCGCAATGTTAGTTGCCAGGATAGATCATACTGAAATCGTAGTAGACGGAGCCGGGTGCACGATATTAAGGTTTCAGATTTCTGACTATTATGACTTAACATGATATAGTATTGTGACTAAATCGAATGGCATTTTTATGAGAATAAGCAGGTTGGCGATTCCATAATTGTGTTTTTTAGTAAACGCTATAATTCCTCTGTTTTGATTCTAAACTGGCCAGCTTGTGACCGTTGGACGTGGTTTTTCAGCTGAACATAGTCCATGAGCGGCCCGGCGCCCGAATGAAAGGACAATTGAAATTAAGAGAAATCAAAAGATCAAAGATCTAAATTAATTCATATTTAATTGCGCGATCAGCTATTAATGCTATATCAGGAACATTACCCATTAGAGATCGTTTACAATTGGAGTCAGATTGAGCGAGCAGCTAAAGTAAAACTTAAATTAAAATCATAAAAATGAATGTGAACTTAACGCGGGCGCTGAAAAGACATACGCGCATTATACCTTCGCCAGATCGTCAGATTCCGCCATTGGGCTGACGGGTGGTCTTTACAGTCTCTTGAAGTACCTGCACCACCATGGTCCCCTGAACTGCCTGTACCTCCATGGCCAGGTCCACCCATGCTCCACAGCCCAGACCTTGGCTTTTCAATGCTTGCCTTTAATGGATTCCTAAGTTACAGCACCCCAGAAAAAATAAAACAAAATAATGCAGTTCTTGACCCCTCAAGACTTTTGTATGTTACATTTTAAATACAGAAATATTGCAGAAGATGGCTGTCAGACACAGACAAGGTATAGAGTATAAGTTAAAGTCTTTTATTTGCAGATAAGCAAATAAACAGGTAACAGGGCTGGTATGGTAAGTAACTGAAGACAGTAAATCAAACTGGTGACTTAGCTCGATGTTCAACGGATTTCTCCGTGTTTCACAGGTGCCAGTGGAAATGTCCAGCAGTTCAACAGAGTCTTGACTTGGAACATGAAGACGGGGTAGATCCACGGGAGAGTCCAGAGGAAACCAGGTAAGCAGTAGCGGGTGAGTCTGTTTTGTCATATCAAGACAGGACCAGACACTGAACTGAATGAGTAGTGAGTATATATAGTGTTCCAGGGTGATTAGTGACAGGTGAAGGTGATTAGTATTCCGGGAATAGTGATCGGGTGGGCGGAGCTGGCAATGATGACGTGGTTGACTCTGTGACAATGGCTTGATTTAAATTTTCATTTTTCAAACTAGGACATTCTTCTCAAATTAGAGTCAATTTAATGTGGAAAAAACATGCTCACAAACGAACTTATTATATCACACTGTTTATTGAGACATAACTTTGTAACAAAACGTGTATACACCTGAACGAAAGCAAAAATCAATCACTGTTTTAATCAAATGTTTTAATACAAAAATACAAGCCTTATGACATTATAAAAACAGATATTTGAATTGTTTAGATATAAAGGTAAATCCAATAAAATATACCTATAAAACGTGTTGCCTTCCCTTCTGAAAATATAGTTTATGCTATATGGATATTTGAAGTAATATAAAAAGGGTTCTTACTGAAAAAACTGTCTTTTTCTAGGACCTTTCTGAGCTCAAAAGTCAATTCAATCTGAAAAGAATATGCTTTCACACTCCAAGAAAATCTTGTGGGTTTAAAAATTTAATTACAGTTAATAGATTAAATACAGTTAATAGTATTTATCAAAATATTTGTATACAAAAAAGGGCTGAGACTACATTTAACATCTAAAACGTTGATTCTGTTGTGTATTTTACTGTAAATACTACATCTGTTACAAAGCAGCAAAAGAGAAGGAGCAAAAAGCAAAATGCTGCATCATTCATTCCAAAATCACAAAAAGAACATTAAACCTTCTCAAAACATGCAACGACAACAATCAACACAAGGCAACTAATACATAGGGTTTAAATCTACACGGAAACCAAGGGGCTAACGAGTGACAGGTGTAGGTAATGAGTGGCTATGGTAACAAACAAGAGTAACTATGGAAACAGACATAGGAGTACAACCAGCAACCAGGAACTAAACACAGGAAGTGAGCACTTCAACATAAAATTCCTTAACCATGAGACAGGGGAATACAAGCTGGAATGATGTAGTACTTTTTATTTCCTGATCATGATTTTGTTGTCCTAAGTGTTGTTCGCGTCCACAACAAAGGCATATCTGACAAATCTGAAGAACTTCCTGTACTGCTGCCTGACCTGGACAAAAATGAGACAAGAGGATCTGAGTGACTTCATGACATCAGTAACCTGTGAAACTCATCAACCAGTGGAATTATAATAAACAGGTAAAATAAAAAAGTGTTTTAAAAGACTTTCTGAAGTAAACTGATTCTTTTCTTCCATATGCTGTTTGTGGAGAGAGTGAAACAGTTTTCCTATGGAGCGGGATCATAAAATTAATTAAAATTAAGCTGAATTAATTACAGAGAACAAAATGGAAAAAAGCTTCAGAAAGCCAGGCCTAAAAGTTTGAAGTGTTTTTAAAAGCTAGAGTTTGAAAACATTAATATCTTCCAGTCAGACAGACTGACAGAATAAAAGTATATTTATATTAGATTTTCTTGACAGTTGGAGTTAGTAGTAGAATTTCTAATAGTTTTAGTTCATTTGAACATTCCGTCACACGAAGGAAATGGAAGAGTAACAGATTAAAAAACTGCCTCTGACATTTCTCTATAAATGTCACGGATTGAAAATATATAACATATAATCATGTAAATTATTATATACAGAACATCCATGAAAACAAATGTAATAGTCCTTCATATTTCATTTTCACATGGCTTATGGTGTTAAATTGAGTGATGTCTGACCTCATTATTGAGGACACAATAGATCAGGAAGATGAAGGTTCCCTGCTGGGAGTTCAAGATCAGGAAGAGGATCTCCAGCTCCTTCCTGCCTTCAGTGAAGAAACCCAGAATCCAGGGGCAACCAAGAACCACAAACTGAGCCAGTGTTTTAAATGCCATAATCCTGCAGAGAAACAGAGAAACATATGTAGTTATTAAAGGCACATTAACTTTCTCTATGGAGTGATCAAATCATGTTTGTTACTTGGTTTGTTTCATCTGTGAAACTTCAGCGTTCAGATTTTTGAGAGTTGAGTTCAGAATGATGACGATGTTGACGAAGAAAATCGTGTTTAACTAAAAAGTAAAAAAAAATAAGAATAGTCATTTTGTTATCCCTTTAATATGAATTAAAATCATGAGAAATAAGAAATGAGCTTACTGCTAGAATGACACAAACAGGACCCAGAAAACTCCAGATAAAACCTTTATCCATTTTAATCCAGCAGCTGTTTGGAGGAAAACAATAAAATAACTAAATACATTTGTCAGAAAACACTATTTCAGGTGTTAACTTATCTTTTTAATCATGTGTGTATTTATAGTGTATGTAAAGCTGTACTTTTATCAGATGACAGAAATGTCACAAAATTTCTGAGCCACTTTATTTGCTTCTAATCAAATTGACTTTAAACAACAAAAACTCACTGTTCAGTACCGTAACCTTCAGGAAACAGTCCGACAGACACGGCCACCACAACCAGAGCAACCGTATATCCAATCACACACAGGAATCCAGTGCTAAGCACCTCCCTCTTTTTGGAGCTGATCTGTGATAGGTTCTTCACAAAGATGAAGAGCAGCACAGCTTCAATGAACATCCACACAAAGCCGGAGAGAAAGAGGAAGTGCAGCACACCTGATATCACGGCACACAACACCTGGAGACCATGAGAGACGGTTATGATGATTCTCAGTGAGGCTGTGCTGAGCTGTAGGGCTCCTTCATCATTCTCACCTGCTGAGGGCGTATGAGGCTCAGGAACTGTTGTGTGAGCAGGAACAGAAGGTGAGCCAGCAGAAGACTGATGCAGAGGTTGATTCGAGCCACATTATTCACTCCAGGACTCCACTGACAAAGGGCAAAGGTCAACAGGGCCAAACTGAAGAACACCAGCCCCACGATCACACACACCAAATTCAACCGATCCAGCGGTGAGTCGCTCTGAGAAAACATGTCAGAGTACATGAGTGCCAAATCTGTGCTGTTCTTCAATGGTTACCATAAATGTTCTCGTACCTCTGGTGGTTTGCTGGTTTGCATGATGAGAGCGAATGTGGACAGATGAACACAGGAACACACAGTGTAGCTGCTGTTGGTCTCTAAAACAGAACAACCATCTACAATCCACTCGCTGATATTCCAGTACACACAGGACAGAGAACCGTTGGGGTCCAACTCCTGCAGAAAGAAGAAAGAACATACAGAAAATATGACAACACTGAATATTAGATGTTTTCAGATGTTCATCAGTTCTCAGGTTGGACAGAAACACATTTCAGTCTCTCACTCTGATGTGTTTGAGGGTGAAGTTGACTGGTTTGGTGAGTTTAGTGTTGGTGGTTTTGGGAAGAGTAGCTGAGATCACAGTGGACATCATGGTTTTAATCGTGTCATCTGATGTGTTGAAGAAGTCGGGCTTCAGTAGATTCTCCATTGTGTTGTAGCTCATGAAAGCCACAGCAGCTGATCCTGTGTGACAGAAACAGAAGAAACTTGAATTCAACACAATGAAAAAACTCTTCTAATGTGGTTTAGTGATATATCTTCTAAAATCTGTTTATTAAAACATCTCACATACTTGTTTCATTGTTGTTCTTGGCGATCCCAATGAGATCGATGTCCACAGAAGAATTTGTCGTGTCAAGTCGAGGGATTTTATTTAAGGCGACATTTGGTCCAACCATGAAGACTTGTCCCTCTAATTAAAAGCAAACAAGCAGTTGTGTGCTATATTAATTTATTTACAATATCTTGTTTTATGTATATATGTATTATGTATGTACAATAATCTTTTTTATGAAAGTCCAACTCAATCATTCAATTTGCACAAAAAACAAACAAATAAAATGACTATTCACTATTGTAAGGTTTTCATCTCTGATGTAGTTTTGAACCTTTTTACTGAATAAATGTAAATCTAAGCACTATTATCTGTTAGGTCATTAGGAGGTCAAAGGTTAGATCTTACAGCACAGTAAATTCCCCAATGGCAAGTTAACAAGTTCTGTGTTCATATTGGAACCACCATCAGAATGTCAAAAGTAACACTTTCCACCTCTGCTTTCCTGTCATAAAAGTCCAACAAGCATTATGTTTCGGTAGACCATTCATAAAGAGATCCAGTTACTTCACTCCTGTAAGAATCAGCCATTTGAACGAATCAAATGAATTAACGAATGACTGTGTCCCAATTCAGGGGCTGCACCCTCTGCTGGCCACATTTGAAGTCTACAAACATCGTCGAGTCTATCATTTAAGAAACGTAACCATTGCAAAGTAATAAAGAAATTACAGTATTTTACACCTCACGAGGAATAACAGTCAATTTAATTACAGCTACTTTTCTTAAATGAGACCTTAAATGACACAGCCTTCAAATGTGACCTCTGGAGGACGCAGCCTCTGAATTGGGACACAGCTAATGACTTCATCATTAAGAGATTTACCACTGGCAGTTTTAGTTTCTTATTTAGAGTATCATTTTATTAATAAAAATAATTTCACATTTCCATAGTTATAAAAAAAGAAGTTATAGTTCACCCAAAAATTCAAATTCAGTCATCATTTACTGACCCTCATAGTCCAAAAGAGTTTGTGTAATAAATTCTGTCGAATCAAATAAAATATTTCTTGCTAAAGCTACTTTTTGTAATATATATTTGATGCTTTACACAATAATGACTTTAAATGATATTTTGGGAGTCTTTTCTCAGCAAAATTTGATTTGCGATTAATTTGAGATTAATTAAATTACAAATTTTAATCTCTTGACAGCCCTACTAGTAAATGTTTTGCACTCACCTACAGCAGCAAGAGCAAAACTGACATTGTCACTCGTGTCTGTCGGCTTCACCAATGTAGAAATGAGTTTCTCGCTGGTTTTTAACACTTGGTTTCCGTATGAGGCGAGTTCAGCTGGGCTGACTGATGATGACGACTCAAAAATCTTCTCTGAAGCGTTGAAGGCCAAAGTCAAAATGTTCGTCACAGTCTAGTTTATTGATCAGATTAATAGAGTCACAGTAAATGTCAACAGAGCCAATAAGACAACACTGTTTTCTCGATCATCTCTTATCTACAGTATGTAACTGACAAATATTTGATTTTATCAAGACTTACAGTCACAGAGAGCACTTGAGATGTAATGTTCTCGATCTGCTCAAGCAGATTTTGGAAACAGTTCTGACTCTGAAATCACAATTGTGAAAACAGCATTTGTTGATTTTGATCATGTTTTTCAATATTAACAGAGAATCAAACATGTATTGTTACTGTTACTGTACTGAAGAACACTGTGAAGATCCTTCAGTGATGTTAGTACAGACACACAAATCTATCAACAATAAATAGAAAAGCACATTCATATTTCACATAACAGTTATCTAAAACTCACATTTAATCACACTACTCTTTGGACTAATTAGCTTTTTCTAATCCAAAGTAAATATATATTTCTTGTGTTCTAGAGAGCAAAACTGCCACTTCCTGAAAAACTGGCACAAAACACCAATAATAAAATGGAAGCTGCTGCAACCAGAGAAGCCTGTGGCTCTTTTTCGTACATAATAAATGACTTGCTCCTTAAAGTACAGATGAACCGCAATAATAAACGCTGTCATGTCATCTTTTGTTTGGATGCCTGATGTTTATGATTGTGTGTAACAGGTTTGGGAGGTAATTATACCAAATCATTTTAATGACAGGCATTACTAAACTTTAGATGTCGTGGGATGAGATTGATTAGTCCAGTTATCACATAATCTTATGCAATATCCAAAATTTGCATAAAATACATGGATGGAAACATGGCTCGATACGAGTCTAACTCTAAAACTTCAATTTCAGAAACTCAACTTACGGTGCATCCGTCCTGGAGTGTTATATTTATTCCTGCAATGACAGAAATCAGCATGAAGACAATTGTTGAACAATATGTTGCTAATGTATTTTTATGGTAAAGTACTGACAACCACAGCTCTATTTTTTTTTAACAATGTATGATACTGGTACAGTAAATATTTTACTCTTCTGACACAAGCACACATCTATCCAATGTTACAGATCTGTACATACATTAGATAACATTAGAAAATAAACCAATAGAGACACAGTGTGTTACATTACCAGGTGAGACGGTCACTGGTGTGACAGTTGTAGAGCTGATGGTGATGCTGCCAGTGTCTGAAAGATTGGATGAAAAGTGATTAATGAACAGAAACACAAATATCAATACAATAAATAAATGAATGTGGAGAAAGAGTTCATGTGAATATAATTACCTGCACAGTATGCTAAATTGCAGAGAGTTGGACTAACCAGTTCATAGACAAAATAATTGCCTGGACAGGCTTTGACTTTAATGGGAAAAGACCCGTAAAAGCAGCAGTAATTGTTCCTGTGACCGCAGACATCTCGAGTGACGACTCCATCCTCAACTCTTGGGTGTCCACCTCGTATCCACAGTGAGATATCAGTGCCACAGTGACCCCAAGCAACACACGTGTCTGGGATATGAGCGCTCATGGTGTTAATGAAGAGACGATACCAGCCACTCCAGGAGACAGAGACGTCACACTTGCCATTATTTGTATTATTGATGGATCTCCATGTGTCGTTCAGCACAGTGTAGTGGTAGCAGGGGTCTGCAGAGAGATAAACTTATGAAAACACCAATAAAGTCATTGTGTCAATATAAATATATTCACGACAGTGTGCAGTGGTGTGGTGAAACGAGGCAAACAATGTCCTCAATTTATTTATTTTTTATTTTTTATAAATCAAATGTAAATTCATGTCTATTACTCTTAACACTGTCACATTTTCCTCGTTTAATTAGCAGTACATCAAAAAAGAAAAGGAACCAAATACAACTCTTTTCTGTATTTGAACTAGAGCTGTTAATCAATTAAAAATCACAAAATTTCTCTCTAGCGAATCAAACTTAATCACAATTAAAAAAAATTTCATGGCGTAATATTTTACCAGTTAATTTCCAAATTAACATAAAAACTGTGCATTTTTAATACTTGTTTAATGTCATTTTTTTATGAATATCACTGAAACAAACCTTGATCTCCATCATAGTAACGTCAAACGAAACAATAAAACAACATGTTTTTTACGTTCCCAGAACCCACACTGAACATTTAGAGAACGTTCTTATGACAAAATTCTGAACGCGTTAAAGTTGACAGCACTAATTTTTTTACATTAATGTAAATAATGTTCTATTTATTAAAACCAAATCAAGTCAAAATTTATTCCAAAATAATAACTAAAGTAACAATTTAACCCTCTGGTACACAATATATCAATGATTATATATATCAATATATATCAGTGTTTTTCCTGCTTAAAATTGGACTCTATAATAATATCATTAAACATTTTTACTAATTTTTAATTAATTAATTTTTTAAAAGTTCATTTAAAAGTCTAATTTTATTAAAAAGAAACTAAAATAGACTATGTTGTCTGGAGGAAACACCGAACCATAAAACAATATATTTTATTTGTGTTTTGATTTCCAGCTGTTTTTTTATTAGTCAACTTATTTCGGATCATCAGTCATGTTCAGTAAACTCTCTCACAGACACGATGTGTCTTTAATCTCACAAAGCTGATTGCTCTCTAAACCCCCGCAGTCATCATGTTTTCAGGTCTTTCCGAGTGTGATTTTGACATGAAATCTAATGAGCTGTTGATTTACTTTTTAATTTAGTTTTCCATTGACGCCTTCATTCTGTTCATTCAAACTGACGAAAACAAGAGGTGGGATTTATCGCACAACTCAATCATATCCAATCAATAACCGATCATATCCAATCATAACTGATCATATCCAATCAGTAACCAATCATATCCAATCATAACTGATCATAACCGATCATAACTGATCATATCCAATCATAACCGATCATAACCGATCATATCCAACCATAGCGCGATGGAGGCAACACCTCCTCAGGCTCCTCTCATGGGACTTTCCCCTATTCATTCTCTATTACCCCCACAAAACCCACTGCCCGCTTTAGAGTCTCTAGAGACTCCTGCTGTAACTTCACCTGCAGGTGTCGCTGTTGGACAGTGTTCCTTTAAAAAACGAGCGATAGATACACTTGTCACATTTTGTAATATTTGCGTGGTGTATTTTTGTAATATGGATTTTTTTCCTTATCCTAATTTTTTGAGGAGGCACTGCCTCGGAGGAAACGCCCCTGATTCACAAAATACAATTTCTAAATGCATAACTTTGATATTCACAAAATGTTATTCCCAAATGCAAAACGTGGTCAGGAATTTTTAAATGATTTGCATTTCTTGCATTTGCATAATGTCACATACTTATAAATCACACTGAACTTGTGTGTGAATATTTTGGGTGGTTTTTGAGCCCAAAATAAAAGGATGAAAGATGTCCTATCAGATGTGTTTCTGAATCTGGCCAATCATAACAGCCAATGACCTCTGTGACTAAAGGTCACATGTGATCTGTACAGAGCGGATGAATCAGACGAGTCCTTCCATCACAGCTGCTGATCAGCAGGATCTGCTCTACATGAAGCAGAACTTCTATATTTTATAACTGAAAACACAATGAGTGTTTTTGATAATGAAGTGTGGCTTATTCAGAAGTGTACAGTGTGAATGACAGTCACACACTCCTGAGAACATCTACAGGGTTCATACATTTCTACCAACACATTTCCATGACTTTTGAGGCAAATGTTTATGATCTAACCCTTCATAAAGTCTCTGTAAATAGACGTAGAATAAGAATAAAAAACCATGTTCAAATTTACCACAACATATCAGAATTAAAATGAACGTCTTTGGTTTATTATAAAATAAACATTGATTTAAATAATGCTGACACACTAGTGAGACGAATAACAGTGTGTTACATTACCAGGTGAGACGGTCACTGGTGTGACAGTTGTAGAGCTGATGGTGATACTGCCAGTGTCTGAAAGATTGGATGAAAAGTGATTAATGAACAGAAACACAAATATCATCAATGAGTAGAAAGAGTTCATGTGAATATAATTACCTGCACAGTATGCTGAATGACAGAGAGTTGGTCTAACCAGCTCATAGACATAATAATTGCCTGGACAGGCTTTGACTTTAATGGGAAAAGACCCGAAATAGCAGCAGTAATTGTTCCAGTGACCGCAGACATCTCGAGTGACGACTCCATCCTCAACTCTTGGGTGTCCACCTCGTATCCACAGTGGGACATTAGTGCCACAGCTATAGAGTTCAACACACGTGTCTGGGATCTGAGCGCTCGTGCTGTTAATGAAGAGACGATACCAGCCGCTCCAGGAGACAGACTGATCACACTTGTAGTATGAATGTAAGCCATATGTATTATTGATGGATCTCCATGTGTCGTTCAGCACAGTGTAGTTGTAGCAGGGGTCTGACAGATCAGCTGTAATGAAAATAATTTTAGAAATTGACGTTTCTGAAAAATCATGTATTATTAATAAATTGTATCCAGAAGTGCAGCTTAAGAGATTATTTCTAATTATTTTTATTTATTTACTTTTGCTAATTCAGAGCGATTAATTTCCGATCCACAATTTATTTGAATGCATTTCTATTTTAATACCAATGTGTCTTAGATAAGAAAAAGACAAAACTTGTAAATTAAAAGTAAACACATTAGATATACCAGTACATACATGTACATATTATTATTATTACTTTCATTATGGAAACACTTTACAATAAGGAACATGAACAATCATGTATTAATACTTAATTCAACATGAACTAATGATTATTTAAAGAATGAACTAATCATGAACAGCCTTAATCATCACTGTAAAAAAAAAAAAAGTGACACTTTATTTTAAGGTGTCAGTATTACAGTGTAATGATATATTTAAGTACTGAATAATTACAATTAACCACATGCACTTACTATAGTGTTAGGATGAGGGTTTGGTTTAGGGTTAACTGCATGTAATTATGCATAATTTCTAGTTATTACTATAGTAAATACATGTAACAGATGAAACAATGACACTGTAAAATAAAGTGTTACCAAAAAAAAAAATACTAATTTTACGGAAAATAATGTTAAATGTTTTTACGGTCGTTTTCTGTTTTTTTTTTTTTTTTAATTATACTCAAAACTCTGTAAAATTACAAAATATATATGTAAATTAACAACTCGACTGTTATTTTTAGTATTATGACATTAATGGAAAAATTACAGTAATTCACATATTTTATACAGAAAAATTACTGTATTTTTTCTGTTTTCTTAAATTATATAAAATGTATGTAAAATTACAAAAATAATCTGTAACTAAACAGTAACAAAGAATGGCAGCCAAAAAAGCCCGTAAAATTAAATTCAAATATCCTAATTTAAATAAACTGAAAAACATTATTTTACAGGCATTTCCTGAATTATTACAATCAAACACCTTCACTTTAAAAAAATAAATCATATAAAAACAGTCGAATGACTGACAGCAGTGGCTGCCAAACTAAAACGGTAAAACTGAATTAAAATATCCTAATTTAAATAAAGTGCAAAAGACTTTAACAGAAATTCTTTAAATGTTAAACTCTGTTATTTTACAGGTATTTCCTGATTGAACTCAAATGACTGAACAACAGAACATTAAACACTCACAGATCTCTCAACATCTCAGCATCTTCACTTGTTTCAGTCCAGACTATTTATTTCACACAAATGTTCTTCATGAGAATTAACAGGTTTAGATGTTGATGTCTTATTAAAAAACAGTTGAAGTGTCCATCATGGAGGTCAGTTTGTGCTTTAGTTGACCTCTTGACCCTCGACTTCTTCATGTCAGTTTTTCTCTGACTGCTTTAACTGTGATTTTGATACATGTTTGTTCTGGCAACAATTGCAAGAAAAAGTCTGATCAGATTTCAGCTGTTGGTGGAACTTGATGTCAAATTTCTGAGTATATTAACTGTTAGTTTCACATGATTTGCTATAACAAATGTGTATCAGAGACAGTAAAAGCATCCAAAGAAACACTAATGCTGGAGAGTCGAGGGTCAAGAGCTCAACTAAAACACTGAACTCCAATGGAGGCTTAAAACTATTATTCTCAATAAAATATTAACATCTAAACCTCTGTTATATCTCAATAAGAACTTTAGTATGAAAAAAATGAAGTCTAAGTGTGTGAAGTCTAAGTCTAAAAAGTGACGATACTAAGATTTTGAGGGATCTGTGAGTGTTGAATGTTCTGTTGGGATGTAAAGAGTCTCTGTATGGTGTGTTTGTGGGTCATTGTGCTGGAGAGTCTGTGCTTCAGTCCAGATTGAGCCAGAAGACATTGATGTTGCTGCATGTTGCTTTATTTCAGAGGCAGTAACTGTAGTTGATGATGCAGTGACATAAAATACATCAATTCATGCGTGTGTGTTATTTCCGGTTAACTGCAAGAGATTCACATTTTACAGTGAATGTACTTCAGGAAATACCTGTAATATTACAGTCTTTTTCTGAAAGTTTTTACACTTTATTTAAATACTTTAATTTGACAGATTTTGTGTGGCAGCCGTAGGTACAATGCAAACATACAATGCATTGTGTGAGATGGTGATGTCCACCAAAGTGTGACATATGAAAGATCGTTTCATTGATACGAAACATCGACGAGATGAAATACATGATCTAGTAGACTAGTTCCAAAGTTCAGGCATACACAACACAATATACAAAAAGAACAATATACACAGTAATAATACACAAAATGTGCTGAAGGGTTGGAGGAGGAACTTTTACAATTGTGTGTTTGATCGATTTATTGTTTTAGACGGTTGTAAGAATTAAGAATGCATATTTTATCTCTCTCATCTGAAGGATCAGTCCAAAAAAAATAGACTTTTCAGAATAAGAGTCCCGGTGAATTTCGTTCTTGTTTATTATTAAAAGTCACGCTATGCTTTTTTTTTTCTTCTGGACATTATTGGTGTGTTGGTTGCACAATAAATTTAATTTAATTTTATTTAAATTTAATTCATAGTAAATTATTTCAGTCTCTGGCTGGGATGCTCCACCATAGGAAGAAAAGACTGAGAACATTTGACATATTATTCATAATTAAGGATATCTCTTCATTACTTCATGATTATTCATGTACCCTTATTTTAAAGTGTTACCATTATTATTATTATTATTATTATTGTTATTATTTTAAATAATTGATTTATTTTCTTGCTCTAGAAATGACCATTTCAATATTACCGAACATTTTCAGGTTTCCAGCGAGAATCCTGGGTCATAAACTAATAATAATAAGTAACATAATCTGAGATTCAGTTTCCTCAGTATTTTACATGCAAATAAAGAAAAACTGTTTAGTGTTTGCCAAATGATTTCACTAGTGAATCATTTCACCTCTAAATCTACAAACATGAATCCATACAAAACAGCAGTTAACAGAAGAATACATTACCAACTGCAGTCGTCACCGGTGTGACCGCTGAAAAGGCCAGGATCAGTCTTAAGACATCTACAAAATAATGTGTACAAATGTCAACAACTTCCAAAGGACACAATGAAATAGCAGTCAACTGGTCAAAAAACACATATAAACATGAACTTGTACTTAAAATAACAGTTCACCCAAAAAATGAAAATTCTGTCATCATGTCGTTCCAAACCATTGTGACTTTCTTTCACACAGAAAAAACGTCCTGTCTATGCTAGAATTTGCTATTATCCTGATCCATCTTTTCCACATTATGAAACTCTTCAGCTCTTCTGTTCAAACTGACAATAAAGCACCATTGCAGCACTACAGTAATCCATACAGTATGATTTGTGTGTCATAATCCACGTCTTCTTAAGTCAAACAGCATGATGTGTGGCGTGAGAGCGCATGGCTTGTCAGACATAGCAACAGTAACTAAAGGGGGCGGGTCAATTGTTGGTTTGTTAACACAGTCACACAGTCTTATGGGTTTGGAGCGACATGAGGGTGAGCAGATGAAAAATTCTGGGTGAACAATTAATCTTCACTTCAACCGTTCACTACATTAATGCCATATTTGAGTTCAGAACGAAAGAAGTGGTTGTTGTGTTGAGTGGGATCCACTCATGACTCACAGCAGGCATTGAAACATGAAGCATATCACCATTGATGAGAAACATATGCTGATTCTTAATGTCTGTCGGTGTGTTTCACTATTATACCCTAAATGTATTTAAAGATATAATTGTTAGATCTGTGGCATGTAGGTGCTGTCGTAGAATTAACTTCCTGTTGTAAATTAAACAAATTCTTTCAATTTGTGATGAGTCTACACTACCAGAATTCTTCCTGTTGTGTAATTTATTTCTTCTGATTGCTCTTGTTCATTGTGTTCTTATCACAAGTTATATTTCAAAAACACTTAAAGTACAAACTTAGCATGAAAACCAACAGTCAAACTGTCCAACTAAATGAAACACTGATCACCATAATGGTGACCAAACATTTTCAATAAAACATCAACGTCTAAACCTGTTAATTCTCCAAAAGAACTGTAGACGAATGACAGAAATAAAGTCAGTCTGGTTTGTAATAAGAGATTTAATGTCTTTTCAGTTGATTTCATCTAAGACTGTGTCTGAAGTCAGTTGTAGTTCTTGTGTTTCTTTTTCCTTCAGTGATTCTGCTCGTTATCATCAGGTGTTCATCAATAATCAATCATCACTTAATCACTTTAGTATTTAATTAACTCTAACACTGATTCTTATATGAACACTGACTGGTGTTGATTTAACACCGGAGAATTTATTGTGTACCAGAGGTGTAAAGTCCAGCGGTCAGAGAGTAAAAGTTCTGCCATGTTTATTCCAGCCACTGAATCAGTGTTAAAGTTAATGAGATAATGAAGTGATTAATTGAGTGATGATGGACCATTATTGATGAACACCTGATGATAACAAGCAGAATCACCAAAGGACAAAATCACAGTTTTTAAGTCTCCATCATGGAGATCAGGGTTTGATTTAGTTGAGATCTTGACCCTTAACATTTTAACATTTGATTTAATTTAGTTGATGGTTGATTTATAACAGGTAGACAAGCAAAGAGAAAAGATGATCAGGTGGTGTTTGTCAAGTTGAAAAATATTCATTGTATGATCTGTACAGTGAGTTCAATCTCTAAGTTAGATTTACATTATTGATTGGAGCAGCACTGATATTTTACAGCAGAAGATCCTGCTTTAACAATTTAACAGATCAACACACATGAAGTGATGTGAAGGATAAACAGGATCTGATTCTCTGGTCTTTAGATCAACAGACAAAAGCAAAAAAAAAAAAAAAAAATGATTCACAGAGATGAGAGTCTGTGTTTTTATAAAAACCTGAAATATGAAGATAAAGTCAATACAACAACTAAAAATGTTTGTGTATTCAAATGTATTGGATTATATTGGATTGAGAAAACTACATTCATCACACGTCCACATTCATGTCAAGGTTTTTGGGGCAATGAGAGCCAAGCCTTTAAAGACAAGAAAAATACTCACTTTTATGAAATGAAGCCATTGTCAGTTTTGACAGTCCAGTTTATTTCTCTTTCTCCACAAACCAGTTCAGAGCACGAGTTTCCTTTACAGATGGAGAATAAGCAAATTAGACATTACATTGATGCATGACTTTACAATAAGCTTTGTTTTCTTTGTTTCAAACACCCATGAAAAACTGTCCACAGCATTTATGAATCTGCATTGGAGTTAAAATTGAGGAGAGTTTTAAACAGGTATTATGGTATTAAGGTATTAAGTATTAAGTATAATGCAATAAAAGATGAAATGATGCTCTTGTGTTTTCCCAGAAATTATATGAATCATCTTAGAATCAGAAGCTGTTTCCCAAAAACATCAGATCAGGAAAATGATGTAGATCTACAAGTACTCTGGAGTTATTCGTAAAGATTTATCTTTAAAAATGTTAAAGTCGTGACCTGATCAAAGCATCATTACTCAACTATAACTACACACAACTAAATTACAACTACACAACTGTAACTACAAACACATCAATACATGTTTTTTTGTTTTTTTTTACTTAAATAAGCTGATGAGGAGAAAGAACATCTTACCTGATATAAGCTGATATACAGTGATCCTCACCCGACACGACCAACTGAACAAGATATTTGTGTTTTGAGATGTTTATAGATAAGTTATCTGTCCATCATTCTAATGAGGAAATATGAACACACACACACTGTTTTCCATCCTCAAATTTAAATACAAATGTATACAGTGCATTCCCTTACACAAAGAAACTATATTCCCCTATATATGAATGATCATATATATATATATATATACCTGATATAATATATATATATTAAATGATTTAATGGTATGTTTGAAAATATACAGAATAATATATTGTGCAAATATATTACAATATAATGAATAATACATAAGGAATAGCCGCTTTTCATCTATTGAAAAATATGACAATATATTTAGAAGAATCTCATAGTTATGTTCATATTATGTAGATTTACATGTGATCAGGTATATACAGTATAAATATGCAGTATAAACACAGGTATATAGAAAAATACATAATGTATACTATGTACTGTCACGTGTATGTCTTGTTTAGTTTAGTCCTGTCTTGTCCTCATGAGTTCTAGTTAATCACCGTGTGTCCAATTTGTTAAGTCTCGTCAGCTGTCCTTGTCCAATCATCTGTGTATTTAAGTTCATGCCTATTTCCTGTTCATTGTCTGTCATTGTCTGTGCCTTGCACACTGTAACGTTCCCTGTTGTATTCATTAAACCTATCTATTTTGTACTCCTGCCTTCGTCTCCCGTCGGTATCAGCGTGACAGAACGACAGACCTATCAACGCAAGAAAAAATAGAAGATGGACTCACCCGCTCTCCAGCTCCTGCTTCACTCAAATCCACGTCTGCCTGGAAGCCCGGGATGCGCACCGAGGTCGGAGATGGGTTTGACGACTTCGGAGCCCTGGAGTTGAAGCACGCGGGGCGGTCCATCGCAGAGGCAGGAGCGAACCCCAGACTCTGGGCCACGGATCCTTTCCCCACCCTCGAGCCTTCGTCAATGCATCCGGTTCCATCCAGATACCATCAGTCTGCTCCCGTACCTGTCGTCCCTATCCTGTCGTCTTCGCTGGTGTTAGCCAGCCCCCTGGATCTGTTGGCCCCCCTGGTGTCGTCAAGCTCCTCTGTTCTGTCCCCGCCGCTCACTCCATGCAGCTCCTCTTCGACGCCTCGGGGTTCTCCGCCACCAGCCCAGCTTGAGGCAGAGTACCCGGCTCCACTTCAGGCCTCCAGGCCGGTGACGCCACCTCGACACGTCAGCCAGTCACCATCGCCTGGGCCCACGCCTCCATCACCATCTCCTCGGCACGTCAGCCCGGAAGCTCAGCTGGGCTCCCTCGTCTCTCTCGGTTGGCCTCCGGAGGTCGACGTCCAGCTTCCGGTTGGCAGTCACCATCGCCACGCCCTCCTCCGAAACCTCCGCCTTCTGTTCTCATCTACCATTCTGTTACGGTGCGAGGATGCGCCTTTTTTTAGTTTAGTCCTGTCTTTTCCTCATGAGTTCTAGTTAATCACCGTGTGTCTAATTAGTTAAGTCTCATTAGCTATCCTTGTCCAATAATCTGTGTATTTAAGTTCATGCCTGTTTCCTGTTCATTGTCCATTGTTGTTTGTGCCATGCACACTGTAACGTTCCCTCTTGTATTCATTAAACCTATCTATTTTGTACTCCTGCCTTCGTCTCCCGTCAGTATCAGCATGACATGCACCATGTCTTATATTTTACAATGATTTATATTACAAATGATTCATATTTATTTAGCTAGTTAACAAAATCACAAACACTCCTACATACACTAAAATATTTTACAAAGAAACTACCACCGTGCTGACATTGTTCAGCCAATCTCCCAACTAATCATAGACTCTACTCTTCAAGAAAATGGTGACCTCAAATACTGATAATAAAAACATCCAGACTTCAAAAATCAGCATATGTTTCTCATCAGTGGTGACATGCTTCATGTTGCAATGCATGCTGGATGAGTTTTAAGGCTTGTTTGACATCATACAGTGCTGCACAGACCGATCGGTGGCTGACTTGAAGCAGCAAGAAAGAAATTTCCACATCCTACTGCCATCTAAACACAGCTGTGCCAATTCTGTGGCTTTATTTTGATGAAGCAGCCGACCACCGTGAACACCTTCGCCTGTCTTGCCACAACCTTGAAGCAAGAGTGGGAGAAGATATACAGGACAATCTGTGTCTGCTCCAAACATTCGTGTGCCAGCTCTCCATGAGCATGACTACCTGTAAAACATTTAAACAGGTTAAAACATTTTACAATCCATGTCAGCATGTTTCTTGCCATTTTTCATTTCATATATTTACATGCTACTTTTTATAATAGTTTTATTACTTTTGTGGTGTAGTGGGCTAAACCACTGAATTGATAAGCAGAAGATTGTTGGCTCGATCTCTGCAGCCATCACCACCAGTGTGTCCTTGAGCACGGCACTTTACTCCAGGTTTCTCCATGGGGATTGTCCCTGTAGCAAGGGGACTGTAAGTCGCTTTGGATAAAAGCATCTGCCAAATGCATAACTGTAAATAAATGTACATGTGATTATTGTAAATACTTTTTTTGTTCTTAGGCACAAACAGTCATAAAGGAACTTATTTCTTAAAGTTTACTTTTTCAAGGTACTGCTATAACATAAATGCATCCATACTTTTATTACAGTGTCTGTTTGGGGGGCTTAAAGGGTAAGTTAGTTTTCAATACACCTTCGAGAAGGTAAAGGGGCCATTAAGGACTAAGTGGAGGAATTCTGTGGACTCTGCCACCTAATTAATTTAAATTATGTGGCATTATAGGACATTTTTTGCATTGGATTAAATGCAAAAAATGGATGAGGTACACTGGTCCCTGGTGGAATATATTGATCATGCCCTGTTATTGAGTGGTTCTTCATTTACTGTGGGAATTGTGGATGAGGGGCTCCACAATCCTGCAGCGATTACCACAGCCACCTCACCAGAGTGTTTTTACATCCTGACTGTCTTGTCAGGAGTTATTCATGCCTTGCCTGCCAAGCCTGAAGCTCTTCATGTCATGCCTGCTATGTCAGGGCCTGTTCACATCATACCTGCCACACCAGGGCCTGTTCATGTCACGCCTGCCAAGTCAGAGATTGCTCACGTCATGCCTGCCAAGTCTGAGTCTCTTCACAAGATGGCCACGCCTGAGCCCTCAGCCAAGATGGCTGCCACGTCCGAGCCCTCAGCCAAGACGGCTACCACACCAGAGTCTCCAGGTTGTGCAGCACTGACCATTATGGCAACAGCTATCATGTGTGTTTGGACCATGCATGTATCTTCTCCCATCCCTGACCAGAGTCCAGAGAGAGCTCCAGCCCCTGTCCAGTGTCTAAAGAGGCTTCCAGTCCACAGTACCTGGTTAAGGCCACGGAGGCCGTGCCTCTGCCCCCCTGAACTACCTGCAGTTCCATGGTCTCTTGAACTACCTGCACCACCATGGTCCCCTGAACTGCCTGTACCTCCATGGCCAGGTCCACCCATGCTCCACGGCCCAGACCTTGGCTTTTCAATGCTTGCCTTTAATGGATTCCTAAGTTACAGCACCCCAGAAAAAATAAAACAAAATAATGCAGTTCTTGACCCCTCAAGACTTTTGTATGTTACATTTTAAATACAGAAATATTGCAGAAGATGGCTGTCAGACACAGACAAGGTATAGAGTATAAGTTAAAGTCTTTTATTTGCAGATAAGCAAATAAACAGGTAACAGGGCTGGTATGGTAAGTAACTGAAGACAGTAAATCAAACTGGTGACTTAGCTCGATGTTCAACGGATTTCTCCGTGTTTCACAGGTGCCAGTGGAAATGTCCAGCAGTTCAACAGAGTCTTGACTCGGAAAATGAAGACGGGGTAGATCCACGGGAGAGTCCAGAGGAAAACAGGTAAGCAGTAGCGGGTGAGTCTGTTTTGTCATATCAAGACAGGACCAGACACTGAACTGAATGAGTAGTGAGTATATATAGTGTTCCAGGGTGATTAGTGACAGGTGAAGGTGATTAGTATTCCGGGAATAGTGATCGGGTGGGCGGAGCTGGCAGTGATGATGTGGTTGACTCTGTGACAATGGCTTGATTTAATTTTTCATTTTTCAAACTAGGACATTCTTCTCAAATTAGAGTCAATTTAATGTGGAAAAAACATGCTCACAAACGAACTTATTATATCACACTGTTTATTGAGACATAACTTTGCAACAAAACGTGTATACACCTGAACGAAAGCAAAAATCAATCACTGTTTTAATCAAATGTTTTAATACAAAAATACAAGCCTTATGACATTATAAAAACAGATATTTGAATTGTTTAGATATAAAGGTAAATCCAATAAAATATACCTATAAAACGTGTTGCCTTCCCTTCTGAAAATATAGTTTATGCTATATGGATATTTGAAGTAATATAAAAAGGGTTCTTACTGAAAAAACTGTCTTTTTCTAGGACCTTTCTGAGCTCAAAAGTCAATTCAATCTGAAAAGAATATGCTTTCACACTCCAAGAAAATCTTGTGGGTTTAAAAATTTAATTACAGTTAATAGATTAAATACAGTTAATAGCATTTATCAAAAGACTTGAATACAAAAAAGGGCTGAGACTACATTTAACATCTAAAACGTTGATTCTGTTGTGTATTTTACTGTAAATACTACATCTGTTACAAAGCAGCAAAAGAGAAGGAGCAAAAAGCAAAATGCTGCATCATTCATTCCAAAATCACAAAAAGAACATTAAACCTTCTCAAAACATGCAACGACAACAATCAACACAAGGCAACTAATACATAGGGTTTAAATCTACACGGAAACCAAGGGGCTAACGAGTGACAGGTGTAGGTAATGAGTGGCTATGGTAACAAACAAGAGTAACTATGGAAACAGACATAGGAGTACAACCAGCAACCAGGAACTAAACACAGGAAGTGAGCACTTCAACATAAAATTCCTTAACCATGAGACAGGGGAATACAAGCTGGAATGATGTAGTACTTTTTATTTCCTGATCATGATTTTGTTGTCCTCAGTGTTGTTCGCGTCCACAACAAAGGCATATCTGACAAATCTGAAGAACTTCCTGTACTGCTGCCTGACCTGGACAAAAATGAGACAAGAGGATCTGAGTGACTTCATGACATCAGTAACCTGTGAAACTCATCAACCAGTGGAATTATAATAAACAGGGAAAAGAAAAAGGTGTTTTAAAAGACTTTCTGAAGTAAACTGATTCTTTTCTTCCATATGCTGTTTGTGGAGAGAGTGAAACGGTTTCCTATGGAGCGGGATCATAAAATTGCTGAATAAAATACAGAGAACAAAATGGAAAAAAGCTTCAGAAAGCCAGGCCTAAAAGTTTGAAGTGTTTTTAAAAGCTAGAGTTTGAAAACATTAATATCTTCCAATCAGACAGACTGACAGAATAAAAGTATATTTATATTAGATTTTCTTGACAGTTGGAGTTAGTAGTAGAATTTCTAATAGTTTTAGTTCATTTGAACATTCCGTCACACGAAGGAAATGGAAGAGTAACAGATTAAAAAACTGCCTCTGACATTTCTCTATAAATGTCACGGATTGAAAATATATAACATATAATCATGTAAATTATTATATACAGAACATCCTTGAAAACAATTCTAATAGTCCTTCATATTTCATTTTCACATGGCTTATGGTGTTAAATTGAGTGATGTCTGACCTCATTATTGAGGACACAATAGATCAGGAAGATGAAGGTTCCCTGCTGAGAGTTCAAGATCAGGAAGAGGATCTCCAGCTCCTTCCTGCCTTCAGTGAAGAAACCCAGAATCCAGGGGCAACCAAGAACTACAAACTGAGCCAGTGTTTTAAATGCCATAATCCTGCAGAGAAACAGAGAAACATATGTAGTTATTAAAGGCACATTAACTTTCTCTATGGAGTGATCAAATCATGTTTGTTACTTGGTTTGTTTCATCTGTGAAACTTCAGCGTTCAGATTTTTGAGAGTTGAGTTCAGAATGATGACGATGTTGACGAAGAAAATCGTGTTTAACTAAAAAGTAACAAAAAATTAGAATAGTCATTTTGTTATCCCTTTAATATGAATTAAAATCATGAGAAATAAGAAATGAGCTTACTGCTAGAATGACACAAACAGGTCCCAGAAAACTCCAGATAAAACCTTTATCCCTTTTAATCCAGCATCTGTTTGGAGGAAAACAATAAAATAACTAAATACATTTGTCAGAAAACACTATTTCAGGTGTTAACTTATCTTTTTAATCATGTGTGTATTTATACAGTGTATGTAAAGCTGTACTTTTATCAGATGACAGAAATGTCACAAAATTTATGAGCCACTTTATTTGCTTCTAATCAAATTGACTTTAAACAACAAAAACTCACTGTTCAGTACCGTAACCTTCAGGAAACAGTCCGACAGACACGGCCACCACAACCAGAGCAACCGTATATCCAATCACACACAGGAATCCAGTGCTAAGCACCTCCTTCTTTTTGGAGCTGATCTGTGATAGGTTCTTCACACAGATGAAGAGCAGCACAGCTTCAATGAACATCCACACAAAGCCGGAGAGAAAGAGGAAGTGCAGCACACCTGATATCACGGCACACAACACCTGGAGACCATGAGAGACGGTTATGATGATTCTCAGTGAGGCTGTGCTGAGCTGTAGAGCTCCTTCATCATTCTCACCTGCTGAGGGCGTATGAGGCTCAGGAACTTTTGTGTGAGCAGGAACAGAAGATGAGCCAGCAGCATAGTCACACAAATGTTGATTCGAGCCACATTATTCACTCCAGGACTCCACTGACAAAGGGCAAAGGTCAACACAGCCAAACTGAAGAACACCAGCCCCACGATCACACACACCAAATTCAACAGATCCAGCAGTGAGTTGCTCTGAGAAAACATGTCAGAGTACATGAGTGTCAAATCTGTGCTGTTCTTCAATGGTCATTATAAATGTTCTCGTACCTCTGGTGGTCTGCTGGTTTGCATGATGAGAGCGAATGTGGACAGATGAACACAGGAACACACAGTGTAGCTGCTGTTGGTCTCTAAAACAGAACAACCATCTACAATCCACTCGCTGATATTCCAGTACACACAGGACAGAGTTGAAGTTGAGCTGAACTCCTTCACAGGGTAGACACAACAAAGAAAAAAATTTCCAACACATATTTTTCTGGTTTCACAGTAAACTTTGCTTGATCAGATCAGAGACTGGTATAGGAGTCAAATAAATTAACTCACTCTGATGTGTTTGAGGGTGAAGTTGACTGGTTTGGTGAGTTTAGTGTTGGTGGTATTGGCAAGAGTAGCTGAGATCACAGTGGACATCATGGTTTTAATCGTGTCATCTGATGTGTTGAAGAAGTCGGGCTTCAGTAGATTCTCCATTGTGCTGTAGCTCATGAAAGTCACAGCAGCTGATCCTGTGTGACAGACCAACATGAAACGAGTCACATCAATTTGCAAAAAAAGTGAAAAGAAATACTTTTCATAATTGTTTAGACCAAAAAAAAGGAACTTTAACTGAAGCAGAAACAAATCTCTACGTCTGTATTTTCAAGTGTTTTCAGAAAATGTTCATGCTTCTCACGAACCTGAAGTGCTGTTCTTGGCAATTTCAAAAAGGTCAATATCCATGTGAACTTTTTCTGTCCTGATCGATGGGATTTGTTTTGCAGATGCTTTTGGTCCAACCGCAAGAACTCTCACTTCTACAAGGAAGAAACAACAGATATAATCTCTTATTTGTAGGAATACCACATCGCTGATGCGTTTTACTAATTAAGTTACCTTTAAATATAAAAGTTCATTATTGCAATTATGCAGTTATGAAAGAAAACCATTCAGGAAGAGCTGTGTTTCTCCAGAATAACATATTTGACTATGACGCACACCCTACACAGCTTTGTTTCCGCCATGTGTCAAACACACAAGTACAATAAGGATCGTAAAAGGGCTCTTTACCTGTATTGTTGAGAGTGATATTCTGCAAGTCGAATTTTTCTGTTGGCTTCACCAGTGCAGACACCAGGTTTTCAAAGGCGTTCAGATAAGTGTTTCCATATGACACTAATTTATCTTTATCTGCAGGATTGACCAAGTCTGAAACCGTTATCTGGGCAGCATCAACAATCTTCAAATAGTCTTTCGCCATCTAATCAAATAGCAAAGAGATACTCCTGTAGAATGATCATGATTTCTATAGCAAAAGAGTGTAATAGCAAATCTATGGGTCATTCTCAAAATATGGTGACAAACCCGTCCCTTGACTTTTGAGTCATGCAAAATGTTTCAAATAGTCAAGAAACTCCATGTCATTTTATAACATGCAAGTTTAAAAATAACATGAAATAGTTCGACTCTATATTTTTTGTACATTTCAAGTGTCTAAACAAAGCCTTATCCCCTCGAACACCAATCCTATGCCATTTACAGTAGTGTAAATCATTTTAAGCATTAGTGCAATGTCTAACAATTGTGCAAAAAAAATTAAAATAACAATATAATTTAAAAAAGAATGATTGTCTCTTGATTTAGTGTGGTAAGAGGCTGTTCAAGTGGTGATTTTACTGCATTAATAAAATAAATTGCATTTAAATTTTTGTTCATTGTGAATGTGTCATTATTAGCTATGTTTCCATCCACCTATTTTATACACATTTTGGGATATCGCATTAAAAAATGTTGGATGGAAATGCCAAGATGTGCATACATAAAAAAAAGAACACACACACACAAAAAGTATGCGCTCATTTGATTATTTTATCCGATAAAAAAAGACATGCGCATAAACTATAATGAAAACGCATTTACTGAATAAATTCCTCGATGCGCATCAAAAAAGTCATATGATGTTGTGATCACATGACTTCATAGCATTGGCGATAACACAGCTATTGGTGTTACATTGTGTAACGTCTGTGAAAAAGATAAAAAAAAAATGATATAGGCCCGGTTTCACAGACACGGCTTAGATAAACCAGGATTAGGCCTAACATTTAAGTAGCTTTCATGAACATGCTTCTGAAAAAAACATTACAAGTGTGCATCTTCGCACAAGTTTCAGTTAAAACAGCTCAAACATGCATTTTAGTCTGTGACAGCCTTGTCTGTGAAACTAGGGGTGAATGTTATAACTAATGTATGTTCAGACTTTAATCACGTTTTTGAGCAGATATTAAAAAAAATTAAAATAAGTAAATATAAAATGACAAAATATGGTGTCCATTATTCAATAGTATCAAGATGTTAATAAATACCATCAACTTTTAAGTTAGAAAACTAAACTGAGCTGAATTCAAAACATTTTGCAAATCGGAAAAATAAAGATTTTTTTGAGAATGACCCTTGGTTCAGATCCGGGAATCGTTTACTCACATCTGGAGACATTTGATCCGTCATATTGGCAATCTGGTCAACGAGATTCACTATGGCTTCTGCCGTTAACTGATCCAGAAAACAAACAAAGAGATGATAGAAAAACAATTATTGTTCCATATAACAGTAAATGTGAATTATATAGCGTATAACATGCAATTTATAGACCATCTTTTAGAAACTCGTTCTCACGTACCCCTTTCAAGTCGCTTTGAGTTTTATCTGGAAGGAAAGGAATGGGATGAATTTGAATAAAAACATCATATGACACACAAAGAAGCTGTAAACACAAAGGACAGTGCTGAAAACACCTTTCAGGCAGTAGCAGGAGTAAGATTCTTTATTGCAGTTACAAAAATCCGGAGAAGCTTCATAGTTGCAGCCGCTGCTGCAGTTGTAGGATCCGACCTTGCAGGAGCAGCCGGCACTCTGAGTGTTGCAGGAATAGGCCGTGCAAGAGTAATTGTATCTATGACAGTCCACATAACTGGAAGAATTTGCGCAGGTTCTGTTCACCGGAGGAGAGCAGTACCAGTTTCCTTGAGATTTTTCGACCGCTGCGTTACTTCTGATTACCATCAGCAGCAGCGCTAGAGAGATAAATCCATAAGTTACTGTATGAATCTGTATAACCACTGTGAATATTTTGTGTAAACCCCATGGAGAATAACAGTTTGACAAGACTAGGCCTATTATTTGCATTTTTTTTTTTTTTTAAGTACCATTTAAGGATTTCTGCCAGGATTCAAACAACGGTAGCCTGAAGCGCAACTGCTTTATCATTACTTTCTTTGAAAACTAGTATTCACTTTTAAATGAACATTTGCATTTTGTGCTACAAGAGCTAAGATAGCGGGTACTCACCTGTCAAACGAAGGATGCTGTTCATAGTGACCTGAAAGCGATTCACATTGATAATGCTCTAAAGAGAAAATAATGTCCGCTGTCAACCTCTGAACAGTAAACTGATCTCTACGGCCTCCGAGGAAGATGTATTTGCATTCTGTCAATAATAACACACAGCCTTTAGGTATACAAAAACTGTGGCTTTTAACACTGTGCTTTTGTAAAACATCATTTACATAATTTCAGGGATACATGGAGCATATTTCGATTTGCAAGCCGATAAATGTTGGGTTGTTTGGCAGAATGTTGAAAAGCAGTATTCAAATGCTCCGCTATAGTAAAATATCTTGTGTACAACTAGAGTAAAATATCCAATATTTCAACATATCAACATCTCACTCACTTAAATATAGGGAAAGTATGTTCCCGGTTAACGCACGAGACATTCTCGAATCGATGATTCACCATGGAAACAGATGCTAAGAATAACCGTGCCACTCTACTTCCTTCTTCTTTTGTTTAATGGTGATTTACATAACCTACTTAGCTACTGACCTGCACTTCGCCACCTATTTGGTGGTTGTGTAATCATTTTTTCAATCTTTTATTGAATAAGTAATCTTTATTCACTGAGAATAAGAATTATATTGTTTGTTTGATGCTGACAGACATCACGATTTTGATTTTTTTTTCGTTCTCCAGACGCACGCCACATTAAGGCCTGGACTCTCTCATCCTTAACTGTCGTCGCTCCTCCCTTTATGCTTCCGGAGCTCCTCCTTGAGAGATACGAGACCGGTGCAGTGCGCAGGTGACGCTCCTCAGCGATCACGCTCGCGCCGTTCTCTCGCAGCTCTCGCCTCGCCCTGCTTGTCGCAAGAGCAAATACTGACAATACTGTGAGGAACATCACTCAATATTACCTTTTTGTTTGTTGAACTGTTCTATAAAATCAGTGTCGCATTTGCAATCGTGTGGATATTTGGATTTGCATTCTTGCTTGTATAGTATAAACAACATTAAAAACAAAAGGTATGTTTTGTATCAAGAGTTTGAATCTGAAATTGATCTCTCTGCACCTGCAGACCCTGCACACATATGCTTATGTGTGAAATATGCATATGCTTATATGAAATGTGGTATTTTGATTGGATGTCATGTATTTACGGCATTGTACTTGTAAGAAATACATGCAAGAATTAAATGAAGGGCAAAACTCAGCATTTTGTATGGCTACCCTAGTTTGGGAACCACTGCCTTAATTGAACTGAGGCCTAATCCTGGATTAGGCCAAGCCCTGTCTGTGAAACAAGGCCAATGACTTTTACTCAAGTCGTCTTGGAATTGGTGACTTGTCAGAGTCATTTTCACTGTAAGGTACCTGTATGATGTACTTATATGGCTTTCAGGTAGTCTTTATATCTCTGGTCTCAATGTCTTAATTTTAACATAGTTTTCAACAATCGCTTCAAACAATCTTTATCAAATACTTTCTTCTCAAAAAATGCCCCAATTTCAAAAATAGTTGTTTAAACCACTTTAATAACGTCATTTGACTATTAAAACAGCCATGTTATCAATATGCCTAATCAATACAGAAATATTTTCTGAAAACACCTGCAATTGCTGAAAAAAATTGTTTAGCAGTCAAGGGTCAAGAGTTCAACTAAAGCAAACACTGATCACAATGATGGCGACCTCAAACTAAACATTTTCAATAAATCATCAACATCTAAACCTCTTAATTCACAATAAGATCTTCTATAGATGTGTGACAGAAATAAAGTCAGTCTGGTCAGTAATAAGTGAAGCTGGTGAAGCTGTTTGTGGAGTTGATGAATCAGATCTTCAGAGATTTAATGTCTTTTATCTTCAGTTCATCTAAGACTGTGGCTGAAGAAAGTTGTAGTTTGTGTTCTTTTTTCCCTTTCTTTCAGCGTTTGTTCACAGCAGGTGTTTGAATGATGAAAGAATGTTTCAGGAACATCAAACTAACATTTAAATAACATTCTACTAACATTAAGGAACATTTTTACGTTCTTGGAATGTTACAAATCAACATTCCTAGAATGCTGAATTTTAAATCCACATTAAGTTGAAAGAACGTGAGGAACATCATACCTTTTAAAACATGCTCCTCTAACGTCAAGAAAACATTTATGTTCCCAAAACTAACACTGAATATTTGGAGAACGTTCTTTTAACAATATGTTAGCTGGGATTTTAGTGATCCGATCTCAATGTATCTTGAGGTTTAAATGTGGTAAAGGTCTCTTTGATTCGACACAATTACCAAAAAAAAAAAAAAAAAAAAGGAGTAAATGAAGTGTTATTGATCTGTACTGCATGTGCTTGACCGGCTCACTAACGCTCACATGACAGCCACAGAGAACAGGTGACAACCACCATAACTGTCCTCATCTGCGTGAGAGTTAATAATACCAACATACTCTATACAGGAAGAGCATGGAGGAAGTGGTCATTATGTTTGTCAGTAAGTACAAGAAAACAGTTGAGAGTTTAAACCACACACACACACACATTCAAATTAGGGTTACCTAGAATGACACAAAGCTCATGACATCATCAATCATTAACATGTACCTAAATCCTAAATGGCAATGGAGCTGTGTGAAAATGATGACACAGACTGGCTGATGGCCTTGCAAGAACACAAACCCAAGCTGCGATGTCAAATTCAACAGGGAAGAATAGAAGTAGATTTCTCACGTTTATGAGCCTCCAAAACACCTACAATAAAATAAAATGGTTGCAAAACATTTAGCCAAAAGGTAGATATTTTTGAAAGACTGTCAATAGAGAAAGAGGCTGCAGTCAGATGGTGTAGTTATGAGATCCACCGCTAGAGAAAAAAAAAACCAAGCTAACTTTAGATTTACTGTCACATGCAAGAACTCATCTGTGTTCACAGTCGTGCTGACATCAATGCACGCCCTGCGATTTCACACTGATCTTGGATCAGATTGCCCGGGTCAAATCGCATTCACAAGCAATAATGGCAGGAAGCACAAACACTGAGCTCAGAACTGTGTGAAAAGACTCGTTCACACACATCAACTGTGAAAAAAGGAGGAAGTGATGCGAGCAAGAACGTTTGAGGTGTTCTGCCAGTTTAAAAAAACAATTTAGACACACGTTTCTGACTTCCTCAACAATGATGAAGGCTTTGTAAACCAGCGAGAGTGATCATGGCTGCTTCACTGAGTCTTGCTGAAATATAACATGGTTAAACATCAAAAATGAAGTCCTTCTATGTTCTTGGGATCTGGATCTGTCTGTCCGGTGAGTTTTCTGTGTATCTACATTGTTGTTTTGTCACATTTAGTAACCGTGGACCTGAACTAACATGAACAAATGATGAGAAGTTGTCATTTTTGTTTAGCTAAAGTTAACAAGTATTAATAAACACAGCTTTGGTCAAAAGTACTGACAGTGATATCAGTTTTGTGTTTGCCAAAGTTTGCTGCTTCAGTATTTGTAATTTTGTCATGTTTCCATGGTAGTCTGGAAAAAAATGTTAAGCATTTCATAAGTTTTAATGGCTTTTATTGGCAAAAACATTCAATGTATGCAATGATGATCGTGGGGCGGGGAAATTAATAAAAAAAATAGCACTCTGATTAATTTCCAGTGCGTCGCAGATGGATGAGATAAATCATTATGATGGAAATATTAACATGTTTAAAGCTAAATTTTGGGTCAGAAACTACTTTAAGCAGGTGTTCCGGTGGGTGAATGATTTAACAGTGGATTCAGATGATCTGCATATCTCTAACATGCAAAGAGTTGATATTTACAGTGTTGTTCTACTGCATTTCACCCTGGCATGTGTAACCCCTCCACCCGGGTCCCTCTTGACCTGCTCTGAGCGGGCCTCGAACCCGGGTCTTCCGGCATGGGAGTCAGACGCTCCAACCTCTAGCATCTGTCGCTAGAGCGTCTCTTGAGGTCAGAGGAGTGAGGTTAACTCGCACAGCAACTTCTAGCTAGCCTCCGTTACACATGCTGGAGCTTCTGGCCCAAATCCTGATTCTTTTATTAGTGCTCAGAGTCGGTCACAGTTTGTGGGCTTCTGCCTGTCCACTCACCTTATTGAGGATTGACCACAGATTCTCAATAGGATTAAGATCTGGAGAGTTGCCGGACCCCAGGTTTCGTGCCTTGCTCAGGGGCACTTTAGTCATGGTATTGAAGGTGGAGAGAGTGCTGTTCATTCATTCACAATCCCTTCAATTCCTGCCGGCGTGGGAGTCGAACCAGCAACCTTCAGGTTACAAGCCTGACTCTCTCAACATTAGGCCACGACTACCCAACTAATGAATTGTTAATGAATAGCAATTAGAGGGCATAGTGTGCCAGTCAAAAATAACATTACTAGCAACTGTAAGGGGCTCACAAGTGAGCTGTAATATTTCCGCTTCGCTTGCTCAATCCTCAGCACTATCCAGTCAAATCTCGTTTTGTTTATTTAGCTTACTACTTTATTGCTGTAAAGCCACACATATCATAGCTGTTATCTATAGGGCTACTGCAATTGAGACATTATAGTCAAGAAATTCGATACAAGTGGAAAGATGTATAGAGATAAATGTAATGTCGGAGCGGGATTTGAGCATGAGCGTTCACTCGGGAGACACTGAGCAGAGCGCACTGGCATACAGTAATGTTGAGCGGAGCATCGCTTTGCTTCACTCACATGCTCTGAAGGAGTCATATATCCTCTTAGTCCAAGAAGAGACCAGGAAGTCACACTGTAACATGCAGGACATCACATCAAATGTGATTCATGGTCAGATTTCACTGATTCCACTGCATACATTTTTTAATGAACTCAAAAATTCAGTTGCTAGTGAAAAACTAGTCAATGAGTCGAGAAAATAAAGTAAAACTATAAAATATGACAATAACAACATTATTGACTGCATGTAATATTTGTTTAAATCTTTTCTATCTGTATTTTATGTCCCTACATCATCACACATATGCCATCATGCTCTATGAACTGATCTTCATCAAAATAATTTAATATTAAAATATCTGGAATAAAACTGAGAATGACACGTTCCTTGTGTGTGATACATGTTATGTGGTTTATTGCATTCAGCAGGAATTGGGATTTCAGCAACAGATGGAACTGAGATATATGGATACAGTGGAAAACACGTCATCATTTCTTGTTCTCATTCATGGGCTGAAACCAACATAAAGTATTTCTGCAGAGATCCATGTGGAAAAAGAGATATTTTAGTTAAATCTGACCGGTCACCTGAAGGGAGATACACACTAAAGGATTCTGGGACAGGAACCTTCACCGTGAACATCACTGATCTACAGGAATCCGACTCTGGGATTTACTGGTGTGGAGTGGAGAGAGCTGGAAAAGACACATATAAGAAAGTCAACCTGAAAGTATCTAAAGGTTAGAATGATGTGTTGTATTTGGTGTAGATTTAATGGTGTAAAATACTCTTCTACATGTTAATAACTATTACACACAAAAAGCAAACTGACACATATCTCCTAAAACAGAGGACAGTTGGGAGTCTCAATCCTCCACAACAATGAGTTCATTCTCGACATCTCCATCACCTGATGACAACATAACCCAATCTAACAGTCCTGTTGTTTCATCGAAACCAGAAGTTAATGAACACACACAACCTGGTGAGTCTTTCTCTTCAAATATTTCACACATACACAGACTGTTCTCTACCTGTCCTGCATATCGTATACAATGTGCCTAACAAGACATGTCTACCCCTTTTGTCCAGCCAACACACAGCACTTAAATCCCTGCATTTAACACACAAACAGCACACTCCCGCAGGATTCTGTCCCGCTCCCGCCCCCGCCCACAACATTCACGTTTTATCCACAAAATTCCATATAAAAGTAGCCTAATAGATTTTTGTCAGTCCATCCATGAAATTTACATGAAATCTTAAGTGTTACCACAATCCCAGCATTAACGCTCCCCATAAAATATTTGTTATTAAAGCATCAACATTCATAAATCAGTTAGTTTTAACCAAAAAGCAAGCTGCTGCGTGTATGGTTTGGTATGGCAGAATAGAGCGCTCCCTTTATGACGACTACAAAGCTGCCATCTCAGTTCATCATGATCTCACAAAGCTGTTATAACACAATGAATATATGAACAATGAATGCGAGATTCTATTTTATATTAGTTGTTTGTGCAATATATGAATAAAAATGTATTAGTTTTTAGATATTATTTTATGTTTAGATATAACACACGAGCGCCCGCAATTGCACTCGCCCGTCAAATCTAGTCCCGCGCCGCCCTCTGATGTTGGGTACAGATCTCCAGTTTCAGCTAAACTCTGCAGGACAGTGGCCCTATAGGAGCAGGATAGGACATGTCTGGTATAAAGCGTACACAGGCTGTCTCTGTGTAACCAACTGCTCCGAGACTTGAAGGTTGAGGATCCAAACACAGTTTAATAGAGAGGGGTAATCCAGAATCGTAATCCAATGTACAGGCAAAGCTCAAAACAAGCAGGCAGTCCAAACAAACACCAAACAGGGCAGGGAACACAGGCAAAGGGAAATCCAGGACACGGTGCAGAACCAAGACACAAGACACAAGAAAACAAGACACAAGAAAACAAGACACAAGAAAACAAGACACAAGAAAACAAGACACCAAGAACCACAGGAGAAAGGACTTCGCAGGTAATGACAGACTGAACCAGGTCTATATAGGCAGAGTGAAACAGGCAAACAAGACACAGGTGAATGCATTCAATGATGATGAGTCCAGGCAGTGATTTATGGGAAATGTAGTCTGAAGATGTGGCAATAGTCCGAGGTGGAGTGCCCTCTGGTGGCTGTTAAGGGCACTCGAGCGTGATAACCCTGACGCTCTGTATGTTTTAGGTTCTCTGATGTTCACGGCCGTCACTCTGTCTGTGATGGTGATTATATCTGCAGTGGCTCTATGTGTATGGAATATGCACATAAGAAAGTCACACAACTCCAATGGTAAGTTCAAATACACTGCATTTTTTAAACAGTCTAGTCTATAATCTATCTATTTAAAGTGTTTCCCTGTTTCCAACTTAAGTCGATGCTGAAATCCAAGCCACCACATATTCCACAGAGGTAAGATAGAAACCTATTTTATAGATTTTAAAGTATGTGTATTTACATTAGTGTGATTGATTATTTGGCTCACATGATTCTTTGAAAAGCATACTGCACTATCAAATGCTCACATTTGAAATTATACTGCGTTTCATCCAAACACTGATGTGGGACTATTCCGTTTGTTACACAGTTCTTAAGTACGGGAAGAAGGAGGCGGGAACCGGCGAACATTCAACGTAATTTTAATCAAATAAATAAACAATAAAACGAAAGTAAAATGGCTGCAGTTCCTCACAGCGACTGCCGCCCACACAAACATAATAAAACAACATAAAATCCAGGCCTCTCCCGTCCTTCACTGTAGTCGCTCCCCTTTTATGCTTCCGGAGCTCCTCCATGAGAGACACGAGACCGGTGTGCCGCGCAGCTGATCATTATCACTCCCGTCACCGGCCTCATGCCGTTCCCTCACGGCTCTCCCCGCCCTGCTCGCCACATAGTTGTACTCCAATCTCTCAACGTTCAAAATTAACCCCTTGAGTTCTGTCGTGTTCTCGTGATTCATACATCTGGGCAAAAAGTGTTGGATTTCCAAATTTCCAAGTTGTTACTACCAACTATCTAAGTTGAATGAATCACAGTATAATTTCAATGTAATAGGGGAGTATAGAAATATCGCTCTCTAGTGGACATTTGTGTAGCATGTTTATTTACCGATACATACACTGTTGTGAACTGACTTAACATTATTTTTTTTGTTAAAAAAGCATCATTCATAATGTAATTTGATTGTACAGTGTTCAAGCCAAAGAAATGCCTCAATAGCCTACTCGCATTTCTGCAATACAAATAAGTAGTCAGTTTGCTACTTTATTCACATTATAATACATCATCAATGAATCCACAGACGGCTGGTGATTATGAGGAAGTCACAAACGTCACCATTTATTCTACTGTCAATAAAAGTCCTGCAGCCAATCAAAAGCAAGATCCTCCCCTATACTCCACCATCACCTTCTAACCAGAGACCAGCTGCAGACAAACTCAACTCTCGTTGCATTTGCAGCCATTAGCATGCATGCTAAAGGTTGTGGACCAAGTGCATTCATTGTAAAAAGACAAATTAACCAATGCATTTTTCAAAAGCTACTCTTTAACATGCTCATATCATAGATTGTAAAATGTGTGTTTGCTGTAGGTCTCATGTCTGAATGTGGTTATGTCATTGTATAATAAAATATTTGTGTTGTCGGACAGATGAATGTGTCAGGGTCTTATTCCAAAAGTAAGGTTTAGTATGTACTCATGCATACTCTTCAGGCATTCCCAATATCCAAAAACTCATTCAAATTACAAAAGTAAGCCCCAACACATACTGTACTTTCTATGTGTGCAAAATGGTTAACATTTACTTGAAGTGTGAAATCAAGAGGAAGTAATTTCTCTATTTAAAGAAGGGTGCAGATAGTTTGACGCCACTTCACATTTAGCAACTCAATGACTGCACTGAAGCCATGACAAATACAGATGCCTGAAGACTCAAGAGTATTGATGAAAATGAAGAAGTTTAATGTGCTGTGGATCTGGATCTTTCTGTCAGGTCAGTTGTTGTTTTATACTTTGACTTTCGTTTCGTTCGTACAGTATGGTCAAAAATAATTTGCACAATAAATGCTTTTCCATGCACTGGTCTAAGTTTAAACAAAAACTGGACTGCCATCACATTAAAAGATTATTAGATTATTGCTTTTGTTTGACTGATATCAAAATTTTAAAGTGCATGTAAACAGTTAATCAATATGAATGCTCCAACTTAAAATACTGATCTGGCATCAGCTGTTCAGCACAAATTCTGAACCTGCTCACTAGCAACAACCACAAAATTGACATCTCTGTTCAAGGGTAACGGCTACATGAGACAAGTGTGAGACACAGAGGAAATAGCTATATTCTGTCAGCAACAGGAGAGTGTCTCTAAAGTCCACAAAAGACTAAAAGAGCATATATTTTTGTTGAAGACTAGAACATCAGTATGTATCAAAGAGCATCCTTAGTTTCAGTGGAAGAAAATTTGATCATTTGTACAAAGATTCACATGAGTGACACTTATTTGCCAACATTTGATTAGTCACCTAGAAATAGTGCAGAATCTGAAATAGTCAGGGCCCACGTCACTAGGTCGCAGGCCTAGGATTTTTTTTATTTTTTTTAACCATCCGGGGCTTTTTGGGGGCCTCAACGTGCTCAAAAACTCCTGAAAATTGGCACATACATTGAAATCTGTGGCCAATAGGACGCCGCAGCGGCATTGTTGACTTCCTCAACAATGATGAAGGCTTCGTAAACCAGCGAGAGTGATCATGGCTGCTTCACTGAGTCTTGCTGAAATATAACAGGGTTAAACATCAAAAATGAAGTCCTTCTATGTTCTTGGGATCTGGATCTGTCTGTCCGGTGAGTTTTCTGTGTATCTACATTGTTGTTTTGTCACATTTAGTAACCGTGGACCTGAACTAACATGAACAAATGATGAGAAGTTGTCATTTTTGTTTAGCTAAAGTTAACAAGTGTTAATAAACACAGCTTTGGTCAAAAGTACTGACAGTGATATCAATTTTGTGTTTGCCAAAGTTTGCTGCTTCAGTATTTGTAATTTTGTCATGTTCCCATAGTAGTCTGGAAAAAAATGTTAAGCATTTCATAAGTTTTAATGGCTTTTATTGGCAAAAACATTCAATGTATGCAATGATGATGGTGGGGCGGGGAAATTAATAAAAAAATAGCACTCTGATTAATTGCCGGTGGGTCGCAGATGGATGAGATAAATCATTATGATGGAAATATTAACATGTTTAAAGCTAAATTTTGGGTCAGAAACTACTTTAAGCAGGTGTTCCAGTGGGTGAATGATTTAACAGTGGATTCAGATGATCTGCATATCTCTAACATGCAAAGAGTTGATATTTACAGTGTTGTTCTACTGCATTTCACCCTGCCATGTGTAACCCCTCCACCCGGGTCCCTCTTGACCCGCTCTGAGCGGGCCTCGAACCCGGGTCTTCCAGCATGGGAGTCGGACGCTCCAACAAGGAGGCTAAAGGCTGCAACCTCTAGCATCTGTCGCTAGAGCGTCTCTTGAGGTCAGAGGAGTGAGGTTAACTCGCACAGCAACTTCTAGCTAGCCTCCGTTACACATGCTGGAGCTTCTGGCCCAAATCCTGATTCTTTTACTAGTGCTCAGAGTCGGTCACAGTTTGTGGGCTTCTGCCTGTCCACTCACCTTATTGAGGATTGACCACAGATTCTCAATAGGATTAAGATCTGGAGAGTTGCCGGACCCCAGGTTTCGTGCCTTGCTCAAGGGCACTTTAGTCATGGTATTGAAGGTGGAGAGAGTGCTGTTCATTCATTCACAATCCCTTCAATTCCTGCCGGCGTGGGAGTCGAACCAGCAACCTTCAGGTTACAAGCCTGACTCTCTCAACATTAGGCCACGACTACCCAACTAATGAATTGTTAATGAATAGCAATTAGAGGGCATAGTGTGCCAGTCAAAAATAACATTACTTGCAACTGTAAGGGGCTCACATGTGAGCAGTAATATTTCCGCTTCGCTTGCTCAATCCTCAGCACTATCCAGTCAAATCTCGTTTTGTTTATTTAGCTTACTACTTTATTGCTGTAAAGCCACACATATCATAACTGTTATCTATAGGGCTACTGCAATTGAGACATTATAGTCAAGAAATTCGATACAAGTGGAAAGATGTATAGAGATAAATGTAATGTCGGAGCGGGATTTGAGCATGAGCGTTCACTCGGGAGACACTGAGCAGAGCGCACTGGCATACAGTAATGTTGAGCGGAGCATCGCTTTGCTTCACTCACATGCTCTGAAGGAGTCATATATCCTCTTAGTCCAAGAAGAGACCAGGAAGTCACACTGTAACATGCAGGACATCACATCAAATGTGATTCATGGTCAGATTTCACTGATTCCACTGCATACATTTTTTAATGAACTCAAAAATTCAGTTGCTAGTGAAAAACTAGTCAATGAGTCGAGAAAATAAAGTAAAACTATAAAATATGACAATAACAACATTATTGACTGCATGTAATATTTGTTTAAATCTTTTCTATCTGTATTTTATGTCCCTACATCATCACACATATGCCATCATGCTCTATGAACTGATCTTCATCAAAATAATTTAATATTAAAATATCTGGAATAAAACTGAGAATGACACGTTCCTTGTGTGTGATACCTGTTATGTGGTTTATTGCATTCAGCAGGAATTGGGATTTCAGCAACAGATGGAACTGAGATATATGGATACAGTGGAAAACACGTTGTCATTTCTTGTTCTTATTTATGGGCTGAAACCAACATAAAGTATTTCTGCAGAGATCCATGTGGAGAGAGAGATATTTTAGTTAAATCTGACCGGTCACCTGAAGGGAGATACAGACTAAAGGATTCTGGGACAGGAACCTTCACCGTGAACATCACTGATCTACAGGAATCCGACTCTGGGATTTACTGGTGTGGAGTGAAGAGAGTTGCAAAAGACTCATATAAGAAAGTCAACCTGAAAGTATCTAAAGGTTAGAATGATGTGTTGTATTTGGTGTAGATTTAATGGTGTAAAATACTCTTCTACATGTTAATAACTATTACACACACACGCACAAAAAGCAAACTGACACATATCTCCTAAAACAGAGGACAGTTGGGAGTCTCAGTCCTCCACAACAATGAGTTCATTCTCGACATCTCCATCACCTGATGACAACATAACCCAATCTAACAGTCCTGTTGTTTCATCGAAACCAGAAGTTAATGAACACACACAACCTGGTGAGTCTTTCTCTTCAAATATTTCACACATACACAGACTGTTCTCTACCTGTCCTGCATATCGTATACAATGTGCCTAACAAGACATGTCTACCCCTTTTGTCCAGCCAACACACAGCACTTAAATCCCTGCATTTAACACACAAACAGCACACTCCCGCAGGATTCTGTCCCGCTCCCGCCCACAACATTCACGTTTTATCCACAAAATTCCATATTAAAGTAGCCTATATAGATTTTTGTTAGTCCATCCATGAAATTTACATGAAATCTTAAGTGTCACCACAATCCCAGCATTAACGCTCCCCATAAAATATTTGTTATTAAAGCATCAACATTCATAAATCAGTTAGTTTTAACCAAAAAGCAAGCTGCTGCGTGTATGGTTTGGTATGGCAGAATAGAGCGCTCCCTTTATGACGACTACAAAGCTGCCATCTCAGTTCATCATGATCTCACAAAGCTGTTATAACACAATGAATATATGAACAATGATTCTTTTACTTCATACACTTCCTGTGGCATAATAATAGGATTTGTGAGCTCAAATATTTCAGCACTGCATAAAAACTCCAGGATTCTGACAAACACCTGATTGCGTTGCTTCTCAGAAATCAACAGATAAGTCTGTGATTGGCTACATTGCTCAACACTGCAAACACCTGTTATAAATAAAAACAATCTGCAGCCACAAGCCTATGCGAGATTCTATTTTAAATTAGTTGTTTGTGCAATATATGAATAAAAATGTATTAGTTTTTAGATATTATTTTATGTTTAGATATAACACACGAGCGCCCGCAACTGCACTCGCCCGTCAAATCTAGTCCCGCGCCGCCCTCTGATGTTGGGTACAGATCTCCAGTTTCAGCTAAACTCTGCAGGACAGTGGCCCTATAGGAGCAGGATAGGACATGTCTGGTATAAAGCGTACACAGGCTGTCTCTGTGTAACCAACTGCTCCGAGACTTGAAGGTTGAGGATCCAAACACAGTTTAATAGAGAGGGGTAATCCAGAATCGTAATCCAATATACAGGCAAAGCTCAAAACAAGCAGGCAGTCCAAACAAACACCAAACAGGGCAGGGAACACAGGCAAAGGGAAATCCAGGACACGGTGCAGAACCAAGACACAAGACACAAGAAAACAAGACACAAGAAAACAAGACACAAGAAAACAAGACACAAGAAAACAAGACACAAGAAAACAAGACACAAGAAAACAAGACACCAAGAACCACAGGAGAAAGGACTTCGCAGGTAATGACAGACTGAACCAGGTCTATATAGGCAGAGTGAAACAGGCAAACAAGACACAGGTGAATGCATTCAATGATGATGAGTCCAGGCAGTGATTTATGGGAAATGTAGTCTGAAGATGTGGCAATAGTCCGAGGTGGAGTGCCCTCTGGTGGCTGTTAAGGGCACTCGAGCGTGATAACCCTGACGCTCTGTATGTTTTAGGTTCTCTGATGTTCACGGCCGTCACTCTGTCTGTGATGGTGATTATATCTGCAGTGGCTCTATGTGTATGGAATATGCACATAAGAAAGTCACACAACTCCAATGGTAAGTACAAATACACTGCAGTTTTTAAAAAGTCTAGTCTATAATCTATCTATTTAAAGTGTTTCCCTGTTTCCAACTTAAGTCGATGCTGAAATCCAAGCCACCACTGAAATCCAAGCCACCACATATTCCACAGAGGTAAGATAGAAACCTATTTTATAGATTTTAAAGTATGTGTATTTACATTAGTGTGATTGATTATTTGGCTCACATGATTCTTTGAAAAGCATACTGCACTATCAAATGCTCACATTTGAAATTATACTGCGTTTCATCCAAACACTGATGTGGGACTATTCCGTTTGTTACACAGTTCTTAAGTACGGGAAGAAGGAGGCGGGAACCGGCGAACATTCAACGTAATTTTAATCAAATAAATAAACAATAAAACGAAAGTAAAATGGCTGCAGTTCCTCACAGCGACTGCCGCCCACACAAACATAATAAAACAACATAAAATCCAGCCCTCTCCCGTCCTTCACTGTAGTCGCTCCCCTTTTATGCTTACGGAGCTCCTCCATGAGAGACACGAGACCGGTGCACCGAGCAGCTGACGTCATTATCACTCGCGTCACCGGCCTCGCGCCGTTCCCTCACGGCTCTCCCCGCCCTGCTCGCCACATAGTTGTACTCCAATCTCCCAACGTTCAAAATTAACCCCTTGAGTTCTGTCGTGTTCTCGTGATTCATACATCTGGGCAAAAAGTGTTGGATTTCCAAATTTCCAAGTTGTTACTACCAACTATCTAACTATAACTATCACAGTATAATTTCAATGTAATAGGGGAGTATAGAAATATCGCTCTCTAGTGGACATTTGTGTAGCATGTTTATTTACTGATACATACACTGTTGTGAACTGACTTAACAGTATTTTGTTAAAAAAGCATCATTCATAATGTAATTTGATTGTACAGTGTTCAAGCCAAAGAAATGCCTCAATACTCACATTTCTGCAATACAAATAAGTAGTCAGTTTGCTACTTTATTCACATTATAATACATCATCAATGAATCCACAGACGGCTGGTGATTATGAGGAAGTCACAAATGTCACCATTTATTCTACTGTCAATAAAAGTCCTGCAGCCAATCAAAAGCAAGATCCTCCCCTATACTCCACCATCACCTTCTAACCAGAGAGCAGCTGCAGACAAACTCAACTCTCGTTGCATTTGCAGCCATTAGCATGCATGCTAAAGGTTGTGGACCAAGTGCATTCATTGTAAAAAGACAAATTAACCAATGCATTTTTCAAAAGCTACTCTTTAACATGCTCATATCATAGATTGTAAAATGTGTGTTTGCTGTAGGTCTCATGTCTGAATGTGGTTATGTCATTGTATAATAAAATATTTGTGTTGTCGGACAGATGAATGTGTCAGGGTCTTATTCCAAAAGTAAGGTTTAGTATGTACTCATGCATACTCTTCAGGCATTCCCAATATCCAAAAACTCATTCAAATTACAAAAGTAAGCCCCAACACATACTGTACTTTCTATGTGTGCAAAATGGTTAACATTTACTTGAAGTGTGAAATCAAGAGGAAGTAATTTCTCTATTTAAAGAAGGGTGCAGATAGTTTGACGCCACTTCACATTTAGCAACTCAATGACTGCACTGAAGCCATGACAAATACAGATGCCTGAAGACTCAAGAGTATTGATGAAAATGAAGAAGTTTAATGTGCTGTGGGTCTGGATCTTTCTGTCAGGTCAGTTGTTGTTTTATACTTTGACTTTCGTTTCGTTCGTACAGTATGGTCAAAAATAATTTGCACAATAAGTGCTTTTCCATGCACTGGTCTAAGTTTAAACAAAAACTGGACTGCCATCACATTAAAAGATTATTAGATTATTGCTTTTGTTTGACTGATATCAAAATTTTAAAGTGCATGTAAACAGTTAATCAACATGAATGCTCCAACTTAAAATACTGATCTGGCATCAGCTTTTCAGCACAAATTCTGAACCTGCTCACTAGCAACAAAAACAAAATTGTTCTGTTCAAGGGTAACGGCTACTTGAGACAAGTGTGAGACACAGAGGAAATAGCTATATTCTGTCAGTAACAGGAGAGTGTCTCTAAAGTCCACAAAAGACTAAAAGAGCATATATTTTTGTTGAAGACTAGAACATCAGTATGTATCAAAGAGCATCCTTAGTTTCAGTGGAAGAAAATTTGATCATTTGTACAAAGATTCACATGAGTGACACTTATTTGCCAACATTTGATTAGTCACCTAGAAATAGTGCAGAATCTGAAATAGTCAGGGCCCACGTCACTAGGTCGCAGGCCTTATTGTTTTTCTAAGGATTTTTTTTTTTTTTTTTAACCATCCTGGGCTTTTTGGGGGCCTCAACGTGCTCAAAAACTCCTGAAAATTGGCACATACATTGAAATCTGTGGCCAATAGGACGCCGCAGCGGCTGGGACCCAGGCGTGGCAGGGGGGCTCAACAGCGCCCCCTTGAATGGGGTCCAAAAACTTTGTCAGTATATCAAACACGCTTGCATGTATTAGTAACTCGGTACACATATAGACCTCATCAGACCTGTCAACTTACGTGCTCTAAGTTGTACACCAGCTCAACAGGAAGTCAGCTATTAAGGGTTGTTTGAAAAAAACGCATGCTCTAGAATTTGATATACTCCTCCTAGGTAATTAATCCGATCACCACCAAACTCGGTCAGCATGAAGTCAAGACACTGAAGATGCTAAATTGTGATCAGATTTTTGATATCTCAAATGGTTTGGCCATGGCGAGGCAATGAATTTATGGCGTGAAAAGCAAAACAGGAAGTGTGTTATAATTTTGCACACATTGATTGATTTTTATGAAACTTCAGCTGTGTGTTCGTTGTAGTAGGCCGAGCACATGGACGTGACTATTGTGAGTCAAAGTTATATCGCTACCAACCGGCAGCAGGAAGTGTGTCACTTTCGAAATTCTTTGAGATCACCCTCTTATTTTTACCCGATTTGCTTCAAACTTCATTAGAATAATGTAAAAACATGGCGAATATAGACGTGTGAAAAGATTTTTGATGTTTTTCAAACACTGTTGCCATACCAACAGAACAAACTTCAATATTTCTTTTGGATGCTTTTGAAACGCTTAACATGCTTCAAACTGCATGAAGCTTGACACACACATCAGGATTGTCATCCAGTAGACGACAAAGCCGTAGAAAAGGGGAGGGAGAAGGGCCTCTATAGAGCCACCTTTTGACAAAAGTGGAGGGTTAGTTTAACCTACAGTCACCAAATTCTGTACACATATTGTTCTCATTAAGCCGGACAACTTTCTAATTTACAGTCATTAGCTCCGACCTACAGGAAGTCAGATAGTTATGGCTTGAATATGGATTTTTCACACACTCTCTCTCTCTCTCTCTCTCTGTCCTATCCTAACGTGGCTGTTGTGGTTTGTGATCATATGAGCACCAACTGCTGCAATAAAAGTGGTGTATTCAAATGACTTTGACATAGTCCTTTTACATTTACCCATTTTAAATGTATATTGCCTGCTGTGCACAGTTGCCCTGAAGCCACCGGGTTGGCAGTGCCACCGGGCTTGGGCCCGTCATCACTGCGTGCAGCTATATTACTTATTAATTTTACAACATAACATTTCCTTGTGTTTCACAATCTTGAATATACAAAAACTTTAGTTCATGCCCACGTAGGAGGGGATGTTCTCATGACCTTGCACAACGTTCCCTAAAAGTTCTCTAAAGGTGACTAAAATTCAGAACCTTTACAGAACATAAGGGACGTTCCTAAAACGTCCCCTTTTGGTAATGAATGTGCAGCAGTTCGAGGTTTCTTATATGACTTTAGGGGGATGTTCCATTTTGGTTATTTTAAGGTCATAAGAATGTAACAAATAAGAGATTTGGGACATTAACAGAACTCTCCCACATGGTCCTCTGTTGGTCATATAGGTGAAATGCAAAGTTCTCATAAAAATAATAATAAAAAATAAATTACAATCAAGTAGTAAATCCTTGCTCTCTGTCATATCCCAATATTTGTGGACCATTGGATACCTGCCATTTCTTTAAACCAATCACAATGGTCCTGGGCGGCGTATATGCCCCAATGGAATCTATGCATGGTCACTTCCGTGTTTTTCCTCAGGCAGCCTATTTAAATCCGGTGCTGCAAAATGACAAAATGACCTTTTAAATGAAACCTGCATTACTCTAAATGATGTTCATCGTATTGCGAGTCTGTCAGCTTTGTATTTTATCTTTGAATGTGTTAAGCGTGAACACAGTGCTTATGACTGATTAGGGATCTGCAGACCAAGACCCATTGTGAAAAAGAGCTGCAGTAACATTCTAGTTTGGTCTCCTAAAGGTTCCTGTAATGTTCCCAAAGGTTCGGAAAACATTCAGCAAACGTGACAGAAGGACCTAAATAAGACCAAAAAATAACATTCCAGTTCGGTCCCCTAAAGGTCCAGCAAACATTATAGGAATATATTGTTGAGACCTAAAGGGAACATCCTATAGTATCAGTCTCTTAAACATTCCCAGAATATCCTGAATGTTCCCTGAAGGTCCACCAAGTAACGTCCTCCAATCCTTCAAAGAAATCCACGTTGTGACTGTCTTTAAACATTCTGGGACTGTATAATTCCTAGAGGGTACTTGTAATTAGACATTTAAACCCAGGTTTTCCATGTGGACTCTTAAATCTCACAGTATGTTAGATTTTGTTTAGACAACTAATGACTCGTTTTATTTCATCCAGCAGAATTTAGGGCATCCAATGGAACTGAGATATATGGATCCAGTGGAAAACACGTCATCATTTCTTGTTCTCATTCATGGGCTTCAACCAACATAAAGTATTTCTGCAGGGATCCATGTGGAGACAGAGATATTTTAGTTAAATCTGATCGGTCACCTGAAGGGAGATACAGACTGGAGGATTCTGGGACAGGAACCTTCACCGTGAACATCACTGATCTACAGGAATCCGACTCTGGGATTTACTGGTGTGGAGTGGAGAGAGTTGGAAAAGACACATATAAGAAAGTCAACCTGAACGTATCTAAAGGTATCTATTTGGTGTTGTTTTAATGAGGTAGAAAAACCCTCATCGACATATTAAAAGCTATTATACACAAACATACAACAAAACAAACAGACACATTCTTCAAGGGTTTGTTCACCCAAAAATGTAAATTCTGTCATTAATTCCTCGCCTCCATGTCGTTTCACACCCATAAAACCTTCGTTCATCTTCAGAACACAAATTAAGATATTTTGATGAAATTCAAGATGTATATTACTTGTGTCAGGATTAACAGCTGGAGTGCCCATGACAGCCTCTAGAGGGCACTCCACCTTGGACTTTCTCACACACACACACACACACACCCACACACACATGCACATTCACTCCCGGACTTCACTACATTTCCCAGAATCCCCGTACCTGTCATTGATCACTGCACCAGCTGCGACTCATTATACACCATATTTAAGGCCTACACACACACATTAATGTGCGAAGTCTTGTTATTTCCAACTGTGTAACATTTCTGAGCGTTATTACCAGTGTCTTGTTTTAACGGTTCTGTTCCCGCCTGTTTGTCTTGTTTATTGATTGTTTTCTGCCAGCCTTGTTGAACTCTCTGCATTGGATTATCGGACTATTGCCTGCCTGCCGCCTGCCAACGATCTATCCGCCTGTTTAACGTTTATGATTCTGCCTGCTCTCCGACATCCTTGTTTGCTACCGCCTGACCCAGCCTGTATGACTATTCTGTTCTTCAATAAAAGCCTGCAGTTGGATCTCATCCGCGTTCGCCCTTCATTACAACTCATCCATAGACAGCAGTGTAACCAAAATTTTCAAGGTCCAGAAAGGTATTAAAGACATCGTTAAAACAGTCCACGTGACTGCAGCGGTTCAACCTTAATGTTATGAAGTAACAAGAATACTGTTTGTGCGCAAAACCAAAACAAAAATAACGACTTGGTTGAATAATCTCTTCTCTTCCCTGTAATTATCTTTATATTTACGTCCGAATGCCGGCTCAGTATTGGCCAAAGCTGCCGTTCTGACACAGAAGCTGACGCGATGGACGTAAATAGTGTATGAGAATGGCACAGAATACAATAATATGAAAACAAGTTTTTCAGGTACAAATGGTTTCTTTAACATGTAGTTAGAAATAGTACAGAAATTTAATAATCATATGTGAAAATAAAATATTGTAGTCTTCACTGTATGAATTAAATATCAATTTATTCTTATTTAAGCTAAAACTGTGATTCAGTCAAGAGCAGCAAGTTATTTTCTCTTTTGTTTGATTCACATTAATGACACAGTAGGTTTATTAGGCTGCTGTCACGCGTCTGCACCGCATTGAGTGCTTTTTCACATGCGTATTGTGCTTAATAACACTTACTAACATCAAGCACATCCCAAATTCTCGTTTGCCTTCTGAGAGAGACTGCGCACTTTGGCTTTGGCAGTTCCCCAATGGAATCTATGCACTTCCGTGTTTTTCCTCAGGCATCCGGTGCTGCAAAATGACAAAATGAACTTCCCCGCATTACTGTTTTAAATAAATAAAATGAAGCGTGTTGTGATGTCTTACGGATGACAAAACAGCACATGTCGCTCTTTGAAGCTTTTGCTCGAGATTACAGTAAGTTTACCGTAATAGATCAAAGCAATAACAAAAGCGACGTTTGCTACGTGCTTTCTAGGGCTGGGTATCGATTCAGATGACCCGATTTGATTCAGATTCATACGAACTCAATTCGCTTCGATTTCGATTCTCAATTTGATTCAATGAATTCAATGATTACATTTTCAGTGACACTTACTTATCTGACTGCAATGATTCATCCATGCTTTCTTAATGTTAGGATCTCAAGAAAGGCAATGAAATGGTTTTGTTGCTGGAGTAATCCTGTGTTTGGGTCGGTTTTGTATTTAGTACTACATGACATGCACAAATCAGTGGGCGGAGCAATGATGTAGAAGTAGGTGTTGCTGAGGTGACCTTTCATCGCACTATGACATAATAATGCGACAAAATCCAAAACGAGTTGTTTCTGGGTTTAATTTCAATAAAAGCTGTTTTTTAACTAGCGAAGAAGTTTTGAGTTCTGAAACTTACAGGATATTTGTTTATAATACAAAAACCTCATATGTCAAAAGATCAAGGGAATACTGATGTCTCAATTCATGACCGCTTAAATGGAACACACACACACAAAAAAAAAAAAAGTTACAATTTGAGGTGTTTCGGACATTTTTGGACGGGGAGAAGTATGGGAGTGACTCCTAAATGAGGATTAGACTGGCAGTTAGTTCTCAATTTTCCATGACAGAAAGTTAATTCTCCACATCTCCAACACCCAGTGACTTCATAACCTCATCTTCATCAACAGGCAACACTGATCTAATCCGGATATTACATGTATTTAAGTGTATCTGAACAGATTATGGGATGATCATGTCGATGTTTCTTTGCAGTATGTCTCTTTTTACCAACGTTAATGTTGTATTTTTCCTCACAGATCGAAGTGAAAGCATCACAACATCCACAGAACCACACACAGTCATACAAACGTCCACAGATTTACACACAACGACTCCAGCTGCACATTCAGAATCTCCATCTACCACAGCAAGCCCTGATGCCCTCACACTCTCGCCCTCAGTGTCAGGTAATGAGATTCTTATTTTATTACGTTTATTTTCGTAGACATTAAGGAAAAGTTAGGCCAAAATAATACACAGGTCTACGTTACTTGTTCAAAACACAACTTAAGTACACCGCACAACCAGTCACTGCGTTTAACTGGAGGGAAATGATGCAGATGACGGCTATTTTTTTTAATGATACAAAAATTTCTCTCTTCCTCAGCATCCTTGCACGTTACAGTATACGTACAATATGCTGTCGGTGGTTCGGTCGTAGCGATGATCATATTTACTGTTGGATTGGTCGCAGTTCATCAATACAGGAAAAAAGTCAAGGCATCAGCAAGTACGGGCACATAAAAAAACTATGTCTACTATCAGCATCATTAAAAACAATAGAAAGGTTTGACTGATGTATTTTAAAAATTGAATAAATCCCTAACTGGTTCTTTTCTTAGATATTTCCACAGGCAGTGGGACGCCTGTCAACAAGCATAATGAAAGCAGAGATGAACATGTGAGTGATGCCAAAGAAGTCGCTCAATGAGCTTAAAAATAATTATGACTCACAGATATATTACTAATGCGCTTTTGTTTTCTCGATGCAGGAAAACTGTGTGTACGACAATGATCTCCCTGACACAGTCAAGAGCACCCAGATGAAACCTCTTGACAAGCCTGAAGTCCCAAAGAGACAAGACTATTCGGTCTATAACAACGTACACTTCAACATGGGCCAGCCAGAGGAACTCTATGGAAATCTCTGAACATCACAAAATCAAGGCATTCAGGAAGATCAAAAACGAAATGTGAATATACATGCATGTTGGTGGCGAGTGTTTGTTACTTCCTCATAAGTCAGATTTTCTTTTTCTCCTTTTATATTAATTTTGCTAGTGTTTTGTTTATAGTTTGTATAATCATATTTTGCATGGCTATTCTAAAATGTGTTTTTGTATCATGGGCAACGTTACTGCACTTAGACATCAGTTCAGCTTTTACCAATATGCCACTGGAATAAATCACTGTGACTTCACAACCATACCCAGACAGCACGTTCGGTCTTACCAACGTTGGCAATTGGAGGGCACCAGCGGCAAAGTATCGGAGGGGGTTTTTTCCCCTGCACACCAAAAAACTTAGTTGGGTAAACCATCGGCGGGATGAGTCTACAGCCACTCCAATTCATGCACACTCCAGAGATCGGCGGAGGAACCGTGAGGACCCATTTTGCCGATCCCGCTTTTTCTTTCTCCCACAAATGCTGCTGCCTAGATCTACGCAACCGTTGGTCGGTCCACATAAGCTTTTGTAAAATCCGTATGCCACAATTTATATGATGATAATACAACAAACATGAGACGTTCCAAAACAGGTTAAAAAAAAAAAACGTATGCAATTAAAACGACAAAATGAGTTCTGATTCAAAAAACAAATCACATATTTTTTTGTGAGAAATTTTGTTTAGATTTAACGTAATTTTTTAAAAAAGATTTTAAAGCGGGCCAAAATCTATACTGCATCTCATTTGAGTCGAATTTTTCAAGCGTGATTTACAAAAGGAAATATTGCCTTTTTTAACCAAGACGTAAACCCGACATAATTATGACCTATGCGGCACGATCCTATTAGAGCGGCGAAACGCATTCAGGCGTCTGAATGCGTTTCGCCGCTCTAATAGGATCGTGCCGCATAGGTCATGTCGGGTTTACGTCGGCTCGCGGTCGGCGATCATTTCGGGTTTACGTTGGCTCACGGTCGGCGATCATTCTAATGCCACCATCTTCCCGATGTCTTGCCGATTAGCTAACGATCTCCATAAGACATCTCACCGAGGCACTTTATGTCGGGCAGGCACACGCGCCCCAACGTCGCAAGACCTAATTTGCTGTCTGGGTATAGACTTTAGATGTGATTAAATCCTTCTAATTACATGAATTAGTAAATAAGTATTATGTTATGGTTTTGAGAGTTAATAAAACTATTGAAGTTAATCACATCCTGTCATTCTTAATGTCATTTTTAAAGCTGTAATTTTATGTGAAATCATTTTACCAATCCTAAGCCCTCAGAGAGATGGCCAACCTCAAAATGTACCCCGTTCACCAAAAAGCTGGAAAACCTGAGCCGACCAGTGGCCACTGCTGGTCTTAAACCCAACGACAAATGCAGGACGTGATAATGTCCTAAAACAAGTTTTAAGAAGGGATCGGTGTACTTGCATATCACGCCATACAAAAGACCTTTACAACTCAAAATAGAGCTACACGATTCTGGATAAATATATGACAAAATGTTATCATGTCTATTTAAAAGTGGTTTGAATGGTCAAATCGGTTTGAATCAATAATTGAATCACCCACTCAAAAATGTCATATTACTAGATGAATCAGACTTTAGCAGTCACTTGTCACCACCTAGTGGTGCAACAATGTAATTGACGCAATCAATGCAATTGTTATTGTAAGCACCAAGTTACTTTCTCTATTTTGATCACTGCCGTAGACTTTTTTCCCAAACTATCAACTTTGAAATTAATATGAATATTTGTAACACAAACAATGATACTGTGAGGTTTGTGAAGCAGTTTAATACATGACAACTGCTCTCTCTGGGTCAGCGGGAGAGCCATCACAGATCTGAATGTTCTGGTTTAAAAGACACAGGAGAATTGTCATTTAGGAATAAGATGGCGTGGGTGTTTGAATCAAGATCGAGATCTTTTAATGCTTAAACATGCAGCTTTAACTCAGACCAATGCAGAACAACTCGGGCATTATGAAGGAAGTGGTCATTAAACTCTGCATGCATTTGTGGTATTTCAGGGCTGTGAAGACACAAACATGCTTCCTTATCTAAATGAAATCTTTTCCGTTTAAAGGCTACTCAGTCAAAGCAGAAAGCTCATACACAGCAGGATTACCGCTCAAAATGAAGTTATTCGGTGTTTTTTGGCTCTGGATCTTTCTGTCAGGTCAGTTCTCTCCATATTTATGACTGTAAATGAACAGCGGGAGGAAATCTACTCCTTTTACAGAGATAATTCACACAAAGTAATTCACGTACTGACGCTCATGTTTCACAAACATGACTTCCTGTACGTGTCTTCTGATGAATATAATAAATATGTGACCCGTGCTGTAAAAATGAGTCAGAATCCATACAGGCTAATTATGAGCTTTAGGCAAAACAAGTCAAAAATGTCGATTTTGACCAAATTTGAGGAAAAATCAGTTCATTAAGCACTCATACATTCGCTTCAAATAGCAATTTAACATCTAAATCAGGACTCCAGACATTTGAGACTTCTACAGCAGGTGGCGCCAGCACATGATCATACAGGTAATTTAGTACTATTAATATGTGCAGTTACTAATACATGTTTATTGATTGGATATTTGACTGTAAAGCACTGAGCTTGAATTGAGATGCAGATAAAATTAGGTTAATAACAGTAACGTGCAAAAACATTTTTATAGGGAAAACTGTAAATATACTACTCTTATTCAATTTACCGTACGTCAGCTTCAGTGATTATTAAAAGTGCGCTCTTGAATTCTGCGTAATTCAGTCACAATTTGAAGAAGTTTTTGTTTTTCCCTAGTATTCCCACTACTTCCTAACAACTGAAATGACGAGCGCACAGGCAGCACGTGACTCTCTCTGAACGGGGTCTAGAATCAGATTGCACACCTCAAACCTTACATTATAAACAATGTATATTATGATACAATTATGCAATATACAAACAGCCTGAATCTGGTCTTGCATAAAAGGGGAATATCCATTTAAACCAAAAGTTAATTAAAAGGAAGTGGCCAGGTTTTGGACAGGAGTGTGTGGGTGTTTTGAAACCAGTGTGTATGTGAGAAATAGTGCAGAGGAGGAAACAGGGATACGGGTTTATACTGTGCTTGATGGTATAACAGAGCTCCTAACAGTCAATATTAAAGCTTAGAAAGCTCAAACTGGACTGAATCATCCATAACATGATCCATACTGAAAATGAAGTTGAGTGTTCTTTGGCTCGGGATGTTTCTGTCAGGTAAGTTCTTAAAAGATCTGTGATCGAAACTGTTGGATTAGTTCACTTCAGAATTAAAACTTCCTGATAATTTACTCTCCCTCACGTTATCCAAGATGATTATGTCTTTCTTTCTTATGTCGAAAAGAAATGAAGGTTTTTGAGGAAAACTTCAAACCCCTTCACTGGGGTTCAACGGGTTGAAGGTCCAAATTTCAGTGCAGCTTCAAAGCATTACATAATCATATTGGAAAGGTCGGAAGTACGAATCCAGTGTCTAAAGCATTCGGACAAAGACTAAGTCAAACGGCCTTTACAAAAAAAAAAATACCTGCGGTACCTCCACACTACGTCACGTGACCTTTACAACGTGATTACGTAATGTGTGGTGCGTCACAGATCAGTGCAAGTCGAGCATTTGTGGTTAAAAAGTTTTTTTTTTTTCAAGAAAATGATCCATTATCACTAGATGAGATTCTGATTCCTCGTCTGAGATCATGTAGAGTCTTTGAAGATGCACTGAAACTGACATTTGGACCTTCAACCTGTTGAACCCCATTGAAGTCCACTATATGGAGAAAAATCCTGGAATGTTTTCCTCAAAAACCTTCATTACTTTTCCACTGAAGAAAGAAAGACATAAACATCTTGGATGACATTGAGGTGAGAATATTATCAGGAAATTTTAATTCTGAAGTGGAGATATTTTAGTCAAATCTAGTCAAAAAAAATTTGGGACAGGAATGTTCACCGTGAACATCACTGATCCAAAGAGAACCATTTTATTCTGTCTTACTCGGTCGCTTTCAGCATTCCCAAGAGCCGCCATCATTGGATAACATAAAGCGCAACGAATCAAGCCAAATTGACTAATTTACATAATCGATTAAGTCGACGTGTCGTTCCTACTCAAAAGTGACTCTAAACTGAAGTGAATTAAAGTGAAAACTGAATTTATGCATCGTTTCCCTTTGAGACTTTCAATTTTTCATCCAACAGAATTCAGGATCACATTCACCACCGAGATTAATATACATGGATACAGTGGGAAAGGTGTGATAATTACATGTTTCCATAAATGGGCAGAAAAAAACACCAAGTATTTCTGCAAATATCCATGCAAATATGGAACTAGTGTTCTGGTCACATCTGATCAGTCACCTAAAGGGAGATTCACACTGGAGGATTTTGGAAACGGCTCCTTCACTGTGAACATCACTGACCTACAGGAGTCAGACTCCGGCATTTACTGGTGTGGAGTGAAGAGAGTGATAAAAGACACGTATGTGGAAGTCAATCTGATAGTATCGCAAGGTGAGAATGACAGCATTTCTCCAATGGGCTTCATCGTTTTCCTGTATGTTACTTAATTTTCTTTTCTCACACACAGACCCAGATCAATCCATCACTGCATCCACACAACCACACAAAGAAACACAAACACCCATGGATTTAGACACAACTGCACCTTCAGAAGCTCCTTCTACCACAGCAAGCCTCATTCTCACGCCCTCGATAACAGGTGACGACTTTATCAACCTTAATTTCATCTATGTACTTTTAGCAGCCTTTTGCCAAGACCGAAAATGTACCTGAATGAGATCCGTACGGTGGCCCAGTAGTGCACAACACAACGAAATTTAAAAAGCAAACATGAGTTCACAACACAACGAAATAAAGCCACAACACAACGGTAACAAGCCGCAACACAACGGAATAAAGCCACAACAAAACGGTAACAAGCCGCAACACAACAAAATAAAGCCACAACACAACGGTAACAAGCCGCAACACAACAGAATAAAGCCACAACACAACGAAATAAAGCCACAACACAACCGTAACAAGCCGCAACACAATGCAATAAAGCCGCTACACAACGGTAACAAGCCGCAACACAACAGTAACAAGCCGCAACACAACAGAATAAAGCCACAACACAACGGTAACAAGCCGCAACACAACACAACGAAATAAAGCCACAACACAACGATAACAAGCCGCAACACAACGGAATAAAGCCGCAACACAACGTTAACAAGCCGCAACACAACGAAATAAAGCCACAACACAACGGTAACAAGCCGCAACACAACGAAATAAAGCCACAACAAAACGGTAACAAGCCACAACACAACAGTAACAAGCCGCAACACAACGAAATAAAGCCGCAACACAACGGTAACAAGCCGCAACACAACGAAATAAAGCCACAACAAAACGGTAACAAGCCACAACACAACGGTAACAAGCCGCAACACAACGAAATAAAGTCGCAACACAATGGTAACAAGCCGCAACACAACGAAATAAAGCCACAACACAACGAAATAAAGCCACAACACAACGGTAACAAGCCGCAACACAACGAAATAAAGCCACAACAAAACGGTAACAAGCCACAACACAACGGTAACAAGCCGCAACACAACGGAATAAAGCCACAACACAACGAAATAAAGCCACAACACAACCGTAACAAGCCGCAACACAACGGAATAAAGCCGCAACACAACGGAATAAAGCCACAACACAACCGTAACAAGCCGCAACACCACGGAATAAAGCCGCAACACAACGGAAACGAGCTGCAACACAACGAAATAAAGCCACAACGGAAATGCTCTCGGTGCTCAGTAAAGTTAAGAGTTCCTTGCCACTGTTCTAAGAGTCCAGTGTCTTACAATACCATGATTAGTTTTAAATATGTAAACATTGTATATCGACATGAAATATTAATTAAAAATCACATTTGTGCACAATAGCTTCATATTTATACCTGTGAATGATTCGACGCGCTACCACAGCGCTTGATGAAGGGAACGTCTGCCAATTCCACCAGTGGCAAGGAACTCTAACTTTACTGAGCACCGAGAGCATTTCCGATGTGTTGCGGCTTTATTTCGTTGTGTTGTGCACTACTGGGCCACCGTAGTTCCCGCACACTTTACTCCATCATAGTCAGGTGGGGTATTATGTTATAAACGCCATGGTGATGGTTTAACCGGTCACAGCCGTATCAATAAATTGATGCTTGAGAGTAGTTTCAAAGCAAATAGATAGTAGCAAGTATATCAAAACCTTTTATTGCAGATCTGCATGTATTTTACACCAATTTTCTCTCACTTCCTCAGCGTATATACACACTTCACAACACGTTGGTGCTGGTCTGGTCATAGCAGTGATCCTTTTTGTACTTGGACTGGTCACTGTTTATGAGTGCAAAAAGAGAGCCAAGACATCAGAAAGTATGTGCACATCTACACACAGACACCCTGCCAGTTATCAAAATAAGTCAACCTGGTGTTAATAAAACATAAGCTAATATGTTTTCACCATTTTCTTAGGTTGTGCATCAGCAACGCCTGTCAACAGAAACAATAACGGTAGAGATGAAGAGGTGAGCGATGCCAGCGATTCACAAACTGAATGTCTAAGTCTTTTTACAAAGGCCTGTCAGCTTTATTAATGGTGTGCTTTTGTTTTCTTCAGGATGCGCAGAACAGCACGGAAATTACATCTGAAGACAGGACTGAAGTTAGGGAAAGCCAGTCAGATTCAATCTATGAGAATATTAACCAATTGCACGAAGTGTACGGAAATCTCTGATCGCAGCATCGAGTAATGAGACGTTCAAGACAAGTGCTTTTAATTCAATGAACCTGTGGCTTTAGAGGTCGATATACCATTCCTTCTATTAGTGTAATCATCGTCAATCAAATGCAATCACGTTAAAACAGTGTTTCATATTCTGTCTGCACTGTGTTTTAATTCTTGTAAAATGTGCCTTGTCCTTGTTTTATGTATGAGTGCTGTTTTTTAAGAAGCTGTGTCAAGTTAAAAACTGAAAAATTGGCAGAAAAAAGTTACTGCACACCACTGATATATTTCTGTTGTATTGTCCATCATTTGTATCTGGCTTATGACTGCAATATGAATAAACTGTATATGAAAATATGCATGGCTCTCCAAGCTCCTCTTTTTATAGTAGTTTCTAAGCTGACTAACTATGGTAGTTTCTGGCACTAAAACAATAAGGGTTTGGAATGAATAATCTCAGTGTTTTTTTCCATTAGCGTCAAGTGATTTTTTTCCAACAAATAGTGATGTAGCGCCACAAAACAGTGTTCATGTTTTGAGCACAGCTTTACAGGCGAGTTTGAAAGGGTTCAAGCGAATTAAAATGCTTTCATGGCATTTTTTGGTTGTCTCTTTGTGTATGTGCTGTATAAATGGCAGATACATAAAATAAATAAAGCTGACTTTGACTTTTTGACTCATAGCAGAATATTTAAATATAAGAGGAATCACCAGCTGTAAAAACTGATGACAAACAACAACAAAGAAACGTTATTTATGACCATCTTCTCTGATAAGTTGTCATGTATCGATGTTTAAAGCAATGAACTGAAGCCCAACCAAAACAATCCTCTTCCACAAGATGCACAGTTTTATTTTTACTCATTTTTTTAAATAAATTTCACACTGTAGCTTTAAATGTCGTTTATTTGACTCAAATTATAATTGTACATGTAACTTTAATGCGGTCACCCTATATTCCCACTACTTCCTGACAACTTTAATGACGAGTGACGAGCGCACAGGCATCACGTGACTCTCTCTGAAAGAGCTCTAGAATCAGACTGCACACCTCAAACCTTCATCAACAATGACTGGCAGAACAAACCTGAACCTGCTATTCCCCTAAAAGGGGAATATCCATTCAAACCAAAAGTTAATGGAGAGGAAGTGGCCAGGTTTTGGACACGAGTGTGTGGGTGTTTTGAAACCAGTGTGTATGTGAGGAAACAGGGATACGGGTTTATACTGTGCTTGATGGTACAACAGAGCTCCTAACAGTCAATATTAAAGCTCAAACTGGACTGAATCATCCATAACAGGATCCATACTGAAAATGAAGTTCGGTGTTCTTTGGCTCGGGATGTTTCTGTCAGGTAAGTGTTCTTATAAGATCTGTGATCGAAACTGTACCGTTGATGGGAATCATTCAGTTTGCTGAGCTTGATGAAATATCGAATAAGATTAAAGGATTAGTTCACTTCAGAATTAATTTCCTGATTATTTACTCTCCCCCATGTCATCAAAGTTGATTATGTTTTTCTTTCTTTAGTTGAAAAGAAATTAAGGTTTTTGAGGAAAACATTTTCAGGATTTTTTTTCCATATAATGAACTTTTCTGGGGTTCAACAGGTTGAAGGTCCAAATTTCAATGCAGCTTCAAAGCATTATATAACCACGGGCGATTTTGTCGGACTCCAATTGATCTGCGGCAATCATTATCAGCTGATAATAGCTTTATATAGTTTGATTGGTGTCTCTATAAAGGCCAATCAGAAGAGCTGATCAGGTGACGTGAAACTCACGAGACAATTTTTCTACGTGCAGCTAAAATTTTGCAGACTTCTTTGCAGCGATCACAGCCAAAGATTTTAGTGCAGTTCTTTCCATCACAGCGGTTTCCTTCCTCCGTAAAAGCCAAAACTTAATGGGTTAGTTCACGGAAAAATGTAAATTCTGTCATTAATTACTCACGCTTAAGTATTTCCAAACCCTTGAGACTTTCCTTCATCTTCAGAACACAAACTGAGACCTGAAGGTGGTAGTTATGTAGTTGTCAACTGTGGGACAGATTTCATCAAAAAGATCCTCATTTGTGTCCCAAAAATGAACGGAAGTCTTAAAGATTTGGAACAACATGAGGTTGAAAAATTAATGACAGAATTTCAATTTTGAGCGAACTAACCTCTTAACATCTAAATCCCAAAACCCTGATCGGAGCAACTTTAAATAAGAGCTTTATTAAACATCAGAAAGATTTTAAACCACAGACCTCTGCCTTTAAAAACACTGAGCCCGCATCTTCTTCAGAGCCATATTTCGGTTTTAAAAACGGGTAAAGCAAAATGTCACACTTGTAATTTTGAAAGAGGTTTAGTATTTAACCCAGTGTTATAAAATCTTTTGCCAGTGGTAAACAGTGTGAATCGACGGGTGAAATGTTAAAATGTTACAGTAAGTTAGAATTTTAATAGAAAACCACCGATACTTACAGCAGCCAGAGCGGACATGACAACATTTTATTATTAAAAAAAAAATTGCATTGCAATCAGTCTAATTATTAACCTTATACATATGCAAATAATTTTAAAATCTTGAACCCTAGTGGGTATAGATTATAAGTGTGATAATAAGAATTAAAGTGTGAAAAAACAATAATCTGATTAAAAAAATTTAAACCAGCTGATTAATCAAACTATAAAATACAAGGCTACAGTTAACACAGAGAAAGGTCATGAATATAAGTGCTTATTCAGTCAAATCATTTCTCCATTGATTATATCTGTATGCATTTGTGCTGTAAATTTATTACATTTACAGTACATAAATGCAGTGGTTGTGAAGCAATCACACTTCCTATTATAATATTAATAGTGCGTAACTTTCACGAATTGAATGACTGAAACCGAAGAGACTTCAAGAGGAACTGATAGTACAAACCCTATTTTCCTTGAACAGAAATTAAGACTTCAACTACTGATGCAACTCATGGATATATAGGAAGATACATCATAATTGCATGTTCCCACAGCTGGGCTTCAACCAACATAAAGTATTTCTGCAGGGATCCATGCGGAAACAGAGATATTTTAGTCAAATCTGACCGGTCACCTGAAGGGAGATACAGACTGAAGGATTCTGGGACAGGAACCTTCACCGTGAACATCACTGATCTACAGGAATCCGACTCTGGGATTTTCTGGTGTGGAGTGGAGAGATTCGGAAAAGACACATATCAGAAAGTCAACCTGATAGTACTGGAAGGTAAGAACGATAAGTGATATTATGCTTTTCACTGCACTGCTGGACTATTAGTGATCTAATCTTATATTCCTAATGCTAATTCTGCCTGTGTGAGACAGATGAAGGATCGCCACACTGTTTGTTTCATATCAAATGGCTGCTTAAGGGTTAAACAGCTGTTTAGGCAACCACTGTTCTTTAGGATGATCCCAGAAATGCAAATGTCTCTCCTCTAAAACTTACAAACAGACACCACAAAGATCTTGGAAGAAGTGAGTCCTTGTTGGACGATGGAAACACAAACAAATCCAGGGACAAGTGCTGAAATACAGCTGACTACACCAAAACACTCGGTTTCCTTATCTTCAACCACTAAGGAGGGCACACACTTACTGACAACAACAGGTACACGTCTTATTATAAAGCCTGCGCTTCTATCCTTCAGTGTTAATGCATGTTGCGATCTCCTCCTTTAAATGTTTTGTCAAAGCACATGTTCCAGCTGTCAAAAAAAAGCCAGTGAGTTGCAACCCCTTTATTATGGAAGCCCGTTTCCGCCACTGTTGAGAAAAAAAATATTCCGTAAGTCCTAATAATGAGAAACGTTCTCATAATAATGACTTCGTATCTCATAATAATGAGAAACTTTTCTCATAATAATGACATAGTATCTTATAATAATGAGAAACTTTTCTCTTAATAATGACTTAGTATCTCATAATAATGACTTAGTATCTCATGATAATGTATTGGCATCTTTAACTTAATAAAAAATAAAAAAGGTTGTTTTTTTATTGTTTTTTAGAAACTTTCTAATAATAATGACATAGTATCTCATAATAATGAGAAACTTTTCTCTTAATAATGACTTAGTATCTCATAATAATGACTTAGTATCTCATAATAATGACTTTGTATCTCATAATAATGTCTTGGCATCTTTAACTTAATAAAAAATAAAAAAGGTTGTTTTTTTATTTTTTTTTAGAAACTTTCTCATAATAATGACATAGTATCTCATAATAATGAGAAACTTTTCTCTTAATAATGACTTAGTATCTCATAATAATGACTTAGTATCTCATAATAATGTCTTAGTATCTCATAATAATGACATAGTATCTCATAATAATGAGAAAATTTTCTCTTAATAATGACTTAGTATCTCATAATAATGACTTAGTATCTCATAATAATGTCTTAGTATCTCATAATAATGTCTTGGCATCTTTAACTTAATAAAAAATAAAAAAGGTTGTTTTTTATTTTTTTTAGAAACTTTCTCATAATAATGAGAAACTTTTCTCTTAATAATGACTTAGTATCTCATAATAATGTCTTGGCATCTTTAACTTAATAAAAAGGTTGTTTTTTATTTTTTTTTTAGAATCTTTCTCATAATAATGACATAATATCTCATAATAATGAGAAACTTTCTCCTAATAATGACTTAGTATCTCATAATAATGACTTAGTATCTCATAATAATGACTTAGTATCTCACAATAATGACTTATTATCTCATAATAATGACTTAGAATCTCATAATAATGACTTAGTATCTCATAATAATGACTTAGTATCTCATAATAATGTCTTGGCATCTTTAACTTAATAAAAAATAAAAAAGGTTGTTTTTTTAATTTATTTTTAGAAACTTTCTCATAATAATGACATAGTATCTCATAATAATGAGAAAATTTTCTCTTAATAATGACTTAGTATCTCATAATAATGTCTTAGTATCTCATAATAATGTCTTGGCATCTTTAACTTAATAAAAAATAAAAAAGGTTGTTTTTTATTTTTTTTAGAAACTTTCTCATAATAATGACATAGTATCTCATAATAATGAGAAACTTTTCTCTTAATAATGACTTAGTATCTCATAATAATGACTTAGTATCTCATAATAATGACTTAGTATCTCATAATAATGTCTTGGCATCTTTAACTTAATAAAAAAGGTTGTTTTTTATTTTTTTTTAGAATCTTTCTCATAATAATGACATAGTATCTCATAATAATGAGAAACTTTCTCCTAATAATGACTTAGTATCTCATAATAATGACTTAGTATCTCACAATAATGACTTAGTATCTCACAATAATGACTTAGTATCTTTAACTTAATAAAAAGGTTGTTTTTTTTGATTAAGTTAAAAAATAAAAAAGGTTGTTTTTTGGGGGTTTTTTATTAAGTTAAAGACACTAAGTCATTATTATGAGATACTAAGTCATTATTATGAGAAAGTTTCTCATTATTATGACTTACGGAATTTTTTTTTTCTCAACAGTGGCGGAAACGGGCTTCCATACTTTATAGATACATCAGCATTTTACGTGTATTAAGTTATACAAACTGTTTCTATGGTCTTTCTTAAGTATATATGAAGTAAATAAAAAATTTATGTCCCAAAAGTCATCTATATATTATACAGGTGCTGAAAACATGATTGTCAGTGTATGCAACATGTCAGTGTATGTAGAAGAAATTCTGTCCTATATTTCCAGTGCCTGTGTATTATATTCTCTATGCTGCTGCGGGACTGGTCGTCATGTTGATCATACTTGCAATTGGACTGGTCACTTGTCAGTGGAGAAAGAGAGTGAAGAAATCAAGTGTGTGAACATTCAAATACGACATGCAAAACAGCTCTAAATATATTTGTGTGTATTAAATTAATTTCACAGAAAACATCCGCATTCTTTGCTTTATTTCAGGACGTGTTGCAGTCGAGCGGCACAGCGAGGAGGTGAGCGGAACACTGCCACAAACACACGACTTCTGCTTCTGCTTACTTCACGAGCCGCTTCACCAGATGATTAACAATAGAATTTCTCTGCGTTTGTGCTTCAGGACTTCAGTGTTTATGAGAACACTCCAGATGACAGACCCTACGCCACCATAAAGAAACCCAGTATCAGGTCTAAGGACACGAGCCAATCGGATCCAATCTATCAGAACCTGCACTTCATCACCAGCCAGGGAGACGACATCTACGGCAATCTTTGAATCTATTAAAAATATGCAATCCTTTATCTTCAATCTCAAGTTCAAGAATGATCTACATTATTGTGAAACTGAATATAATACAAAAAAAAAATAAAAAATTTCTGCATTACATAAGTTTCAAAAACATGTCACTTTAATTTCTAAGTGTGCCATTATTTGTGCGAATATATTTGTTCTGCAAAAGAAACAGTCATGAGTGGTTAATATCCTTCGATAAAATCGATTGTTATCGATAAAATCATTAACAATCAATAATGAAAATCATTGACCATGAATGTCATTTTCGATTAGTCACGCCTGCCCACCGTGCACAGAAAACTTCCACCAGTCACGTCAATTTCAGCACTGAATAACGCATTTCTATAGACAAAATGCATCTAAAAATAGTGTAGGAAATGCAAGAAACATGCAAATTACTCATTTTAAGCTTCAAGCCAATGCATTTGCATGATGTTTAACATGGCTTGCCCTGTCAGGCGCTTTGACAGATGCGCGTGCTGTTTAATGTACGATGTTTCCTCAGCACAAAGCTTTCATTTTGTGGTTATTTCCTTATCTGTAAGTGTTACAAATTTACATGAGCATTTCCAATTTGCATGACGGCTCGTCCTGACAGTCTGTGTTAAACGCCAGACTTCACTGAACGAGCGTCAAACAGACGGGACGCACAACTTTCAGCACAAAAATATTAATTTGGCTGAAATATCTATAGTTAGATGTTAAATTTAGGTTTAAAAGTCAACGTAATTCAAGCTTTTTATGAGAGTGGTAACTGTAAAGGGACAATTGAATAAGACGTTTCTTACATTTACAGGATAAAGAAATGACAGGTTATTAGAATGAATGTGTGTTTCTGCAGAACATTCCTCTTTAATGTAGGGATTTAAACTGTCCTTTTGCTTTATAGCTCTTTTGCATATAGCATAGATGTAGATATATTGACTCTATTTAAGGGACAATGTACATCCAGACGGTTGTTATCTCATAATAAACTTGCATCAGTCTGAAGGGGTTTATTCTGAGATAACAACCGGTTGCATGTACATTATACCACATATTTCACGGCTACTTGCTACATAATTAATTAGACACGAAATATTGATCTGAGTCAAAATATTGTATTAATCCTTTAAACGCAAAGCTTCCGCGGAGAGTTCAGACTAGATGGACCCTTAAGGGATACAGTACAGTCACACCATTTATTAAACGGCATTTCGTCACATTAATAATCATGGGGATAAAAGATATTGATCTGAGATGAAACTGTTTTAAAACCGTACCTGTTTGTTAAATGATCCAACAGTGTACAAAACAATGCGTTCGTATGAAACAAGAGAAAGCGAGTCCATGATACTGGATGACATAATTCAATTATTTTTAAAAAAGTTTTAATATTTTATTAGCTCACCAAACGCAAAACTTTGACGAAGAAAACCGTTCCTATCGAGTGTATAGCGCTGCTGACTGCAGTAACCCGGATGATCCTGAGTTATCTGTTTCCAGCGGTGGTTATCGGGGAATAACAAACCGCTGGATGGCGCGATTGACCAATCAGAATCAAGTATTCCACACAGCTGTGTAATACGTTTTCATAGTATTCAGTTGGCAAGTTTGTTTGAAGGACAGCATTGGGCAGGATGTAAAATAATGTTTTGTCAATAAAATATTAAATAAAATTGTGCTTTTTATCCGATTAAATCGAAGAAATAATCAGCCACCTAAATGATTATGAAAATACGGGACACACTACTTAAACCTAACCGTGTGTACATTTTGCATGCGAGAGAGAACAATATAACTATAGGTTGTTTCTTATTAAATGGTCAAATGTGTAGTTTTTTAGCTTTATTTTCTGTTCTTTTACTGAATGACCTCACTAGCCTGTTTAGTATTAAAATTATTGTCCATATAAATCACAACATCCTTAAAAATAAAACAAAATATTCCAGCCAATGAGTACTTTTGTTTTTTTCACTGAGAGTAATTCAGCCATTTTGTACTGAAGTAACCTCAGACAGTTCAGAACATGTAAAACTAAAAAAGGTAAAAAATTAATAAATAAATAAACTCTCTGTCAATGAGACAAACCTGTTCAGAAAGTTCTGGACTCAGTTTAGCCACGGTTTTGAACAGCTGGCAGCAGAGAATTGGATGTTTCATTGAAATTTCTCTGAGATTTGCTGAGTTTTCTTCAAAACAACCAAATTAGAAGACAAAAAAAGTGCCTGTGGAACTGAAGTTTCTATGTCTTACACTTTCATGTCATGATAGTAAAACACATTCTCTCAGCGCTATATAGACACAATTTGGTTGAAGCAATTCCTCAGTTAAAAACAACCAAATTCAGTCGAAATTACTCAGGAACCATTACTGTGTTGTATGTACATCAACTCACATTCCAAACTGCTGTATATTTTTTCCATGGAGCACTAAAGGAGGTACAGCATTCAGCAGAATGTCCAAGCTGCACATTCCTGTCAGGTTTCCAGATCTAAAGGGAGTGTTGCACAGTTACTTCAATGAATTTCACACACATCTTATTTATCTAAAAAAATTATACAACTTGCTTTTGCTGCACCAACGCTCAAAAGTATTTCCTCAGAAACGGAGCTCGTAGGTTATAGCTGAAGTCAAGGTTAAATATTCTTAGCTAATGTAACGATCGTCAGCTGAAGTTCCCGTTAGATCCTCTAGAGGGCACTTCAGCAAGGACTATGCACTACACACTTTCTTTCACACTCACTCACAAACACGGACTACATTTCCCAGAATCCCCGTACCTGTCACTGATCACTGCTCCAGCTGATGCTCATTACCGTATCCATATGTAAGTTCAGTGGATGAGCTCCATATGCAGGCTTTATTCAAAAACGTAGTCAAACAGGCAATGGTCAAGAAAACAGCAAACAGTATTGGCAGGGAACAGGCAGGCTCGTGGTGATGATCCAGGCAAATGATCAGAAAGGCAGGCAGCAAGATACACAATCCAAAGATACAGGCGATAATTCCAAAGGGCTGGCAGATAAACATAAACAGACAACGGTAACAGGCAGGATCAGACACAGGTAAACAAGACGGGAATGAACGCTAGGGAATGTCACTCTGGGATAAACAAGAACTCGCAACTGAGTGTGTGTGCGCTGAACTTAAATATGGATACGGTAATGAGCATCAGCTGGAGCAGCGATCAGTGACAGGTACGGGGATTCTGGGAAATGTAGTCCGTGTTTGTGAGTGAGTGTGAAAGAAAGTGTGTAGTGCATAGTCCCTGCTGAAGTGCCCTCTAGAGGATCTAACGGGCACTTCAGCTGACGATCGTACAGCTAACTGCAGTGCATGCTAGAACTTGTCTCTCTTTATCAGGCTTCAAATCAAGTCTCAAGGTTTTCATTGAAAATGAATGATATAGACAGGGAAGAGAGAAAATTGTTGAATAAAGTCATTATTTTTGTTTTGGTTTAGCACACAAAAAGTATTCTCGTCGCTTCATAGCATTAAGTTTGAACCACTGTAATCACGTTGACTATTTTAACAATGTTTTTACTACTTTTATGAGTCATTAATGAAGTAATTTGTTGCTTTCTATTGGACATTAAAACAAAAAAACCTCCCAGATTTCATCACAAATATCTTAATTTTTGTTCCAAAGATGAACAAAGGTCTTGGCCAGTTCACACCAAGAACGATAACTATAAAGATAACGATAAAGATATCGTTCTAAAAAAAAATATTGCTAAATATAAAAGAAAAGTGTCCACACCACAAATGTTTTTATAACGATACAGAGAAACGATATAGTTGGGATCACTTTAAAAAAAAATTCCAGTTGTTGAACGATAAAACACTGACAGCCAATCAGAATCCATTCTAATTTAAGTGTTCGAGCATTTAAAATTGGCAGACAACATTGCGGAGAGGTGCACAAAAAGCCACCACTGTCAAACAATTGGTCACTCAGTCGGAATAAATGGTGAGAATTAACAATGAGATTATAATGCCAGGCTAGCAAACAATATTAAATAAAATTACCTCAGATGTCCAGATATATATATATATATATATATATATATATATATATATATATAAAAATATAGATAAGCTCATAGGTATCGTTCTTGTGTTTTATGAAATAACATTAAATAATAACAATAGCACCCCAAGTCACTCCAACTTTCTTCATAGAGGAAACTGAGTTTAGCTGTCAAACTTTTAGTATTTCTCATAACAGGTTTTCTTTTTCTTTCTTTTTTTTTTGTAATTTACTAGCCTAAAAGACTCACTCACATAAGAAGGAGTTGAAATTTTTATTAGCACACAGGAAATATGGGAATACAAATTTATACTTTGCAAAATTACATAAAAGATGGGACTGGGATAAGAAGCAAAACAGCAATGCACATTCAAAATATAACCATGATTAAATGAAACAAATAATAAAGCCAGAAAAAAAAAATCTTATTATTGCCTGGTTTAGCCAATGCTTTTAGATGCAATCCCAGATTTGAACATTTTGAGTCTGGATCATTTGACGCTGCTGTAAATCACAGACAACTCCTTCTCCTGGCTTGCAGTAGATCTGAAAAATTATAAATACATAATTAACTGAGAATAAGATAAACTCAGAGCATAAAATATGCTGAAGCCAAAAAGGTTTTTTTAAGGTGCTGATTTTAATACTTGCATATATTATATACGTAGCAAACTCAAACAGTAACTTATAATGGACAGTACCTTTTACTCAAAATGGGCCAAAAAGTTTAACTATTATTTTCGAGTTCATTCAACATCTATCAGAGATTTAAGTTAACACTAAATATTTCAGTTTTTACAACTCTGCTAAAGTTTAGAGTTTGGGGATCTTGAAAAAATAGATTCAACCATAATCAAATATTTTAATGTCAAACATACGCCCTCTAGTGGTGTTTATTTAACCAAAATGTGATGTCATCGCTGAATGTGCACTCAGTTTCATATACTTTAAGTAAACTGAACTGTTTCATTGTTTTGATTTCTTTTAATTTAGACGAACTTAAGTTTAAACTTTCTTTTTCTCAGTATGCTTTGACCATGGCACTCGTAAAAAAGAGTAAATGCTAAAATTAACTGTTATATAATGTTTTTATGTGCAAGATTAATGTTAAGCAAGAGATTTAGTAGCGATTAATGTTTTATTATGCTAATTCAGAAGAGTTTCTGTTAATGTGGGTTTTAGAGAGTTACCATCATGATGACAAGCGGTGCTGAGGATTGGTTTGAGAGCAAGACCGTGTAATACTTTATAATACTGTACTCATACATTAAGTGCTATACCACACTGCCAGTAATATTTCATCATATTAACATCTATTAAAATTAGGGCCTTATAGTGAACTACATATACATTATTAAAAATGATTAAATTGAGGTTACATGTTCATTTTTAGATAAATCTATGAGTGTATTCAAACATTTCAAATTAACAACCATTAAATTGTACTTTACAAACTAAAATCTGCCAGTTCTGCCTGGTTAAACTTTGAATTTATTAATTTATTTCAGTTTTACCAACTTATTTGGGTTTACAGTGTACTTAAAACTTTGAGTTGCATTAAATTAAGGTTCACAAAACACTAAATATATATTTTGATTTAAATAGTTATTATTTGTAATTTACAGTTATTCAAAAAAAAAAAAAAACTAGCTATGCTTACTGATGATATTTAAGTTTGCAAACCTACAAAAATAAAGGTAATCAGTTGCCACAAATTTGAGTTAGTAGAACTTATCCAGTGTATTTAAGTTGCTATTTTCTATAAAAACATTGTGAAAGTTACTTTGCGATTAAAACTTGCTTATGCTAAGGCAGAATAACTCAGTTTTTCCTCACTTGTCTTCAGTAACAGGATGTTGAATTGTAACGCTGGCGTACTGAATCTCATCCGCTTCAGGATTCTTTGTGTCTTTCTCTGTGCAATCTGGAATAGCAGCATCTTTACCATCTCCAGATTCAGAGCTCTTTCCTGTAGACGCCTGCAACAAAATCATGAATAACTCATAAACATCTTTCCACATTTGCAATGATAATGCGTACGATAAGTGAATGATAAATGTTAACTCGCAACTCTACAGAACTTCAGGCATTTTTGTGACTTAATTAGTACCTTGATATTTTATAAATTTTGATTGGCTAGTAAAACACAACAATAATATTTAGAGTATACACAATTTAAAGTTTAAAGTTAACACCACCTTTAAGAAAAGGACAAAGAAATGTCAGAGCAGTGACATATGATCTATAAAGTCTGTGACACATGATCATTGAAATATGAAGTGATTTAAAGGGATAGTTCTCCCAAAAATGAAAATCCTGTCATCATTTACTCACCCTCAACTTGTCCCAAACCCGTATGAATGTCTTTGTTCTGCTGAGCACAAAGGAAGATATTGGGAAGAATGTTTGTAACCAAGCAGATTTCACCCCCCGCCCCTCCCGGGTATGGATTTATGTTTTAGTAAACTTGTTCAAATATGTTTAAAATGCAGATACTTTCAGTAAATATAAGCTGCTCACTAACCTTATGCACACAATGATGAAAAACAAGAGCCCTAATCCAGCTAAAATGGCAATAGTGGCACAAACAGCAACGACATAACTGATATTCCCAGAATCTAAGAGGAAAGACAATGTCAAGATCATTTATTTTATAAGTCTTTGAACATGTGATGATAAATAAGTGAGTGGATAGACTTCACCCTTAAAACATGATGAACACATGAGTGTCTTAATACTGAATACCTTTAAGAAAGAGTGAAACAGACGCTGATCTCTGACGTCCATATTTATTCTGAGCCTCACAGTAGAAGCGTCCACTGAAACTGGAGTTAAAGCTGGAGATGCTGAAACTCTGTCCAGATCCAACAGCTGAGGTTTCATCCTCCTTAAACCAGCTGAAGTTCAGAGCAGGAGGGTTTGAATCACTGCTGCAGATCAGAGTCACTGAATCTCCTGACACTATTTCACAACATGGACTGACGGACACTGATGTATTTTGGGGGGAATCTAGAGGTAAAACAACTTATTATTATTCCATAGTCTTATTATTCATAAGTCATTTTCTGGAGACCGACTGCTAGATGTATAATGTCTGTATTTGTGATACTCCATCCATGATATTTGTAATCAGTTGTTTAATATCAGTTTTCATAATTGTAAATGAATAAACACTCACACATGACGCTGAGTCTGACAGCTGGAGAAGGCAGATGTTCATGTCCTCTGACGGCGCAGCTGTAACTGCCAGAATCACTGCGGACTGACTGAAGCTGCAGGATATCACTGTGGAAGTTTAAAGCCTGTCCGTTTTTGTACCAGATGAATGTGTCTGTCAGATCGCAGCTGGTTCTACATGTCAGATTGACCGTCTCTTTCTCCATCACCTCCTGTGGAGCCTGAACCTGAAGAGCTGGAGGACACAAATCCTTGTAACCATCAACTAAAATTACTACATTTGTTAAACAAATACTGAAAATGAAGGACAGAAGTGGATTACCAGAAACTTTAAGTTGAATTCCTGGTAAATAAGTCCATCTTTCTTTTTCAGTTGCAGTTATTAATCTGAAACAATACACTATCTGATCGTTTTCAGTGACGTTGTTCAGTCTGAGAATAGCAGTTTTGTTTTGTCTGTTTTCAATGTATTCAACCCTGCCTTTATACTCGTCATATTCTGTTAAACTTTTGTCATAATTATCTCTCTTGACCCAAAAGGTCTCTGTCAGCTGATACTGCTGAGGGTTTGTGTACGAGCATGACATGTTTACTGTGGATCCTCTGAGAGCACATATTGATGTAGTTTTATAAATCCCAATCCAGCTTTGTCCAAAAACTCCTGAAACACAAAATACAGAAGATCAGTAAACTCCTGCAACACACAAAAAAAGAAGAAGAAGAAAAGTGCCGTGTTTTTGCAAACAGCTTAAAAATATCAATCAGTTTTTGTCCTGCAGATGAATACAAAGGGTGTTGCAGAAAAGAATTATCTTAAAAGAAATTATCATTATGACACAGAAATGTAAAACAAGACCAAAATATGAAATCAAACTGAGACCCCACTATGATTAAAGGCAAGATAAATCATAATTTAAACTCTTTCCATTCCACTCATTTCAAACACACGCCCCTTTTCTTAAGCCCCGCCTTCTAAAGACATGTAAGCCAATCTGATGTCAACAAACATTAACACACAAAGTGATTGACAGGCTGATTTCTGATTGGCTGAAAATGTCAAGCTGTATAAATGAACTGCTTGAATAAGAGATTTGTTGTGAAAAAAACACATTTTAAAGTGATGTTGTGATCAGAGACTCACTAGAATTCATGAGCAGAAAGATGAGAAGAAGAGCAAGAGCCATTCTGTCCTTCATCACCACACCAAACTTCACAGACGAAACCTGAACAACAGTTATTAGGTACAGTAGATAACAACCACTGTTAGACTGTGAGTAATGTGATCCACAGGAGGAAACTCAACGCATTTATTTGATGTCCAGCAAACAGAGCTTTATCTGTTACAGAGAGATTAAGAGATCCGATGAACACGAATAACTGAGATCATTTCTACACTGAAAAACAATAAATCCTAAGAAAAACAAAATAAATAAAACAAACAAATTTACAGGTATTCCCTGAATTATTACAATAAAACACCTTCACTGCAAAAAATAATCTTTAAAAAAAGGTCAAATGACTTTCAGCAATGGCTGCAAAACAAAAACCATAAAGCTGATGTAAAACATTCCGATTTAAATAAACTGCAAAAAAAAAATTTACAGAAAAGACTGTTATTTTACAGGTATTTCCTGAATTACATTCACTGTAAAATGTCAATCTCTAGCAGTTAAGCAGAAATAACACACGCATGAATTGATGTATTTTATGTCACTGCATCAACAACTACAGTTACTGCCTCTGAAATAAAGCAACATGCAGCAACATCAATGTCTTCTGGCTCAATCTGGACTGAAGCACAGACTCTCCAGCACAATGACCCACAAACACACCATACAGAGACTCTTTACATCCCAACAGAACATTCAACACTCACAGATCCCTCAAAATCTGCACTTGTTACAATCCAGACTTTATTATTTCACAGTTCAGTTCTTATTGAGGTTTAGATGTTGAGGTTTTACTGAAAATATTAAAGTTTGACGTCATCATTATAGAGATCAGTGTTTGCTGTAGTTGGGCTCTTGATATTTCTGCAACGCTGTGATACTGTAAACAATTGTAACAAGTCATTATGCAGAAATTATCCAGTCAGAATCATATAGACTCACACAGACATCAAGAATCAGCTTATGAATCTCAACATTGATGACAATAAACAAATTCAGCTCAACTCTGAATGTCACAAAAAGCTTTGTAGATTATCACCAGTGTTGATATTCATGTGTTGATTCTTGATGTCTCTGTGCACCTGAAAAATCAGCTCAAAACACTTCCTGTATAATAATTTAAAGTGCCAGGTCATCGTAGTATGATGTCATGATATCACATGACTGTTTTAAGTCATGTGAATGCAACAGCTAATATGACATTGTGACATCAGGCCACTTCATGACAACAATATCATCCACAATAGACAGTCAAAGTCACATGATCAGTATTTTTGCTCCATTTCTTTTTCTGTAACAAATGCACTTTAAAAACACAGAATAAAAAGCAGTCAGAGAAAAACTAGTATGAAGAAGTCAAGGGTCGATGGAGACTTCAAACGTTTTTTTTTTTTTTTAATAAGACATCAACATCTAAACCTATTAATTCTCAAGAAGAACATTTGTGTGAAAGAAATAAAGTCTGGACTGAAACAAGTGAAGATGCTGAGATGTTGAGAGATCTGTGAGTGTTTAATGTTCTGTTGTTCAGTCATTTGAGTTCAATCAGGAAATACCTGTAAAATAACAGAATTTAACATTTAAAGAATTTCTGTTAAAGTTTTTTGCACTTTATTTAAATTAGGATATTTGACTTTAATTTGACCGTTTTTGTTTGTTTGTCATTTGACTTTTTTTTTTTTTAAAGTGAAGGTGTTTGATGGTAATAATTCAAGAAATGCCTGTAAAATAATATTTTTTTTTTTTTGGCTGCCATTCATTTGACCGTTTTAACTGTTTGTTACTGTTTAGTTACAAATATTTGTAATTTTACATACATTTGTATGTAATTTAAGAAAACAGAAAAAATATAGTATAAAATATGTGAATTACTGTCATAATATATAAAATAACACCCAAGTTGTTAATTTACATAAATTTTTTGTAATTTTACAGTTGAGTATGATTTAAAAGAAAAAATTTTTAAAAAAATAAATAAAAAATCGCTATTTTCTGTAAAATTAGTATTTTTTTACAGTGATCCTGGACTGTGACTCTTGTAACATGTTGCGTTCAGCAATAAAGCTTCTGAAAGGGTTTGTTGTCGTTCTTCACAGTTCTTTATTCATCACTAACAGTTCTGCTGAATGAAAGCTTTTCAGCTTCTTATGAAGATCAGCCACCAAATTATATTCATTACAACATGAAGTGTCTATATTTACACACTTTAAATTGAATTTCACAATCTCTTCATTAAATAATGTGTAAAAACTCTCATACCTTGTTACAGCAGCGTTCTTCACTGGAGCACAAAGAGAAATGTTTGGACACAGAACAAGTTACTGAACAACTTACAATACGATTATAATAACTTCCAGTTTCTATGCAAATGTCTTTTGTATGTAACTTACCCGAGATAAACACTTCTCCATATTCACAAAAATGACAATTCATGTTGTAAATGTCACTTCAACTCCATTTTATTTGTAAGACTCTTTTTACAACACACATTCGTTCAGAGAAGCTTTACATGTTCGTCTTTAGACATCTAACAAAGATAAATTAATTCAAATTTCTGCTTGGTATAATATATGGTATGAAATCTTGAACTAAAACAGTCAATTAAATTCTGAAAACATTTCAAAAAGCTTGTTCTTATTTGAATTTATTGGATATTTTCACACACACTGAAGAGCATTAAAGGAGGGGTCAGTAGTTTCACAAAAACGCTGTTGGTCATTGTTGATATTTGAAATGAACCCAAACAAACCTTCATCTCTTCATTGCTCCGCCTCCAAAACTCCCCCTCCAATCATAACCCCTCTGCTCGAGTCGCTCTCGAACCCGGGCCCGTTCTCTTCTCAACACCTCACTCTCTAGCGGTCGTCAGTTCGCAGTGATTTACCTGCTCAACTCTCACTATCTGGACACTGTTACACACACACTGTGAGAGTGGATGTGTGTTCATCACAGCTGACGCGCTACAAAATAATGCTTGAATTGTGTCTCATCGCTCTTTCTGCAGTCTTTCTTCAAATCTTCCTCTTGCTTCTTCTGTCTCCTCATCATTCGCCCCCTAATGCTGATTGGTTACACGTTTGTCGTTGGTGTCGGCCCGACTAACTTCTAAACAGCGGGTCTCATTCACTAAGCATCCGTATGTGACCGAATGAATGAGGTAAGTGGTGTTGATTGACACCCATGATGACCAATCAGCAGTGAGCGGGCTGCTATTTCAGCGCTGGTTGGGTGCGTCCTGTGATGTGACATGTCCGAACCCTCCCCCTTTTTCGGTGTTGATGGTGGCTTCAGGTGGGTGCTGTTGGCACTTAGCGGTTATTTTTCTTTACGTTTTGATTTGTTGCGGCATTTAACAATTAATTTGTTGCATCTTAGTCTGTCCTTTCATCGGAGTGTGTCCTGTGGTTGCTGCAAGGACTGGATTTGCGGACTGCCCTCCTTTCAGGCCTGTAAGAGCGGTCTCTTTAGCTATTAGACTGTTTAGCTCACTTTCAGGGGCTCAACGATGGGCGGGCGATTTGAGTAACGTGCAGTTCCCTGTACCTCAGTATAACAGCGAGTTATTGAAGGCTGTATGTCTTGGACGGTGAACTGATTGTACGGCATCATTCTCGGTTGGTGAGTATATCGGATGTGCGTACTAATGGGGAATGTAAGCGGGTGATATGCGACGCTTGGTAACCGTTTTTGTGTCCGCATTTGTTGCAGGATTCTCCCTTTCGTCCTGGGCGATTATCGCTGTCTGCCTGTTGCGCTGCAAGAACGCCATTAACGTTCGCGAACAGGATCGCTGCGTCTGGTTTCTTTGATTTTACTGTTTGTATTTTCTTTTTGGTCTCGGAGTGGAGGAAAGGCGACTGGGTTATTGGAGCTAGCGGGCAGACCACGCCGCTGCTCCACGAGGCCTGTGTTCCTCATCGCTTGAACTATCCTCTTCGTCCTTTTATTACTATTTTCTTTTCTTTTGATTTATTGGTTTAGTATTGATGCTGCGTACTTTATGGTTTATTTTATCCATCAGTGTGTGCTGTGCTGGAACTGACTCCAATTGACTGTTATTTATCTTTTTCTTTTTTGCATTTATTGTCTGTTTGACTTTCTTCCAGGAGCTGGGGTCCCACGGGTGAAGTGTCTTTTGTGGTGGTGGTGCTACTTCAACGTTTGCCGTGTGATGCCGTTGAGTGTACGGTTGTGTGATCTGAGTCACCGTGTGGTGTGTGGAAGTGTGCTTTTGGATAACTAGTACTGGTGATCCCTCCTGTGGGTAACCTCAGCCCTGTAGGTTGGTTTACTTTTGATTTGTTTTGTTGAGAGTATTGTTTTTGTAACATTGTCTTTGTTTTTGTTCTTTTTTTTTATTTTGAATTGATTCTTTATTATAGCCCTAATTGCAGGGTATATTTTGTTTGTTTTCCGTTTATTTAATTGAGTTTAAATTTATTTTATGTGAAACTGTCATTGGGGAGAGCTGCCACGTGGCGTCGTACCACTGTGGTCATTTTAATAACTTCTATTTTTTAAATTCCATTTGTGAATAAAACTTTTGTACTTTGTGATACCCATGTTTCCTGCCTACCTTAATTTTTATTAGAGAAACGAACCTGTGCCCTAATTTCTTTGGGGTGTTTCTATTTCCTGGGTAAAATCGTCCCAGGTGGCGTAGTCGAATTTTGCATGAATGAACTTGGGCCTGTTTATTTGAATCTGTGCCGCGCCCCCGTGATTCGCCACATTCTGGCGTAGTCGGCAGGGTCTCTATTGTGTAGTGCAGAGACGTGGGTATTGTGTGTGTGTGTGTTTTTGTGTTTTGGATATTTTGTATTCTATTTTCTTTTGCAGAAACCAGACGGCAGCAGTTCTTTTTTTTGTTTTGTGGGTCAGCGCAAGGAGTAAACCCTCTTTTTGTAGTTTCCTCAATAGTGGTAAGTGACTGTAATCTGCACTAATCATGGATGATGAATTGCGTGAGTTGAGAGAGTTGGTAGCCCAATTAAGGGCAGATAATGAAAGATTGCGACAGGAGCAAGTGCCAACTACACAGCCTGGTCCATCTAGTGCTCCTATTTCTGCCATTGTAGACCCTCCTCTCACTGGTGCTGCTGCATCAGCGACTGATCGATTTGTTTTTGTTCCTCGGGATCGTAAATGCCCAAAATTTAATGGTAGGTCTGGCGTTATGATCGAAGAGTGGGTAGAGGAGGCTCAGGCCTGCATGCGACTTCGCCATCTCTCTACTATTGATCAGGCATTTTTTTTGGTTGATCATTTGGAGGGAGAGGCGAAGGAGGAAATTCGGTATCGCCCAAAGGACGAGAGGGAGGATCCAAACAAAATTATTAAAGCATTGCGCGAATTGTATGGTTGCATGAGTTCGTATGTAGCTCTTCAAGAGTCTTTTTTTTCCAGGAAACAACAGGATGGGGAGACCTTGTTGGAGTTCTCCCTGGCCCTGTTGAGTCTCCTGGAAAAAGTGAAACGTCAGTCTCCCCATGGTATGCCTAATGCTGACACGTTACTGCGAGATCAATTTGTCGAACATATTAATGATGGTGCCCTTCGACGTGAGTTGAAACAGTTAGTCCGCCGCCAGCCCACTGCTACATTGTTGGATGTACGCAGCGAAGCGATGCGCTGGGAGCATGAAGGAATGCCTGGAGGGGCACGTGGTCGAAGCCAATCCGTTCCTTCTGCCTATGGTATTCAGTATGGGGTACAGGGACTGCAGCACACAGGGAGTAGTACCTCAGCAACATCTGAATTGAGCGAATTACGTGAAATGCTAAAAAAACAGCAACAACAATTGAATCAATTGACTCAAAGTGTGGCTCAAATTCGAAACCCACATCCGCAATCATCGCGGCCACATACGATAATTTGCAGAAGGTGTCAGCAGCCCGGTCATTTTGCCCGAGATTGTGATGGGGAGCGGAGACCTGCTCGTTTCCCACTAGCGCGTGTAGATTCGGCTTTAACAAGGGGTGTGCAGTCCCAGTCCAGGCAATCGTCGGAAAACTAGTTCCCGCTGAGCTGCAGGGCCACAGCTTGGTCGGGGAAAGGACTGGCTCGGGTGCTCTACTTAATGCAGATTTTATGTCTCGTTTTATGTCAACGTGTCCGCAACTCGTTGTGTCTATGGGTGGGGTTAATGTACCTTGCCTGGTGGACACTGGTTCTATGGTGTCCACCATTACGGAGAGTTGCTTTTCGGCAAACTTTGCATCTTGGGGTCAGGAACAGCTTAGGTCGTGCCATTGGTTGCAGCTTCGGGCCGCGAATGGCCTCTCAATTCCTTATATTGGCTATTTAGAGCTTGACGTACAGCTTTGTGGGCGCACGGTCTTAGGTTGCGGAGTGCTGGTGGTCAAGGATCCTCCAGGTGGTTTGTGCGCTCAGGTTCCTGGGGTTCTGGGAATGAATGTTCTGAGCCGCTGCTACTGTGAGCTCTTTGGCCAGCATGGCACGAGTCTTTTTGATTTACCGGTTGTGTCACAGGCCCCTATTCCTGTTTTCCAGGCCTTACAACATTGCCATCACACTGAAGTCCAGCCTGTTTTGGATCGAGGGGGTAGAGTCAAAGTGCGCGGACGCCGGGCATGTCGCATCCCAGGGGGCACCATGAAATTGGTTGCCGTAACGTGCTCTGCACAGTACTCGACTGGTACCGTACTGTTTGAGCCACCAGATTCTGGTCTTCCAGCAGGTTTGTTGGCATCCCCTGCTCTAGTACAAGTGGACCATGGTACAGCCTATGTGCCTGTGGTTAATGTGGGTACGGTAGATGTCGTAGTTTATGCTAGCACAGTTGTAGGCACTGTCAACCATGTTTATGTGGTTAGCTTGCCTCCGGAGGTCACTGAAGTTCAGGTGGTTTCAGCTAGGGTAAGTACACAAGTAGTGCAGCCTTCCCCATCTGTACAAGAACAGATCGGAGCGATTGACCTGTCTGTTTTGTCAGTGGAGGAACAAGGTAAGGTGAGGGCCCTTTTAGACAAGTATTCGTCAGTGTTTTCCATACATGATGGGGATTTGGGATGTACGAATCTAATTTCCCATGACATCCCCTTGTTGGATGAGGTCCCTGTGCGGCAGCGGTATAGGCGCATCCCTCCTTCAGAGTACGAGGTAGTGAAGGCACACATCAACCAACTCCTTGAGGCCCAGGTAATTAGAGAGAGCTGCAGCCCGTACGCGTCGCCCATCGTCCTGGTCAAGAAGAAGGACGGTAGCCTACGCATGTGCGTAGACTACCGTCAGTTAAATTCTAAGACCAGAAAGGATGCCTTCCCTCTACCCCGTATTGAGGAGACATTGGACTCATTGGCAGGGGCCCGCTGGTTCTCTACCATGGACCTTGCCAGTGGGTACAATCAGGTTCCGGTTAGCGCAGCAGATAGACCAAAGACTGCTTTTTGTACTCCATTTGGGCTCTTTGAATGGAACAGGATGCCGTTCGGGCTGTGCAATGCCCCCAGCACCTTCCAACGATTAATGGAACGGTTGTTTGGGGACCAACAGTGCCAGTCTCTTCTTTTGTACCTGGATGACATTGTCGTGTTTTCCTCTTCAGTTGATCAGCACCTAGCTCGTATGGAGGTAGTCTTAAGCCGGTTACTCAGGGAAGGTTTGAAGGCAAAGTTGTCAAAGTGTGCCTTCTTCAAATGGGAAGTGCAGTACTTGGGTCATGTGATTTCATCAGAGGTGGTCTCCACAGACCCAGGTAAGATTGAGGCAGTTTCACAGTGGCCTCGTCCAACCAGTGTTGCGGCGTTGCGGTCATTTTTGGGCTTTGCTAGCTATTATCGGCGTTTTGTAGAGGGGTTCGCGAGGTTAGCTGCCCCCCTTCACAGGTTGGTGGCAGACCTAGCAGCCCCAAAGCACCCACGGCATGGGTCCCGGGAGTTTGCTGAAGCCTGGTCTATTGAGTGTCAGAATAGCTTTGAGGAGTTAAAAGGTCGTCTTACCACAGCCCCTGTGCTCGCCTATGCTGACTTTTCACTTCCTTTTATTTTGGAGGTGGATGCCAGTCATGGGGGGCTAGGGGCGGTCCTCTCACAAGAGCAACAAGGTAAGGTGCGTCCTATAGCTTTTGGTAGCCGAGGTCTTAGGCCCACTGAACGCAATACATCTAACTACAGTTCTATGAGACTAGAGTTTCTGGCACTCAAATGGGCCATGACTGAGAAGTTCCGGGAGTACCTACTGGGGCATAAGTGTGTAGTCTACACCGATAATAACCCTCTTAGTTACCTGTCCTCTGCAAAGTTAGGGGCCATGGAACAGCGTTGGGCTGCCCAGTTGGCAGCCTTCGACTTTGAGCTTAAATATAGATCAGATAAGAGCAACCGAAATGCTGATGCGTTGTCACGCCAAAACCCCCCTGTGGTGGAAGGAGCTCAGGATCTGTGCCCGGGTGCAGCAGTTCCAGTTGCGTTGCGTCAAGCTGCCCAGGGTGGATTGGTAACTCGGGTACACCAAATTGCATCTTTTCCGTGTTATTCCACTAATGATATGCATATTCAGCAGCAGGCTGATTCAGTGATAGGAGAGCTGTTGGTGTTTTGGAGGCGGAAATCGCCACCCAGCTCTGAGGAGCGTGAGAAACTCTCCAGGTCAGCTGTGATTTTGTTTCGACAGTGGGATCGTCTGGTGGAGAACGAGGGGGTGCTTTATCGTCGGGTGTTTCGCCCGGATGGTGGAGAGGAGGTCCTCCAAGTACTATTGCCAGCTGCCATGAAGCCAGAGGTATTGACGCAACTACACCAACAGCACGGGCACCAGGGAGTGGAGCGCACCACCCAGCTGGTATGGCAGCGATGTTACTGGCCGGGGATGTCCTCGGACATTGCTCGCTGGTGCCATGAGTGTGAGAGGTGCCAGTGTGCCAAGGGTATCCCGTCTGCCCCCGTTAGTTTCATGGGACATTTGTTGGCTGCACGACCAAATGAGATTCTGGCCTTAGATTTTACTGTGTTGGAGCCTTCAAGTTCGGGTCTTGAGAATGTGTTGGTCATGACAGATATTTTCTCCAAGTACACTTTGGCCGTACCCACTAGAAACCAACAAGCTGAGACTGTGGCCCAGGTTCTTGTGGTTGAATGGTTCTGTAAACTTGGGGTGCCTGGTCGTATCCATTCAGATCAAGGCCGTAATTTTGAGTCGGCCCTCATTCAGCAGCTGTGCTGTCTGTATGGAGTGGAAAAGTCACGCACTACTCCATACCATCCTGCTGGAAATGGTCAGTGCGAACGTTTTAACCGAACTTTGCACAATCTTTTGCGCACCTTGCCTGTGTCAAAGAAGGGGGATTGGCCATCTTGTCTTCCTCAGGTACTTTTTGCTTATAATACTACTCCTCACCAAACTACGGGGGAATGCCCTTATTTTTTGATGTTCGGGCAAGAGCCTAGACTTCCTGTCGATTTTCTGCTGGGTAGAGTTGAGGAGCCACTGGCAGGTAGTGTGCATCGGTGGGTCCTGGAGCATCAGGATCGGTTGCAGGTAGCTTTTGAGGGTGCCCGTGAGCGGTTGGGGGCTGCGGCCGATCGCCGAAAGGCCAGGCATGATCTGCAGGTACGAGAATCACCACTGAAGGAGGGTCAGTTGGTATATCTCCGTGATCATAGCGTGAGAGGTCGACATAAAATCCACGACCTGTGGAGTTCAGTGGTGTATCAGATCTTGAAGGTGCCTAAGGAAGGGGGTGTGGTGTATACTATTGCCCCTACCACAGATTTAGGTAAGATAAAACGCGTGCACCGATCCTTGTTGAAACCCCAGATTGGCAGGAATCCTCCCCCCATGTTGCAAGATATTCCATTAGTGGAACCTGTGCAGCCTCGGGAAGTAGCGGTAGATGAGGAAGATTTGTATGTCTTGGTGCCTGAAACACCGCAGGTTAGTAGTAGGCAAGCACCTTGGGGTATAATTCAGTCTGTCCCTCAGGGGTCTGGTGAGTCTCAAAGAGTAGAAGAAATTCCCGAGACAGAGGTGAATGCGCAGCCAGTAACAAATCCTCCTTTAAGTTCGGCTGTGACAAGTGAGAGTGTGGTGAGGAGGACTGGAAGGAGCACTGCTGGGCAGCACTCTAATGTACATCATCTCCCCCGGTCACTAGGGGCAGGTACCGTTTCTAGTATAGTGGGTAGTACATCGGTTGCTTGGTTCCGTCCCTGGGACTGAAGGTCTCGAGGGTAGGTTTGTGTTTAGTTCATCGTCGGGGCGACGATGCAGAAGCTAGGGGTGGATTGTGACCGAATGAATGAGGTAAGTGGTGTTGATTTACACCCATGATGACCAATCAGCAGTGAGCGGGCTGCTATTTCAGCGCTGGTTGGGTGCGTCCTGTGATGCGACATGTCCGAACCCTCCCCCTTTTTCGGTGTTGATGGTGGCTTCAGGTGGGTGCTGTTGGCACTTAGCGGTTATTTTTCTTTACGTTTTGATTTGTTGCGGCATTTAACAATTAATTTGTTGCATCTTAGTCTGTCCTTTCATCGGAGTGTGTCCTGTGGTTGCTGCAAGGACTGGATTTGCGGACTGCCCTCCTTTCAGGCCGGTAAGAGCGGTCTCTTTAGCTATTAGACTGTTTAGCTCACTTTCAGGGGCTCAACGATGGGCGGGCGATTTGAGTAACGTGCAGTTCCCTGTACCTCAGTATAACAGCGAGTTATTGAAGGCTGTATGTCTTGGACGGTGAACTGATTGTACGGCATCATTCTCGGTTGGTGAGTATATCGGATGTACGTACTAATGGGGAATGTAAGCGGGTGATATGCGACGCTTGGTAACCGTTTTTGTGTCCGCATTTGTTGCAGGATTCTCCCTTTCGTCCTGGGCGATTATCGCTGTCTGCCTGTTGCGCTGCAAGAACGTCATTAACGTTCGCGAACAGGATCGCTGCGTCTGGTTTCTTTGATTTTACTGTTTGTATTTTCTTTTTGGTCTCGGAGTGGAGGAAAGGCGACTGGGTTATTGGAGCTAGCGGGCAGACCACGCCGCTGCTCCACGAGGCCTGTGTTCCTCATCGCTTGAACTATCCTCTTCGTCCTTTTATTACTATTTTCTTTTCTTTTGATTTATTGGTTTAGTATTGATGCTGCGTACTTTATGGTTTATTTTATCCATCAGTGTGTGCTGTGCTGGAACTGACTCCAATTGACTGTTATTTATCTTTTTCTTTTTTGCATTTATTGTCTGTTTGACTTTCTTCCAGGAGCTGGGGTCCCACGGGTGAAGTGTCTTTTGTGGTGGTGGTGCTACTTCAACGTTTGCCGTGTGATGCCGTTGAGTGTACGGTTGTGTGATCTGAGTCACCGTGTGGTGTGTGGAAGTGTGCTTTTGGATAACTAGTACTGGTGATCCCTCCTGTGGGTAACCTCAGCCCTGTAGGTTGGTTTACTTTTGATTTGTTTTGTTGAGAGTATTGTTTTTGTAACATTGTCTTTGTTTTTGTTCTTTTTTTTTATTTTGAATTGATTCTTTATTATAGCCCTAATTGCAGGGTATATTTTGTTTGTTTTCCGGTTATTTAATTGAGTTTAAATTTATTTTATGTGAAACTGTCATTGGGGAGAGCTGCCACGTGGCGTCGTACCACTGTGGTCATTTTAATAACTTCTATTTTTTAAATTCCATTTGTGAATAAAACTTTTGTACTTTGTGATACCCATGTTTCCTGCCTACCTTAATTTTTATTAGAGAAACGAACCTGTGCCCTAATTTCTTTGGGGTGTTTCTATTTCCTGGGTAAAATCGTCCCAGGTGGCGTAGTCGAATTTTGCATGAATGAACTTGGGCCTGTTTATTTGAATCTGTGCCGCGCTCCCGTGATTCGCCACACGTACGCACAAATTTGTGTGTGAAATGTGTGTAGGAACAAACATTTTAAGAACAAAATGACCAAAAATATCATACTAAAAATCATTCTAAATTTCCGACAAAATATTTCCAACTGAAAAGCAAACCTTACATATATTCAGCTGCGGTTTCTCTGAATAACTCAGATCTACATGTACAGCTGGCTCATGAGAGGTCTGTATGAAAGGTGTTTATTGTGAGAACTGGTGAGAATGACACACTTAAGTGCTCGAAGATCAGGCGAGAACGCGTCTTCAAACAGAAGCATGTCTGACAAGAATGATGTAAGCTTGTTAGGAAAGCGTGTGTGGAAAGCCCTTATATGGACATGGTTTGGGCGTGTTTTATGCAAATGAACCTTGTGCACATGGCTACTCATTTAGAATACTCCAAATTCACTAAAATAAGAACGAGGTTAAGCACAAACTCATGTGTGTACGCACGTGTTGTGAATTAGGCAGAGATATATGAAATATGAAATATGAAATAATCCACACAATTATTAGTGAATGAGACCCAGTACTTTTGAAAAACTACTTACCCCACCTTTAATGACTTCTGGCTGAAGGTGATGACGATTTAGATGTTTATGAGCGAGGAACCCCTCCCCCCAGGGAGCGACTTCCAGACGCTCCAAAATAACAACTCGGGAGGGCACGGTGGACAAAAGGGAGGAATGGAGGACCGGGTCCATGGAGCGGAGGTTGATAGGATAGTGGGGGATGAGTGGATGACCAGGGCGGATCAGACTGAGCAGATGGCCAAGGTGGATCAGGCTGTGCAAACGGGCAGACAGCTTAGGGGCCACCTTAGTGGTAATCTCAGGGCTGACAGGGCAGACAGACAGTTCGGGGCTGACAGATAGTTCAGGGATGGGACAGACAGAGGGTTCAGAAGCGATCTCCGTGATCACTTCAGGACGGACAAAAGGCACAGGTGCAGTCTCCGTGATTGCTATAGGGCAGACTGAAGGTTCTGGGGTCGCCCTCCTGGCTGTGAAAGGATGGGTAGAGAGTTCTTTGGTGGCATCCATAGCCGTGACAGGACAGAAAGAGAGTTCAATGTTGGATTCTACTGACACCTCTGGAGGTTCTACAGTTGTGAACTCAGGATAGGTGGGGAACTCATGGGTGACCACTGCGGTCGTATCAGGGTAGATAGGAAACTCAGGGAACATGACTGTAATGGCAGGAAGGATGACGTTTGGGTGAATAGGCTCATTTACGGATTTCGAGACCTCAAAGACTTCAGGAGATGGCACAGGACTTGATTCAGGGGTTGCTGAAACACCCTTCAGGGCTTCAGAGACTGTCATAGGGCTTGATACTGTAGCGGCCTCTTGATTTGCAGTAATGGGCTCAGAAACTGATTCGTGAGTGTTTTCTTGAGCTGTACTGGCGTGCTTAGGGACCGACTTAGTAGCGCCCTCTTGAGACAGGTCAGGAGCTGTAGCCCACAAACACAAAATGGTCGTCGCCACCACGGACAGGGCAGCATCCTCAAACAGCTCAGGCATAGTAAGCGTGACGGAAGCAGTCGCTGGCGGTTGGACAGGCGTGACGTGAGCAGTCTGAGGCTGGACAGGCGAGACGTGAGCAGTCTGAGGCTGGACAGGCGAGACGTGAGCAGTCTGAGGCTGGACAGGCGTGACGTGAGCAGTCTGAGGCTGGACAGGCGTGAAGTGAGCCGTCTGAGGCTGGACATGCGTAACGTGAGCCGTCTGAGGCTGGACAGGCGTGACTTTAACCGTCTGGGGCTTGGCAGGCGTGGCTTGAACCGTTGGCTGCTGGATAGGCGTGGTTTGGGCCATGGGTTGCTGGGCAGGTGTGGCTTGGGCTGGCGTGACTTGAACCGTTGGCTGTTTGGCAGACATGGCTTGAACCGTGGGCTGTTGGGCAGACGTGGCTTGAACTGTGGGTTACTGGGCTGGTGTGGCTTGTACCGTTGGCTGTTTGGCAGGCATGGCTTGAACCGTGGACTGTTGGGCAGACGTGGCTTGAACTGTGGGTAGTTGCGCTGGTGTGGTTTGAGTAGTAGGCTGATGGGCACTGGAGCGGGTTTGTGAGGTATTGGAGCAGGTTCGCGGGGCGCTGAAGCGGCCTTTTTACGCCGCGGTTTGCGTTTTCGCCGTGACTGAGGTTGATCAATGTTGACTTGTTTAGGTTCTTGACATTGGTCTATGATGATGTGACTTGACTCACGTTGATCTAGGATGACTTGACTCATGATGATCTAGAATGACCTGATTTGACTCATGATGATCTAGAATGACTTGACTTGCCTCTGGACGAACAGCTGCGGCGTGCTGTGACTCTGGACGAACAGCTGCGGCGTGCTGTGACTCTGGACGAACAGCTGCGGCGTGCTGTGACTCTGGACGAACAGCGGTGGAGCGCTGTGACTCTGAGAAACAGGCAGGATCAGAAAACAGGCAAACAAGACAGGGGTTTAACACTCGGAATTGCAATACAATGATTAACAATACTTCACAGTGAGTGTAAGTGAGAGTGGTGCTTAAATAGTGTTGGGATGTGAGAGTAATCAGATGTGATTGTAATGTGTTACAGCTGGCAGGGTGATCAGTGACTGGGCGAGGGGCTTATGGGAAATGTAGTCCATGTGACAGGGTCCATAGACTGAAAGTGCGACATCTGGTGGTAAGTGGACGAAAGGCAGGGCAGATTCATTACACTGGTTATTTGAAAGTGTAAATTAACTTGTTGGCAATAGAGGCCTCATTGAACCATCGGATTTTATCAAAAATATCTTAATTTGTGTCCTGATGATGAATGAAGGTCTTACGGGTGTTGAACGACATGAGGGTGAGGAATTAATGACAGAAATTTCATTTTTGGGTGAACTAACGTTAACCATTTAATGAGACCTGCTGAGGGTAAGTTGCACTGGCAGGGAATTGTCAGTTAAAAGTGTTCAAAATACATAAATATTTGTTTTATTGTGAATTTACCTGGCAATGGACATGTTGGGGATCTGCTGATACATGTTTGGCGTTGAAGGAGTTATTTTACTTTGAGTTATTTCGACTTCGTGTTGCAAGGCCTGATCGTAATATCGATTTATTCCTTTATACCTGATCGTTTTATGTAGATTTATTCCTTGTGCTACGAACCTTGTGCTCGTTATTCCTTGTGCTCATTATTTATTACCATATTTTTGTGACTCCATTGTGCAGGGATGTTGTGGAATTTGTTGTTTTAATGGGCAAGTTCTGTCCTAGAGAGCCGCTGTCCTGCAGAGTTTAACTCCAGCCCTGAAAAAACCCTCACCTGTAGCTTTAGTAATCCTGAAGAGCTTGATCAGCTTGTTCAGATGTGTTTAAGACTGGAGCTAAACTCTGCAGGACAGCGGCTGTCGACTGAACTTGCCTACCCCTGTTTTAATGTGTTTAAGCTTTCCAAATTAAAATATTTGCACTATGTATTTAGTTAGAATACATGGATAAATGGATGAGTATCTTATCAGCTGCAGTCAGATTGTGTAGTTACAGCTTTCTCCAGCAGGGGGCGGACGAAACGAAACTACACAGCCAAACTGCTCACTGATTGGCTGGGGTTTCAGGTTAAAGACATGCAGGCCACGCCCCTGACACTTCACTGCAGTTGTTTACAGATCTAGACCCACTCACACATGACGCTGAGGCTGACAGCTGGAGAAGGCAGTTTTATCTGTTTCCAGCAGTGGTTATCGGGGAATAACAAACCGCTGGATGGTGTGCTTGACCAATCAGAATGGCAGGTTTGTTTGAAGGACAGCATTGGGCAGGATGTAAGATAATGTTTTGTCAATAAAATATTAAATAAATAAAATTGTGCTTTTTATCCGATTAATCGAAGAAATAATCAGCCACCTAAATGATTATGAAAATAATCATTAGTTGCAGTCCGATATGGGACACACTACTTAAACCTAACCGTGTGTAAGAGGTTTGTCTGTTGCCTCTACATCACCTGACAGATGGCATAACATTCAATCTATACTGGCCCTTCTGTGGTCAAACTCGAAAAACGTACACTTGAACATGATAATAAAACCTTTTCTATATTATTTTCTATACTGTGTTTCAAGAAGTTCGAACCCGGTTATTTTAAATGGTAAAACTCAAACTGCAATTCACGATGATGATGAGCTGTGGAGGAGGAAGGCTGAGCGGTGCGCGCTCTTTCAAATAAGCAGCTCTCACGCGCTCGGACTGTTTCAGCTCCTCCTAGTGGTTGAGTTTAACAGTACAGCAGTTCAATAACTGCATTTTGCTATTAAGGTTATAGTTTGAGAAGAGAAGATGGGTTATGATAATTAAATAATTAAACAATAATTGAACCCCAAGTCACTCCAACTTTCTTCGTGGAGGAAACTGGGTTTAGCTGTCAAACTTTTAGTATTTCTCATAATAGGTTTTTTTTTTCTTTCTTTTTTCTGTAATTTACTAGCCTAAAAGACTCACTCAAACAAGAAGTACCTGAAATTTTTATTAGCACACAGGAAATATGGGAATACAAATTTATACTTTGCAAAATGACATAAAAGATGGCACTGGCATAAGAAGCAAAACAGCAATGCACACTCAAAATATAACCACGATTAAATGAAACAAATAATAAAGCCAGAAAAAAAAATCTTATTATTGTCTAGTTTAGCCTATGCTTTTAGATGCAATCCCAGATTTGAACATTTTGAGTCTGGATCATTTGACGCTGCTGTAAATCACAGACAACTCCTTCTCCTGGCTTGCAGTAGATCTGAAAAATTATAAATACATAATTAACTGAGAATAAGATAAACTCAGAGCATAAAATATGCTGAAGCCAAAAAGTTTTTTTAAGATGCTGATTTTAATACTTGCATATAATATATAGACTGTAAACCCAAACAGTAACTTATAATGGACAGTACCTTTTACTCAAAATGTGCCAAAAAGTTTAACTATTATTTTTGAGTTCATTCAACATCTATCAGAGATTTAAGTTAACACTAAATATTTTTGAGTTTTTACAACTCTGCTAAAGTTTAAAATTCGGGGAACTTGAAAAAATAGATTCAACCATAATCAAATATTTGAATGTCAAACATACGCCCTCTAGTGGTGTTTTTTTTTTTTACCAAAATGTGATGTCATCTCTGAACATGCACTCAGTTTCATATACTTTCAGTAAACTGAACTGTTTCATTGTTTTGAGTTTTATGAACTTATTTCTTTTAATTTAGACAAACTTAAGTTTAACTGAATTTTTTTCTTTTTCCCAGCATGCTTTGCCCATGGCACTCGAAAGAGAGAGTAAATGCTAAAATTAAGTGTTATATAATGTTTTTTGTGCAAGATTAATGTTAAGCATGAGATTTTGTAGTGACGTTGTGTTGCTATTTTACTGAAAGTTGCTATTTTCAATAAAAACATTGTGAAAGGTACTTTGCGAATAAAACTTGCTTATGTCAAGGCAGAATAACTCAGTTTTTCCTCACTTGTCTTCAGTAACAGGATGTTGAATTGTAACGCTGGCGTACTGAATCTCATCCGCTTCAGGATTCTTTATGTCTTTCTCTCTGCAATCTGGAATAGCAGCATCTTTACCATCTCCAGATTCAGAGCTCTTTCCTGTAGACGCCTGCAACAAAATCATGAATAACTCAAACATCTCTCCACATTTGCAATGATAATGCGTACGATAAGTGAATGATAAATGTTAACTCGCAACTCTACAGAACTTCAGGCATTTTTATGACTTAATTAATACCTTGATATTTTATAAATTGGCTAGTAAAACACAATAATTATATTCAGAGTATATCAATTTAAAGTTTAAAGTTAACACCACCTTTAAGAAAAGGACAAAGAAATGTCAGTGCAGTGACATATGATCTATAAAGTCTGTGACACATGATCAGTGAAATATGAAGTGATTTAAAGGGATACTTCTCCAAAAATGAAAATCCTGTCATCATTTACTCACCCTCAACTTGTTCCAAACCCGTATGAATGTCTTTGATCTGCTGAACACAAAGGAAGATATTTGGAAGAATGTTTGTAACAAGCAGATTTCACCCCCCGCCCCTCCCGGGTACGGATTTATGATTTAGCAAACTTGTTCAAATATGCTTAAAATGCAGATACTTTCAGTAAATATAAGCTGCTCACTAACCTTATGCACACAATGATGAAAAACAAGAGCCCTAATCCAGCTAAAATGGCAATAGTGGCACAAACAGGAACGACATAACTGATATTCCCAGAACCTAAGAGGAAAGACAATGTCAAGATCATTTATTTTCATTAAAGTCTTTGAACATGTGATGATAAATAAATGGATAGATTTTAATACTCTTAATACATGATGAACACATGAGTGTCTTAATATTGAATACCTTTAACAGAGAGTGAAACAGACGCTGATCTCTGACGGCCATATTTATTCTGAGCCTCACAGTAGAAGCGTCCACTGAAACTGGAGCTAAAGCTGGAGATGCTGAAACTCTGTCCAGATCCAACAGCTGAGGTTTCATCCTCCTTAAACCAGCTGAAGTTCAGAGCAGGAGGGTTTGAATCACTGCTGCAGATCAGAGTCACTGAATCTCCTGACACTATTTCAGACGGACTGATGAACACTGATGTATTTTGTGGGGAATCTAGAGGTAAAACAACTTATTATTATTATTCCATAGTCTTATTATTCATATGTCATTTTGTGGAGACCGACTGCTAGATGTATAATGTCTGTATTTGTGATACTCCATCCATGATATTTGTAATCAGTTGTTTAATATCAGTTTTCATAATTGTAAATGAATAAACACTCACACATGACGCTGAGTCTGACAGCTGGAGAAGGCAGATGTTCATGTCCTCTGACGGCGCAGCTGTAACTGCCAGAATCACTGCGGACTGACTGAAGCTGCAGGATTTCACTGTGGAAGTTTAAAGCCTGTCCGTTTTTGTACCAGATGAATGTGTCTGTCAGATCGCAGCTGGTTCTACATGTCAGATTGACCGTCTCTTTCTCCATCACCTCCTGTGGAGCCTGAACCTGAAGAGCTGGAGGACACAAATCCTTCTAACCATCAACTAAAATACTACATTTGTTAAACAAATACTGAAAGTGAAGGACAGAAGTGGATTACCAGAAACATTAAGTTGAATTCCTGGTTGACCATACCATCTTTGTCCTTCAGTTGCAGTTATCATTCTGAAACAATACACTATCTGATCGTTTTCAGTGACGTTGTTCAGTCTGAGAATAGCAATTTTGTTTTGTCTGTTTTCAATGTATTCAACCCTGCCTTTATACTCGTCAAATTCTTTTATATTTTTGGTATAATTATCTCTCTTGACCCAAAAGGTCTCATTCAGCTGATACTGCTGAGGGTATGTGTACGAACATGACATGTTTACTGTGGATCCTCTGAGAGCACAATTTGATGTAGTTTTATAAATCACACTCCAGCTTTGTCCAAAAACTCCTGAAACACAAAATACAGAAGATCATTAAACTCCTGCAACACACAAAAAAAGAAGAAAAAAAAAAAGTGTCAAAATGTGTTTTTGCAAACAGCTTAAAATATCGATCATTTTTATGTGGAAATGAGAAGTGTTTTAAAAAGTCCTGCAGATGAATATGAAGGGTATTACAGAAAAGCAGAAATTATAATTATGACAGAAATGTAAAACAAGGCCAAAATATGGGGAAAAAAAAAACCCAACTATGATAATAATTTATAAATTTCAACTGTTTTGCAAACTCCCTCCATTCCACTCATTTCAAACACACGCCCCTTTTCTTAAGCCCCGCCTTCTAAAGACATGTAAGCCAATCTGATGTCAACAAACATTAACACACAAAGTGATTGACAGGCTGATTTCTGATTGGCTGAAAATGTCAAGCTGTATAAATGAATGCTTGAATAAGGGATTTGTTGTGAAAAAAACACATTTTAAAGTGATGTTGTGATCAGAGACTCACCAGAATTCATGAGCAGAAAGATGAGAAGAAGAGCAAGAGCCATTCTGACCTTCATCACCACACCAAACTTCACAGACGAAACCTGAACAACAGTTATTAGGTACAGTAGATAACAACCACTGTTAGACTGAGAGTAATGTGATCCACAGGAAACTCAACGCATTTATTTGATGTCCAGCAAACAGAGCTTTATCTGTTACAGAGAGATTAAGAGATCCGATGAACACGAATAACTGAGATCATTTCTACACTGAAAAACAATAAATCCTAAGAAAATGCTAAATGACTGTCAGCAACGGCTGCCAAACGAAAACTGTAAAATTTAAGTGAAATAATTTAAATCAAGTATAAAAAAAACTAACAGAAATTTTCATTCAACTTTTTTTTTTTTTTTACAGAAAAATGCTGTTATTTTACAGGTATTCCCTGAATTATTACAATAAAACACCTTCACTGCAAAAAATAATCTTTAAAAAAAGGTCAAATGACTTTCAGCAATGGCTGCACAACAAAAACCATAAAGCTGATGAAAAACATTCTGATTTAAATAAACTGCAAAAAACCTTTTACAGAAGTTATTTTACAGGTATTTCCTGAAGTACATTCACTGTAAAATGTGAATCTCTTGCAGTTAAGCAGAAATAACACACGCATGAATTGATGTATTTTATGTCACTGCATCATCAACTACAGTTACTGCCTCTGAAATAAAGCAACATGCAGCAACATCAATGTCTTCTGGCTCAATCTGGACTGAAGCACAGACTCTCCAGCACAATGACCCACAAACACACCATACAGAGACTCTTTACATCCCAACAGAACATTCAACACTCACAGATCCCTCAAAATCTGCACTTGTTACAATCCAGACTTCATTATTTCATAGTTCAGTTCTTATTGAGGTTTAGATATTGAAGTTTTACTGAAAATATTAAAGTTTGACGTCATCATTATAGAGATCAGTGTTTGCTGTAGTTGGGCTCTTGATATTTCTGCAACGCTGTGATACTGTAACAATTGTAACAAGTCATTATGCAGAAATTATTCAGTCAGAATCATGTAGACTCACACAGACATCAAGAATCAGCGTATGAATCTCAACAATGACGACAATAAACAAATTCAGCTCAACTCTGAATGTCACAAAAAGCTTTGTAGATTATCACCAGTGTTGATATTCATGTGTTGATTCTTGATGTCTCTGTGCACCTGAAAAATCAGCTCAAAACACTTCCTGTATAATAATTTAAATTCCCAGGTCATCATAGTATGATGTCATGATATCACATGACTGTTTTAAGTCATGTGAATTCAACAGCTAATATGACATTGTGACATCAGGCCACTTCATGACAACAATATCATCCACAATAGATGGTCAAAGTCACATGATCAGTCTATTTGCTCCATTTATTTTTCTGTAACAAATGCACTTTAAAAACACAGAATAAAAGCAGTCAGAGAAAAACTGACATGAAGAAGTCAAGGGTCAAGAGCTCAACTAAAGCACACACTGACCTCCATGATGGACACTTCAACTGTTTTTTAATAAGACATCAACATCTAAACCTGTTCATTCTCATGAAGAACATTTGTGTGAAAGAAATAAAGTCTGGACTGAAACAAGTGAAGATGCTGAGATGTTGAGAGATCTGTGAGTGTTTAATGTTCTGTTGTTCAGTCATTTGAGTTCAATCAGGAAATACATTTAAAGAATTTCTGTTAAAGTTTTTTGCATTTTATTTAAATTAGGATATTTGACTTTAATTTGACCATTATTGTTTGTTTATCATTTGACCTTTTTTTTTTACGTTTTTTTTTTTTTTTTTTTTTTAAGTGAAGGTGTTTGATCGTAATAATTCAGGAAATACTTGTAAAATAAGTGGGGTTTTTTAGGCTGCCATTCATTTGACCGTTTTATCATTTAACTGTTTTGTTACTGTTTAGTTACAGATTTTTGTAATTTTTCATACATTTATATGTAATTTAAGAAAACAGAAAAAATACAGTATAAAATATGTGAATTACTGTCATTTTTCATTAATGTCATAATACTTAAAATAACAACCGAGTTGTTAATTTACATATATATTTTGTAATTTTACAGTTGAGTATGATTTTAAAATAAAAGAAAACGACTGTAAAAAAAAATTTATTTTCGGTAAAATTAATATTTTTTACAGTGATCCTGGACTGTGACTCTTGTAACATGTTGCGTTCAGCAATAAAGCTTCTGAAAGGGTTTGTTGTCGTTCTTCACAGTTCTTTATTCATCACTAACAGTTCTGCTGAATGAAAGCTTTTCAGCTTCTTATGAAGATCAGCCACAAAATTATATTCATTACAACATGAAGTGTCTATATTTACAGACTTTAAATTGAATTTCACAAACTCTTCATTAAATAATGTGTAAAAACTCTCATACCTTGTTACAGCAGCGTTCTTCACTGGAGCACAAAGAGAAATGTTTGGACACAGAACAAGTTACTGAATAACTTACAATACGATTATAATAACTTCCAGTTTCTATGCAAATGTCTTTTGTATGTAACTTATCCGAGATAAACACTTCTCCATATTCACAAAAATGACAATTCATGTTGTAAATGTCACTTCAACTCCATTTTATTTGTAAGACTCTTTTCACAACACACATTCATTCAGAGAAGCTTTACATGTTCGTCTTTAGACATGTAACATCCAAACAGATGATCTTTTTTGGGGTCTTTAAGATATCAAGTATTATTCTATACAACCATTGAGCTCATATTTTACACTTTCTTCCTGTCAATCAGAAAGAAAGAAAGAATAATTCATATTTCTGCTTGGTATAATATATGGTATTAAATCTTAAACTGAAACAATCAATTAAATTCTGAAAACATTTCAAAAAGCTTGTTCTTATTTGAATTTATTTGATATTTTCACACACACTGAAGAGCATTAAAGCATTAAACACTGTGAGAGTGGATGTGTGTTCATCACAACTGACGCGCTACAAAATAATGCTTGTATTGTGTCTCATCGCTCTTTCTGCAGTCTTTCTTCAAATCTCCCTCTTGCTTCTTCTGTTTCCTCATCATACGCCCCCTAATGCTGATTGGTTACACGTTTGTTGTTGGTGTCGGCCCGACTAACTTCAAACAGCGGGTCTTATTCACTAAGCATGTTTTATGCAAATGACCTTGTGCACGCGGGTGCTCATTTAGAATACTCCAAATTCACTAAAATAAGAACGAGGTTCAGAACAAATTCATGTGTGTAAAAAACTACTTACCCCACCTTTAATGATTTCTGGCTGAAGATGAGGAGGATTTAGATGTTTATGAGCGAGGAACACTTTCCTTTTCATTCTCATAAACCGGTTCGCTCAACTCAACACCAGATTCACGTCCGTCACGACGAGGGCTGGAACGATTCGTCTTCACCATTAAAAAACAGAATAGAGAAATAATAAATAACTAATGTCTAAAAATGACTCGAGGCATGAATTTTGAAGTGTTTTGAATAACCAAATCCTTTTTTTCTCACCTGAGGCTCCATTGTATCATTTCTCTTTTTCATCCACCTGCTTCTCCTAAAAACAATGAATAGGTTACAGAACAGACGGACTGATGGACACTGACGTATTTTGGGGGGAATCTAGAGGTAAAACAACATGCTTTTTATTATTTATATATCATCTTTGTTTGTTGGGCAAAAACTGATAGATTTGTATAGCTACTGCACTGATTCTCTTTCCCAAAATTGAAGTTGAAGAACATAAATGTTTTTATTCTGGTATTGCAACAACTGATGATTGCATTTCAGCCACAAAACAACACCGTTTAGATTTACATCTTAAAAGCTATTGTAAATGTTACGAGTGTGAAATGATTCTATGTGGTAAATGATGGCATTTAGTGAGTGGAAAAGGGACGACCCACAGCAGAGTCATAGTTCACCCAAAAATGAAATTTCTGTTATTAATCCCTCACCCTTATGTCATTCTACACCCGTAAGACCTTCGTTCATCTTCTGAACACAAATTAAGATATTTTTTTATAAAATCCAATGGCTCAGTGAGGCCTGCATTGCTAGCAAGTTAATTTACACTTCCAATCGCCCAGAAAGGTACTAAATATATATTTAAAACAGTTCATGTGAGTCCAGTGGTTCGTGACCTCCCCCACAGGGAGCGGCTTCCAGACGCTCCAAAATAACAACTCGGGAGGGCGGGGTGGGCAAAAGGGAGGAATGGAGGACCGGGTCCATGGAGCGGAGGTTGATAGGATAGTGAGGGATGAGTGGATGACCAGGGCGGATCAGACTGACCAGACGGCCAAGGTGGATCAGGCTGTGCAAACGGCCAGGATGGATCGGGCTGTGCAGATGGCCAGGGCGGATCGGGCTGTGCAGACGGCCAGGGCGGATCGGGCTGTGTAAACGGCCAGGGCGGATCAGGCTGTGTAAACGACCAGAGTGGAATAGGCTGTGCCAGCAGCCAGGGTGGAACAGGCTGTGCAGATTGCCACCCAAGCGGATATAGCCCCTCTGGCCACCACCTTGACAGCTCGGGGAAAATGGTCATGGGCAGACAGCTTAGGGGCCACCTTAGTGGTAATCTCAGGGCTGACAGGGCAGACAGACAGTTCGGGGCTGACGGGCAGTTCAGGGCTAACAGACAGTTCAGGGCTGGGACAGACAGAGGGTTCAGAAGCGATCTCTGTGATCTCTTCAGGACGGACAAAAGGCACAGGTGCAGTGTAGTTGTGGCCTAATGGTGAGGGAGTTGGGCTTGTAACCTGAAGGTTGCTGGTTTGATTCCCACGCCGGCAAGAATTGAAGGTGAGGATTGTGAATGAACAGCACTCTCTCCACCTTCGATACCATGACTAAGGTACCCTTGAGCAAGGCACCTAACCCATAATTGCTCCCCTTGTAAGTCGCTTTGGATAAAAGCATCTGCCAAATGAATAAATGTAAATGTAAATGTGCAGTTTCCGTGATTGCTATAGGGCAGACTGAAGGTTCGGGGGTGATTTGGTCATTTCCGTGGTCATTTCCAGGCAGACAGAGAGCTCAGGGTTTACCTTTGTGGTAGCATCGGGGCGGACGCCCTTCTGGCTGTGACAGGATGGGTAGAGAGTTCTTTGGCGGCATCCATAGCCGTGACAGGACAGAAAGAGAGTTCAATGTTGGATTCTACTGACACCTCTGGAGGTTCTGCAGCAGTTGCCGCCACCTCTGGAGGTTCTACAGTTGCGAACTCAGGATAGGTGGGGAACTCACGGTCATATCAGGGTACATAGGAAACTCAGGGAACATGACTAATGGCAGGAAGGATGACGTTTGGGTGAATAGGCTCATTTACGGATTCCAAGACCTCAAAGACTTCAGGAGATGGCACAGGACTTGATTCGGGGATTGCTGAAACACCCTTCAGGGCTTCAGAGACTGTCATAGGGCTTGATACTGTAGCGGCCTCTTGATTTGCAGTAATGGGCTCAACTGATTCGTGAGTGTTTTATTGAGCTGTACTGGCATGCTTAGGGACCGACTTAGTAGCGCCCTCTTGAGATTGGTCAGGAGCTGTAGCCCATAAACACAAAATGGTCGTCGCCACCACGGACAGGGTAGCATCCTCAAACAGCTCAGACATAGTAAGCGTGACGGGAGCAGTCGCTGGCGGTTTGACAGGCGTGACGTGAGCAGTCTGAGGCTGGGCAGGCGTGACTTTAACCATCTGGAGCTTGGCAGGTGTGGCTTGAACCATTGGCTGCTGGATAGGCGGGATTTGGGCCATGGGTTGCTGGGCAGGTGTGGCTTGGGCTGGCGTGACTTGAACCGTTGGCTGTTTGGCAGACATGGCTTGAACCGTGGGCTGTTGGGCAGACGTGGCTTGAACTGTGGGTTACTGGGTTGGTGTGGCTTGAACCGTTGGCTGTTTGGCAGGCATGGCTTGAACCGTGGACTGTTGGGCAGACGTGGCTTGAACTGTGGGTAGTTGGGCTGGTGTGGTTTGAGTAGTAGGCAGATGGGGCACTGGAGCGGGTTTGTGAGGTATTGGAGCAGGTTCGCGGGGCGCTGAAGCGGCCTTTTTACCACGCGGTTTGCGTTTTCGCCGTGACTGGGGTTGATCAATGTTGACTTGGTTAGGTTCTTGACATTGGTCTATGATGATGTGACTTGACTCACGTTGATCTAGGATGACTTGACATTTTGGTTCACGCTGATCTAGGATGACTTGACTTGACTCATGATGATGTAGAATGACCTGACTTGACTCATGATAATCTAGAATGACCTGACTTGACTGATGATGATCTAGAATTACCTGACTTGACTGATGATGATCTAGAATGACCTGACTTGACTGATGATGATCTAGAATGACCTGACTTGACTCATGATGATCTAGAATGACTTGACTTGCCTCTGGATGATCAGCTGCGGCGTGCTGTGATTCTGGATGATCAGCTGCGGCGTGCTGTGACTCTGGACGATCAGCTGCGGCGTACTGTGATTCTGGATGATCAGCTGCGGCGTGCTGTGACTCTGGACGAACAGTGGTGGCGCGCTGTGACTCTGGACGAACAGTGGTGGCACGCTGTGTCTCTGGATGAACAGTGGTGGCGCGCTGTGACTCTGGACGAACAGTGGCGGGGCGCTGTGACTCTGGACGAAGGAGGCAATTGGTCAAGAGGCGGGCAGATAAACATCAAAACAGAGAAACAGGCAGGATCAGAAAACAGGCAAACAAGACAGGGGTTTAACACTCGGAATTGCAATACAATGATTAACAATACTTCGCAGTGAGTGTAAGTGAGAGTGGTGCTTAAATAGTGATGGGATGTGAGTGTAATCAGATGTGATTGTAATGTGTTACAGTTGGCAGGGTGATCAGTGACTGGGTGAGGGGCTTATGGGAAATGTAGTCCGTGTGACAGGGTCCATAGAGTGAGAGGGCGACATCTGGTGGTAAGTGGACGAAAGGCAGGGCAGATTCATTACACTGGTCATTTGAAAGTGTAAATTAACTTGTTAGCAATAGAGGCCTCATTGAACCATTGGATTTTATCAAAAATATCTTAATTTGTGTCCTGATGATGAATGAAGGTCTTACGGGTGTTGAACGACATGAGGGTGAGGAATTAATGACAGAAATTTCATTTTTGGGTGAACTAACGTTAACCATTTAATGAGACCTGCTGTCGACTGAACTTGCCTACCCCTGTTTAAATGTGTTTAAGCTTTCCAAATATATTAGGACTCTGATAAAACATGTAATAAGATATTTGCACTATGTATTTAGTTAGAATACATGGTTATTGATATGATATGATATTCTGCAGTGTTTTTAGTATGCCTGCATTGGCGCCGTTGTATGCAAACTGAGCTGAGCCGGACGATTATGTCACTGTTTTCTCCAGTGCTGATATACATAAATTAACTAGACTAATAACTATTGATCTTTGCCTCAGAATGAATCAATAATATATAGAATAAGCTGGACAATGACAACATTTTCTTTGGGATCTGCTATGCAGCCAAAATTATTTGCCAAGTTTTCATAGTATTCAGTTGGAAAGTCTGTTTGAAGGACAGCATTGGGCAGGATGGAAAATAATGTTTTGTCAATAAAATATTAAATGAATAAAATTGTGCTTTTTATCTGATTAATCGAAGAAATAATCAGCCACCTAAATGATTATGAAAATAATCATTAGTTGCAGTCCGATATGGGACACACTACTTAAACCTAACCGTGTGTAAGAGGTTTGTCTGTTGCCTCTACATTACCTGACAGATGGCATAACATTCAATCTATACTGGCCCTTATGTGGTCAAACTCGAAAAACGTACACTTGAACATGATAATAAAACCTTTTCTATATTATTTTCTATACTGTGTTTCAAGAAGTTCGAACTCGGTTATTTTAAATGGTAAAACTCAAACTGCAATTCACGATGATGATGAGCTGTGGAGGAGGAAGGCTGAGCGGTGCGCGCTCTTTCAAATAAGCAGCTCTCACGCGCTCGGACTGTTTCAGCTCCTCCTAGTGGTTGAGTTTAACAGTACAGCAGTTCAATAACTGTGTTTTGCTATTAAGGTTATAGAATGAGAAGAGAAGATGAGTTATGATAATTAAATAATGAAATAAAAATTGAACCCCAGGTCACTCCAACTTTCTTTGTGGAGGAAACTGGGTTTAGCTGTCAAACTTTTAGTATTTCTCATAACAGGTTTTTTTTCTTTCTTTTTTTTTAGTAATTTACAAGCCTAAAAGACTCACTCACACAAGAAGTACCTGAAATTTTTATTAGCACACAGGAAATATGGGAATACAAATTTATACTTTGCAAAATTACATAAAAGATGGGACTGGTATAAGAAGCAAAACAGCAATGCACACTCAAAATATAATCATGATTAAATGAAACAAATAATAATCTTATTATTGTCTAGTTTAGCCTATGCTTTTAGATGCAATCCCAGATTTGAACATTTTGAGTCTGGATCATTTGACGCTGCTGTAAATCACAGACAACTCCTTCTCCTGGCTTGCAGAAGATCTGAAAAATTATAAATACATAATTAACTGAGAATAAGATAAACTCAGAGCATAAAATATACTGAAGCCAAAAAGGTTTTTTTAAGGTGTTGATTTTAATACTTGCATATATTATATAGACTGTAAACCCAAACAGTAACTTATAATGGACAGTACCTTTTACTCAAAATGTGCCAAAAAGTTTAACTATTATTTTTGAGTTCATTCAACATCTATCAGAGATTTAAGTTAACACTAAATATTTTTGAGTTTTTACAACTCTGCTAAAGTTTAGAGTTTGGGGAACTTGAAAAAATACATTCAACCATAATCAAATATTTTAATGTCAAACATACGCCCTCTAGTGGTGTTTTTTAATCAAAATGTGATGTCATCGCTGAACATGCACTCAGTTTCATATACTTTAAGTAAACTGAACTGTTTTATGAACTTATTTCTTTTAATTTAAATTAACTTAATTTTAACTGAAACTTTTTCTTTTTCCCAGCATGCTTTGCCCATGGCACTCGAAAGAGAGACTAAATGCTAAAATTAAGTGTTATATAATGTTTTTTATGCAAGATTAATGTTAAGCAGGAGATTTAGTAGTGATTAATGTTGTGTTGCTATTTTGCTGAAAGTTGCTATTTTCAATAAAAACATTGTGAAAGGTACTTTGTGAATAAAACTTGCTTATGTTAAGGCAGAATAACTCAGTTTTTCCTCACTTGTCTTCAGTAGCAGGATGTTGAATTGTAACGCTGGCGTACTGAATCTCATCCGCTTCAGGATTCTTTGTGTCTTTCTCTGTGCAATCTGGAATAGCAGCATCTTTACCATCTCCAGATTCAGAGCTCTTTCCTGTAGACGCCTGCAACAAAATCATGAATAACTCATAAACATCTCTCCACATTTGCAATGATAATGCGTACGATAAGTGAATGATAAATGTTAACTCGCAACTCTACAGAACTTCAGGCATTTTTCAGACTTAATTAATACCTTGACATTTTATAAATTTTGATTGGCTAGTAAAACACAACAATAATATTCAAAGTTTATCAATTTAAAGTTTTATTGACATCAATGAGCTTTCGCCAGTGTTGTACCACAAAGTTAACACCACCTTTAAGAAAAGGACAAAGAAATGTCAGAGCAGTGACATATGATCTATAAAGTCTGTGACACATGATCAATGAAATATGAAGTGATTTAAAGGGATAGTTCTCCCAAAAATGAAAATCTTGTCATCATTTACTCACCCTCAACTTGTCCCAAACCCGTATGAATGTCTTTGATCTGCTGAACACAAAGGAAGATATTTGGAAGAATGTTTGTAACAAGAAGATCTCTCCTCCATTGACTGACACAGTAGGAAAAAAAACTATGGCCGAAAAAACAATGGAGGAGAAATCTGCTTGTTACAAACATTCTTCCAAATATCTTTCTTTGTGTTCAGCAGAACAAAGACATTCATACGGGTTTGAGACAACTGGAGGGTGAGTAAATGACAGAATGTTCATTTTTGGGTGAAATATCCCTTTAACTTTGGCTAGAATCTCACCTCTTTTTGCTCAGAGTCTTTAGAGTCATTATTTCTTCTCTTATTCCTGTTAAATATATAAGGATAAATGCATATATGAAAGTTATTAAAAAGACTTAAAAGATGGTCTTTCCTGCAAAAACAAAATGGCTTGCAAAAAATATATGTCACATTAAAATATTTCTTTTTTTATTATTATTTCAAGCTCAGCAATAAAGATTTCTGAAAAAGAATAATTTTGGGTTTGGATTTATAAACTTGTTCAAATATGCTTAAAATGCTGATACTTTCAGTAAATATAAGCTGCTCACTAACCTTATACACACAATGATGAAAAACAAGAGCCCAAATCCAGCTAAAATGGCAATAGTGGCACAAACAGGAACGACATAACTGATCTTCTCAAAACCTAAGAGGAAAGACAATGTCAAGATCATTTATTTTCATTAAAGTCTTTGAGCATGTGATGATAAATAAGTGAGTGGATAGACTTCACCCTTAATATATGATGAACACATGAGTGTCTTAATACTGAATACCTTTAACAGAGAGTGAAACAGTGAGTGAAACAGAGAGCGAAACAGACACTGATCTCTGACGTCCATATTTATTCTGAGCCTCACAGTAGAAGCGTCCACTGAAACTGGAGTTAAAGCTGGAGATGCTGAAACTCTGTCCAGATCCAACAGCTGAGGTTTCATTCTCCTTAAACCAGCTGAAGTTCAGAGCAGGAGGGTTTGAATCACTGCTGCAGATCAGAGTCACTGAATCTCCTGACACTATTTCAGACGGACTGACGGACACTGAGACGCTCTTTGGAGGATCTAAAGAAAAAAATGTAAATGACATTCACTAAGATCAACAATTAACCAGAACTGATCAAGAATAAAGGCAGACTTACACATGACATTCACAGTCACAGCAGGAGAGGATTGAAATCCATGTTCATTTTCAGCAGAGCAACAATAGTTTCCACTGGACTCAGACGTGATATTACTGATGCTGTAGGTGTCGCCAGATCCCAGAAATGTTCCTCCTTTAAACCAGCTGAAGTTCAGAGCAGGAGGGTTTGAATCACTGCTGCAGATCAGAGTCACTGAATCTCCTGACACTATTTCAGACGGACTGACGAACACTGATGTATTCTGTGGGGAATCTAGAGGTGAAACAACTTATTATTATTCCATAGTCTTATTATTCATATGTCATTTTGTGGAGACCGACTGCTAGATGTATAATGTCTGTATTTGTGATACTCCATCCATGATATTTGTAATCAGTTGTTTAATATCAGTTTTCATAATTGTAAATGAATAAACACTCACACATGACGCTGAGTCTGACAGCTGGAGAAGGCAGATGTTCATGTCCTCTGACGGCGCAGCTGTAACTGCCAGAATCACTGCGGACTGACTGAAGCTGCAGGATATCACTGTGGAAGTTTAAAGCCTGTCCGTTTTTGTACCAGATGAATGTGTCTGTCAGATCGCAGCTGGTTCTACATGTCAGATTGACCGTCTCTTTCTCCATCACCTCCTGTGGAGCCTGAACCTGAAGAGCTGGAGGACACAAATCCTTCTAACCATCAACTAAAATTACTACATTTTTGTTAAATAAATAATGGAAAAGAATTACCAGAAACGTTAAGTTGAATTCCTGGTAGACCATACCATCTTTTTCCTTCAGTTGCAGTTATTAATCTGAAACAATACACTTTCTCATCGTTTTCAGTGACGTTGTTCAGTCTGAGAATAGCAGTTTTGTTTTGTCTGTTTTCAATGTATTCAACCCTGCCTTTATACTCGTCATATTCTGTTAAACTTTTGTTATAAATTTCTCTCTTGATCCAAAAGGTCTCATTCAGCTGATACTGCTGAGGGTATGTGTACGAGCATGACATGTTTACTGTGGATCCTATGAGAGCACAAATTGATTTAATTTTATAAATCACACTCCAGTTTTGTCCAAAAACTCCTGAAACACAAAATACAGAAGATCAGTAAACTCCTGCAACACACACACAAAAAGAAAAAAGTGGCAAAACACGTGTTTTTACAAAAAGCTTAAAAATATCGATCAGTTTTTGTCCTGCAGATGAATATGAAGGGTTTTGCAGAAAACAATTATCTTAAAATAAATTATCATTATGACACAGAAATGTAAAACAAGGCCAAAATATGCAAAAAAAAAACTAAGACCCCACTATATGATTAAAGGAAAAATAAATCATAGTTTAATTTATAAATTTTGCAAACTCCCTCCATTCCACTCATTTCAAACACACGCCCCTTTTCTTAAGCCCCGCCTTCTAAAGACATGTAAGCCAATCTGATGTCAACAAACATTAACACACAAAGTGATTGACAGGCTGATTTCTGATTGGCTGAAACTGTCAAGCTGTATAAATGAACTGCTTGAATAAGAGATTTGTTGTGAAAAAAACACATTTTAAAGTGATGTTGTGATCAGAGACTCACCAGAATTCATGAGCAGAAAGATGAGAAGAAGAGCAAGAGCCATTCTGACCTTCATCACCACACCAAACTTCACAGACGAAACCTGAACAACAGTTATTAGGTACAGTAGATAACAACCACTGTTAGACTGAGAGTAATGTGATCCACAGGAGGAAACTGTGGAAACAAACAGAGCTTTATCTGTTACAGAGAGATTAAGAGATCCGATGAACACGAATTACTGAGATCATATCAACACTGAAAAACAATAAATCATAAGAAAAAAACGCTCAATGACTGTCAGCTACGGCTACCAAACAAAAACTGTAAAATTAAAGTAGTAACTATTCTAATTTAAATCAAGTGTAAAAACCTTTTACAGAAGTTATTTTACAGGTATTTCCTGAATTACATTCACTGTGAAATGTGAATCTCTTGCAGTTAAGCAGAAATAACACACACGCATGAATTGATGTATTTTATGTCACTGCATCATCAACTACAGTTACTGCCTCTGAAATAAAGCAACATGCAGCAACATCAATGTCTTCTGGCTCAATCTGGACTGAAGCACAGACTCTCCAGCACAATGACCCACAAACACACCATACAGAGACTCTTTACATCCCAACAGAACATTCAACACTCACAGATCCCTCAAAATCTGCACTTGTTACAATCCAGACTAGGGGTGGGCGATATAGCCTCAAAATTATATCATGACATTTCAAGAATATTTGCGATAACGATATTTATGACGATATTGAGAAAAATATAAGGAAAAACGTTTCATTGGCGATTGCAGCAGCATTTAATAGTGCAAACAAAATAAAGGGCATTTTCCATCTTTTTCCTTTTCCATTGATGACAGAATACCTAATTAAATACATAATTATTCAGGTAAGAAATACTACAGAAATTTAAGTAATCAAATGTAAAATAACACATCCAGTGTTATTTTACATTTGATGACTTTAATTTCTGTAGTCTTCATTGTAAAAATTAAATACAGATTAATGCTTACCATTAAAGTTATAAAACGTATTCAGTGAAGAGCAGAAAGTGATTTTCTTTGTCATTTGTTCTTTGATTAACATGACAGACAGCAGCAGGAATATTGGACTACTGTCACTTTAAGAGTTTATGCACGGACCCAATATACTGTTACACAACATGCGTTCTCTTTCTCAACTATTTAACGTTCCAAAACTGTGTTTAACTGGATACTCGCCAAGACATTTTGACATAATTTTGTATGTATTTGAACGTTTTAGTGAAGTAAGGTAAGATCAGTGGTCGACCGTGTGCTTTTGTTGTGAGTGCGAAACCTGCGGGAATGACTGAAATCAAGCGCAATACAAGCACTCTTAAACCAGAGCAGATGAGACGAGTGAGAAAGAGGAAGCGGCTGTGTGTCACTTCGCCGTTGGAGAGAAGAGAGCGAGAACGCCTGGCTGACGTTATTGCCTGTGCCGCTGGTAAAACGGATCAGCTCAGAATCGGAGAGATGTGACACTGACCGGTCGTTCTCATATCCGGGATGGTCATGAAGAAAATCAGCCGAGTGGTGAAACAAGTTTGTGGCATTTCCACCTTTAACGGTTACAGTTTCTTACATATTTTGCAAAATATTATGCTTAATTGTTGGAGGTTTGACCTCTTGTAACCAAACCACTTCCATACTATTGGAGAAACTCCCTGTTTAGGTACTAAATCCTCATCGGAGGCTGATATGCTGCTCTTACTCTCAGACAGGTGTTGTACTTGTGCGCGCTAGGGAACGCATCGCGTCGCTGTATCATTGATATCGTGATATGACACTTTTTATCATGCAAAGATTATACCGGTATTAGCGTGGATGGTATGATATGGCACACCCCTAATCCAGACTTTATTATTTCATAGTTCAGTTCTTATTGAGGTTTAGATATTGAAGTTTTACTGAAAATATTAAAGTTTGACGTCATCATTATAGAGATCAGTGTTTGCTGTAGTTGGGCTCTTGATATTTCTGCAACTCTGTGATACTGTAAACAATTGTAACAAGTCATTATGCAGAAATTATTCAGTCAGAATCATGTAGACTCACACAGACATCAAGAATCAGCTTATGAATCTCAACATTGATGACAATAAACAAATTCAGCTCAACTCTGAATGTCACAAAAAGCTTTGTAGATTATCACCAGTGTTGAGATTCATGTGTTGATTCTTGATGTCTCTGAGCACCTATAAAACCTGATCAGAACATTTTCTGTATGTATTAAAATTAAATGTGCCAGGTCATCATAGTGTGATGTCATGATATCACATGACTACTGTGAGTCATGTGAATCAACAACTAATAGACACAGAGTTAAAGCAGACCGAGAAAAATCCCAGAGCTCAACTAAAGCACACACTGACCTCCATGATGGACACTTCAACTGTTTTTTAATAAGACATCAACATCTAAACCTGTTAATTCTCATGAAGAACATTTGTGTGAAAGAAATAAAGTCTGGACTGAAACAAGTGAAGATGCTGAGATGTTGAGAGATCTGAGTGTTTAATGTTCTGTTGTTCAATCAGGAAATACCTGTAAAATAACAGAGTTTAACATTAAAGAATTTCTGTTAAAGTCTTTTGCATTTTATTTAAATTAGGATATTTGACTTTAATTTTACCGTTTTTGTTTGTTTGTCATTTGACTTTTATTTTTTAAAGTGAAGGTGTTTGATCGTAATAATTCAGGAAATGCCTGTAAAATAACAGGTTTTTTTTTTTTGGCTGTTATTCATTTGACCGTTTTATCATTTAACTGTTTTGTTACTGTTTAGTTACAAATTTTTGTAATTTTACATACATTTGTATGTAATTTAAGAAAACAGAAAAAATACAGTATAAAATATGTGAATTACTGTCATTTTTCATTACTGTCATAATACTTAAAATAACAGCCGAGTTGTTCATTTACATATAATTTTTGTAATTTTACAGTTTAGTATGATTTAAAAGAAAAGAAAACGACCGTAAAAATTTTTTTATTTTCTGTAAAATCAGTCTTTTTTTACAGTGATCCTGTACTGTGACTCTTGTAACATGTTGCGTTCAGCAATAAAGCTTCTGAAAGGGTTTGTTGTCGTTCTTCACAGTTCTTTATTCATCACTAACAGTTCTGCTGAATGAAAGCTTTTCAGCTTCTTATGAAGATCAGCCACCAAATTATATTCATTACAACATGAAGTGTCTATATTTACACACTTTAAATTAATTTCACAAACTCTTCATTAAATAATGTGTAAAAACTCTCATACCTTGTTACAGCAGCGTTCTTCACTGGAGCACAAAGAGAAATGTTTGGACACAGAACAAGTTACTGAACAACTTACAATACGATTATAATAACTTCCAGTTTCTATGCAAATGTCTTTTGTATGTAACTTACCCGAGATAAACACTTCTCCATATTCACAAAAATGACAATTCATGTTGTAAATGTCACTTCAACTCCATTTTATTTGTAAGACTCTTTTCACAACACACATTCATTCAGAGAAGCTTTACATGTACGTCTTTAGACATCTAACAAAGATAAATTAATTCAAATTTCTGCTTGGTATAATATATGGTATGAAATCTTGAACTAAAACAGTCAATTAAATTCTGACAACATTTCAAAAAGCTTGTTCTTATTTGAATGTATTTGATATTTTCACACACACTGAAGAGCATTAAAGGAGGGGTCAGTAGTTTCACAAAAACGCTGTTGGTCATTATTGATGTTTGAAATGAACCCAAACAAACCTTCATCTCTTCATTGCTCCGCCTCCAAAACTCCCCCTCCAATCATAACCCCTCTGCTCGAGTCGCTCTCGAACCCGGGCCCGTTCTCTTCTCAACACCTCACTCTCTAGCGGTCGTCAGTTCGCAGTGGTTTACCTGCTCAACTCTCACTATCTGGACACTGTTACACACACACTGTGAGAGTGGATGTGTTCATCACAGCTGACGCGCTACAAAATAATGCTTGTATTGTGTCTCATCGCTCTTTCTACAGTCTTTCTTCAAATCTCCCTCTTGCTTCTTCTGTCTCCTCATCATTCGCCCCCTAATGCTGATTGGTTACACGTTTGTTGTTGGTGTCGGCCCGACTAACTTCAAAACAGTGGGTCTTATTCACTAAGCATCCGTACACACAAATGTGTGTGTGAAATGTGTGTAGGAACAAACATTTTAAGAACAAAATCAACAAAAATATCGTACTAAAAATCATTCTAAATTTACGACAAAATATAGGAACAACTGAAAGCCAAACCTTACACATGTTCAGCTGCGGTTTCTCTGAATGACGCAGATCTACATGTACAGCTGGCTCATGAGAGGTCTGTATGAAAGGTGTTTATTGTGAGAACTGGAGAGAATGACACGCTTAACTGCTCGAGGATCAGGTGAGAACGCGTCTTCAAACGGAAGCATGTCTGACGAGAATGATGTAAGCCTGTTAGGAAAGCGTGTGTGGAAAGCCCTTATATGGACATGGTTTGGGCGTGTTTTATGCAAATGACCTTGTGTTGCTCATTTAGAATTCTCCAAATTCACTAAAATAAGAACGAGGTTAAAACAAATTCATGTGTGTACGCACGTGTTCTGAATTAGGCAGAGATATATGAAATATGAAATAATCCACGCAATTATTAGTGAATGAGACCCAGTGTTTTTGAAAAACTACTTACCCCACCTTTAATGACTTCTGGCTGAAGATGAGGACGATTTAGATATTTATGAGCGAGGAACACTTTCCTTTTCATTCTCATAAACCGGTTCGCTCAACTCAACACCAGATTCACGTCCGTCACGACGAGGGCTGGAACGATTCGTCTTCACCATTAAAAAACAGAATAGAGAAATAATAAATAACTAATGTCTAAAAATGACTCGAGGCATGAATTTTGAAGTGTTTTGAATAACCAAATCCTTTTTTTTCTCACCTGAGACTCCATTGTATCATTTCTCTTTTTCATCCACCTGCTTCTCCTAAAAACAATGAAACAATAACAGCGGATAGAATTAATATGTTCTTGTTGAAGTTTTGTTTGATTTGTGTTTTAATGCTGTGTCAGCATCTTTGGCTATTTTCATGGCGAGTAACAAGTTTTAAAAAAACAATAAAAGATCAATTTAAAAAAATGATTTGAGGTTAGACACACAACAAAGACATTGAGAGGAAACAAAAGCCTAATTTTGAGGGGTATTTGACTCAAGTCTGTAGAGTTTGTCTGCACAATATTTTGTATTTCTCCAGGTGTCAGACTGAACTGGTTAGTTTTCCTACTGGATGTTTGAAAAATAAACAAATATGTTATATAGGCAGTAATTGACCCTTTGCAAACAGTTTGATTGACAGGCGATCTGACCAATCATAACCCCAAATTTGCCATTTTGTCTGACAAAGCAGTCAGAGGAGTTAGTAGATTAACGTTGGTGAACTTGAATCACGTCTTTCCGCTCTTGAAACAACATTCCTTCTGATGTTCATTCATGTTTATTTGATGCTATAAATGAACTAGTATGAAGAGATGATCGGTTCACGAGGAGCTACAGCGATCTGTCACGACACATTAAAGACACACTAGATGCTATTTATTGTTTAAACTTCTTTAAAAAATTACAATATTTCATTAATAAATATGAAACTGTTTCATAAGTCTGTCGACGCGCCATCAGTGTCCTCTTTGCTCCTCGATGTATTTTTCACTGCGTGAGAACATGATGTGTGGCGTGAGAGCGCAGGGCTTGTCAGACATAGCAACAGTAACTAAAGGGGGCGGGTCTTTGTGAAGGGTCAATTACCTGGAGTCAAACAGCACACACACATCTTACCAAACCAACAACAGCATGATGATCACTGCAGCTCCACAAATCACTCCAATGGATATGTATAATATCCCCAGACATCCTACAACTGGGAAAAAAAAACATCCAAAAATATTATTCTGTTTCACTTCAGAAAGATTAATGCAAGTATGAGCTGCAATACCTTTAAAAGAGAGTAAAACAGACGCTGATCTCTGACGTCCATATTTATTCTGAGCCTCACAGTAGAAGCGTCCACTGAAACTGGAGTTAAAGCTGGAGATGCTGAAACTCTGTCCAGATCCAACAGCTGAGGTTTCATCCTCCTTAAACCAGCTGAAGTTCAGAGCAGGAGGGTTTGAATCACTGCTGCAGATCAGAGTCACTGAATCTCCTGATGCTATTTCACCAAACGGACTGATGGACACTAATGTATTTTGGGGGGAATCTAGAGGTAAAACAACATGCTTTTTATTATTTATATATCATCTTTGTTTGTTGGGCAAAAACTGATAGATTTGTATAGCTACTGCACTGATTCTCTGTCCCAAAATTGAAGTTGAAGAACATAAATGTTTTTATTCTGGTATTGCAACAACTAATGATTGACACAAAACAAAACAGTTTAGATTTACATCTTAAAAGCTATTGTAATGTTACAAGTGTAAAATGATTGCATATCAGCGCTATATATCTATGTGGTAAATGATGGCATTTAGTGAGTGGAAAAGGGGCGACCCACAGCAGAGATCCAATGGCTCAATTGAAAGCAAGTTCATTTACACTTCCAATCGTCCAGAAAGGAACTAAATATATATTTAAAACAGTTCATGTGAGTCCAGTGGTTCAGCCTTAATGTTATAACACTATTTGAGAATACTTTTTGTGCGCCAAAAAAAAAAACGATTTTATTCAACAATATCTAGCTATGGCCTGTTTCAAAAACTGATTCATGAAGTTTGAAACTTTACAAATCTTTTGTTTCGAATCGAGCGCGTATCAAACTGCCAAAGTCACGTGAACCACTGAAATTTCGAAACACTTAACGAAGCCTCGTTACTGAAATCACGTGACTTTGGCAGTTCGCTAGGAGCTCCGAAACAAAAGCTTTGTAAAGCTTCATAAAACAGTGTTTTGAAATCGCCCATAACTAGATACAGTTGAATAAAGTCGTTATTTTATTTTTATTTATTTTTTATTTATTTTTCGTTCAGAGAACCTTTAGACATCTAACATCCAAACAGATGATCTTTTTTGGGGTCTTTACTTGCTCAGTGTTTTGAAATCGCCCATCTCTAGATATTGAGTCGTATATATATATAAGCCGTTATTTTTATTTTTATTTTTTTTTGGTATTCTCGTCACTTCATAACATTAAGGTTGAACCACTTCAGTCACACTGTGTTAAATATGTCTTTAGTTCCTTCTGGTCATTTGAAAGTGTAAATTAACTTGTTGGCAATAGAGGCCTCAATGAACCATCAGATTTCATCAAAAATATCTTAATTTGTGTTCAGAAGATGAATGAAGGTCTTACGGGTGTAGAACAACATGAAGGAGAGGAATAAATGACAGATTTTTGGGTGAACTAATGTTAATCATTTAATGAGACTTGCTGAGGGTAAGTTGCATTGGCCGGAAATCGTCAGTTAAAAGTGTTCAAGATACATAAATATTTGTTTTATTGTGAATTTACCTGGCAATGGACATGTTGGGGATCTGCTGATACATGTTTGGCATTGAAGGAATTATTTTACATTGAGTTATTTCGACTTTGTGTTACGAGGCCTGATATTGATTTATTCCTTTATACCTGATCGTTTTATGTAGATTTATTCCTTGTGCTACGAACTCAATATTTATTACCATATTTTCGTGACTCCATTGTGCAGGGATGTTGTTGAATTTGTTGTTTTAATGGGAAAGTTCAGTCCTAGAGAGCCGCTGTCCTGCAGAGTTTAACTCCAGCCCTGAAAAAACCCTCACCTGTAGCTTTAGTAATCCTGAAGAGCTTGATCAGCTTGTTCAGATGTGTTTAAGACTGGAGCTAAACTCTGCAGGACAGCGGCTGTCGACTGAACTTGTCTGTTTTAATGTGTTTAATTGTTTATTCGTATTGAGTTGCACATGTTCACCGCTAGGTGGGGATGTTTCCCTCCACATTTAATAGATTTTAATTATTTTGAAATTAAATGTTAATTGTAATTCTCAATCTGTAAAACTGTACCTCTATACAATTACAAAGCTAAAAGATTTAATTGATTTAAAAGGATTAAAGCAATTTTAGCCATTTTGCTGATTCACACCAGGACCTGGAGAAAGCTCTTTACATCCACTTTCACAAGCTTTACAAATAGATTAGGACTCTGATAAAACATGTAATTAGATATTTGCACTATGTATTTAGTTAGAATACATGATTAATGAATGGATAAGTATCTTATCAGCTGCAGTCAGATCGTGTAGTTACAGCTTTCTCCAGCAGGGGGCAGACAATACAAAACTACACAGCCAAACTGCTCACTGATTGGCTGGGGTTTCCGGTTAAATAAATGCAGGCCACGCCCCTAAAACTTCACTGCAGTTGTTTACAGATCTAGACCCACTCACACATGACGCTGAGTCTGACAGCTGGAGAAGGCAGATGTTCATGTCCTCTGACGGCGCAGCTGTAACTGCCAGAATCACTGCGGACTGACTGAAGCTGCAGGATATCACTGTGGAAGTTTAAAGCCTGTCCGTTTTTGTACCAGATGAATGTGTCTGTCAGATCGCAGCTGGTTCTACATGTCAGATTGACCGTCTCTTTCTCCATCACCTCCTGTGGAGCCTGAACCTGAAGAGCTGGAGGACACAAATCCTTCTAACCATCAACTAAAATTACTACATTTGTTAAACAAATACTGAAAATGAAGGACAGAAGTGGATTACCAGAAACGTTAAGTTGAATTCCTGGTTGACCAATCCATCTTTGTCCTTCAGTTGCAGTTATTAATCTGAAACAATACTCTTTCTCATCGTTTTCAGTGACGTTGTTCAGTCTGAGAATAGCAGTTTTGTTTTGTCTGTTTTCAATGTATTCAACCCTGCCTTTATACTCGTCAAATTCTTTTATATTTTTGGTATAATAATCTCTCTTGACCCAAAAGGTCTCTGTCAGCTGATACTGCTGAGGGTTTGTGTACGAGCATGACATGTTTACTGTGGATCCTCTGAGAGCACAAATTGATTTAGTTTCATAAATCACACTCCAGTTTTGTGCAAAAACTCCTGAAACACAAAATACAGAAGATCAGTAAACTCCTGCAACACACAAAAAAAGAAGAAAAAAAGTGGCAAAACACGTGTTTTTACAAAAAGCTTAAAAATGTTGATCAGTTTTTGTGGAGTGAGAAGTGTTTTAAAAAGTCCTGCAGATGAATATGAAGTTGCAGAAAAGCAGAAATTATCATTATGACAGAAATGTAAAACAAGGCTAAAATATGGAGAGAAAAAAGCCCCACTATGATTAAAGGAAAAATAAATCATAGTTTAATTTATAAATTTCAACTGTTTTGCAAACTCCCTCCATTCCACTCATTTCAAACACACGCCCCTTTTCTTAAGCCCCGCCTTCTAAAGACATGTAAGCCAATCTGATGTCAACAAACATTAACACACAAAGTGATTGACAGGCTGATTTCTGATTGGCTGAAAATGTCAAGCTGTATAAATGAACTGCTTGAATAAGGGATTTGTTGTGAAAAAAACACATTTTAAAGTGATGTTGTGATCAGAGACTCACCAGAATTCATGAGCAGAAAGATGAGAAGAAGAGCAAGAGCCATTCTGACCTTCATCACCACACCAAACTTCACAGACGAAACCTGAACAACAGTTATTAGGTACAGTAGATAACAACCACTGTTAGACTGAGAGTAATGTGATCCACAGGAGGAAACTCAACGCATTTATTTGATGTCCAGCAAACAGAGCTTTATCTGTTACAGAGAGATTAAGAGATCCGATGAACACCAATAACTGAGATCATTTCTACACTGAAAAACAATAAATCCTAAGAAAACACTCAATGACTGTCAGCTGCGGCTGCCAAACAAAAACTGTAAAATTAAAGTAGTAACTATTCTAATTTAAATCATGTAAAAACCTTTTACAGAAGTTATTTTACAGGTATTTCCTGAATTACATTCACTGTGAAATGTGAATCTCTTGCAGTTAAGCAGAAATAACACACGCATGAATTGATGTATTTTATGTCACTGCATCATCAACTACAGTTACTGCCTCTGAAATAAAGCAACATGCAGCAACATCAATGTCTTCTGGCTCAATCTGGACTGAAGCACAGACTCTCCAGCACAATGACCCACAAACACACCATACAGAGACTCTTTACATCCCAACAGAACATTCAACACTCACAGATCCCTCAAAATCTGCACTTGTTACAATCCAGACTTTATTATTTCACAGTTCAGTTCTTATTGAGGTTTAGATGTTGAAGTTTAACTGATAATATTAAAGTTTGACGTCATCATTATAGAGATCAGTGTTTGCTGTTGTTGGGCTCTTGATACTCCTGTGAAGCTCTAATACTGTAAGCAAGTTAAACAAGTTATTATACAGAAATGATTCAGTCAGGATCATGTACAATCAGTGTATGAATCTCAACAATGACGACAATATAAAAACTCAGATCGTCTGAATGTCACAAAAAAACTTTGTTGATTGTCACTGTTGTTGAGATTCATCTGTTGATTCTTGTTGTCTCTGAGCACCTGAAGACACGGCTCAAAAACACTTTGCATCATGACTGAAAGTGTCAGGTCATCATAGTATGATGTCATGATATCACATGACTACTGTGAGTCATGTGAATTCAACAGCTAATCTTTTCAAAAATTAGATAGTGTGACATCTGGCCACTACACGACATTTAAATCATTATCCACAGATGGTCAAAGTCACATGATCAGTCTTTTACCTGCATTTTCTTTTTACTATTACAAATGCATTTTAGAAACACAGAGCCAAAGCAGTCAGAGAAAAACTAGCGTGAAGAAGTCAAGGGTTGATGGAGACTTCAAACGTTTTTTTTTTTTTTTTAATAAGACATCAACATCTAAACCTGTTAATTCTCATGAAGAACATTTGTGTGAAAGAAATAAAGTCTGGACTGAAACAAGTGAAGATGCTGAGATGTTGAGAGATCTGAGTGTTTAATGTTCTGTTGTTCAGTCATTTGAGTTCAATCAGGAAATACCTGTAAAATAACAGAGTTTAACATTAAAAGAATTTCTGTTAAAGTCTTTTGCACTTTATTTAAATTAGTATATTTGACTTTAATTTTACCGTTGTTGTTTGTTTGTCATTTGACTGTTTTTTTACTTTTTTTTTTTTTTTTTAAAGTGAAGGTGTTTGATCGTAATAATTCAGGAAATGCCTGTAAAATAACAGTGTTTTTCGGTTTATTGAAATTAGGATATTTGACTTTAATTGTATTCATTTTTTTTTTTTTGGCTGTTATTCATTTGACCGTTTCATCATTTCACTGTTTTGTTACTGTTTAGTTACAGATTTTTGTAATTTTTCATACATTTATATTTAATTTAAGAAAACAGAAAAAATACAGTATAAAATGTGAATTACTGTAATTTTTCATTAATGTCATAATACTTAATATAACAGCCGAGTTGTTCATTTACATATATATTTTGGTAATTTTACAGAGTTTTGAGTATGATTTAAAATAAAAGAAAACAACTGTAAAAAAAAATCAGTTATTTTCTGTAAAATCAGTATTTTTTTACAGTGATCCTGGACTGTGACTCTTGTAACATGTTGCGTTCAGCAATAAAGCTTCTGAAAGGGTTTGTTGTCGTTCTTCACAGTTCTTTATTCATCACTATCAGTTCTGCTGAATGAAAGCTTTTCAGCTTCTTATGAAGATCAGCCACCAAATTATATTCATTACAACATGAAGTGTCTATATTTACACACTTTAAACTGAATTTCACAAACTCTTCATTAAATAATGTGTAAAAACTCTCATACCTTGTTACAGCAGCGTTCTTCACTGGAGCACAAAGAGAAATGTTTGGACACAGAACAAGTTACTGAACAACTTACAATACGATTATAATAACTTCCAGTTTCTATGCAAATGTCTTTTGTATGTAACTTACCCGAGATAAACACTTCTCCATATTCACAAAATGACAATTCATGTTGTAAATGTCACTTCAACTCCATTTTATTTGTAAGGCCTTTTTCACAACACACATTCATTCAGAGAAGCTTTACATGTTCGTCTTTAGACATCTAACATCCAAACAGATGATCTTTTTGGGGGTCTTTACTTGCTCATACTTGAAGTGTTTTGAAATCGCCCATCTCTAGATATTGAGTCGTATATATATAAGCCGTTATTTTTATTTTATTTATTTATTTTTTTGGTATTCTCGTCACTCCATAACATTAAGGTTGAACCACTTCAGTCACACTGTGTTAAATATGTCTTTAGTTCCTTCTGGTCATTTGAAAGTGTAAATTAACTTGTTGGCAATAGAGGCCTCAATGAACCATCGGATTTCATCAAAAATATCTTCATTTGTGTTCAGAAGATGAATGAAGGTCTTACGGGTGTAGAACGACACGAAAGTGAGGAATAAATGACAGATTTAACATTAACCATTTAATGAGACTTGCTGAGGTTAAGCTGCACTGGCCGGGAATTATCAGTTAAAAGTGTTCAAAATACATAAATATTTGTTTTATTGTGAATTTACCTGGCAATGGACATGTTGGGGATCTGCTGATACATGTTTGGCGTTGAAGGAGTTATTTTACATTGAGTTATTTTGACTGTGTTACGAGGCCTGATATTGATTTATTCCTTTATACCTGATCGTTTTATATAGATTTATTCCTTGTGCTACAAACTCATTATTTATTACCATATTTTCGTGACTCCATTTTGCAGGGATGTTGTGGAATTTGTTGTTTTAATGGGAAAGTTCAGTCCTAGAGAGCCGCTGTCCTGCAGAGTTTCACTCCAGCCCTGAAAAAACCCTCACCTGTAGCTTTAGTAATCCTGAAGAGCTTGATCAGCTTGTTCAGATGTGTTTAAGACTGGAGATAAACTCTGCAGGACAGCGGCTGTCGACTGAACTTGCCTGTTTTAATGTGTTTAATTGTTTATTCGTATTGAGTTGCACATGTTCACCGCTAGGTGGGGATGTTTCCCTCCACATTTAATAGATTTTAATTATTTTGAAATTACATGTTAATTGTGATTCTCAATCTGCAAAACTGTACCTCTATACAATTACAAAGCTAAAAGATTTAATTGATTTAAAAGGATTAAAGCTATTTTAGCCATTTTGCTGATTCACACCAGGACCTGGAGAAAGCTCTTTACATCCACTTTCACAAGCTTTACAAATAGATTAGGACTCTGATAAAACATGTAATAAGATATTTGCACTATGTATTTAGTTAGAATACATGGTTAATGAATGGATAAGTATCTTATCAGCTGCAGTCAGATCGTGTAGTTACAGATTTCTCCAGCAGGGGGCGGAAGTTTAAAGCCTGTCCGTTTTTGTACCAGATGAATGTGTCTGTCAGATCGCAGCTGGTTCTACATGTCAGATTGACCGTCTCTTTCTCCATCACCTCCTGTGGAGCCTGAACCTGAAGAGCTGGAGGACACAAATCCTTCTAACCATCAACTAAAATTACTACATTTGTCAAACAAATACTGAAAATGAAGGACAGAAGTGGATCCTTTGAGAGCACATATTGATGTAGTTTCATAAATCACACCAGTTTTGTCCAAAAACTCCTGAAACACAAAGAAGATAAATGAGTTATGTGTAAATGCAGCTAAATAATATCTATCACTTGTTGCTGGAGAGATGAGTGTGAGAAGTGTAAAAAGTCCTGCAGAAAGGTGTTGCATAAACGATCACATTGACAAAGAACTGTGAAAAGCGACACATCAACGGTTTAAATGCAATTTCAGCCATTTTGTCAAGCGTAACCACATGCCCTCTCTCACCAAAGCCCCGCTGATTGGTGGATCGTAGAATAGATACTTAATGCACACTTTAAAAAAAAGCATGAAAATCTTACAGCTCTATAACAACTGTGACTCAGCAGAAGTCAAGAGCAGAAAGAAAGAAGAGTCATTCTGATGCTCGTCACCACAGGAACCATCACAGCTCTGTAAACAAACATATAAATACACGCATCCACTTCATACAGGAACTAGCAATAAAGCTAGAAAAAGCTTTGGTTAATATAAAAAGAACCAATAAAGTGCAGCAGAAACAGTTTTAGAGACTCACCAACAACCAAACAACACTTATCAGATAAGGTGTGAAGTGGACGTGTTGAACTGCAGTATTAGATTAATGTGTCTTTAGTTTTCAGCCTGTCTACAACCAGTTTGAGACTCGACACTGGACGTGACTGGTCCTTCTTTTCAGAAATAGTGCGTACTTTAAGTATGTCAGAGATATAACGGGCATCAGTTTACTATCCTATAGACCAGTGTTTCCCAAACTGTGGGCCACGGCCCCCCGGTGGGCTGTAGCGGTATTGCAGGAGGGCCGTAGCTAGTCCAAATCAAAATATTAAAATAATTAAAATATTCCAATTGTTCTAAAATTTGATTTTTTTGAAAGTATATAAGGTTAATGTTATGGATTTAAATATATCTGTAAAGAATGTTTACATCATAATTCACATGAAATTCTTACAAACTTGTTAATAAATGTATTTGTAGGTAAATGTGGGTATATATTTTTTAATGGAGGGGTCGTGGAGCTTTTGCAATGTTTTGGGGGGGCCTTACCCCTCTTAAGTTTGGGAAGCTCTGCTATAGACTGTCTCTGGTTATTATGGGTTCTATTGGGTTTAGTTGCTACATGTTCATCTTCATGTTTGCATTCTTTGTCTCCTGAACTCATTTGTCAAGCTTAAAGCGCAGCATCTTTTGTGATATAAGGGTCCTGTTTGGTATAATGTGGGTCAAGAAAGGAAAAAAATTGCCCCAAAATATATCAATTTGTTCTCTTTTATGCCCCTACATTTCACAAACTCATCAAGAAAAATGTATGGTGAGTTTGAAGAGTGAACAGACGTGTTTAGCAGAGGTTATAAATGATAACATTTACTGTCTCAAGTTTCATGAGATTAAAAAAACCTTGTTCACACAATTACGTCACTTGTTTTATAGAGCGGTGGAACTATAACGTCACTTTATAGGTCAGTCGGCAGTTCGCATCACACTGATTCCCTCGACAAAAACCCAATGGGATTTTTCCCATTGTTTGATCAACAAAAGTTTGATACTTGCATGTTTTGTCCATCAAGATCATTTTCAGAGATAAACTCAACTTTTATGAATTTTGAAGCCTGAATGCAGTTGCCAGAAGTAAAAAAATCTGAACTACATCACGGTCGCACGATTTCATCGTCACCTCCACTGGCTTCTGACAGCTCTTTCAGTTTTTATATAAAAACGTTTTCCCGGAAAGTTCAAGTCAGAGTAGTTTATAAGTGCTCAATTGTAAGCATAGTGAGGCTGTAAAAGCGAACTGAGTTTACGTCTTCATCGTGATGACGTTTAATGTCGCAGAAAGCCTCTGTAGTCACTTGTTAGCAACCGCCTTTTTAAAGACGCGTAACGGCTTAAATGAAATCATGAGTGGAGTAATACTGATGTAGTTCATGTCAGAATAAAACATGAAAGTGTCTTGAGCTTGTGTTCTCCACAGACCATTCAACCAAAATCCCATTCAAAAAACCATTGACTTCAGTGCGATGTGCTAAAATGCTAACTTGTTTCTGCATTTTGGTCTACAAAGTGATGTCACACCTGCACTGCTCAGTTACTGTATGAATCAATGCTTTTGAACTATTTATTTTGAATGTCAAATACATTTTTGACAGTCGCTTGTCGCCACCTAGTGGTGTAATGATGCACTTGACACTCGTTATTTGCTCTGTTTTCATCTCTAACATAGACGTCTGTGTTTATATCCATACTATAAACATTTATCCAAGTACTTGTGACAATTTGCATATTTGTAACACAGAAAAAACAAAACTGTGTGGTTCACCAGCTTCATCGTCTCAGACGCAGGAAAATCGATGTCACCCCTGGGTTATGTTCTTTTTTGCGGCGTCGGAATGCTGTCCGTGACCAGCTCTAGTATTGTGTGTCTTCACTTGGAGCTGTTCATGTTGACTGGGAATAATGCGTTTCTGTGGCAACATCAACTCCTAAATTAATCTGCAAAGGTCATGTGGTGCATGTAGAAGCTCTGAAAATTATATTTCACAAGTTGAGTTGTATGAAGACGTGAACGCTTTTTATGAGTTGAAGTCCTAATTATGGTAATTACTAAGTGATTAAGTAATTAATTAATTACACTGCTGAAAGTACTATCAAGTTTGTGTTCTTTGAATTAACTTTTCAGACTCTAAAGGTAAGAATGAAACAGTCTCTTTTTCGCTCCAATCAACCGTTCGCAAAGACCCGCCCCCTAGTTACTGTTGCTATGTCCGACAAGCCATGCGCTCTCACGCCACACATCATGTTCTCACACAGTGAAAAATACATCACAGAGTTAAACAATAAATAGCGTCTAGTGTGTCTTTAATGTGTCGTGACAGATCGCTGTAGCTCCTCGTGAACCGATCATCTCTTCATACTAGTGTAAGGATGGATTTTTCCAAGTCTGAACTCAAGATTCCTATCCTGTAATAAAACAATAAAATTCACTATCTGAAGAGAAGATCTGCGAGAAAAGGTACAGGACAACAGCTGACTCAGTCTCATCTCCCCACCTCATGCTGAGTTTCTCGCCCCTCACATCCACTCCTTCCCCTCAGGGTTCAACTTGTCATGCAAACCTCACAAAGCTCTGTTTGAAGTGACATCAACGTAAATACCTCTGGTGCGATTGGTAAAATGGTTTCTCTCCCACATCAGCATAACAGATAAGAATAAAGAAAACAATGTCTGTTCTTCTGGTGTGGGACGCCTAATAAAAGATATTTTGACCATTTGTCTATCCCTAAAACTAGGTGTGTGACCCTTTTGGGGCACGAGAAAAAGGGTCCGACAAAAGCTACATGAATATTTGGGTGCTAAATGTTTACAGTCCTTTTGTTAGATCTGGTGTATTTAAGGAGACCTGGCAAACCACTCAAGGAAGCATCTGTATCCAGAACTTCCCACACAATCACTGTGTGTCTCTATTTGCCAGGTATGCTGACTCTATGAAACTTTGCTTTCTATATTACATTTTATAACTATGTTTTATATTTTATGCTGATCAGTTGTGTGATGTATTTTGGTAATTCTTTTAATTAGTAAGTAATCCTGCCTGGCAAGAACAATAAATGTTACTCTTGATTTATTTTGAATCCGTCTGAAATCATTTGTTACCGGTAGATTTATGTGGTCCTCTCGTTTCCGCAATGTTAGTTGCCAGGATAGATCATACTGAAATCGTAGTATATGGAGCCGGGGGCACAATATTAAGGTTTCGGATTTCTGACTATTATGACTTAACATGTTATAGTATTGTGACTAAATCGAATGGCACTTTTATGAGAATAAGCAGGTTGGCGATTCCATAATTGTGTTTTTTAGTAAACGCTATAATTCCTCTGTTTTGATTCTAAACTGGCCAGCTTGTGCCGTTGGAAGTGTTACAGCTGGACACAGTCCATGAGTGACGAGACACCCGAATGAAAGGACAATTGAAATTAAGAGAAATCAAAAAAAAATCAAAGATCTAAATTAATTCATATCTAATTACACGATCAGCGTAACATCAGAAAAATTATCATTAGAGGTCGATTACAATTGGAGTCAGAATAAATTACTAATGGAGTCAGATTTGAATTGGGAATCCAAATTTTATTAAATTAAGATGATTTTACAGAAGCGCCAGAAAGACTTACACGCACAGTCCCTTCGACCGGGCTGTTGGATTCCTCCATTGGGCCGACAGGCGGAGCTTACAAAGTGGTGACCCCGACGTGATCCTCCAGTCGCAAGCGAGTGACGTCTTTTGGCGCGACAATTCAGATTCGAATTGGACATGAGGTTTGAGCTTGTCCTTCTCTGTCTCCAGCTACTGTGGTAAGTCGATTTTATCTATCTTTTAGAAAATTCTTAGGGAAAGCACACTACATATAGACACATTTGTAGAAGGGGTCGGAATACCCAGGATAGACCGGTACCGAAAAACCCGGTGGTGTTGAAGAATATTAGAGGGTAACATGGCTTTCAAGGGAAATAGTAGCTCTAGGGTAGACAATGATGTAATGGAGACTCTTGCCTTGCAAATTAAGGATCTTCTCTATCGTTTAAATACCAAAGGAGTAGATTTTGAATGGAACAATGATCAAATTCTAGCCTGGTACGCAACCGAAGGGAAAAAATTAGAAACTAAAGCTTCCTATCGAAAACTACCGGTCGCGATTGTTTATATGTTACGGCGAAACGATTTGGCAACTCTTGCAGAGTTCGAGCGCGTGATAGCAAACATAAAAGAGTTAGAAGCAACGCGATCAGATGAGTTAAAGAAGCTTCGAGCACAGACTGAGGCATCTGTGTATGAAAAACAAACTTGGGCAAGACAGGGCGACGCGATGGAAACGCAAATTAAAAAGCTTGAAAAGAAGCTACAATTGGACAAAAAGTATACATCAGCTCTTGAGGAATGCTGCGAATCTGCAGGGTTTCCCATAGCTGCGGTCAAAATAGCGGCGATAAACTCTAAAATTGGAGGCAAAGCGAACAGTGATAGCGAAGAGGATGATGTCGCACCTGAAGCGAACCGAACTTCGAAAATTTTTAGTCCGGTGATACGCGATTTTTCTCCCGAACCCGCGGATGACACGTACTATCGCCCAAATGGATCTGAAGGGAGACAGCGCAGCCCAATAAAAACTAGAACTAGGACTGGTATTGTTCTCCGAAAACCGGTAAAAATTGCAGTGCTTAAGACGATGACTAATGCGGATGAGGATATCACTACCATTAGCCGTCCTTTAACGTGCGAGGAATGTACTAGACATAAAGAAGTTGTGGGAATGATGCCAAGAAAAGGCCCATTCCAACCCTACTGGGACAACTTGTTGTTACAGGCCTCCGTGTACAATTTAGAGCTTAGGGATGTTTGGCAAATAGCTCTCCTCACAATTCCAGAGGAACTAAAACCAAAATTGTCTTCTGAACTGAGATCTGGAGAAATTGTTGTCAAACAAGAGGAGGAAACCGATAAGCATGTGTATGCAAGATTAAAGGAAAGTTTGATAGAATTAAGAGGACCAACGCACGCGGATTGGAACAAAATTCTTGAAATAAAGCAGGCTAACAAAGAGCCATTTGAAATTTATGCGGAACGTTTATGGGTGACGTATAAGGAACACTCAGGGTTAGAAGATGCGAAGCGTGATCAGGAAGTTTTACTTCAACTCCTGAAAAACAATGCAGGGCCTCATATACAGCAAGCATTAGTTCATGGGGCTGATCCATCTGAGAATACGTTCAACTCGTTGGTGGATTGGGCTACCAAAATTGAAACTAGGCTTAAACAAACTAGATTTCGTTCTGTTGCAACAACGCAGTGGCTAGCCGAAGGAAAAGGCATTAAATCCTATCCTCGAGCTGTACCTCGCTGTTTTTTTTGTAAGAGAACTAGCCATCTCATAAACGACTGCGATAGATTGAAAAAAGTGCAAGAGAATCAAACGTACTCCAAGAATGACCGTGAAATCCTTAAAGGTCTAGTGAATTTAATTGAGCAAAATAATGCGTCAAAGAGCAACCCAAATCAAGTTGAAACACAACCGCTAAATCACAGCAGCCCGTACAAAGATTTGCGGACAGATCTCGCAGCCATTTTAGCAAAATATGGCAATCCCCAATAGGGGCGCGTGGCCTCCGTTGTTGTAGGAAGTGTTATCAGAAGCGGCAATCGAATAAAAATAAAAGCTAGCCTTGGAGGCCGGTTAGTAAACGTTCTTATTGACACTGGTGCTGCTTGCTCCTGCACAGACATTCCGTTACCTCTAAGCACGACAACAATTCAGATCAAAGGCATAGGAGATAATTTGATGACTGCGATTAAAACGCATCCAGTCCATCTCGATTTAGGCATGGTAGTGTTAAATGAACCATTCTGGTATTTACCAGATAATAGCGAAGGAACTGTTTTGGGAATGGACATCATGAGAAAATATGGCTTTGTAATTCATTGTTTTGAAAAACAAATTGAAGTGCAAACTAACAAAACGGCAAAGAAATGCATGCCTAAAAGCCACGCCAGCATTATGTCCATGTCCAGTACAGATCCTGTTCAACTTCTCATCGACAAACATAGCGAAGTTTGGGCTAATCATGAACACGATTGTGGTCTCATTGATTTTGAAGTATGCATCGAGGGAGAGCCCCCTCCCCCGCAGAAACAATATCGCATCAAGCCAGAGGCAGAGACCGCTGTTCATGAGATAGTAAAACAGCTTGAGATGAGAGGGATAGTTCGGCGATGTAGTTCAACCACAAACTCTCCGTGTTTACCAGTGCCAAAACCTAATGGGAAATGGCGACTTTGCATCGACTATCAGCGTCTCAATAAGGTTTTACCTAAGGCAACACCGATAGTGGCAAATCCGTCGACAATCTTATCACAAGTTTCAACCAATGCTACGTGGTTCACAGTGCTTGATATCAAAAATGGCTTTTGGTCTATTAAAGTTAAACGTAAAGACCAATGGAAGCTAGCCTTTACTGTTAATCAAATGCAGTATACATGGGAACGAATGCCACAAGGCCTTCACAATAGCCCAGCCATTTTTCACCGAGCGGTGGCAGATGTGCTGGATCCCTTACTAGGGACCGGTGAAGTAGTTCACTATGTAGATGATATATTGATAGCCACAGAAGAACCACTTGAGAACCATTTGCAGTTGGTTGATACAGTGTTACAGATGTTAGGTGACGCAGGTTTTAAAATGAACAAAGACAAAGCCCAAATCGCACAAAAGGAAGTACACTACTTAGGGTACACTTTAGCTCAAAGTCATAAAGCCCTAACGGAAGACCGAAAGAAATGTATTGCCGAACTGCCCCGACCTCATACTTTAAACTCGTTGCAGAAAGTATTAGGCACCGCAAACTATTTACGAGACTTCATCCCTGATTTTGCAAATACCGCTGCACCGTTGTATTCACTTCTAAAAGGTAAAACGAAGCCGAATGATGTCCTTCAATGGACCGAAGAGCATGAACAGGCGTTTACTGATTTGAAACAACGATTATGCGGCGCGCCAGCCCTGGGTTTGCCCAACCCATCAAAAACTTTCCACATTCAAGTAGACGCGCATGAAATCACATTAAGCGGAGTTTTAGCTCAGGAATACGGGGGAAAATTGCGACCAATCGCTTATTACAGTAGGAAAAAATCCTCGATTGAGCAAGCATTTGACCCATGTACACAGCAGGTATTAGCGGTGCATTGGATGTTAAAAACAACAGAACCCATTGTCGGTTTTCAGCCTGTTGTAATACACACAATGCATACGCCTGTACGAATGCTGTTACAGGGAAAAATAAAAGGAGTTTCCTCACAAAGATTAGCAAGATGGCTAGCGGACATTCAGGCTCGTGAACTCACAATAGTGAACACACGAATTTTGCCACATCTGCTCGGAGATGTTGAGGGAAATCCACACACGTGTGAACCAGAACAGGAGGCACAAAGCCTTGTTTATGACCAGTTACTACCAGGCCAAGTCCCGGTGTACATTGATGGTTCTCGATTTTGTGAAGATGGTCATTTCTATGCTGGCTGTGCAGTGTGGACCCCTCATCTCCCCGATACAGATGCAAAGCAGAAGCTGTTGTTTAAATTACCATCTAATTTATCCGCACAAGAAGCTGAACTCGTTGCGTTGTTAGAAGCAATTAAGGCACACCCTGACCCGCTCTGTGTTTATACTGACAGTCGTTATGCTTTCGGCGTGGTTACAGATTTTATGGCTCAATGGCAATTAAGAAATTTCCTCACTTCTGCCGGAGCGCCGATAAAACACTTTAACACGATAACTGCGATTTGGAAAGCTATAAAGGAGCGAAAAACCCCGATTTCCGTTGTGAAAGTGCGTGCACACATCAACAAAAATCCTGATGTGCATGAGAAAAATAATAATATTGCTGACCAATTAGCGAAGCTAGCAGCAGTGAAAGGTGATAAATGGATAACTGAAACACCCTCTGTGTCTATAGCAAGTGCGGCTCAAGTCACACCTATTGACCTCAAACAGTATCAAAAGGATCTGTGGGTCTCTGATGGGGAACTTGTACCTCACTTGAAACATGATAAGATGGTGAAAATAATTGAAGGCATGGTAATCCGAGATGAAAAGTTTGTTGTCCCAGAAGCGCTTCAAAAACCAATAATCAAGTTGTATCATGATTATGCGCATGTATCAGCAGCAAAAACGACACAGTTGGTACAAAAGCAGTTTTGGTGGCAAGGCATGACAACTGACATCGAAAGATGGTGCAACACCTGTCTGGTGTGTGCCACAATTAACCAGGGAAAATTAGGTCGGACTAATCTACGCAGGCCAGTACCACCAAAGGGACCCTGGGAGTCCTTACAATTAGATTTCATTGGTCCGCTTCCAAGTGCCAAAGGGGGGTATCGCTATTGTCTCGTGATAATTGATAAATTCTCAAAATGGGTTGAAGCAATTCCCACTCGCAATAACACTGCAAATACAGTGGCACGTGTGATGGCGAACCAAATCATCCCTCTTTGGGGAGCACCAATTCAAATCGAATCTGATCAGGGGACTCATTTTACTGGACAAGTTATGAAAAGTATGTGCAAAATGCTGAACATCAAGCAAAGATTCCACATTCCATATAGACCACAGAGTTCTGGAATGGTTGAACGTGCTAATCGCACCATCAAAGAAGGTATATCTAAGCAAATAGCCCAACATCAAAACAAGTGGATTGATGTTTTGCCTACTGTTCTGACTGTTATGCGAGCAACCCCATCAAAAGCAACAGGTGTTAGCCCGTATGAGCTAATGACGGGAAGGGTGATGAAGTTACCCATTGACCCAGAAATTTCTCCAGCCGACTTGGGGCCTCTCATGCTCGCAACACAGCAGACAGTGTTGGTGCAGTTGCAAGAAAGATTGAAGGTGTTGCACGCCCAGGCTGACTTGAAACGACAACAGTCAGACCTGACAAATGATGCACAATTTAACCCAATCTCTGAAACAAAATTTTCAGAAGGAGACACTGTGATGGTACGCGTCTTTATAAAACAAAACGCATTTTCTCCTAGATGGCACGGGCCCTACGAGGTTAAAGCAGTTTGCAACAGCTGCGTGGCCGTGACCATCAAAGGAAAATTAAGATGGTACCACATGTCCCAGTGTAAACTGTTTAAAGGTTCTTTAAATTAATTATGAACTTTCTTTTCGTAGGACAACCACTGCAATTCCATGGAGGCCAGATGCAAGGGCAGTATCCGGACCCACCTGCATTGAATTGGGACAACGTGTTACACTCACACACACCCTAGGATGCGGGAGATGGGTATGGAAGTATACAAAGGGACCATCCACACCGTACATTCCAATTACATACAAAGATATAGTCGTGTGGCCCCCCGGATTAGCACCGGAACCAAATTGTGTAACAAAAATCTGTTGTAAGACAGGCTCAACCCATCTCCCAGACACAAACCTTACAGGTTACACACTTGCACCCAAATCTCACCACAACAATACTGCTTGGTATCAACTCAAAGAATACCCATATTCAAAAATTGGTAATATGCACACACTGTATAAAATTAATAATCATGGTGAAGATCCTAAAAAATGTTACTTCATCAAGGATCTAGAACCGACAACATATAGGTGTACACACACTACAACGCATAACGATACACATTTGAAGTTTACTGAACTTCATTTTAATCTCACCAATCCTATACATAAAACTAATTTAAAAACGTTTGTGTGGACTGGACGAAAAGAAGGCACATACTGTGTGGGAAAATGCGAGGCAAATATGGATAATTATACTAGCCCTCATAATTGTCTATGGACCTTACATCATTGCTTTAATTTAACCACCTGTGGATATAGAAAGCCCACACAGTGTCCAAAATTGTATCCCACACCTCCGGGTGGCTTGATCAAGGGAAATGTAAATAAGACTTTGCTTCATGATGTTAATCTTGTAATATCACATGTGACGTATAACATCTCAAATATTTTGTCTGCTTATGTAGAACATTGTGATCTTAAGGATAAAACCTATACATGGCTACAGTCACGCATCGATGATTTAGTTTCTGATTACAAAACTAGGCTTGCAGCCCAAATTCCAACTGCTCGCACCAAACGAGACCTGTTTGGAAATATAGTAGGCCTTTTTGGTTCAGTTAATTCCATATCTAACACTTACAAAATAACAGGTCAATCTCAATTTTCATCATGGTTGGCAAACCAGGTGGCCACTGGTTTTCAACACATCACCAATAGCAATGAAAACATTATCAAAGCGGTCAGATCTGAAGCGCAGGCGCTTCTGAAGACCAGTCAAACAATTTTTAATCAGACACGTACCCTCGAGCATGACTTAGCCTGTAGACTGTATGCACAAGATTTGTTTACTGCAGCAAGACAGGAAATTCTAGATCTCCGTCTTCATAAGACACCTAGACATGTTCTAAATGATCTTATTGAAATTTTAGATCTACATAGATGGCTTACATCAGAAAAAATGAAAAATATTAACTATTCTGAATTATTATCAACATTGATGATGTATACTGGAAATGAGTGTAATGGTTGTATTGGGTTTTTTGCCACTTTCCCTTTAATTCACCCAGACCAAGTTTACCTAAATTCCACTACAATACGCTCTATTGGTGTAGTAGTGAAGGATCAGATTATTAAATGGGACCATCTTACGGGATATATGACTTTGAAGGGCATTGAAACCTTGTTTACCACTCGCACCTGTTGTCATGAAACTTCTAGTTACATTATTTGTACATGTAACACATTACAACCTTTTTCTCCTAATGATTCTAAGCTCATTAATGTACAGTCTTTGCATGGACATTCTGATGCTGTTCAAGTGTCTCATACACAGTGGTGCGTCATCAGCGAAATGAATTCCTTCACCTACGGAGGTCTGACATGCCCTGCAAATCACACTTTCTGCTTGGAAGTGAAAGAGGACTTTTCAATGGGTCAGATAAACATCCTGGGGAAGATACCACTGGACATAGACGTTTCTCCTTGGTGGGAGGACACCTTTTATGAACAAAGCACTCAAGATTTGGTAAATACAATGGACTTCGTTGAAAGAATTATTTTGCAGACTGAATATCACCTCAACCAAGCACAAGTGGAGGTAAACCTGGCGAAGAAGACTGCAGAGATTCTGTCCAGCTCCTCTACCCGCTCAGCTCAGTATGCCTACACATGGTGGGATTGGACATTCCGTGGATGCGTCATCGCCAGTGTACTGATCTTTTTATTCACACTCTGCCAATGTTGTTATTTCAGGTGTATTCTCCACACGATGCGCACCTCAACTAACATGGCCATTGCTCTGAGTCCACTGCGAGTACCAGCCTTACAGAAACTGCAAGCATAACCAAGCTGTCAAAATCCATGAAGGAATGGCCTCTAAGGGACTAAGTCTGCCCCAAGTGGCCAAGGGCGGAACTGTAAGGATGGATTTTTCCAAGTCTGAACTCAAGATTCCTATCCTGTAATAAAACAATAAAATTCACTATCTGAAGAGAAGATCTGCGAGAAAAGGTACAGGACAACAGCTGACTCAGTCTCATCTCCCCACCTCATGCTGAGTTTCTCGCCCCTCACATCCACTCCTTCCCCTCAGGGTTCAACTTGTCATGCAAACCTCACAAAGCTCTGTTTGAAGTGACATCAACGTAAATACCTCTGGTGCGATTGGTAAAATGGTTTCTCTCCCACATCAGCATAACAGATAAGAATAAAGAAAACAATGTCTGTTCTTCTGGTGTGGGACGCCTAATAAAAGATATTTTGACCATTTGTCTATCCCTAAAACTAGGTGTGTGACCCTTTTGGGGCACGAGAAAAAGGGTCCGACAAAAGCTACATGAATATTTGGGTGCTAAATGTTTACAGTCCTTTTGTTAGATCTGGTGTATTTAAGGAGACCTGGCAAACCACTCAAGGAAGCATCTGTATCCAGAACTTCCCACACAATCACTGTGTGTCTCTATTTGCCAGGTATGCTGACTCTATGAAACTTTGCTTTCTATATTACATTTTATAACTATGTTTTATATTTTATGCTGATCAGTTGTGTGATGTATTTTGGTAATTCTTTTAATTAGTAAGTAATCCTGCCTGGCAAGAACAATAAATGTTACTCTTGATTTATTTTGAATCCGTCTGAAATCATTTGTTACCGGTAGATTTATGTGGTCCTCTCGTTTCCGCAATGTTAGTTGCCAGGATAGATCATACTGAAATCGTAGTATATGGAGCCGGGGGCACAATATTAAGGTTTCGGATTTCTGACTATTATGACTTAACATGTTATAGTATTGTGACTAAATCGAATGGCACTTTTATGAGAATAAGCAGGTTGGCGATTCCATAATTGTGTTTTTTAGTAAACGCTATAATTCCTCTGTTTTGATTCTAAACTGGCCAGCTTGTGCCGTTGGAAGTGTTACAGCTGGACACAGTCCATGAGTGACGAGACACCCGAATGAAAGGACAATTGAAATTAAGAGAAATCAAAAAAAAATCAAAGATCTAAATTAATTCATATCTAATTACACGATCAGCGTAACATCAGAAAAATTATCATTAGAGGTCGATTACAATTGGAGTCAGAATAAATTACTAATGGAGTCAGATAAGAATTGAGAATCCAAATTTTATTAAATTAAGATGATTTTACAGAAGCGCCAGAAAGACTTACACGCACAGTCCCTTCGACCGGGCTGTTGGATTCCTCCATTGGGCCGACAGGCGGAGCCTACACTAGTTCATTTATAGCATCAAATAAACATGAATCAACATCAGAAGGAATGTTGTTTCAAGCGCGGAAAGACGTGAGGACACACAATTTTTCAAGTTCACCAACATTAATCTACTAACTCCTCTGACTGCTTTGATGGACAAAACAGCAGATTCAGGTTTATGATTGGTCAGATCGCCTGTCAATCAAACTGTTTGCGAAGGTCAATTGGTGCATTTTCCATTGCCGTTGACATCATCAAACGCTGAAATGACTGTTTGTAGATAACACACTGTTATATGAGACATCTTGCTGTAACATTCAAACTCCACATCGTTTTACACTGTACAAGTTTGGCACCGCAATGCTGTTAGTACATCCTCCAGAGCAGGGTTTCATAGCCCTGGGTAAAAACCGACGCAAACCCCGATTCTAAATTACAAGTGTGGAATGTTTCTTAACATGCAAGCGAGGGAACTAGAAACATTATAAAAATTTTAATCAATTTAAAATTAATTAATTGCTTAAAAATGAATTCATGTAAATTTTGGCCACCTAGTGGTTAAAGCATAAAACTACAAGTAACTTTCAGGTGCAGTGTTGCCAATTTTGCAACTTTGGCGCTAGATCAGCGACTTCACAGTCTCCCTTAGCAACTTTTTTTTTTTCCTAAAAAGCAACTAGCATTAAATCTAGAGGTTTTTGGACTGCTGGTTAACATGCAGTCAGTCACTATATTATACTCGCTCTGTTGTCAGATGGAAAATATGTAAATGAGAACAGCTTTACTGAACATCAGGCTATTTATTATATTAAAATGTATTATGTGAGCACAGAGAAGGAGAGAAAACAGATGTAAAGTGCCGACAGTTGGCACATTACAACATTTCAAGACTTTTGCAGCCGGCTTCAGCTACTTTCCATTGAAAATAGTGTGCAGAGGAATATTGTTTTGGTAATTACTGATGTTACAGGTGATCGTCTTGTGCGAATGTCTCCAATGACATCAAAACTCTCAATAAGAAAATAAAAATGCATGTCTGAAAAATGTGTCTTTTGAGCAGGTAACTGGGAATTATTATAACTTGGCGAGGCTTTTTATAGGCAAATAGAGCAAAGTAACTGGTTTAAAGATTATCAACATAAACATTGTTTTGTGAACCTAGTCCTGACAGCTCTGAAATATAATTATTACAGACCATAATGATTTGAGGCAAGGCAAAAAACATGGTTTGGAAGATGGTTTTAAAATGTACTCTTTATTTAAATTTTGTTGAATTTGAACAAAACTTTTGCATATTGTACATAGTGTAGCATTAAATTTAATAACATCATTGCAAAAGAGTATTTCAGTATTTTTTACAGTATTACAGAAATTAAAAACAGAGAAAATACAATACCCTGAACATTACAATAATGAGAATTGGGTGTAAAATGCGCTAAATTGTCATGACAATGATGTGATAATAAAACTAAAGACTTTCTGAAAATGTTAAGATGAAATGAATTTAGCAATAAAATCACAGTATGACGAGACGAGAGGAAGCATCTGTTCTGCATTGACTACAAAGCGAGAGCTGAAAGTCCTTTGACTATTACAGGTGTGTGTGTGTGTGTGTGTGTGTGTGTGTATGTGTGTGCGTGTGTGTGTGCGTGTGCGTGTAGGTGTGTGCGCGTGTGTGTGTGTGTGTGCGTGTGCGTGTAGGTGTGTGTGTGTGTGTGTGTGTGTGTGTGTGTGTGTAGGTGTGTGTGTGTGTGTGTGTAGGTGTGTGTGTGTGTGTGTGTGTGTGTGTGTGTGTGTGTGTGTGTGTGTGTGTGTGTGTGCGTGTGACACTGGCAATCAATTCAGACTGTAATAAAAGAGCTTATTATAAAGCAAAATCCATTCATGTCTAAACAGCAAAACAGTCCCATAAATGTGTAAAAAGATTAAATGAAGGGAGGTGGGAACATGACCTGTGCTGGACTCAAATCCAGGTCTCCCATCAACATTAACAGGCTGCGGCTCCGATCACATGCTCTTTATTTGACTGGGCTGTAGATAATGTCCTCAGATCTGGAGAGAAATTAATAAAATAATGTGGAATTTCATTAAGTCCACCAGCAGGTGACAATCCAAAAATCACAGGAGAGCTCTGATTCATCACTGAACATGTTTCATTTGGTTCAGATCAATCGTTTCTCACCTGTCGGCTCCAGAGGGATGATGCGTCTCTTCGGTCTTCATGTCTTTGTTCTTGAAGTGATGGACACTGGCATACTGAACCTCTTCCTCGTCTCCAGAGTCTTTTGGTTGTTTTCTCCCGGAGCGCTCGGGTTTCTTTGATTTAACGTTGGCATACAGATCATCTCTCTGATTGGCTGATACTTGTGAATACAGTGGAACGTCATTGGCCGGAGCCGTTTCTGCTGATCTGCCAGAGCGATCCTGCAGTTTCATCACATAAAATATCACACAGAAATAACAACAGGTCAATCGTTCAGAAACACGTGTGACTGTGAGTGACATGAACAATGTTTTCCAGATCATCTTCAAGTCAAATATTTCTCAAGTTTTATTAGTCTTGAATTTTCTACATATAATATCCATGGCATGAAAGTGCAGTTTTTGTAGATTCAGGAATGAATCATCAAACTTGCCTGATTTTGTCCAATAATTTCAGCTCCGCCGTCTCTCCTCTTCTTCCTGGAGAAAAAAAAAAGTTTTGTTTGAAAATACTAAAAAAGCAACCCAGATAGCAGCTTTGTGTCGGTCCAGATCCGGCTCACATCTGGCACATGCGGAACGATGATCTCGGCCACATGTGGTGTGGAATGATGGCACTTGGGCGGACCGCTCCTGTTTGCCAGATCTGGGCCACAAGCAGGCCATAGCAATGCCACATGTCAGCCAAGAGCAAAGAATAAACTAGAACTGGACCTTATCTGAGCCAGAAAATGTTTATATATTATTTATAGAGTCATCTAAACATTAACAAGCAGAATCACTGAAGACAAGAAAAAAAGAGATGCGCAAAAACATAAAAAAACTACAACTGTCTTCAGCCACAGTCTGATGAAATCAACTGAAGATAAAAGACATTAAATCTCTGAAGATCTGATTCATCAACTCCACAAACACAGTATAATATTTAAAATTTTTCATAGTGCAAAGTTCAAAAAATTCTTCATTCATTCAGGAGCTGCTCAACATTCACTCACTTTATGATCACAATGATAATGATGATGAAGATCAATCCTCCACATCCCGCCACGATCCCAGAAACTGTGTACAGAGCATCTCTCTGAACCCCTGAAACAAGATGATGATGAAGATCATTCACACGTGAGACAGATGAAACTGAAAGAGTGTCTGTTTATAGAAAATACCTTCAACAGAGAGTGAAACAGACGCTGATCTCTGACGTCCATATTTATTCTGAGCCTCACAGTAGAAGCGTCCACTGAAACTGGAGCTAAAGCTGGAGATGCTGAAACTCTGTCCAGATCCAACAGCTGAGGTTTCATTCTCCTTAAACCAGCTGAAGTTCAGAGCAGGAGGGTTTGAATCACTGCTGCAGATCAGAGTCACTGAATCTCCTGACACTATTTCAGACGGACTGACGGACACTGAGACGTTCTTTGGAGGATCTAAAGAAAAAATGTAAATGACATTCACTAAGATCAATTATTAACCAGAACTGATCAAGAATAAAGGCAGACTTACACATGACATTCACAGTCACAGCAGGAGAGGATTGAGATCCATGTTTATTTTCAGCAGAGCAACAATAGTTTCCACTGGACTCAGACGTGATATCACTGATGCTGTAGGTGTCGCCAGATCCCAGAAATGTTCCTCCTTTAAACCAGCTGAAGTTCAGAGCAGGAGGGTTTGAATCACTGCTGCAGATCAGAGTCACTGAATCTCCTGACACTATTTCAGACGGACTGACGGACACTGAGACACTCTTTGGAGGATCTACATGAAATATATATAAAACATGTAAATAATTATTTTATTTATGCCATGACCTTCCATTATCATTATTGAATTGCTGAAGATTTCTGTAAGTACAAATCAAAATAGTGATGAAAAAGGTGCAAATCTACATCTGAACTGATGCAAAGTCAATAAAACAATATTATATTTACATATTTATCAATCCAAGATTTATAAAAAAGGATCTCTAAATGACCAAACAAATCTGAACTAAATTCTGAATAATCCATGAAATATTTCACTAATATTAATGAATCAGTTTATACTCACATTCTACATTGAGATAAACAGCAGGAGAGATCAGATGATCATTTCCTCTTACAGCACACTGATAGTTTCCTGAATCAGAACGACTGACTGACTCCAGATGAATCTGATTCTCTGTTCGATCAGTGAATCTCTGTGTGTTTCTGAACCAGATGAATGTTTGTTCAGTCAGAGAGCAGCTGCTTTTACATGTCAGAGTGACTGAATCTCCCTCTTTCACTCTCTGCTGTGTCTCCACCTGCAGGTCTGACACAACAACAACAACAACAACTGATTCACTGTCATGGTGATAATACTAAAATAATAGCATTAAAACACTTGATATTGCAGTGGCACAGATGATCGTTCATCACTTCTGATATATAAAGAGCTGCTGTTCTCGTGGAGTTTGACCTCCATCATGTCCTGATCTCATTCCCTCCTGTTTAATCTGAGAAAATCAACCATAAAAATGTTTTGTGGTCTATTTGTGAGAATTCACTAGTTTTACCTGTGACATCAAGCCAAGCTCCAGGAATCAATGTCCATCTTGTATTCTGATTATATGTAAATCTGCAGTAGTAGACGTGTTTATCAGCTTCTGTTATGTTCGTCAGAGTGATGCTGGAAGTGTCTTTATAATTATTCAAACAGTGAATCCCTTCTCTCTTCTCTGGATCTGAACACAGATCAGGTGGTTCTCCAACAGTTACAGTAGTTTTGGTCCATTTGACTGTTTCGATGTCATAATAGAAAGAATATTTTAAAGTACAGGATATTTTCACTGTTGTTCCCTTTAATGCACAAACATATGAAGGGCTGTAATTCACTCCCTGATCCCACAGACCATAAACCGCTGAAACACAGAAATGAGGAAAATAATTTCAGCAACAAATACAGAAATCTTTCGTTTTCTTCTGCACTTTTCACAACACACTACCAGAGATTTTAGTTGATGTTTAGGGATGTGATCATGTGAACTATGTTCATAAAGGACACACTCTACAGAGCGCCTGAAGGGACAAGGTGATGTGTTGGAAAGACTGAAACGAGAGAGAAAGTTGCCCGGGACTGGGAGAAATAACCTCAATTTGTGTGCTAGTGTGCGTCTGTGACTGATTGTGAACCTGTTTGATCGTTAGACAGTGTTTGTTAGTCACAGTATTTGATCACGGGTTGATTCGGTATTTGCCCTCTGTTATTGAGATAGTCGGACTGCACAGAGTTAAAGCAAAGCTAGCGCGTGCTGTGTGTTTACAATCATAATATCACAGTTTGTGATATCTTCATCCTGTTCCGTTTATGTCACAATGTTACTATAATGAGAATTATTTGTTATGTTTATATGGAGTACTTTATAGTGCCTTGTTTGATAGTTATTGCTAGTATACGGACACTTATGAGACCTTCTGTCTCAGGCACACGGGGACAATATTTCATCCCCGGCTGGAGTTTAGGAACCTTCATGTTTGGCCCCTGAGAGGAACCAACTGAGGGACTCAGGGCTTTCACCAGATGTTATCCAGACTATCTTAAGAGCTAGAGCTCCCTCTACCAGAGCAAGTTATGCCAACAAATGGGCTATCTTTCAAAGATGGTGTACTTTACACAATGTAGATCCAGTAAACTGTCAGATTTCGACAGTTATGGACTTTCTGCAGCACAAATTATCGACGGGGACATGCCCCGCTACTCTAAGGGTATATGTGGCCGCTCTTTCAGCTTGCCACGCTCTTATTGACGGGATACTGTTGGGCCAGCACTCCCCGATCTCTCGCTTCGTTCGAGGAGCTAGGCGACTAAGACCCCCTGCTAGAACCAGAATTCCTTCTTGGGACCAAGCTGTAGTCCTGGAAGGATTGGTTCAAGACCCCTTTGAACTGTTGGAGTCAGTTTCAGATAAGCTGTTAACTCTGAAAATGTTTTTTATCATGGCAATAACGTCTCTGAAGAGAATTGGGGATCTACAGGCTCTGTCCATTATGCCATCCTGTTTAGATTTTGCCCCAGGTATGGTGAAAGCAATTCTGCATCCTCATCCTGATTACTTACCTAAGGTTCCTTTCTCGACCTTACATCCGGTAATTCTCGAAGCCTTCTGCCCTCCGCCGTTTACGACGCCGGATCAGGAAAGACTTCACAAACTGTGTCCAGTCCGTGCTCTGCAGATCTATGTCCACCGCACTAGCCAGTGGCGTGAGTCAGAGATACTGTTCGTCTACCATGGAGGCCATAGCAAGGGGGCTACTGCTACGAAACAGACTATATCACACTGGGTGAGAGATGCTATTGCCCTTGCCTATGAGGCGCGTGGTCCCACTTCACCAAAAGGCATCAGGGCTCATTCCACCAGGGGGGTTGTCTCTTCAAGAGCTTTGGCAGGGGGCGCCCCCCTGAAAAGTGTTTGTGATGCGGCTGGTTGGTCCTCTCCGCACATATTCATAAGGTTTTACAGCTTGGATGTTAATGTTACTCCGGGCTCTAGCGTCCTTGAGTCAACGTCACAAGCTGGTGTCTAAGACCCTTTGTGCTTTGTGACACACTTCACATCCAGAGGGTCCGGACACACAGTGCGACGCCGTGGGTATTCTCGTTCCCATAGGGCTGAAGCACAGCTGGAGTGTAGCTTTTGAAAGGGAACGACCTGGATTACTTGACTGTAACCCTGTTCCCTGAAAAAGCGGAAACAAAAGCTGCGCTTCCTTGCCGCACTGGGATGTCCCAGGACTTCACTTGAGACAAAAGTACCTGCAGATGCTCCTGTGGCTCATCTATTTATAGCCTCTCATCGGCGCGTAGTGATGATGTCACGAAGGATATAAATATAGGTCAATTTCATTGACGTGTTTATACACATATTCACAGCCGATCAGGACTAAAGACGTTCCCATAGCGCTGAAGCGCAGCTTTCGTTCCCGCTTTTTCAGGGAACAGGGTTACAGTCAAGTGACCTGGGTCGATCTGAATGTTCGCTGTGATCGTACTTGTCTAATTATGGTTTAACAGAAATCGAATCGTTTTAATTTAGGAGTAAGATTGTGTTGGTGTTTGAATGGAGATATGAATACTCAATAATACATGAGTGTCTCATTAACAGAAACACAGTCACTTCATCATATATCCTCAAATATTATTTTATTTTTATTGGGCTGTTTTCTTCTGAATTCCTATCGCATTCTATGGAATGAAATGAATTATAGAAATCCCTTTCATTTCCATAAATTCTTTGAACTGAACTGGAACCCATGTTACCCTCCATTTCCAGTCCTGCATATAAACATTGATCAGCGAACATGAACAGAAGCTCAACTGAAAATGCTTGACCCGTGAGAAACCTCTTGCTGAAGCTCAAACGTGCTGCGAAACACCAGAATGAACCTCAAACTGGAGCTTGAGCTTCTGTTTACAACTAATGTTTGTGCTGATGAAAGTTTATATGTGAATAAAAGCCTAAATTCAATCTGTTCATCATATAAAGCGATCAAGTCTCTTCAGAAAATTTGAAGTAAACCACTCAGTTCATATCCCAGTCAACACACGAGGTCATGTGATCATCACAGTGACATCACACCATTCTCATACTGTAATATTGGAGCTCATTGTGAATTCAAAATGTTGCACAGGTTGAGACGAGGCGGTTCAAGTATCAGTCACCAGGGGACATTCTACTTCCTGTTTCTCAACACGATCACAGTGACATTACAGTGGTGTCACATGGTGAGCTCACAGTATGAGCGCACACCCAGATAACAGACTTTTGTTACAAGAACGTTTTACAAACATAAAACTGACTTCAGCCACAGACTTAGATGAAATCAACTGAAGATAAAAGACATTAAATCTCTGAAGATCTGATTTGGTGTTGTGTGGTGAGAGCGCGAGGGATTGCAGTGTATGTTGGGCAGGCGAGTTGAGCCCCCCAATCCTAAAGTGTTTTAAATTGTGGGTACAGTATGTGTGATGGCTGATGTATTTGTTCTAATGTGTGTTTATCATATTCTCTTCTTTTGTATTCATTTTATATGTCTTTAATAAATGATGCAAAACGTTTTCCCATTGTCTGTTATCTGACCCAACCACTGCGTGTCTGTACGCCTTGCATTTGGAGTATCGGTGGGTCCCCGGCCCATTTCCGGGGTGGCGTAGTCGACTCTTTAGCACCGTAAATGGTATTGTAATTGCGCTCTGACAGCACACCACCACATATGAGAGACTACTTATGTCACATATGATCACAATTTTTAATTCAACATCATGGAGATCAGGGTTTGCTTTAGTTGACCTCTTGACCCTTGACTTTTAATATTAGATTTGTTTGGTTGCTGGATCTGAGTTATATTGGTCAACCAAGCAAAGAGAAGCTGCTCAGGAGTGTTGGTTATGATTTCATATAAACATCTGTGACGAGCAGGGCGGGCGAGAGCCGTGAGGGAACGGCGCGAGGTCTCGTGTCTCTCACAGAGGAGCTCCGGAAGCATAAAAGAGGAGCGACGACAGTGAAGGATGAGAGAGGACCAGGCCTGGACTTTATGCTATTTTATTTTGTTTGTGTGAGCGGCAGTCGCTGTGAGGAACTGCCACAATTTTACTTTTGTTTTATTGTTTGTTTATTTTATTATTAAAGTACGTTGAACGTTCGCCGGTTCCCGCCTCCTTCTTCCCGTACTCATTGAACCCCGTTACAACATCATTTGCTCTGAATCACTGATCTCATATAGAGCTCAATCTCTGAGTTTGATTTACAGTTTTGATCACAGCAGCACTGCGATTCTACAGCAGAAGATCCAGTTTCAAGTCCAGAGTATTTCCTAAGATCTGGTTGTTACAGCTCACTTGCAACAGTCCAAATAAAATCTAATATTAATAAGTCAAGGGTCAAGAGCTCAACTAAAGCGAGCCCTGATCTCCATGATGGTGATTTAAGCTGGTGTGGTGAATGTTTTGGCACAAAATGGCTGCCATCTCATCATCCAGGTGATGCTGGACACTGGTGGTGGTTGAGGAGAAAATTCCCCTTCATTTGTAAAACGCTTTGAGTATCCAGAAAAACACTATATAAATGTAACAAATAATAATTACTTAAAATGGTGATTTTGTCCTTTGGTGATTCTGCTTGTTATCATCAGGTGTTCATCAATAATGGTCAATCATCACTCAATTAATCACTTCATTATGTCATTAACTTTAACACTCTTGAGTTTGGTCTCACATGTACTCCAGGAGAGTTCATTTAACACTGGAGTTTTTGCTGTGCTGATTTCACTAATTAGTTCTTCCTCCTGGCTGAAAAACTGCTGATTAACAAATGCAGGTGATTTGAACAAAATACTGAGGAAGACTTTAACTTTCTGAACCTGGACTTTACAGCTCTGATCCAGGTGATGTTGATTTGTTATTGATGATGACAGTATAATCATCATCTACAGTCAGTCTTTGTGAGGTGTTATTAATTTAATATTTTTAATTATAATAGCCCTGTGATTATATGAGATCCAGCGGTGTCATCATCTATTATGAAGGATTTTAAGATACAAACATTCTGAACTACTGAAAGTTTCAGTGTAGCTGTTACGGAGGGACAGAAATCTCTCATATTTCATCAAAATGATCTTAATTTGTGTTCTGAAGATCAACGAAGGTTTTACGGGTTTGAAACGACATGAGCGTGAGAAATTAATGACACAATTATTATTTTTGGGAGGACTAAACATTTAATCATTAGAGTGAAGTTTCAGCTACTGACAATATTTGATTGGAGATTAACTGTATATTAGAGAAAAATGAAGTTTCTTTAGTGAAGTCAAATTAAATAAATTCACAGTACTGATAATTAATGGAGACTTGAGTGGATCGAGGTAATCATCTTCCTAAATTAAAATGAGTTATCTTAACTTGTTGGGTTTTAGAAAATCAAAAAGTGTGAAATATTTTGTTAATATTAATGAATCAGTTTATACTCACATTCTACAGTAAGAGTAACAGCAGGAGAGATCAGATGATCATTTCCTCTTACAGCACACTGATAGTTTCCTGCATCAGAATAAGTGACTGACCACAGATGAAGCTGATTCTCTTTCACAATTCCTTTAGTGAATCTCGGTGTGTTTCTGAACCAGATGAATGTTTGTTCAGTCAGAGAGCAGCTGCTTTTACATGTCAGAGTGACTGAATCTCCCTCTTTCACTTTCTGCTGTGTCTCCACCTGCAGGTCTGACACAACAACAACAACAACAACAACTGATTCACTGTCATGGTGAAAATACTAAAATAATAACATTAAAACACTTGATATTGCAGTGGCACAGATGATCGTTCATCACTTCTGATATATAAAGAGCTGCTGTTCTCATGGAGTTTGAGTTCAACCTCCATCATGTCCTGATCTCATTCCCTCCTGTTTAATCTGAGAAAATCAACCATAAAAATATGTTGTGGTCTATTTGTGAGAATTCACTAGTTTTACCTGTGACATCAAGCCAAGCTCCAGGAATCACTGTCCATCTTTTATTCTGATTATCTGTAAATCTGCAGTAGTAGACGTGTTTATCAGCTTCTGTTATGTTCGTCAGAGTGATGCTGGAAGTTTGTTCTTCACTCAAACACTGAATCCCTCCTCTCTTCTCTGGATCTGAACACAGATCAGGTGATTCTCCAACAGTTACAGCAGTTTTGATCCATGTGACTGTTTTGATGTCAAAGAGAGTATCTTCTACAGTACAGGATATTTTCACTGTTGATCCCTTTAATGCACAAACATATGAAGGGCTGTAATTCACTCCCCAATCCTGCAGACCATCAACCGCTGAAACACAGAAATGAGGAAAATACTTTCAGCAACAAATACAGAAATATATCGTTTTCTTCTGCACTTTTCTATCAGAGATTTTAGTTGATGTTTAGAGATGTGCCCGAAGTTGAATACTATGCTTTATGGAATTTAAATTTAAAGAGTATTAATGAGTTGATCTCCGCCTCCTTCTCACAACCTTGAGAATCACAATTTTATGTTTAAAACAGAGATCACAATTCTGGCACGATTCTGAATAGACAAAATATGAAATTTACTAAAAGTTCTGACAAAAATGTTAGTTTAAAAAATATTTAACTAATTTGAATAAATTATTTTTTTTAAATCCGTTTCAATGATTCAAAGACTCACTAATAAAGACTTCAAAACTCTCAAAATCTAAAATCTCAAAACGACGGTGAGATAGAAAATGAAAGATGCCACTGTGAAAGCTCAAACTCGGAAAGCTCAAACCCAGGTGTCCTTCCAAATGTGGCAACGCCCAGGTCTGCCTTTCCCTTCATGATTTCCTCCAGCGTTGGCATGACCGTGACAGGAAGGGATGTGTGCAACATCTCCCCCACACACTGGAATTCCTATCACATTCTATGGAATGAAATGAATTATAGAAATCCCCTTCATTTCCACAAAAAATTCTTTGAACTGGAATGCCGTCCCCCCTCGAAATTCACTCCCCGGACTCCGTCGCCCCGTGTTACCCTCCATTTCCAGCCCTGCATATAAACATTGATCAGCGAACATGAACGGAAGCTCACCTGAAACTGCTTGACCCGTGAGAAACCTCTTGCTGAAGCTCAAACGAGTTCATGTGCCCCTATAATCTTAGCGCAAGTGGTAAACATATTTGGCTTGCTGTCTGTCATTGAGGGGCTCGGAGAGGATATTCTACTCGAGCTCTGATTACCCCCCAAAAACAAATGCAGAATCAGACAGCAAGCGAGAATTATTGGATTTTAACACAAGGATTCGGCATGAATAATTATTTCCCACTTTCTACTCAAAAGTCCAGAAGACCCCTCCCCCAAAATTGGAGACAGTACTGCAGCGGCAGTATTGAGTTTAGGGAGGTCACTGCTGCAGCAGTTTTAAATTGTGATGCGCTGCGGCAGCAGCAAGGGATCAAGTGAAGCACTGCAGCGGCAGTATCAAGTTAGGTGGCGCACTGCAGCTGCATTATGAAGTGAAGAACTGCAGCGGCAGTATCAAATTGGGTGGAGCACTGCATCGGCAGTATCGACTTAAGCGAAGCACTGCAGTGGCAGTAATCAAGAGAAGCAATGCAGCGGTAGGTATCAAGTTAAGTGAGGCACTGCAGCGGCCGTATCAAATTGCAGGCATGGGTTGAATTGAGTTCCATGGGGCAACAATCTTAAAGAGAAGCGAGAGTTAGATGGGCTTGTTTGATGAGGCTGAGGTCAGAACAAATAAGGCGTCTGAGGACCACCCACCCAGTAGTTTGATTTGAAAGTCTGGCAGACCTTTTTGGGCTGCGGTGGTGGCTGCTCTGATGTGGAAGGAGTGAGATGAATACAAGTGAGCTTGGATGCCAGAGTGGGTGAGGATTTGTTTAAGCTTTTTTATGGAACCAGTGCCTGGGGACTGGAAGGTTGTTCTCAATGAAAAGCGGGTCGAGTGGAGAGAAGATCTGAACCTTCCTGTGTGCAAAGGGATTGATATGGCTGGATAGGTGTTGGAAGATTGAAGATGTGGATGAAGTGGCCGTTTTTTTAATTGATCAGTTTTGCTACATTTGATGAAGAAACAGATGGTGTCCTTGTCTAAAACTTGGAGGTCGGAGAAGGTTGGGTGGATGGCTGGGTTGAATTTAGAATTGGTTGTGATTTCAGAAACTCTGAGGAATCTGAAAAAAGCCAGGGTAAACATAGCATCCAGAGTTCTTGCTGTATCTGGGGGCATGTGACCAGAACAGAGGAAGGTCAGGCACTCAGCTAAAAGATCAATGGTTAGAGGTTGCCTGGAATCTGGGGTTGTTTTTTTGAATTTCTTTGATAAGAAGTGTGATCTGAGGGTTTGTTATAGCAGGACATGGATGGCCGTAGATTAATTTAAAGAAAAATTGAATGCCACTAAGATAGACCTTGATGGTACTGGGTTGGGTGGACTTAATCTGGTTAAGATATGAGATGAATGAAGAAACAAAAGGAGGGAAAAGGCTGGTTGTAGGCGGAATGGAACTGTTTGAAAGCGCTCCAAGTTGTCCAGTAGGATTGTAGTGTTCTGGGTGAAGATGGCATGGAATATTGAATCCAGAGATAAGGTATGGAGATGTTTGAGTGGGTGAGTTACAGGAATATTAAGTCTGAATAGAGAGGAACTGGAGTTGGGTCTGGGTCCACCTTCAGGGCTAATGCTCTGAATTTCTGCTAAAATCTGGGCGTGTAGATGAGTGGAGATGGGTTGTAGATTCATAGCAACTGTGTTGGAAGGAACTGGAAGAGCAGATGCAGTTGAGAGTGTATATGTTGGGAGGCGAGGGACTCCTGAGGAAGCGGTAGCTGGATGGAATAAAGCCGGAGGATGGATCATTTGGAGATGCAACCCCACCCTCGGGTCTGGTCCGATGGTTGTGGAGGAAGGAATGGGAGGGGGGGGGGCAGGACCGTTAGCGGAGGCAGCCTCACACTTGGGTCTGGTCCGATAGCAAAGCCATCGAGCAGATCGTGAAGTTGCGCTTTTGAATTACTCCAGGAGAAATGGATACTCGCGACGGATAACGCTTGCCTAAGAGAGTTGACGGACCATTTCTCAACAGGAGGGATGGAAGGGCTTGCTGCTGAAGAAGATGATGATGATGAAAGACGAGATGCATCACTGTGAGGAACGGCCGAGCAGCGAGATGATCTGTTCGGGGAAGAATGTGTAGGTGTTTCCGGCACATTTGAAAGTTCGTCATCGGAGGGAAATAGTTTGATTTCCTGGAAGTCAGTCATGATGCGGGTTTGGGCAGGCCAAATGCCGAAAGAGCTAACAACAGGAAGGAGGCAAGATGCTGGTTTTACACCTTGTTATTAATTGGAAGATTAGATGGGCGTACTCCTCCTGAAATTACGTTTAATAATCTGACTTAAACAATAAATATGTGTCGTGACAGATCGCTGTAGCTCCTTCAAGCGGCTCGTGAACCGATCATCTCTTCATACTAGTTCATTTATAGCATCAAATAAACATGAATGAACATCAGAAGGAATGTTGTTTTAAGCGTGGAAAGATGTGAGTACACACAATTTTTCAAGTTCACCAACGTTAATCTACTAACTCTGCTGACTGCTTTGTGGAACAAAATGGCGGATTTGGAGTTATGATTGGTTAGATCGCCTGTAAATCAAACTGCGAAGGGTCAATTCATATCCTAGTCAACACACGAGGTCATGTGATAATCACAGTGACATCACACTATTCTCATACTGTAATATATGAGCTCATTGTGAATTCAAAATGTTGAGCAGGTTGAGGTTCAAATATCAGTCACCAGGGGACATTCTACTTCCTGTTTCTCAACACAATCACAGTGACATCACAGTGGTGTCACATGGTGAGCTCAAAGTATGAGTGCACACCCAGATAACAGACTTTTGTTACAAGAACATTTTGTTTTTCAAACATAAAACTGACTTCAGCCACAGTCTGATGAAATCAACTGAAGATAAAAGACATTAAATCTCTGAAGATCTGATTCAATTAAGTGACTGAGTGAAGATTGACCATTATTGAAGACACCTGATGTTAACAAGCAGAATCACGGAGAAAAAAAAAAAAAAAAAGTCTCCTTCATGGAGATCAGGGTTTGCTTTAGTTGACCTTTTGACCCTTGACTTTGTAAAATTATATTTTGTTTGGTGGCTGTAACTGCAATATAACAGTCAGTCAAGCAAAGAGAAAAGATGATCAGGTGGTGTTGAATATATTTTCACATTATCATTATTTGATCTGAATCACTAAACTCATTTAGAAGAGAGCAGATTTCACTAATTAGTTCTTCCTCCTGGCTGAAAAACTGCTAATTAACAAATCCAGGTGATGTTGATTTGTTATTGATGATGACAGTATAATCATCATCTACAGTCAGTCTTTGTGAGGTGTTATTAATTTAATATTTTTAATTATAATAGCCCTGTGATTATGAGATCCAGCGGTGTCATCATCTATTATGAAGGATTTTAAGATACAAACATTTTGAACTACTGAAAGTTTCAGTGTAGCTGTTACGGAGGGACAGAAATCTCTCATATTTCATCAAAATGATCTTAATTTGTGTTCTGAAGATCAACGAAAGTCTTACGGGTTTGAAACGACATGAGCGTGAGAAATTAATGACAATTTTTATTTTTGGGAGGACTAAACATTTAATCATTAGAGTGAAGTTTCAGCTACTGACAATATTTGATTGGAGATTAACTGTATATTAGAGAAAAATGAAGTTTCTTTAGTGAAGTGAAATTAAATAAATTCACAGTACTGATAATTAATGGAGACTTGAGTGGATTGAGGTAATCATCTTCCTCAATTAAAATGAGTTATCTTAACTTGTTGGGTTATAGAAATTCAAAAAGTGTGAAATATTTTATTAATGAATCAGTTTATACTCACATTCAACTTTGAGATAAACAGGTGGAGAGATCAGACGATCATTTCCTCTTACAGCACACTGATAGTTTCCTGCATCAGAATAACTGACTGACCACAGATGAAGCTGATTCTCTTTCACAATTCCTTTAGTGAATCTCTGTGTGTTTCTGAACCAGATGAATGTTTGTTCAGTCAGAGAGCAGCTGCTTTTACATGTCAGAGTGACTGAATCTCCCTCTTTCACTCTCTGCTGTGTCTCCACCTGCAGGTCTGACACAACAACAACAACAACAACTGATTCACTGTCATGGTGATAATAATAAATTAATAACATTAAAACACTAAACTGAAGCACTTCAGAAAGGAGTTACATTATATAATATTTGTTGTCAGTTTCAGCACCCCTGACAAATACAGCTGATAAAGAGCTGTTGTGCTCTGGATCATGTTTTCATCTCATTCCTCACTGTGGGGCAGTCGTGGCGTAATGGTTAGAGAGTCGAACTTGTGAGTCTCAGTAGTGGCAGTAAATGTAGATGGAGGGATGAATGAACAGCGCTCTCTTCCACTCTCATTACCCACAGCTGAGGTGGCCTTGAGCAAGACACCAAACCCCCAATCACTCCATGGGCGCTGCAGCTAAAATGGCTGCCCACTGCTTCAGTACTCACTGCTGTGTGTGTGTGTGTGTTCAGTACTCACTGCTGTGTGTGTGTGTGTGTGTGTGTTCAGTACTCACTGCTGTGTGTGTGTGTGTGTGTGTGTTCAGTACTCACTGCTGTGTGTGTGTGTGTGTTCAGTACTCACTGCTGTGTGTGTGTGTGTGTGTGTGTTCAGTACTCACTGCTGTGTGTGTGTGTGTGTGTTCAGTACTCACTGCTGTGTGTGTGTGTGTGTGTGTTCAGTACTCACTGCTGTGTGTGTGTGTGTGTTCAGTACTCACTGCTGTGTGTGTGTGTGTGTGTGTGTTCAGTACTCACTGCTGAGTGTGTGTAGGTGTGTGTGTGTGTGTGTGTGTGTGTTCAGTACTCACTGCTGTGTGTGTGTGTGTGTGTGTGTTCAGTACTCACTGCTGTGTGTGTGTGTGTGTGTTCAGTACTCACTGCTGTGTGTGTGTGTGTGTGTGTTCAGTACTCACTGCTGTGTGTGTGTGTGTGTTCAGTACTCACTGCTGTGTGTGTGTGTGTGTGTGTGTTCAGTACTCACTGCTGAGTGTGTGTAGGTGTATGTGTGTGTGTGTGTGTGTGTTCGTTCAGTACTCACTGCTGTGTGTGTGTGTGTGTGTGTGTGTGTGTGTGTAAACTTGGATGGGTGAAATGCAGATCCCAAATTGTGAGTGTGGGACACCATACTTGCCTACACGACACGTCACTTTTCACTTCACTTCCTATTTAGTCTTGTACTTTACTGTCATTAACGCTCTACCATATATAATAAAGGCAAAAAGCAGGAGTTCACTAGTTTTACCTGTGACATCAAGCCGAGGTGCAGGAATCACTGTCCACTGTGTAAATCTGCAGTAGTAGACGTGTTTATCAGCTTCTGTTATGTTCGTCAGAGTGATGCTGGAAGTTTGTTCTTCACTCAAACACTGAATCCCTCCTCTCTTCTCTGGATCTGAACACAGATCAGGCGATTCTCCAACAGTTACAGCAGTTTTTGTCCATGTGACTGTTTTGATGTCATAATAGAGAGTATTTTTTACAGTACAGGACATTTTCACTGTTGATCCCTTTAATGCACAAACATATGAAGGGCTGTAATTCACTCCCCGATCCCGCAGACCATAAACCCCTGAAACACAGAAATGAGAAATAATTAGAGGCTTTCAGCAACACACAGAAATGTTTTTGTTTTCTTCTATACTATTCACAACACACACCAAAGATTTGCGTCTTACATATTCACCCAAATGAAACTTAGAAATTCCAAGTGTGCGAAATATTTAATGAATCAGTTTATACTCACACCCTACTTTGAGATAAACAGCAGGAGAGATCAGATGTTCATTTCCTCTTACAGCACACTGATAGTTTCCTGAATCAGAACGACTGACTGACTCCAGATGAATCTGATTCTCTGTTCGATCAGTGAATCTCTGTGTGTTTCTGAACCAGATGAATGTTTGTTCAGTCAGAGAGCAGCTGCTTTTACATGTCAGAGTGACTGAATCTCCCTCTTTCACTCTCTGCTGTGTCTCCACCTGCAGGTCTGACACAACAACAACAACAACAACAACAACAACAACAACAACTGATTCACTGTCAGCTTAAAGTGAGAGTTCATCCAATAATAAAAATGTGGTCATTTTTTTATCATTACTAATGGTTTTGTTCTAAAGCGATATGACCTTCTTTCTTTTTCAGAACACAAAAGGAGAAAATATAAATAAAAAAAAAATATCCTGCTCATGGTTGTCCTGTTAAATTTTATAATGCTCACATGTATTACATATCGAAACATTTTTACAGCAAATGAACGTTTCAATGAATGTCATTGAGTCTGAATGAACAGGGAATTTAGCATTAAATCAACACGTTTATTTGAATCTTTTTGAGTTCTAGTGAGTCGAGAACAAACTCATCTCTTCTGGCAACAACGCTCTGTGTCTGTAATGATCGAACGACGATGGAGAATAAATAGAAACTCTTTAATAATAAATCCAATGCAGAACACAGAGGAGAAACTCAGGAGAAATAAAACACATTTATAACAAGTATATCTGTCATGATCATCTGCTGAAGTGCCCATAACCACCACAGGGGGGCACTTCACCATGGACTAGGCACTACACACTTCACCACCGGACTCCATTTCCCACAAGTCACCACACAGAAACTATCACTCACACAATCTCTCTCTCACACACACACACACACACACACACACTACATTTCCCAGAAGCCTTGTACCCTGTCACTTATTACACACACACACACACACACACACACTTCACCGCGAGGTCTTGATCTTCTGTATAGTTGTCATTCCTGAGCGTTATTCCCGGTCTTGTTTTCCTGTTGTCATTCTGCCTGTTTCTCCGTGTTCTGATTGTTTTGCTACCTACCCTTGGATTGTTGCTTTGTTTGTTGGACTGTTTGCATGAGTAACAGCACCATCTGAGACGCCCCATGCCAAGCAGTTCACGCCTCACCATTACACTCTCCCCATCATCCTCTGTTCCCCATCATCCTCTGTTCCCCATCATCCCCTGTTCCCCATCATCCTCTCTCACCTAAAACTCCATCCAAATCTATGCACTGTTGAATGTGTAGAACAAGTGAATATACATGTTTGGTATCATTTGAAATGTCTCAGTGCTCCTAGTAAAATGGTCTCATTCTCCCAGACATAGTACGAACTTCCAAGAAGTTTACGTACGTTCCTGTACGTAAAGTGAAAGTCGTGAAAGTCGTGACGTGTTGTCAAGTATGGTGACCCATACTCGAAATTGGTGCTCTGCATTTAACCCATCCCAATTGCACACACACAGCAGTGAGTAGTGAACACACACACACACAGTGAACACACACCCGGAGCAGTGGGCAGCTATTGCGACAGCGCCCGGGGAGCAATTAGTGGTTAGGTGTCTTGCTCAAGGGCATCTTAGTCGTGGTATCGAAGGTGGAGAGAGTGTTGTTTATTCACAATACCCACCTTCAATTCCTGCCGGCGTGGGAATCGAACTGGCAACCTTCACGTTACAAGCCCAACTCCCTCACCATTAGGCCACGACTACCCTAAATAAGTGGGACTAAATAAGTGCCCCCTTCTACCGGTATCAATAACCCATTGAATCTGATTGTCCATTTGTGACCCCCTGGACCAAAATCTAATCACAGTTGACCCGTCGCAAAACCCGGCCTCTGTTGCAATGCCCGACAACCCATGCTCTCTCACGCCACACATCATGTTCTCCCGCAGTGAAAAATACATTGCGGAGCAAAGAGGACACTGACAACGTATGAAACAGTTTCGGATTTAAAATATTGTAATTTTTTTAAGCAGTTTAAACACTAAATACCGTATAGTGTCTCTTTTAGTGTCATGACAGATCGCTGTAGCTCCTCGTGAACCGATCATCTCTTCAGACTAGTTCATTTATAGCATCAAATAAACATGAATGAACATCAGAAGGAATGTTGTTTCAAGCGTGGAAAGACGTGAGGACACACAATACTTCAAGTTAAACAACGTTAATCTACTATAGGCTGCTCCCTGACGGCTTTGTCGGATAAGATGGCGGATTTGGGGTTATCATTGGTTAGATCGCCTGTCAATCAAACTGTTTGCGAAGGGTCAATTGCAGATACCACCATTTGGTTCTAGTGATTTATCTGGGTATTTAGGGAGAGATGGCAAAGGGTTCAGGGAGTCTGTAGACAGATCTCCCGCACAATCGCTGTGTGTGGTCTTTTTCACTGCCAGGTAAATGTTTCTATATTCTTTTATTACTGATTTGATGTATAATGTTTTATTCTTTGGATTGGATTTGAATTATTGTTCTATTACCTGGTTAATAAATTGTCATGTTTGAATTTATTCTGATTGACTCTGAAATGATTAACTCTAGTAGGTTACGTTAAGTGCATAACACCACACATCTACGCTCAGGTTTGGAACCGTCCAAAACTCAGTTTGTGGAGCATTGGGGCACATCAACTGAAGTTCTGGAGCTCCGACTAACACATTGGCATTAGTCACGTGTACTTCTACTGTAGAGGCTAATAATGGGTTTTTCCTTTCAGAATAACAAAGTGTTGTCAGACCAATCTGAATAGGGTCAGCCTCAACCTCTGATTATTGTAATATTATTGTATATAGTGTACGTGGAAAACCACAACATGATTATGTAAAGTTACCATTAGAGGAAGTTAGATTGGTCAGCTTGGTTTATGGTAATGGTCATGACCTCTGTTATTTTGTTTGTTTAATCAAATACCTTGAAAACGTTTTTCATAATTGGAGTCAAAACTGATGAAAATACAGAGGAAATTGCATAAGGAAATGTATTTAATTTAATTGATGCCTTGTATAAAGGAAGACAGCGACATGGAGATAAACCTTCACCCGTTCTATTGGAAACAGTCATTGGATCAGTGGGCGGACCTTACAAAAGCATCAAGTAGCCTACTTCAACATAAAGACAGTTCACGGGACACGCAAAGCACAAGTCTCTAGTTCATTTTCAATGAGAGAGACACGAAAGCGGCAAATCGCTTGTAGTTCTAGTACTGGCGAAGCGACGATGTGCAAGCACTGCTCGTACACGTGAAATCCCGTCACTTGCGCATGCACAGTTCTTCGTTTTAAATAGAGGTTACACATATATGCCATATATTACAGACACAAAAAGGTGAGCTACGTGACCTCTCCTCCGCGTTCTCTCGCATGCAGGCGGAGGGTGAACTCCAAGGAAAGGCTTCTCCTTTAAAAACACATACATTTCCTTGTAATAGTTTCAATTTATGTGTCGTCACGCAGAAGATGACATTTAACAAAGTTTTATTCACAGCTATGAGGCATTCACAAGTAAGCTGGTAGTTCACACGTGTTCTGTACGATGATATTAACAAAGTCTTTTGTTTTACAGATGAGGATGGAGTCCAGGGTGAGGAGTTGATGGAATGCCTCACCTCAGAAGACCAGGTAAGTATAAAACAACAAAGTGATGAATACCCGATAAATCCACTGGAAGGAATAACTGGCGTGAGGAACAGATGACACGTAGCAACATCGATACAGAAGGGAAGGACAAGGGACTCATTGGAGTGGAGATATCAGTAACCAACAGGAGATACAAGCACAAATCCTCTTCATGTGAATGAGACCAGATGATGAGGTGAGATGTGGTGTGTGCTCATAAAGCCGGTGAGTTAATAGCCGGGTTTCAGTCACGTGATTATGATGATGCGCGAAGGCGGGGCGATTTCAGATGGGGGGCAGGAAGTAAAAATGGCGAATACGTCTTTGGAGGAAACCGTTGCGGAGAGTCCGTATTGTACAAATTTAGAACTAGTTTCAGGAAATAGATACAAAGAATTAGTAAACAGATATGTTGGACGTGACCCGTTCCTCATGAAGATGAGTGAGTTTTCGGTCAAACTTCAAGATTTGCCGACTGTTGGCATCACCAACTATCTGGTCCTTCAGACATCATACTACACCAGACAGCAAATGAAGGCATATAAAAGTCTGGAGGCGTACAACTTTTTTGTTAGCGGATGGGTCCACAACCTCGGTACCAAACGGCTCCACGATGATTATCGTTTGGTCTTCGTCAGGGTGAGTGTTTGTTCTTATATTGTTTTCACCCAAAGCGCTAGGGCAGCCTAAAAATCCCCAATGAAGTCCACATTAGACTACCGCTAACTTAATAATCATTACTAAGTAAATGAGCATTTAACGACAACCTAATGCTATATAAACACAGACATAAAAAACACATTGTCTAGCTACGTTAACATACCTCCGACGAAGTGGTCGCTACAGACACGGGCATTAACAGACTCTGCTCCTCCCGACCGCAGACGTACGTTGGAAATCCACTTTTTACTTTGTCTCAGTGAGCTTTTGACATTTCTCACCTTTATGAGTGACAATCTTCGGTACTCTATAAAAACTCTTTCCTTTTTCTCGATTTGAACGATTGGAGCAGCCGTAAACTACACAAAACATTGGCATTTTTTCAGACGGCAGATCCTCAGCTACTCACTTCCTGCCCTCCATCTGAATTTCGCGCTCTCGTGATGTAGCAGCGTGACGTCACGTGAAACCAAGCTATTGGCTGATGAGGTGCAGGTGTGTGTGTGATCAGTACTCTGGTGATGGTGTGCGTTGTGATTGGTGTTTGAGGGAGCCTGGCAGATCTGTGACACTTACACAGCCCAGCATAAACACTCCTGATAAATCATTTGTTATTAAAGCGTCTACATTCACAAACCACGGCTAATTTTAACAGAAAAATAAGCATAGGCTACTGTACAATGGATTTGGCATGGCAGAAAGCGCACAAAGAGCGCCCCCTCTATAATCACTAAAGTTGTCACTAGGCTACTTTATTGCGATCTCAAGCTGTCTGCATAATGAATCTCTCATTTACATAATGTCTTTGAGTTTTTGTTCAGTGTCAACTTAATTACCTCCAAAATCAACAGATAGACCCATACGCCGCTCTTGGTTGGGGCGCGTTTTGGTACTTGGTAGAATGAAGGAAAGATAAATTAGATTTAGAATAACTAATCAGGTAATGATTTTTTTTAAAAAGAAATAATTCCAAACAAATGTGCCAAAAATAAATTAATTAATTAATTAAATTAAAAACTAAATCCCTCTCATTTTTGCCGCCCTGACTGTGCTGCCTAGTTCACCTATAGGCCCTGAAATCAGTCAAAAGTCACATAATATTAAGACAATTGCGCAGCTTTTTAAAGCCTGAAGAAGGAGCCTGCTGTCATGATATGAACAAGAGCGATCCGGACATTTTACAAAATATCTGCTTTTGTGTTCCAACAAATAAAGAAGGTCATTCGGCAGATTCAGCAACATAATAAAGTGTTTGTGTGTGTCTGTGGTCTATTTCTGATCATTCACTAGTTTTACCTGTGACGTCAAGCTGAACTCCAGGAATCCCCGTCCATTTTCCACCATCAGTGTTTGTAGTGAATCTGCAGTAGTAGACGTGTTTATCAGCTTCTCTTACATTCATCAAAGTGATGCTGCGAGTGTCTTTATCTTCACTGCGACACTGAATCCTTCCTCTCGTCTCTGGATCTGAACACAGATCAGGTGATTCTCCATAAGCTACAACATGTTTGGTCCAGTAGGCTGTTCTGATCACATGACCAGGAGGATATTTTAAAGTACAGGATATTTTCACTGTTGATCCCTTTAAAGCACAAACAGATGAAGGGCTGTAATTCACTCCCCAATCCTGCAGACCATCAACCCCTGAAACACAGAAATGAGAAATGAAGAGACTTTCAGGAGTTTTAAAGAAATGTACAAAAATATATTTTCACTTCTGACTATTTTTATGTTAGTAAAACACTCGTGTCAGTTCATAAGTGTGAAGAGCTCAATCATCTTTTCAAAGAGTGTTAAAATATCTGCAGTGAAACGGAAAACTCACCCGCAGTCATGATCACTACGATCAGAGGAAGAGACTTTATGAGAGACGACACCATAGTGACTTCTGCCATCAGAAACCGGCAATAATGAGAATCATCGATATACTTCACAAACTCTATTTGATAGAGAAACACATGATGATTTCAGAATAATTCACGGCTCATTGAAGGCTTGACGTGAACTGATGATGTTTCTCATGTCAGACCTCGTGTGTCTAAAGAGCTTCACACAATATTCACACATGAATCTACAACAGATTTTGAGATTCTGGAGTTCAAATCACTCCATCCAATCAACATTCACCTAAAACACTTTTATGAAAATCAGCCGTAACCCTACTGAATTATTTTAAATGATGGTAAAAATGTTCTTACCGCTCTGCAGTGTCAATGTGTCTGTGTCGACGTCCAAATGAGAAAAACAAACGCCCACTTTTCACACTTTATAAAGTGCAGCTAGAAATGTTGGTCTTCCTCTTCCTGGTGAGACCTTCATCTCAACTACACAAGAACAACTGGAGAAGAGAGTTAATGTCTCCAGATGTCAAACACAAGCTTCATCTCTGTAGAGCTCACTGTTGATGAATCTTTGTGAGAGAATATGTGAAAGATGTTTGAATTGAGAAATGACTGCAGGAGCGTCTGAGCAGCATCAGAGGTCTTAGTTTCACTTCCTCTTCCTGACACAAACTATATTTAACACATGAAGTGATGGACGACATACACAAGTCATAACCACCAGCAGCTACACTGTGTTTAAGGGTCAATGCCAGTTACTGACAGACAACACAAGCGCTCAGACACCAGGCAAAACAGAAACACATCAACAGATTTTTTAATAACTAAGTGGCGCTCATTGAAGAGCCAAATGACCTCCATCTCCACCTCTGTGGATCTAATGGGTGGAGGGATCGAGTTATGGGTCATTTAGGGTGTGTTGGACCTTCTGGCTCCACACATGACACCCAAATTACATCCAGAGAGGAGGAGCTGTCTTCCTCTTCCTGGTGATCATCAGGTGTTCATCAATAATCAAACAATCATCACTCAATCACTTCAGAATCTAATTAACTCTAACACTGATTCAGTGTTACTTTAACATCTGCTGCTGGTTCCCATATGAACACAGAGAGGTGTTGATTTAACAGGGGAATTGACTGTGTACAGCCGCTATGTATCACAGAAAATGGCAGAAAGAAATAACTTTTTATTATTTTTATCATAACAATATCGTTCTAAAGCAGGGTAAAGAAAGGGAGAGTGACTATAACAGTCCTCTGTTGTAAGGAAAATTCACACAGATCGTGTTTTTGCATTGAACTTTTCCTCTGCTTTCTGTGTTATAGGATTATTTAAAGGTCAAAGATTTTTTTCCATTACTTTTATATTTATTCATTTGGCACGTTTGGTCAGAACGTAGAGGCCTTCGACAAAAAGAAAGTTGTGGTTTATAAGCAATGCTGCGTCAACATGAACATCCGCTGGATTGATGTATTTGACTGTTGAGATATTCTCTCATTTTTAGCTGCACAACATTAAAACTGAATGTGAAATGAAGTTAATATAAGATATAATAATCATTACTTCATGTTATAATATGAAGAATCCTGATCTTCAGGGTCGTCTGTGTCACATGATCTCTTCATATTCTAGAGAAGAAGTGAACATATGCATCACAAATAAGATCTCATGTAACTCCTTCACAACAACAGCAGAATAACTCACATCCAGTGTGTCGTATTCAGAACATCTGGACTTGGGGTCAAGGGTCATGTAGGCGTCCTCAGGAGACTCGACCTGACGACACACAATGATGACAGAATTAATTCTGCACTGTAAAACATTGTGCTGTACAATAACAGTAATTCACTGGCAGCAGGGTTGGCAGTACCTGTGATTCAGAGAACGAACGTGTGGATAGAAATGTGCTGAGCCTCTTTTCCAGATGTGAAACCGATCATCTTGTGCACAGATGAGTGCTTTCAGATCTCCGCCTCATAAACGCCCACTAATTCATGTCATTAAAGGGATTGTCACGGAGTCAGTCACCACACCCATCACATCATCAGCGCCAGATCCACCAACTCCATCACCGTCACCTGAGTTCTGAGCAGCTGCACCTGTTCCATATCACCAGCACTCACTATAAACAATCACCTCACAGCCAGTGCAGCGTCTCGTCTCGTCTCTACAGACTCACCTTATGTTCACTGCTTGTCATCTGCCTGATATCCCATCCTGTTCCCGTGATCCTCATCTGTTGTCCTGTGCCACCGTGTGCTCCTGGCTACTTCTTCACCTGTCCTGCATCTGCAAAACGGAATACAGCAAGTTACACATTTGTCAGCTCAGTCACCATGTATCACTGAGACTGTCACACTCACCTGCTGCTCCTGTTGTTTCACTTGTGTCCAGCCTGCAAATAAACTGTTGTACAACTTACCATCTGTTCTCGTCTGTGTCTGACAGGGATAGTTCAACCAAAAGTGAAACTTATCCCATGATTTTCCCATGATCACCCTCAAGCCATCTTAGGTGTATATGACTCTCTCCTTTCAGATGAACACAATCAGAGATCTATTTAAAAATATCCTTATCCTTAGTGTGAATGGTAACCCAAATTCTGAAGAAAATGCCTCCAGATGGTTAATAAAGGCCTTTTGAAGGAAATGGATGCGTTTTTGTAAGAAAAATATCCATAATTAAAACTTTATACATTCAAATAACTACGACCGTTAAACGTTATTCCTCCACCATTATGTCATTTTTCAAGAGATTGCAGTGGTGCAGATTCACCAATTAAATCTGCTCAAGTTAATATAAATAAAATATATATATATATAGATTTTGGTTAATTCAGCAACAAATTTGCATGTTTATCTTGTTTTATTATTGTTGTTGTTGTAATTGTAGTCTATAAAAGCCCTTTCTAGGGACGAGTGTTGTAAATTAGCTTTAGCTACGATACTTGCGTTGGATGTCTGTTGTCTCAGTTTTATCAATGTTTATCGTATCTGTCCCTTTCCAAATAAACGGAAATAAAAAGAATAACACAATTTGATGGGTTATAACAGGAATTGCTCACTTGTATGTGATGTTTATATCAGCACAAATGTTCCTCCACGTAAAATAGGCATGGATTTGGTCAGCTTTTGAGTCATTGTTCCCATATTTGCATGTACTATGTGTGGACAGGTCAGGTTGATTGCTTTGGATATCGGGATTGTATTTTGTTTTATTGAAAATGTTTGGTCACCATTATGGTGATCAGTGTTTCATTTAGTTCGACAGTTTGACACTTGGCTTTTTATGTGAGGTTGTGGTCTTTATAACAGTGTTTATCAAAACACATCATTTCTTGCAAAGAAACCCAGAACCAAAGATGATCAGGTGATCTAGTTTTTAGCAAAATAAAGCATTAATCTTATCCTTGTAGTAATAATATTTTTATTAAAATGCTACATTCATCAAGTATACTTTCTTTGAACAGATCATACATTCTGAATTTAGATTTTTAAATGAACGATGAGATTGATGAATATAAGAGAACGATGAATGATGCAACCGCCCTTGACTCCACCCTGGAGGCCACCTGACTTGCTCCTGCGCATGGCCTCCAGGGTGCCCCCCCCCCTCCCAGTTTGCGCTTTGTTAGGCGCGAGGACGCGTCTTCCGGGAGGAGGCGGTACTGTAAGAACTCTGAATGTTTCATGTTTACCTGTCAGTCTGTCTGCCCTGTCTTGTGATCCTCGTGTGACCCAGTTTTCCTTCCCTGTCTTCATTGTTCATTATCGTCAGCTGTTCGTCATTATCAGTTATGTCTTTCACCTGTGTCCTTGTCATTCAAGACTTTCTTTCACACAGACCCCAGGTAGTGAAAGTAGGCCGGTTCACCTCCAACTCCATCACCCTGAGCATAGGAGCGCCACAAGGCTGCGTTCTGAGTCCCCTACTTTACTCTCTCTGCACACATGACTGCGTGGTTTCTCACAGCTCCACTTCAATTGTCAAGTTCGCTGACGATACAGTGGTTCTGGGCCTTATCTCTAACAACAACGAGACCGCATACATGGAAGAGGTTGAGAAACTTACATCTTGGTGCCAGGACAACTGTCTCTCTCTGAATGTGACCAAAACCAAAGAGCTGACTGTGGACTTCAGAAAGAGTCAGCAGGCCTACACTCCTCTTATGATCAGTGGGACCTGAGCAGCTACAAGTACCTCGGTGTGAACATCTCTGAGGATCTTACTTGGACCTCTCACATTCACACACAGGTGAATAAAGCTAGGCAAAGACTATTCCATCTGCGACAGCTGAGGATATTCAGGGTCTCACCAATGATCCTAAAAACTTTCTATTTAGGGGCCATAGAAAGTATTTTATCTCAGTGCATCACAGTGTGGTATGGGAACAGCTGCAGTCAAGACTGCAAAGCCCTCCAGAGAGTTGTGCGCCTAACTGAGCGCATCTCTGGGTCTTCTCTCCCACGCCTGCAAGACATTTATCACAAGCGCTGCAAGAGCAGAGCCAATAAAATCATCAAAGACTCCAACCACCCATTCAACCATCTCTTCAACCTGCTGCCATCTGGTAAGCGCTACCGCAGCTTGAGGACAAAAACAGAGAGACTTAGGAGAAGCTTCTTCCCCCAGGCCATCAGGCTCCTTAACTCTGTCTCCTAACATCAGCTGCACTCTGGTCATTAATACCAGGTCATATTGCTGCTACTTTTTGAATCCTTTGCACTTTACACTGCTGCTATGTAACACATTTTTTTTTCTTTTCTTTTTTTTACTGAGATTTTATCTTATCTTTATATATTTACATTGTTTAAATTCTTAATTATGTTTAGTACTTATAATAATTGCACTATCTTGGAGGAGACCTGATTTACATTTCACTACTGGCTGTATATACTCTATACAACTGTGTAAGTGACAAATAAAGAATCTTGAATCTTGAACTCTACAGGACATGTCCCTCCAGGAGCAGAGTTTATTACTTTTACTTCATAAAACCTCTACATTTATTAGTGTGACTAATATCCTCTAGATGGCAGTCTGAACACACATGAAATATCAGTTATAATAATGAAAAAAATACACAGCAGCTACAAGAGAAGAGTTTATTTGAGATGTTGGTCTTTTAAACTCTACAAAAATTATGTTTGAATTGTGAATTATGTCCGATATGACAGAGAAACTGGAGACTTCAATACAATCAGATACAGATTAAAATACACATGAAAATATTGTTTAGCTGTGAAATTAATACATAAATTCAAGGTTTAATACTCCAATGAAGTAGAAGCTAAAGTATTGACATGTTATCACGATTTTACTAAATGTTTGCATAAAAATTTTTAAAAAATCTTTTTCCTAAAATGCATTTGCATATGAACAAATATAAAGTGCAGGCTAAAATATAGATTTGCAAGACTAATACAAAAAAAAAAATTCTTATAAGCTCAATTTCAATGTACACAGTTTGAGAAATCAGAACATTATTGATAATGAATTGATGTTCATGAGCTGATAATGATGGGCAGTTTCTGAGCAGCTTCAGTTGTTTCATATTAGCAGAAACACAGTGAGGAGAGTTTAATGTGGATCTGCTGAAGTCACTGCTAGAGTCTCATATTCAGAAGATCTGGACTGAAGCTCAAGAGCCGTGTAGGTGTCATCAGGAGCTCTGGACTGAACAGACAGAGAGAGACAGATCAACAAACAGCTGTTTATGTGTGGATCTGCTGAATCTGACCGTGAAAAGTGTTGGAGACATTTACTGACTGTGATTGTGCTGTAAACGTCAGCAGATGTTCTGGACACTGGATCCAGAGATGTGTATGTATCGTCACTCGCGTCAGCCGTCTATAGAGAAAGATTTCTACACTTATATTGCTTCATATACACTATTATATTCATAGTTCAAATCAACAGTACAATCACACTGTGTTGCAGTTGTAGATGGAGGAGTGTGTTTGTCGACTCGCCTGCTTTTGATTCACGTCTTCAGTTTCACCTTCTCTCCTCTTCTTCCTCCTGAAAACAGACAGAAAACTATTAAAAATTTATTAAAATATATTTAAAAAGAAAAGGCTTGAAATAGAGTCCATTTACTCTAGACTTGAGTTTGATTTTTGAATTAGTGAACTGAGTTTTAGTGTGCAGATAAACTTCACTCACTTTATGAACACGATGATGATGATGATGATGAAGATCAATCCTCCACATCCCGCCATGATCCCAGAAACTGTGTACAGAGCATCTCTCTGAACCCCTGAAAAAAGATGATGATGAAGATCATTCACATGTGAGACAGATGAAACTGAAAGAGTGTCTGTTTATAGAAAATACCTTCAACAGAGAGTGAAACAGACGCTGATCTCTGACCTCCATATTTATTCTGAGCCTCACAGTAGAAGCGTCCACTGAAACTGGAGTTAAAGCTGGAGATACTGAAACTCTGTCCAGATCCAACAGCTGAGGTTTCATCCTCCTTAAACCAGCTGAAGTTCAGAGCAGGAGGGTTTGAATCACTGCTGCAGATCAGAGTCACTGAATCTCCTGACACTATTTCAGACGGACTGACGGACACTGAGACGCTCTTTGGAGGATCTACATGAAATATATATAAAACATGTAAATAATTATTTTATTTATGCCATGACCTTCCATTATCATTATTAAATTGCTGAAGTTTATCTGCAAGTACAAATCAAAATAGTGATGAAAAAGGTGCAAATCTACATCTGAACTGGTGCAAAGTCAATAAAACAATATTATATAAGATTTATAAAAAAGGATCTCTAAATGACCAAACAAATCTGAACTAAATTCTGAATAATCCATGAAATATTTCACTAATATTAATGAATCAGTTTATACTCACATTCTACATTGAGATAAACAGCAGGAGAGATCAGATGATCATTTCCTCTTACAGCACACTGATAGTTTCCTGCATCAGAATGACTGACTGACTCCAGATGAATCTGATTCTCTGTTCGATCAGTGAATCTCTGTGTGTTTCTGAACCAGATGAATGTTTGTTCAGTCAGAGAGATGCTGCTTTTACATGTCAGAGTGACTGAATCTCCTTCTTTCACTCTCTGCTGTGTCTCCACCTGCAGGTCTGACACAACAACAACAACAACAACTGATTCACTGTCATGGTGATAATACTAAAATAATAACATTAAAACACTTGATATTGCAGTGGCACAGATGATCGTTCATCACTTCTGATATATAAAAAGCTGCTGTTCTCGTGGAGTTTGAGTTCAACCTCCATCATGTCCTGATCTCATTCCCTCCTGTTTAATCTGAGAAATTCAACCATAAAAATGTTTTGTGGTCTATTTGTGAGAATTCACTAATTTTACCTGTGACATCAAGCCAAGCTCCAGGAATCACTATCTTTGTATTCTGATCATATGTAAATCTGCAGTAGTAGACGTGTTTATCAGCTTCTGTTATGTTTGTCAAAGTGATGCTGGAAGTGTCTTTATAATTATTCAAACACTGAATCCCTCCTCTCCTCTCTGGATCTGAACACAGATCAGGTGATTCTCCAACAGTTACAGCAGTTTTTGTCCATGTGACTCTTTTGATGTCATAAAAGTAAGTATTTTTTACAGTACAGGATATTTTCACTGTTGATCCCTTTAATGCACAAACATATGAAGGGCTGTAATTCACTCCCCAATCCCGCAGACCATCAACCGCTGAAACACAGAAATGAGGAAAATAATTTCAGCAACAAATACAGAAATCTTTCGTTTTCTTCTGCACTTTTCACAACACACTATCAGAGATTTTAGTTGATGTTTAGGGATGTGATCATGTGAACTATGTTCATAAAGGACACACTCTACAGAGCGCCTGAAGGGACAAGGTGATGTGTTGGAAAGACTGAAATGAGAGAGAAAGTTGCCCGGGACTGGGAGAAATAACCTCAATTTGTGTGCTAGTGTGCGTCTGTGACTGATTGTGAACCTGTTTGATCGTTAGACAGTGTTTGTTAGTCACAGTATTTGATCACGGGTTGATTCGGTATTTGCCCTCTGTTATTGAGATAGTCGGACTGCACAGAGTTAAAGCAAAGCTAGCGCGTGCTGTGTGTTTACAATCATAATATCACAGTTTGTGATATCTTCATCTTGTTCCGTTTATGTCACAATGTTACTATAATGAGAATTATTTGTTATGTTTATATGGAGTACTTTACAGTGCCTTGTTTGATAGTTATTGCTAGTATACGGACACTTGAGGTTTCAACGTAATGATCGTGTTCATAAAGAATGACAGCGCCAGATTACATTGTAATGTTCCACTGAAAGTTAATGCTCTATACTGTAATTATGTTTCTATAACGGTTTATAGTGTAATGTGATGTATAGTGTGATTTATTTGATATAACAGTCAAGTTATGTTATGCTGATTATTTCTTTATATGTTTTATTGTTGAAGCACACCCTCTCACACCCTCCTGCAGATATTCAGTAAACCCTTTGATTGAATCTGGCTGTCCTGATCCACTCCTGTGTTCTGAGAGACACACCAGGAGGAACGCTTGAGACATTAGAACCCCCTTAGTTTACAATCCTGGTTCAACCTCTTAACATGATGGAAAATATATGAGATGGGAGAAAAAATATATATTTCAATGGTTTTGTGTTCTCTTTTTCTCGCTTTTTATGATGAACACATTTCATTTTTCATATTTCGTAATATCTAGACAGGCACAAGAAAGGTCAATGAACAACATTTATGAATTGTGTGGCACAAACTCTTCATTCAACAGAATCTCTGCTTGAAAATAATTTAAAGAGTATTAATGAGTTGATCTCCGCCTCCTTCTCACAACCTTGAGAATCACAGTTTTATGTTTAAAACAGAGATCACAATTCTGACACGATTCTGAATAGAATGAATACATACATATGTAAGTATTATTGTATTATTGTATTATATTATGATAGGAGAAATATGAGCCAGCAAAGCAAACAGTGTGTGTTTCCGTGTTCCCGTTCTATCGTTGAGTCGGACACACACCAGTTTTGTTTTGTGTGTTTTGGGGAGGAGCACGCTTCCCTTGCGTTAGAGGGAGGCGAGTGCGAGCACTGTGAACTGTTCACAGTTAAGATGCTTCGTACTCGTCTCGCCTATTTCCGAGGGCAAGCACCCACAGTACGATCGTGGGGCTCGCGTTTGGATTTGGCTGACGAGCGGGAGACGGGTCCTCCCCTTTCGCCCGCTTCGTCACCAGATCCAGCCGTCCATCCGCATGATCCTGAAGCGCACTCTGGTGCTTCTTCGGTTCACGCGGGGGATGATGACTCCCTTTTTGAGTCTGCTGCCTCTGGACAGTAAATCTGTTGAGGAATTGCTCGAGGTCGTGACTCGCGCTGTGGCCAGATTACAGCTTGACTGGCCACAGGAAAGGGAGCCCCCCAAACGCTCAAAGTTAGAAAATCAGTTTCTGTCCAGTGGCGGGGGGAGGGATCACAACAACAGTCCCTCCCTTTCTTTGAGGACCTCCATGATGAGATATCCAAGTCATGGAGAAAACCGTATACTTCTCGTGTTTATGTGCCCTCGACGTCGATTTATTTGACCATCGTGGGCACTCAGGCACGGGGGTATACGATTATGCCCCAGGTAGAAGAGACATTTGTGAGCTATCTCTCACCTGGATCAGCATCGTCACTTAAGAAACCGACTCTTCCATCTAATCCTTGCCGCACAATGTCAACTCTCGTGGGCAAGGCTTTTCAAGCTGCAGGTCAGGCTGGTGCTGCCCTGCACACCATGACGGTGTTGCAGGCATAACAGGCTGACCTACTGAAGGACTTGAGTGTGGTTTCCACCATCGACGAAGAGTCATTTGCGGAGCTTCGTGGGGTCACTGATTTGCCTCTCTGTGCCACTAAGCAGACGGCCCGTGCTATCGGCCGTTCTATGGCTGCAATGGTCAGCACGGAGAGGAAATTGTGGCTCAATCTCATGGGCATAAAAGATAAAGATCGTGTCTTTCTTCTTGATGCGTCCGTGTCGGCTTCCTCTGATTTTTTCACCTCCCGGAACCTGCTGACAACTTTGTTCAGTGAGTCGCCAAACAGGCCGGAAGGTGCAAAAATCAGAGGAAGCTTTCGTACAATTTCTTCCTCATCGCACTCAGAGCGAGGGGCCGTCAGCCACTCAGCCCCAACCGGGTCCTTCACATAGGGAGGCTCAAAAACAAAGCGTAGCGACTCGCGCTCCCCCTCATGGAGACTGGGGGCCGTCTCGTCGCGCTCAACAGCCTCCCAAGCAAGACCTCAGGGCCATTCTCTCAAGAAAGAAGAAGTCCTGACAGTCTTGCGCCCAACCCTTTGGAATTTGCCCCCTCAAGACAGGGCGCGTATTAAGACAGCCTGTACCGCCCTCTCTCGAAGTTCCCATAAAAAACCCTCCTTCCCCACCACCTCTGGTGTTTCGGGGGGCAGCAGTTTCCAGCGAAATGGTAAATGTTCCATTGATTCCCGTCACACACCGGGACGCGCAGGAAGTACAAAAGTTAGTTCCCATTTCAGAGAGCCTGGCCGCGTGGAAACTACTGCCAGGGATTTCTGCGTGGGTTCTACGAACAGTAGAGTTAGGATACAGAATCCAATTTTTTCGTCATCCCCCACGTTTCAACGGGTTGTCTCCACTACTGTGAAGCCGGGGCAATCGACGTTACTGTTACAAGAGCTGCAGGCTCTCTTGAAGAAGGGGGCCATAGAACACATTCCCCTTCCAGAGAGAGAGTCAGGCTATTACAGCAGGTACTTCCTGGTTCCCAAAAAGGACAGGGGGTTGCGTCCAATCTTAGATCTTCGAGGCTTAAACCGTTCAGTCAAAGCTCTCAAGTTCAAGATGTTAACAGTACAGATGGTCGTGTCTCAAATCCAACACGATTGGTTTGTCACGATCAATCTAAAGGACGCATATTTTCACATAGAAATATTGCCACAACACAGGAGGTTCCTGAGGTTCGCTTTTGGGGGCAAAGCTTACCAGTATCGGGTCCTTCCATTTGGTCTAGCCCTATCCCCCCGCTTCGTACCTCAACTATGTGGCTCAGACCCCGGTTCCTTGCCTTGGGTCCTACTCTAGAGGCGCTGTGTCATCGTAAATTGCTAACGACAGACGCCTCCCTGACGGGCTGGGGTGCGGTCTTAAGTGGCCGTCCAGCTCAAGGGGAACGGGAGAGTCATCAACTCGTCTGGCACATCAGTTGCCAAGAGCTGATGGCCGTATTTCTGGCCCTGAAATACTTTCTACAACATCTGAGAGGCTGTCATGTCTTGATGCGGGTGGACAATACAACGGCAGTCTCTTATATAAATCGTCAGGGAGGTCTGTGCTCACGACGTCTCAACAAGATATCGAGACAGATCATCACATCACAGTGACATCACACCATTCTCATACTGTAATATTGGAGCTCATTGTGAATTCAAAATGTTGCACAGGTTGAGAGGAGGCGGTTCAAGTATCAGTCACCAGGGGACATTCTACTTCCTGTTTCTCAACACTATCACAGTGACATTACAGTGGTGTCACATGGTGAGCTCACAGTATGAGCGCACACCCAGATAAAAGACTTTTGTTACAAGAACGTTTTACAAACGTAAAACTGACTTCAGCCAGTCTTAGATGAAATCAACTGAAGATAAAAGACATTAAATCTCTGAAGATCTGATTCATCAACTCCACAAACAGCAGCAGCTTCACTTATTACTGACCAGACTGACTTTAAAAAAAAAAGTCGGTGAGCCTGTGATTCGCACTCTATTGAGTGTACGGGGTGGGTGTGATTCACTATTACTCGCAATATGATGGCGGTGTTGCAGCAGGCTATATATAACGTGAATATAACGTGAATATAACGGGGAGTGTGTATGAATTGTGTGATTGCCCATGTTAAATACTGATTTCTTTCGCTTCTTTATTCAGAATTGGGGTGACAGCTCAACGCCAACGTCCTCTGGTGTGGTGGTGTTTCGCGTATTGACCTGCAGTGTTCACGGAGGGTGATTTGGTGTTGTGTGGTGAGAGCGCGAGTGATTGCAGTGTATGCTGGGCAGGCGAGTTGAGCCCCAGTTCGGTGATTGGAACAAAATACTGAGGAGGACTTTTACTTTCTGAACCTGGACTTTACAGCTCTGATCCAGGTGATGTTGATTTGTTATTGATGATGACAGTATAATCATCATCTACAGTCAGTCTTTGTGAGGTGTTATTAATTTAATATTTTTAATTATAATAGCTCTGTGATTATATGAGATCCAGCGGTGTCATCATCTATTATGAAGGATTTTAAGATACAAACATTTTGAACTACTGAAAGTTTCAGTGTAGCTGTTACGGAGGGACAGAAATCTCGCAGATTTCATCAAAATGATCTTAATTTGTGTTCTGAAGATCAACGAAAGTCTTACGGGTTTGAAACGACATGAGCGTGAGAAATTAATGAAACAATTTTTATTCGTGGTAGAACTAAACCTTTAATCATTAGAGTGAAGTTTCAGCTACTGACAATATTTGATTGGAGATTAATTGTATATTAGAGAAAAATTAAGTTTCTTTAGTGAAGTGAAATTAAATAAATTCACAGTACTGATAATTAATGGAGACTTAAGTGGATCGAGGTAATCATCTTCCTCAATTAAAATGAGTTATCTTAACTTGTTGGGTTATAAAAATTCAAAAAGTGTGAAATATTTTATTAATATTAATGAATCAGTTTATACTCACATTCTACAGAAAGAGTAACAGCAGGAGAGATCAGATGATCATTTCCTCTTACAGCACACTGATAGTTTCCTGAATCAGAACGACTGACTGACCACAGATGAATCTGATTCTCTTTCACAATTCCTTTAGTGAATCTCTGTGTGTTTCTGAACCAGATGAATGTTTGTTCAGTCAGAGAGCAGCTGCTTTTACATGTCAGAGTGACTGAATCTCCCAATTTCACTCTCTGCTGTGTCTCCACCTGCAGGTCTGACACAACAACAACAACAACAACAACTGATTCACTGTCAGCTTAAAGTGAGAGTTCATCCAATAATAACAATGTGGTCATTTTTAAATTATTACTAATGGTTTTGTTCTAAAGCCATATGACCTACTTTCTATTTCAGAACACAAAAGGAGAAAATAAACATAAATAAATAAATAAATAAATATCCTGCTTATGGTTAAATTTTATAATGCTCACATGTTTTGTGCTTTAGTACATATTGTTTCGAAGCAGCTTTACAGCAAATGAATGTTTCAATGAATGTAATTGAGTCTGAATGAACAGGGAATTTAGCATTAAATCAACACGTTTATTTGAATCTTTTTGAGTTCTAGTGAGTCGAGAACAAACTCATCTCTTCTGGCAACAACGCTCTGTGTCTGTAATCAGATACTGTAATTTTTTCTGGACCACTTCCTGCTCGTAGGAGTGATGAGATAATTAGCAGACTATCATCAATCAATGGCTGGCCCAGGTGGGGAAGCCGACCGTCTAAACCGACCGTCTGCTAGCTGTCTCACGTCACAGAATTCAGATGAATCCCAACACATAGAGATTCTTTCACCTAGATATCATCACACAGAGACTGTGTCTGTACCCCGAACTAATAAATACAGAAAACTTCCAAACCCATTTACGGGTGATAATTTAATTGATGTTCAACAAGTAGTAAACAGAGATTATAAAGATAAACAAATGATAAAGCTTGGGTTGCTGAATATTCGATCCCTTTCTTCAAAAGCACTTATTGTAAATGATATTATCACAGAAAATAATCTAGATGTGCTGTGTTTGACAGAAACCTGGCTAAAACCAGACGATTACATTACTTTAAATGAGTCTAGCCCTCAAGGTTACTATTATCGACACGAACCTCGTCGGAAAGGTAAAGAGGGAGGTGTTGCTGTAATCTATAGTAACATCTTCAGTATTACTCAAAAGTCTTTCAAATATATCTCTTTTGAAGTGATGGTGCTCTATGTAACGTTATATAATGTAAGTGACAAATCTCATTTGAAATTTGTGTTGGCTACTGTATACAGGCCACCAGGGCACCATACAGATTTTATCAACGAATTTGCTGATTTTCTATCGGAGTTAGTACTGGCTGTGGATAAAGTCCTTATTGTTGGTGATTTTAATATCCATGTAGATAATGAAAAAGACGCATTGGGATTGGCATTAACAGATATTCTAAGCTCTATTGGAGTTAGACAACACATGTCAGGACCCACTCATTGTCGTAATCATACTCTAGATCTAATATTGTCACTTGGAATCGATATTGATGCCATTGAAATTCTGCAGCAGAGCGATGACGTCTCAGATCATTATCTAGTCTCATGCGTGCTACATTTAGCCGAGGCTGGAAAACCGCCTGTCTGCCACAAATATGTTAGAACAATCACTTCTACCACTGAAAATTGCTTTATAAATAATCTTCCTGATCAATTTCATCATCTTAGCAAACCAGACAGCTTAGAAGAACTCGATGTTGCAACAGAAACTATTGACGCTCTCTTTTCCAAAACTCTAGACTCTGTCGCTCCTTTGCGCTTAAAAAAGATTAAGGATATTAGTCCAACGCCATGGTATAACGAGCACACTCAAGCCCTTAAGAGAGCAGCCAGAAAAATGGAGCACAGCTGGAAGAATTCAAAACTAGAAGTTTTTCTGATTTCATTGAGAGACAAAATGATGGAGTACAGAAAGGCCGTAAAAAACGCTAGATCTGCTTATTTTTCAAATCTTTTAGAAGAAAATAAACACAACCCTAAGTATTTATATAATACAGTGGCTAAATTAACAAGAAATACAGCCTCAACTTCTGATGTTTCCAAACAGCACAGCAGTAATGACTTTATGAACTTCTTTACTTTCAAGATTGACAACATTAGAGAGAAAATTATAGCCATGCAACTGTCTACTACAGTATCACATCAGACAGTGCATTGTAGTATCCCTGAGGAAAAATTCCATTCATTCGCTGCTATAGGAAAGGAAGAATTGTCTAAACTTGTTAAATCATCAAAATCAACATGCATGTTAGACCCTATACCGACTAAGCTATTGAAAGAGATGCTTCCAGAGGTCATAGATCTTCTTCTTAAGATCATTAATTCATCTTTATCACTAGGTTAACGTGCCGAAAAATGTTAAGCAGGCTATTATCAAACCTCATATTAAAAAACCACAACTTGATCCTGGTGAATTAGTCAATTACAGACCGATTTCCAATCTACCTTTTCTGTCAAAAATACTAGAAAAGGCAGTATCATCTCAACTGTGTTCCTACTTGGAAAGAAATGGTTTCTGTGAGGATTTCCAGTCAGGATTTAGACCGTACCATAGTACTGAGACTGCTCTCATTAGAGTTACAAATGATTTGCTCTTATCATCAGATCGTGGTTGTATCTCTCTATTAGTGTTACTAGACCTCAGTGCTGCTTTTGACACTATCGACCACAATATTCTTTTGAATAGACTAGAAAATTATGCTGGAATTAGTGGAATTGCATTGGCATGGTTCAAATCATACTTATCTGACCGTTATCAGTTTGTAGTAGTAAACGGAGATGTCATTTCAATCACAAGTTAAATATGGAGTACCACAAGGCTCAGTTCTAGGACCGTTGCTTTTCACTCTGTACATGCTACCCTTGGGAGATGTCATTAGGAAGCATGGCATTAGTTTTCACTGTTACGCTGATGATACTCAGCTCTATATTTCCTCGCACCCTGAGAAACCTACCAATTCTCAAAATTAACAGAATGCGTAGCTGATATAAAAAATTGGATGACTAGTAATTTCCTACTACTAAATTCAGAAAAAACAGAGATTCTAATTATTGGGCCAAAAACTTCAGCACATAATAACCTAGAATACTGTCTAACACTTGATGGCTGCTCTGTTAAGTCGTCTTCGTCAGTTAGGAACCTGGGTGTGCTCTTTGATACCAATCTTTCATTTGAAAGCCACATTTCTAGCATATGTAAAACCGCATTCTTCCATCTTGAAAATATATCTAAATTGTGACATATGCTCTCAATGACAAATGCGGAACAGCTAGTTCATGCGTTTATGGCCTCGAGACTAGATTACTGTAACACTCTACTGGGTGGTTGCCCTGCTCACGTGATAAACAAATTACAGCTGGTACAAAACGCAGCTGCTAGAATCCTTACTAGAACCAGGAAGTATGAACATATTAGCCCGGTTCTGTCAAAACTGCACTGGCTCCCTATTAAACATTGTATAGATTTTAAAATCTTGCTAATTACTTACAAAGCAGTAAATGGCTTAGCTCCCCTGTATCTGAGTGAGCTCTTAATGCATTATAGTCCTTCGCGTCTATTACGATCTCAGAATTCTGGCCAGTTGTTAATACCTAGAATATCAAAATCAACTGCAAGCGGTAGATCCTTTTCCTATTTGGCACCTAAACTCTGGAACGATCTTCCTAGCATTGTTCGGGAAGCAGACACACTCTGTCAGTTTAAATCTAGACTAAAAACGCATCTATTTAACCTGGCATACACATGACGCACTATCAATTTTTGGCTTCATATCCGTTACAGGATTGTTAGGCTGCATAGATCAGGTCAGCCGGAACCGGGAACACTTCCTATAACACCAGATGTACTCGTTACATCTGAAGAAGAATGGCGTCTAGATTTTTGTCTCTCTGCTTATCCCGAGGTTTACCAATTAACGTGATTGACTGGATCCGGGCCGTGTCCGGGTCGGACGGGGAACCTGTGCCTGTGTGCGGCAGCAATGTGGCCCTGGGGTGTCGGCGGAGACTGTGTTAACTAGCTCATCCTTTGTGAAGACCTTACCGACTCATCAGCCAGTGGCACATATCTCAACAAACCGTCCCATACCGGCGTGATCAAAAAGATCTTAAACTAGATGGAACTAGATTAAATATTTTGACTGTTGCGATTCCAAATTGGTTTAATGACCTGTAACTCTGCCTGAGTATCGGACAAGTGTTCACTGTTGGCCAGAGGAGAACTGCCCCCCTGACAAGGTTTTTTTCTCCATTTGTTGGAGTTTTGATCAAACTTCAAAACTTCATCAGCCAAAAGTCACATAATATTAAGACAATTGTGCAGCTTTTAAAGCTTGAAGAAGGAGCCTGCTGTCATGATATGAACAAGAGCGATCCGGACATTTTACAAAATATCTGTGTGACGAGCAGGGCGGGCGAGAGCCGTGAGGGAACGGCGCGAGGCCGGTGACGCGAGTGTTAACGAGCTTCAGGTGCTCGGCGCACCGGTCTCGTATCTCTCACGGAGGAGCTCCGGAAGCATAAAGGAGGAGCGACGACAGTGAAGGACGAGAGAGGACCAGGCCTGGAATTTATGTTGTGTTTTATTTTGTTGGTGTGGGCGGCAGTCGCCGTGAGGAACTGCCGCCCTTATGCTTTTTGGTTTATTGTGAGTTTATTTTATGATTAAAGTTTGAGAACGTTCGCCGGTTCCCGCCTCCTTCTTCCCGTTCTAAAGAACTTTGTTACAATCTGCTTTTGTGTTCCAACAAATAAAGAAGGTCATTCGGCAGATTCAGCAACATAATAAAGTGTTTGATGTGTGTTTGTGTTTCTGTGGTCAATTTCTGATCATTCACTAGTTTTACCTGTGACGTTAAGGGCTGAAGGGCAGTAATTCACTCCCCAATCCTGCAGACCATCAACCCCTGAAACACAGAAATGAGAAATAAAGAGGCTTTCAGGAGTTTTGAAGAAATGTACAAAAATATATTTTCACTTCTGACTATTTTTATGTTAGTAAAACACTCGTGTCAGTTCATAAGTGTGAAGAGCTCAATCATCTTTTCAAAGAGTGTTAAAATATCTGCAGTGAAACGGAAAACTCACCCGCAGTCATGATCACTACGATCAGAGGAAGAGACTTTATGAGAGACGACACCATAGTGACTTCTGCATCAGAAACCGGCAATAATGAGAATCATCGATATACATCACAAACTCTATTTGATAGAGAAACACATGACGATTTCAGAATAATTCACGGCTCATTGAAGGCTTGACGTGAACTGATGATGTTTCTCATGTCAGGCCTCGTGTGTCTAAAGAGCTTCACACAATATTCACACATGAATCTACAACAGATTTTGAGCTTCTGGAGTTCTAATCACTCCATCCAATCAACATTCACCTAAAACACTTTTATGAATATCAGCCGTAACCCTACTGAATTATTTTAAATGATGGTAAAAATGTTCTTACCGCTCTGCAGTGTCAATGTGTCTGTGTCGACGTCCAAATGAGAAAAACAAATGCCTGCAGTTTTCACACTTTATAAAGTGCAGCTAGAAATGTTGGTCTTCCTCTTCCTGGTGATGTGAGACCTTCATCTCAACTACACAAGAACAACTGGAGACGAGAGTTAATGTCTCCAGATGTCAAACACAAGCTTCATCTCTGTAGAGCTCACTGTTGATGAATCTTTGTGAGAGAATATGTGAAAGATGTTTGATTTGAGAAAGAACAGTGTAAAGACGCTCATCATGACTGCAGGAGCGTCTGAGCAGCATCAGAGGTCTTAGTTTCACTTCCTCTTTCTGACACAAACTCTGTTTAACACATGCGATGATGGACGACATACACAAGTCATAACCACCAGCAGCTACACTGTGTTTAAGGGTCAATGCCAGTTACTGACAGACAACACAAGCGCTCAGACACCAGGCAAAACAGAAACACATCAACAGATCTATTTAATAACTAAGTGGCGCTCATTGAAGAGCCAAATGACCTCCATCTCCACCTCTGTGGATCTAATGGGTGGAGGGATCGAGTTATGGGTCAGTTAGGGTGTGTTGGACCTTCTAGCTCCACACATTACACCCAAATTACATCCAGAGAGGAGGAGCTGGACTTCACGCTCCACCCATGGCTCTGCCTCTCAAAATGGAGGAACTAGATTCTTCACTCAAATCTTTTCTGCACTTCATTTACTTTACTGTCATCTAGTGGCCAAAAAATGAAGTGCAGCTGCAGCTGATTTTATGTCTGATTCTTGTACATGTTGATTTTAGAAGCAATACAGGTTTCCAAAGTTGAATTTTTTTCTGTATTGATCACTATGTGTTTATAAACCAATAGGAGAAGCTAATGTGGGCGTCATCAATTATAAAGATAATCTATTAAAAATGCATGTATGTAAAATAAATGGTACAATTCTTGGTACTTTCTAATAGCTAATAATTTTGCCTCATCAGCCAGTCAATGCGTCACCAATCCTACATCTCAGATTTTCCTTTGACCAAATAAAATGTTTGATATTCACACTTACTGGTTTTAGCAGTTTCAATGTAATGGAAAGTGGACCAAGACAATTTAAATCCACTTTTGAAGCCAAAGCAAAAACAAAACAAACATTTTATTTTAACTTAAAACAAACTGACTGTAAAATCTGTTTATTATATAATTCATTGGATGATATCAGAACATTATCCCCATTCCCCACTATCCCAAATGACCTCCATATCCACCTCTGTGGATCTAATGGGTGGAGGGATCGAGTTATGGGTCAGTTAGGGTGTGTTGGACCTTCTAGCTCCACACATTACACCCAAATTACATCCAGAGAGGAGGAGCTGTCTTCCTCTTGCTGGTGATCATCAGGTGTTCATCAATAATCAAACAATCATCACTCAGTCACTTCAGTATCTAATTAACTCTAACACTGATTAAGTGTAGAGTTTAACTCCAGCCCTGAAAAAACCCTCACCTGTCTGTAGCTTTAGTAATCCTGAAGAGCTTGATCAGCTTGTTCAGATGTGTTTAAGACTGGAGCTAAACTCTGCAGGACAGCGGCTGTCGACTGAACTTGCCTGTTTTAATGTGTTTAATTGTTTATTCGTATTGAGTTGCACATGTTCACCGCTAGGTGGGGATGTTTCCCTCCACATTTAATAGATTTTTATCCATCCATCCATCCATTTTCTTCCGCTTATCCGGGGCCGGGTCGCGGGGGCAGCAGTCTGAGCAGAGATTCCCAGACTTCCCTCTCCCCAGACACTTCCTCCAGCTCTTCCGGGGGGACACAGAGGCGTTCCCAGGCCAGCCGAGAGACATAGTCTCTCCAGCGTGTCCTAGGTCTTCCCCGGGGCCTTCTCCCGGTGGGACAAGCCCGGAACACCTCCCTAGGGAGGCGTCCGGGAGGCATCCGAAACAGATGCCCGAGCCACCTCAGCTGACTCCTCTCGATGTGAAGGAGCAACGGATCTACTTTGAGCTCCTCCTGAGTAACCGAGCTCCTCACCCTATCTCTAAGGGAGCGCCCTGTATCCGGGATCTCATTCTTTCGGTCATGACCCAAAGCTCATGACCATAGGTGAGAGTAGGAACGTAGATTGACCGGTAAATCGAGAGCTTCGCCTTGCAGCTCAGCTCCTTCTTCACCACGACAGACCGGTACATCGACCGCATTACTGCAGAAGCTGCACCGATCCGTCTGTCAACCTCACGCTCCTTCCTTCCCTCACTCGTGAACAAAACCCCAAGATACTTAAACTCCTCCACTTGAGGCAGGACCTCTCCACCAACCTGAAGATGACAAGCCACCCTTTTCCGACTGAGAACCATGGTCTCAGACTTAGAGGTGCTGATCCTCATCCCAGCCGCCTCACACTCGGCTGCAAACCGTCCCAGTGCACACTGGAGGTCCTGGCCCGATGGAGCCAACAGGACAACATCATCCGCAAAAAGCAGGGATGCGATCCTGTGGTCCCCAAACCAGACTCCCTTCGGCCCCTGACTGCGCCTAGAAATCCTGTCCATAAAGACTATGAACAGGACTGGTGATAAAGGGCAGCCCTGCCGGAGTCCAACATGCACGGGGAACAGGTCTGACTTACTGCCGGCAATGCGAACCAAGCTCCTGCTCCGGTCATACAGGGACCGGACAGCCCTTAGCAAAGGGCCCCGGACCCCATACTCCCGGAGCACCCCCCACAGGGCGCCACGAGGGACACGGTCGAATGCCTTCTCCAGATCCACAAAACACATGTGAACTGGTTGGGCAAATTCCCATGAACCCTCCAGCACCCTAGAGAGGGTATAGAGCTGGTCCAGTGTTCCACGACCGGGACGAAAACCGCATTGTTCCTCCTGAATCTGAGGTTCGATAATTAGATAAAATTATATCTAATTATTTTATATCTATAAATTATAAAATAATTAGATTTTTAATTATTTTGAAATTAAATGTTAATTGTAATTCTCAATCTGCAAAACTGGATCTCTACACAATTACAAAGCTAAAAGACTTAATTGATTTAAAAGGATTAAAGCTATTTTGCTAACTTCAAGCACATGCCCTGATTCACACCAGGACCTGGAGAAAGCTCTTTACATCCACTTTCACAAGCTTTACAAATAGATTAGGACTCTGATAAAACATGTAATAAGATATTTGCACTATGTATTTAGTTAGAATACATGGTTAATGAATGGATAAGTATCTTATCAGCTGCAGTCAGATCGTGTAGTTACAGATTTCTCCAGCAGGGGGCGGAAGTTTAAAGCCAGTCCGTTTTTGTACCAGATGAATGTGTCTGTCAGATCGCAGCTGGTTCTACATGTCAGATTGACCGTCTCTTTCTCCATCACCTCCTGTGGAGCCTGAACCTGAAGAGCTGGAGGACACAAATCCTTCTAACCATCAACTAAAATTACTACATTTGTTAAATAAATACTGAAAATGAAGGACAGAAGTGGATCCTTTGAGAGCACATGTTGATGTAGTTTCATAAATCACACTCCAGTTTTGTCCAAAAACTCCTGAAACACAAAGAAGATAAATGAGTTATGTGTAAATGCAGCTAAATAATATCTATCACTTGTTGCTGGAGAAGTGTAAAAAGTCCTGCAGAAAGGTGTTGCATAAACGATCAATTTGACAAAGAACTGTGAAAAGCGACACATCAACGGTTTAAATGCAATTTCAGCCATTTTGTCAAGCGTAACCACATGCCCTCTCTCACCAAAGCCCCGCTGATTGGTGGATCGTAGAATAGATACTTAATGCTCACTTTAAAAAAAGCATGAAAATCTTACAGCTCTATAACAACTGTGACTCAGCAGAAGTCAAGAGCAGAAAGAAAGAAGAGTCATTCTGATACTCGTCACCACAGGAACCATCACAGCTCTGTAAACAAACATATAAATACACACATCCACTTCATACAGGAACTAGCAATAAAGCTAGAAAAAGCTTTGGTTAATATAAAAAGAACCAATAAAGTGCTGCAGAAACAGTTTTAGAGACTCACCAACAACCAAACAACACTTATCAGATAAGGTGTGAAGTGGACGTGTTGAACTGCAGTATTAGATTAATGTGTCTTTAGTTTTCAGCCTGTCTACAACCAGTTTGAGACTCGACACTGTACGTGACAAAGCGCCCATTGTCAACCATTTGTCCTTCTTTTCAGAAATAGTGCGTACTTTAAGTATGTCAGAGATATAACGGGCATCAGTTTACTATCCTATAGACCAGTGTTTCCAAAACTGTGGGCCGCGGCCCCCCGGTGGGCCGTAGCGGTATTGCAGGGGGGCCGTAGCTAGTCCAAATCAATATATTAAAATAATTAAAATATTCCAATTGTTCTAAAATTTGATTTTTTTTGAAAGTATATAAGGTTAATGTTATGGATTTAAATATATCTGTAAAGAATGTTTACATCATAATTCACATGAAATTCTTACAAACTTGTTAATAAATGTATTTGTAGGTAAATGTCGGTATATATTTTTTAACGGAGGGGGTCGTGGAGCTTTTGCAATGTTTTGGGGGGGCCTTACCCCTCTTAAGTTTGGGAAGCTCTGCTATAGACTGTCTCTGGTTATTATGGGTTCTATTGGGTTTTGTTGCTACATGTTCATCTACATGTTTGCATTCTTTGTCTCCTGAACTCATTTGCCAAGCTTAAAGCGCAGCATCTTTTGTGATATAAGGGTCCTGTTTGGTATAACGTGGGTCAAGAAAGGAAAAAAATTCCCCCAAATATATCAATTTGTTCTCTTTTATGCCCCTACATTTCACAAACTCTTCAAGAAAAATGTATGGTGAGTTTGAAGAGTGAACAGACGTGTTTAGCAGAGGTTATAAATGATAACATTTACTGTCTCAAGTTTCGTGAGATTAAAAAAACCTTGTTCACACAATTACGTCACTTGTTTTATAGAGCGGTGGAACTATAACGTCACTTTATAGGTCAGTCGGCAGTTCGCATCACACTGGTTCCCTCGACGAAAACCCAATGGGATTTTTCCCATTGTTTGATCAACAAAAGTTTGATACTTGCATGTTTTGTCCATCAAGATCATTTTCAGAGATAAACACAACTTTTATGAATTTTGAAGCCTGAATGCAGTTGCCAGAAGTAAAAAAATCTGAACTACATCACGGTCGCACGATTTCATCGTCACCTCCACTGGCTTCTGACAGCTCTTTCAGTTTTTATATAAAAACGTTTTCCCGGAAAGTTCAAGTCAGAGTAGTTTATAAGTGCTCAATTGTAAGCATAGTGAGGCTGTAAAAGCGAACTGAGTTTACGTCTTCATCGTGATGACGTTTAATGTCGCAGAAAGCCTCTGTAGTCACTCGTTAGCAACCGCCTTTTTAAAGACACGTAACGGCTTAAATGAAATCATGAGTGGAGTAATACTGATGTATTTTATGTCAGAATAAAACATGAAAGTGTCTTGAGCTTGTGTTCTCCACAGACCATTCAACCAAAATCCCATTCAAAAAACCATTGACTTCAGCGCGATGTGCTAAAATGCTAACTTGTTTCTGCATTTTGGTCTACAAAGTGATGTCACACCTGCACTGCTCAGTTACTGTATGAATCAATGCTTTTGAACTATTTATTTTGAATGTCAAATACATTTTTGACAGTTGCTTGTCGCCACCTAGTGGTGTAATGATGCACTTGACACTCGTTATTTGCTCTGTTTTCATCTCTAACATAGACGTCTGTGTTTATATCCATACTATAAACATTTATCCAAGTACTTATGTGACAATTTGCATATTTGTAACACAGAAAAAACAAAACTGTGTGGTTCACCAGCTTCATCGGCTCAGACGCAGGGAAATCGATGTCACCCCTGGGTTATGTTCTTTTTTGCGGCGTCGGAATGCTGTCCGTGACCAGCTCTAGTATTGTGTGTCTTCACTTGGAGCTGTTCATGTTGACTGGGAATAATGCGTTTCTGTGGCAACATCAACTCCTAAATTAATCTGCAAAGGTCATGTGGTGCATGTAGGAGCTCTGAAAATTCCATTTCACAAGTTGAGTTGTATGAAGACGTGAACGCTTTATGAGTTGAAGTCCTAATTATGGTAATTACTAAGTGATTAAGTAATTAATTAATTACACTGCTGAAAGTACTATCAAGTTTGTGTTCTTTGAACTAACTTCAGAATCTAAAGGTAAGAATGAAACGGTCTCTTTTTCGCTCCAATCAACCGTTCGCAAAGACCCGCCCCCTAGTTACTGTTGCTATGTCCGACAAGCCATGCGCTCTCACGCCACACATCATGTTCTCACAGAGAAAAATACATCACAGAGTAAAACAATAAATAGCGTCTAGTGTCTCTTTAATGTGTGGTGACAGATCGCTGTAGCTCCTCGTGAACCGATCATCTCTTCATACTAGTTCATTTATAGCATCAAATAAACATGAATGAACATCAGAAGGAATGTTGTTTCAAGCATGGAAAGACGTGAGGACACACAATTTTTCAAGTTCACCAACGTTAATCTACTAACTCCTCTGAGTGCTTTGATGGACAAAACAGCAGATTTATGATTGGTCAGATCGCCTGTCAATCAAACTGTTTGCGAAGGTCAATTGGTGCATTTTCCATTGCCGTTGACATCATCAAACGCTGAAATGACTGTTTGTAGATAACACACTGTTATATGAGGCATCTTGCTGTAACATTCAAACTCCACATCGTTTTACACTGTACAAGTTTGGCACCGCAATGCTGTTAGTACATCCTCCAGAGCAGGGTTTCATAGCCCTGGGTAAAAACCGATGCAAACCCCGATTCTAAATTACAAGTGTGGAATGTTTCTTAACATGCAAGCAAGGGAACTAGAAACATTATTAAAATTTTAATCAATTTAAAATTAATTAGTTGCTTAAAAATGAATTTATGTAAATGTTGGCCACCTAGTGGTTAAAGCATAAAACTACAAGTAACTTTCAGGTGCAGTGTTGCCAATTTGCAACTTTGGCGCTAGATCAGCGACTTCACAGTCTCCCTTAGCAACTTTTTTTTTTTCCAAAAAATCAACTAGCATTAAATCTAGTGGTTTTTGGACTGCTGGTTAACATGCAGTCAGTCACTATATTATACTCGCTCTGTTGTCAGACAGAAAATATGTAAAAGAACAGCTTTACTGAACATCAGGCTATTTATTATATTAAAATATATTATGTGAGCACAGAGAAGGAGAGAAAACAGATGTAAAGTGCCGACAGTTGGCACATTACAACATTTCAAGACTTTTTCAGCCGGCTTCAGCTACTTTCCATTGAAAATAGTGTGCAGAGGAATATTGTTTTGGTAATTACTGATGTTACAGGTGATCGTCTTGTGCGAATGTCTCCAATGACATCAAAACTCTCAATAAGAAAATAAAAATGCATGTCTGAAAAATGTGTCTTTTGAGCAGGTAACTGGGAATTATTATAACTTGGCGAGGCTTTTTATAGGCAAATAGACCAAAGTAACTGGTTTAAAGATTATCAACATAAACATTGTTTTGTGAACCTAGTCCTGACAGCTCTGAAATATAATTATTACAGACCATAATGATTTGAGGTAAGGCAAAAAACATGGTTTGGAAGATGGTTTTAAAATGTACTCTTTATTTAAATTTTGTTGAATTTGAACAAAACTTTTGCATATTGTACATAGTGTAGCATTAAATTTAATAACATCATTGCAAAAGAGTATTTCAGTATTTTTTACAGTATTACAGAAATTAAAAACAGAGAAAATACAATACGCTGCACATTACAATAATGAGAATTGGGTGTAAAATGCGCTAAATTGTCATGACAATGATGTCATAATAAAACTAAAGACTTTCTGAAAATGTTAAGATGAAATGAATTTAGCAATAAAATCACAGTATGACGAGACGAGAGGAAGCATCTGTTCTGCATTGACTACAAAGCGAGAGCTGAAAGTCCTTTGACTATTACAGGTGTGTGTGTGTGTGTGTGTGTATGTGTGTGCGTGTGTGTGTGTGTGTGCGTGTGCGTGTAGGTGTGTGCGTGTGTGTGTGTGTGTGTGTGCGTGTAGGTGTGTGTGTGTGTGTGCGTGTAGGTGTGTGTGTGTGTGTGTGTGTGTAGGTGTGTGTGTGTGTGTGTATGTGTGTGTGTGTGTGTGTGTGTGTGTGTGCGTGTGACACTGGCAATCAATTCAGACTGTAATAAAAGAGCTTATTATAAAGCAAAATCCATTCATGTCTAAACAGCAAAACAGTCCCATAAATGTGTGAAAAGATTAAAAGTGGGAACATGACCTGTGCTGGACTCAAATCCAGGTCTCCCATCAACATTAACAGGCTGCGGCTCCGATCACATGCTCTTTATTTGACTGGGCTGTAGATAATGTCCTCAGATCTGGAGAGAAATTAATAAAATAATGTGGAATTTCATTAAGTCCACCAGCAGGTGACAATCCAAAAATCACAGGAGAGCTCTGATTCATCACTGAACATGTTTCATTTGGTTCAGATCAATCGCTTCTCACCTGTCGGCTCCAGAGGGATGATGCGTCTCTTCGGTCTTCATGTCTTTGTTCTTGAAGTGATGGACACTGGCATACTGAACCTCTTCCTCGTCTCCAGAGTCTTTTGGTTGTTTTCTCCCGGAGCGCTCGGGTTTCTTTGCTTTAACGTTGGCATACAGATCATCTGTCTGATTGGCTGATACTTGTGAATACAGTGGAACGTCATTGGCCGGAGCCGTTTCTGCTGATCTGCCAGAGCGATCCTGCAGTTTCATCACATAAAATATCACACAAAAATAACAACAGGTCAATCGTTCAGAAACACGTGTGACTGTGAGTGACATGAACAATGTTTTCCAGATTAAGTTTGGATGGAAGTTTTATAAGTCTTACATTTTCTACATATAATATCCATGTCATGAAACTGCAGTTTTTGTAGATTCAGGAATGAATCATCAAACTTGCCTGATTTTGTCCAATATTTTCAGCTCCGCCGTCTCTCCTCTTCTTCCTGGAGAAAAAAAAAGTTTTGTTTGAAAATACTAAAAAAGCAACCCTGATAGCAGCTTTGTGTCGGCCCAGATCCGGCCCACATCTGGCAGATGCGGAATGAACCAGAATAAACCAGAACTGGACCTTATCTTAGCCAGAAAATGTTTATATATTATTTATACAGTCATCTCAGCATTAACAAGCATTCTGCTTGAAGACAAGAAAAAAAGAGACATGCAGAAACAAAAAAAAACTACAACTTTCTTCAGCCACAGTCTTAGATGAAATCAACTGAAGATAAAAGACATTAAATCTCTGAAGATCTGATTCAACTCCACAAACACAGTATAATATTTAAAATTTTTGATAATGCAAAGTTCAACAAATTCTTCTTTCATGCAGGAGCGGCTCAACATTCACCCACTTTATGAATACAATGATAATAATGATGATGATGAAGATCAATCCTCCGCATCCCGCCACGATCCCAGAAACTGTGTACAGAGCATCTCTCTGAACCCCTGAAACAAGATGATGAAGATCATTCACACGTGAGACAGATGAAACTGAAAGAGTGTCTGTTTATAGAAAATACCTTCAACAGAGAGTGAAACAGACGCTGATCTCTGACGTCCATATTTATTCTGAGCCTCACAGTAGAAGCGTCCACTGAAACTGGAGCTAAAGCTGGAGATGCTGAAACTCTGTCCAGATCCAACAGCTGAAGTTTCATTCTCCTTAAACCAGCTGAAGTTCAGAGCAGGAGGGTTTGAATCACTGCTGCAGATCAGAGTCACTGAATCTCCTGACACTATTTCAGACGGACTGACGGACACTGAGACGCTCTTTGGAGGATCTACATGAAATATATATGAAACATGTAAATAATAATTTTATTTATACAATGACCTTCCATTATCATTATTAAATTGCTGAAATTTATCTGTAAGTACAAATAACAATAGTGATGAAAAAGGTGCAAATCTACATCTGAACTGGTGCAAAGTCAATAAAACAATATTATATAAGATTTATAAAAAGGATCTCTAAATGACCAAACAAATCTAAACTAAATTCTGAATAATCCATGAAATATTTCACTAATATTAATGAATCAGTTTATACTCACATTCTACATTGAGATAAACAGCAGGAGAGATCAGATGATCATTTCCTCTTACAGCACACTGATAGTTTCCTGAATCAGAACGATTGACTGACTCCAGATGAATCTGATTCTCTGTTCGATCAGTGAATCTCTGTGTGTTTCTGAACCAGATGAATGTTTGTTCAGTCAGAGAGCAGCTGCTTTTACATGTCAGAGTGACTGAATCTCCCTCTTTCACTCTCTGCTGTGTCTCCACCTGCAGGTCTGACACAACAACAACAACAACAACAACAACTGATTCACTGTCATGGTGAAAATACTAAAATAATAACATTAAAACACTTGATATTGCAGTGGCACAGATGATCGTTCATCACTTCTGATATATAAAGAGCTGCTGTTCTCGTGGAGTTTGAGTTCAACCTCCATCATGTCCTGATCTCATTCACTCCTGTTTAATCTGAGAAAATCAACCATAAAAATGTTTTGTGGTCTATTTGTGAGAATTCACTAGTTTTACCTGTGACATCAAGCCAAGCTCCAGGAATCATTGTCCATCTTGTATTCTGATCATATGTAAATCTGCAGTAGTAGACGTGTTTATCAGCTTCTGTTATGTTCGTCAGAGTGATGCTGGAAGTTTGTTCTTCACTCAAACACTGAATCCCTCCTCTCTTCTCTGGATCTGAACACAGATCAGGTGGTTCTCCAACAGTTACAGCAGTTTTTGTCCATTTGACTGTTTCGATGTCATAATAGTGAGTATCTTCTACAGTACAGGATATTTTCACTGTTGATCCCTTTAATGCACAAACATATGAAGGGCTGTAATTCACTCCCCAATCCCGCAGACCATCAACCCCTGAAACACAGAAATGAGGAAAATAATTTCAGCAACAAATACAGAAATCTTTCGTTTTCTTCTGCACTTTTCACAACACACTATCAGAGATTTTAGTTGATGTTTAGGGATGTGATCATGTGAACTATGTTCATAAAGGACACACTCTACAGAGCGCCTGAAGGGACAAGGTGATGTGTTGGAAAGACTGAAACGAGAGAGAAAGTTGCCCGGGACTGGGAGAAATAACCTCAATTTGTGTGCTAGTGTGCGTCTGTGACTGATTGTGAACCTGTTTGATCGTTAGACAGTGTTTGTTAGTCACAGTATTTGATCACGGGTTGATTCGGTATTTGCCCTCTGTTATTGAGATAGTCGGACTGCACAGAGTTAAAGCAAAGCTAGCGTGTGCTGTGTGTTTACAATCATAATATCACAGTTTGTGATATCTTCATCCTGTTCCGTTTATGTCACAATGTTACTATAATGAGAATTATTTGTTATGTTTATATGGAGTACTTTATAGTGCCTTGTTTGATAGTTATTGCTAGTATACGGACACTTGTGAGACCTTCTGTCTCAGGCACAGGGGACAATAGTTCATCCCCGGCTGGAGTTTAGGAACCTTCGTGTTTGGCCCCTGAGAGGAACCAACTGAGGGACTCAGGGCTTTCACCAGATGTTATCCAGACTATCTTAAGAGCTAGAGCTCCCTCTACCAGAGCAAGTTATGCCAACAAATGGGCTATCTTTCAAAGATGGTGTACTTTACACAATGTAGATCCAGTAAACTGTCAGATTTCGACAGTTATGGACTTTCTGCAGCACAAATTATCGACGGGCACATGCCCCGCTACTCTAAGGGTATATGTGGCCGCTCTTTCAGCTTGCCACGCTCTTATTGACGGGATACTGTTGGGCCAGCACTCCCCGATCTCTCGCTTCGTTCGAGGAGCTAGGCGACTGAGGCCTCCTGCTAGAACCAGAATTCCTTCTTGGTACCAAGCTGTAGTCCTGGAAGGATTGGTTCAAGACCCCTTTGAACTGTTGGAGTCAGTTTCAGATAAGCTGTTAACTCTGAAAATGGTTTTTCTCATGGCAATAACGTCTCTGAAGAGAATTGGGGATCTACAGGCTCTGTCCATTATGCCATCCTGTTTAGATTTTGCCCCAGGTATGGTGAAAGCAATTCTGCATCCTCATCCTGATTACTTACCTAAAGTTCCTTTCTCGACATTACATCCGGTAATTCTCGAAGCCTTCTGCCCTCCGCCGTTTACGACGCCGGATCAGGAAAGACTTCACAAACTGTGTCCAGTCCGCGCTCTGCAGATCTATGTCCACCGCACTAGCCAGTGGCGTGAGTCAGAGCGACTGTTCGTCTACCATGGAGGCCATAGCAAGGGGGCTACTGCTACGAAACAGACTATATCACACTGGGTGAGAGATGCTATTGCCCTTGCCTCAGGGCTCATTCCACCAGGGGGGTTGCCTCTTCAAGAGCTTTGGCAGGGGGCGCCCCCTTGAAAAGTGTTTGTGATGCGGCTGGTTGGTCCTCTCCGCACATATTCATAAGGTTTTACAGCTTGGATGTTAATGTTACTCCGGGCTCTAGCGTCCTTGAGTCAACGTCACAAGCTGGTGTCTAAGACCCTTTGTGCTTTGTGACACACTTCACATCCAGAGGGTCCGGACACACAGTGTGGCGCCGTAGGTATTCTCGTTCCCATAGGGCTGAAGCGCAGCTGGAGTGTAGCTTTTGAAAGGGAACGACCTGGATTACTTGACTGTAACCCTGTTCCCTGAAAAAGCGGAAACAAAAGCTGCGCTTCCTTGCCACACTGGGATGTCCCAGGACTTCACTTCAGACAAAAGTACCTGCAGATGCTCCTGTGGCTCATCTATTTATAGCCTCTCATCGGCGCGTAGTGATGATGTCACGATGGCTATAAATATGGGTCAATTTCATTGACGTGTTTATACACATATTCACAGCCGATCAGGACTAAAGACGTTCCCATAGCGCTGAAGCGCAGCTTTCGTTCCCGCTTTTTCAGGGAACAGGGTTACAGTCAAGTAACCCGGGTCGATCTGAATGTTCGCTGTGATCGTACTTGTCTAATTATGGTTTAACAGAAATCGAATCGTTTTAATTTAGGAGTAAGATTGTGTTGGTGTTTGAATGGAGATATGAATACTCAATTACGGAGCCCCTAAAGGGACGTGGTGGTGGAAAAAAAATGGCATGGGATGAATTTTTTTTAAAGAAATCTTTTGCGTTCCCTCGCAAAGATGTTTGCGTTCCCACGCAAAACTTTGCGTTCCCACGCAAAGATGTTTGCGTTCGCACGCAAAGATGTTATCGTTCCCTTGCAAAACCTGTTGTGAGCTCGGACAAATCCTTTCTGTTTAATGTCCCTCTAGCTGGCAGTAGTGTTTATTAAGTCAGCTCAAGCATTAATACACACAAATAATGCGCGGCTCATTTAGAGTTTGAATTTTCCTCAAACAAGCTTTATAATATTGGTCTCTATTAGCAGGCGGCGGTGAGACAAGTCCGAAGAGACCATCTGAAAAGTGCAAAATCAGAAAAGCATTTCTACAAAAATAGTCATTAATAACTTCAATGTTACACACTGTAGTGTAACAAAACTCAGTTAAAACATCACTGCTCTCCTGATGGTTACACTACAATACTTAGTTTGGCATGTTAGTTTGATGTTATGCAGTTTACATACTTACAACCAGCATGGACCAGCATGATAATTGCTTATTAACAGTGAAGTTATTGATTTTGTTTCATAATAATCATAAAATTTATATCTATTTTTTTTTTTTATCAAACTAAGTGTTCTAGTACAACCAGCAGGAGAGCAGTGACGTGTTACAGTGAAGTTATTGAGCGTTTTTCATAATATAAAATGAGAAAAAGGGTTTTGGGTTTTGCACTTTTCAGACGGTCCCTTGTCTCGCGCCGGCTTGTAGAGACAAATTTATATATTATAAAGCACATTTGAGGAAAATTGGGTTGTTATAGCTTGTTGTCTATGTTACTTGAATTGGAAATATCTGCATTTGTGTTTTAACAACGTTTAATTCACGAGTTATTGATCGGGGAAGCTCGAATATGTGAATATATTGCCAGCTTTACTGAACTCCTTAAGCACTGACCGCATTTCTTTATTTGAGTCAAACAAGTTCACACTCTAAATGAGCTGACTTAATAAACACTACTGCCAGCCAGAGGGACATTAAACAGGAAGTTTTTGTCCGAGCTCACAACAGGTTTTGCAAGGGAACGATAACATCTTTGCGTGCGAACGCAAACATTTTTGCGTGGGAACGCAAACATCTTTGCGAGGGAACGCAAAGTTTTGCGTGGGAACGCAAAAGATTTCTTTAAAAAAAATTCCTCCCATCCCATTTTTTTTTCCACCACCACGTCCCTTTAGGGGCTCCGTACTCAATAATACATGAGTGTCTCATTAACAGAAACACAGTCACTTCATCATATATCCTCAAATATTAGATATAATTAAAGTGTCTAATTATTTTATTAACAAATGTCATATCTGTGAATTGTGACTATTTAAATTAACATATTCAGAAACACATCATTAGACACTTTACATTAAAATCAATTGAACATGAATCATGTCATATACGTAAACTTATCCTTATCAAATTTTCTGTTATCATATCTATTAAAGTTAGGGTTTCTGTACAGATTTTATTTTTATTGGGCTGTTTTCTTCTGAATTCCTATCGCATTCTATGGAATGAAATGAATTATAGAAATCCCTTTCATTTCCATAAATTCTTTGAACTGGAACGCCGTCCCCCCATGTTATCCTCCATTTCCAGTCCTGCATATAAACATTGATCAGCGAACATGAACAGAAGCTCAACTGAAAATGCTTGACCCGTGAGAAACCTCTTGCTGAAGCTCAAACGTGCTGCGAAACACCAGAATGAACCTCAAACTGGAGCTTGAGCTTCTGTTTACAACTGATGTTTGTGCTGATGAAAGTTTATATGTGAATAAAAGCCTAAATTCAATCTGTTCATCATATAAAGCGATCAAGTCTCTTCAGAAAATTTGAAGTAAACCACTCAGTTCATATCCCAGTCAACACACGAGGTCATGTGATCATCACAGTGACATCACACCATTCTCATACTGTAATATTGGAGCTCATTGTGAATTCAAAATGTTGCACAGGTTGAGAGGAGGCGGTTCAAGTATCAGTCACCAGGGGACATTCTACTTCCTGTTTCTCAACACGATCACAGTGACATCACAGTGGTGTCACATGATGAGCGCACACCCAGATAACAGACTTTTGTTACAAGAACGTTTTACAAACATAAAACTGACTTCAGCCACAGACTTAGATGAAATCAACTGAAGATAAAAGACATTAAATCTCTGAAGATCTGATTTGGTGTTGTGTGGTGAGAGCGCGAGTGATTGCAGTGTATGTTGGGCAGGCGAGTTGAGCCCCCAATCCTAAAGTGTTTTAAATTGTGGGTACAGTATGTGTGATGGCTGATGTATTTGTTCTAATGTGTGTTTATCATATACTCTTCTTTTGTATTCATTTTATATGTCTTTAATAAATGATGCAAAACGTTTTCCCATCATCTGTTATCTGACCCAACCACTGTGTGTCTGTGCGCCTTGCATTTGGAGTATCGGTGGGTCCCCGGCCCATTTCCGGGGTGGCGTAGTCGACTCTTTAGCACCGTAAATGGTATTGTAACTGCGCTCTGACAGCGCACCGCCACATATGAGAGACCACATATGTCACATATGATCACAATTTTTAATTCACCATCATGGAGATCAGGGTTTGCTTTAGTTGACCTCTTGACCCTTGACTTTTAATATTAGATTTGTTTGGTTGCTGGATCTGAGTTATATTGTTCAACCAAGCAAAGAGAAGCTGCTCAGGAGTGTTGGTTATGATTTCATATAAACATCTGTGACGAGCAGGGCGGGCGAGAGCCGTGAGGGAACGGCGCGAGGTCTCGTGTCTCTCACAGAGGAGCTCCGGAAGCATAAAAGAGGAGCGACGACAGTGAAGGATGAGAGAGGACCAGGCCTGGACTTTATGCTATTTTATTTTGTTTGTGTGGGCGTCAGTCGCTGTGAGGAACTGCCACAATTTTACTTTTGTTTTATTGTTTGTTTATTTTATTATTAAAGTACGTTGAACGTTCGCCGGTTCCCGCCTCCTTCTTCCCGTACTCATTGAACCCCGTTACAACATCATTTGCTCTGAATCACTGATCTCATATAAAGCTCAATCTCTGAGTTTGATTTACAGTTTTGATCACAGCAGCACTGCGATTCTACAGAAGAAGATTAAGTTTCAAGTCCAGAGTATTTCCTAAGATCTGGTTGTTACAGCTCACTTGTAACAGTCCAAATAAAATCTAAAATTAATAAGTCAAGGGTCAAGAGCTCAACTAAAGTGAACCCTGATGTCCATGATGGTGACTAAAGCTGGTGTGGTAAATTTTTTGGCACAAAATGGCTGCCATCTCATCATCCAGGTGATGCTGGACACTGGTGGTGGTTGAGGAGAAAATTCCCCTTCATTTGTAAAACGCTTTGAGTATCCAGAAAAACACTATATAAATGTAACAAATAATAATTACTTAAAATGGTGATTTTCTCCTTTGGTGATTCTGCTTGTTATCATCAGGTGTTCATCAATAATGGTCAATCATCACTCAATTAATCACTTCATTATGTCATTAACTTTAACACTCTTGAGTTTGGTCTCACATGTACTCCAGGAGAGTTCATTTAACACTGGAGTTTTTGCTGTGCTGATTTCACTAATTAGTTCTTCCTTCTGGCTGAAAAACTGCTGATTAACAAATGCAGGTGAACAAAATACTGAGGAGGACTTTTACTTTCTGAACCTGGACTTTACAGCTCTGATCCAGGTGATGTTGATTTGTTATTGATGATGACAGTATAATCATCATCTACAGTCAGTCTTTGTGAGCTGTTATTAATTTAATATTTTTAATTATAATAGCCCTGTGATTATATGAGATCCAGCGGTGTCATCATCTATTATGAGGGATTTTAAGATACAAACATTTCGAACTACTGAAAGTTTCAGTGTAGCTGTTACGGAGGGACAGAAATCTCTCACATTTCATCAAAATGATCTTAATTTGAGTTCTGAAGATCAACAAAAGTCTTACGGGTTTGAAACGACATGAGGGTGAGAAATTAATGACAATTTTTATTTTTGGGTGAACTAAATGTTTAATCATTAGAGTGAAGTTTCAGCTACTGACAATATTTGATTGGAGATTAACTGTATATTAGAGAAAAATGAAGTTTCTTTAGTGAAGTCAAATTAAATAAATTCACAGTACTGATAATTAATGGAGACTTGAGTGGATCGAGGCAATCATCTTCCTCAATTAAAATGAGTTATCTTAACTTGTTGGGTTATAGAAATTCAAAAATCATAAAAGAAAAAAAAAAAAAAAAACCCTATCCTTCCCCCTTTTTCCCTTCCCTTTCTAGCTTATGGTACTGAGCAATGTATGAAACTTGTATTGTGAGCACTTCCTGTGTTATTTGCCAATTCATGAAGAATCGCTTGTTTGTTTTTCCTCACTTGTAAGTCGCTTTGGATAAAAGCGTCTGCTAAATGACTAAATGTAAATGTAAATGTAAAAAGTGTGAACTATTTTATTAATGAATCAGTTTATACTCACATTCTACAGTAAGATAAACAGCAGGAGAGATCAGATGATCATTTCCTCTTACAGCACACTGATAGTTTCCTGCATCAGAATAAGTGACTGACCACAGATGAAGCTGATTCTCTTTCACAATTCCTTTAGTGAATCTCTGTGTATTTCTGAACCAGATGAATGTTTGTTCAGTCAGAGAGATGCTGCTTTTACATGTCAGAGTGACTGAATCTCCCAATTTCACTTTCTGCTGTGTCTCCACCTGCAGGTCTGACACAACAACAACAACAACAACAACAACAACTGATTCACTGTCATGGTGATAATACTAAAATAATAACATTAAAACACTTGATATTGCAGTGGCACAGATGATCGTTCATCACTTCTGATATATAAAGAGCTGCTGTTCTCGTGGAGTTTGAGTTCAACCTCCATCATTACATTTATTCATTTAGCAGACGCTTTTATCCAAAGCAACTTACAAGGGGAGCAATTAGGGGTTAGGTGTCTTGCTCAAGGGCACTTTAGTCATGGTATCGAAGGTGGAGAGAGTGCTGTTCATTCACAATCCCCACTTTCAATTCCTGCCAGCGTGGGAATCGAACCAGCAACCTTCAGGTTACAAGCCCGACTCCCTCACCATTGGGCCACGACTACCCCCATCATGTCCTGATCTCATTCCCTCCTGTTTAATCTGAGAAATTCAACCATAAAAATATTTTGTGGTCTATTTGTGAGAATTCACTAGTTTTACCTGTGACATCAAGCCAAGCTCCAGGAATCATTGTCCGTCTTGTATTCTGATCATATGTAAATCTGCAGTAGTAGACGTGTTTATCAGCTTCTGTTATGTTCGTCAGAGTGATGCTGGAAGTTTGTTCTTCACTCAAACACTGAATCCCTCCTCTCTTCTCTGGATCTGAACACAGATCAGGTGGTTCTCTAACAGTTACAGCAGTTTTTGTCCATGTGACTGTTTTGATGTCATAATAGTGAGTATCTTCTACAGTACAGGATATTTTCACTGTTGATCCCTTTAATGCACAAACATATGAAGGGCTGTAATTCACTCCCCAATCCCGCAGACCATCAACCCCTGAAACACAGAAATGAGGAAAATAATTTCAGCAACAAATACAGAAATCTTTCGTTTTCTTCTGCACTTTTCACAACACACTATCAGAGATTTTAGTTGATGTTTAGGGATGTGATCATGTGAACTATGTTCATAAAGGACACACTCTACAGAGCGCCTGAAGGGACAAGGTGATGTGTTGGAAAGACTGAAACGAGAGAGAAAGTTGCCCGGGACTGGGAGAAATAACCTCAGTTTGTGTGCTAGTGTGCGTCTGTGACTGATTGTGAACCTGTTTGATCGTTAGACAGTGTTTGTTAGTCACAGTATTTGATCACGGGTTGATTCGGTATTTGCCCTCTGTTATTGAGATAGTCGGACTGCACAGAGTTAAAGCAAAGCTAGCGCGTGCTGTGTGTTTACAATCATAATATCAGTTTATGATATCTTCATCCTGTTCCGTTTATGTCACAATGTTACTATAATGAGAATTATTTGTTATGTTTATATGGAGTACTTTATAGTGCCTTGTTTGATAGTTATTGCTGGTATACGGACACTTGCGGTTCAACGTAATGATCGTGTTCATAAAGAATGACAGCGCCAGATTACATTGTAATGTTCCACTGAAAGTTAATGCTCTATACTGTAATTATGTTTCTATAACGGTTTATAGTGTAATGTGATGTATAGTGTGATTTATTTGATATAACAGTCAAGTTATGTTATGCTGATTATTTCGTTATATGTTTTATTGTTGAAGCACACCCTCTCACACACACCTGCAGATATTCAGTAAACCCTTTGATTGAATCTGGCTGTCCTGATCCACTCCTGTGTTCTGACAGACACACCAGGAGGAACGCTTGAGACATTAGAACCCCCTTAGTTTACAATCCTGGTTCAACCTCTTAACATGATGGAAAATATATGAGATTGGAGAAAAACATATACATTTCAATGGTTTTGTGTTCTCTTTTTCTATTTCTCACTTTTTATGATGAACAGATTTCATTTTTTCATATTTCTTAATATCTAGACAGGCACAAGAAAGGTCAATGAACAACATTTATGAATTGTGTGGCACAAACTCTTCATTCAACAGAATCTCTGCTTGAAAATAATTTAAAGAGTATTAATGAGTTGATCTCCGCCTCCTTCTCACAACCTTGAGAATCACAGTTTTATGTTTAAAACAGAGATCACGATTCTGAATAGAATGAATACATACATATGTAAGTATTATTGTATTATTTTATATTATCTATATATAGATATATTTTATATATCTCTGTCCCACCCAGAGAATGACATATCTGGGGTCGTATGGGATTCGACCACAATGCGGGCACAATTGTCTTCCGCTCGAGTCGAGACCATTCTAGAAACCCTAAAGAATGTCAGGCGAGGCCAACATTATACTGTCCTCCAGTCTCCAAGAATGTTAGGTCTCATGGCGTCAGTGTCCTCGGTGATATCTCTGGGCCTGTTACACATGAGACCGTTTCAGTTGTGGCTCAAAGCCAGGGGATTTCATCCAAGGGCCAAACCCCTGAGCAAAATAAAGGTTACGCGCCGCAGGCTTCGTACCTCAACTATGTGGCTCAGACCCCGGTTCCTTGCCTTGGGTCCCACTCTAGAGGCACCAAGTCATTGCAAATTGCTAACGACAGACGCCTCCCTGACGGGCTGGGGTGCGGTCTTAAGTGGCCGTCCAGCTCAAGGGGAACGGGAGAGTCATCAACTCGTCTGGCACATCAGTTGCCGAGAGCTGATGGTCGTATTTCTGGCCCTGAAATACTTTCTCCAACATCTGAGAGGCTGTCATGTCTTGATGCGGGTGGACAATACAACAGCAGTCTCTTATATAAATCGTCAGGGAGGTCTGCGCTCACGACGTCTCAACAAGATAGCGAGACAGATCATCACATCACAGTGACATCAAACCATTCTCATACTGTAATATTGGAGCTCATTGTGAATTCAAAATGTTGCACAGGTTGAGAGGAGGCGGTTCAAGTATCAGTCACCAGGGGACATTCTACTTCCTGTTTCTCAACACGATCACAGTGACATTACAGTGGTGTCACATGATGAGCTCACAGTATGAGCGCACACCCAGATAACAGACTTTTGTTACAAGAATGTTTTACAAACGTAAAACTGACTTCAGCCACAGTCTTAGATGAAATCAACTGAAGATAAAAGACATTAAATCTCTGAAGATCTGATTCATCAACTCCACAAACAGCAGCAGCTTCACTTATTACTGACCAGACTGACTTTAAAAAAAAAAAGTCGGTGAGCCTGTGATTCGCACTCTATTGAGTGTACGGGGCGGGTGTGATTCACTATTACTCGTAATATGACGGCGGTGTTGCAGCAGGCTATATATAACGTGAATATAACGTGAATATAACGGGGAGTGTATATGAATTGTGTGATTGCCCATGTTAAATACTGATTTCTTTCACTTCTTCATTCAGAATTGGGGTGACAGCTCAACGCCAACGTCCTCTGGTGTGGTGGTGGTTCGTGTATTGACCTGCAGTGTTCACGGAGGGTGATTTGGTGTTGTGTGGTGAGAGCGCGAGTGATTGCAGTGTATGTTGGGCAGGCGAGTTGAGCCCCCATTCTGTGATTGGAACAAAATACTGAGGAGGACTTTTACTTTCTGAACCTGGACTTTACAGCTCTGATCCAGGTGATGTTGATTTGTTATTGATGATGACAGTATAATCATCATCTACAGTCAGTCTTTGTGAGGTGTTATTAATTTAATATTTTTAATTATAATAGCCCTGTGATTATATGAGATCCAGCGGTGTCATCATCTATTATGAAGGATTTTAAGATACAAACATTTTGAACTACTGAAAGTTTCAGTGTGGCTGTTACGGAGGGACAGAAATCTCTCATATTTCATCAAAATGATCTTAATTTGTGTTCTGAAGATCAACGAAAGTCTTACGGGTTTGAAACGACATGAGCGTGAGAAATTAATGAAACAATTATTATTTTTGGGAGAACTAAACGTTTAATCATTAGAGTGAAGTTTCAGCTACTGACAATATTTGATTGGAGATTAACTGTATATTAGAGAAAAATGAAGTTTCTTTAGTGAAGTGAAATTAAATAAATTCACAGTACTGATAATTAATGGAGACTTGAGTGGATCGAGGTAATCATCTTCCTCAATTAAAATGAGTTATCTTAACTTGTTGGGTTATAGAAATTCAAAAAGTGTGAAATATTTTACTAATATTAATGAATCAGTTTATACTCACATTCTACAGTAAGATAAACAGCAGGAGATTGAAGATGATCATTTCCTCTTACAGCACACGAATAGTATCCTGCATCAGAATAAGTGACTGACCACAGATGAAGCTGATTCTCTTTCACAATTCCTTTAGTGAATCTGGACCAGATGAATGTTTGTTCAGTCAGAGAGCAGCTGCTTTTACATGTCAGAGTGACTGAATCTCCCTCTTTCACTCTCTGCTGTGTCTCCACCTGCAGGTCTGACACAACAACAACAACAACAACAACAACAACTGATTCAGCTTAAAGTTAGAGTTCATCCAATAATAACAATGTGGTCATTTTTAAATTATTACTAATGGTTTTGTTCTAAAGCCATATGACTTTCTTTCTTTTTCAGATCACAAAAGGAGAAAATAAAAATGAATAAATAAATAAATATCCTGCTCATGGTTAAATTTTATAATGCTCACATGTATTGCGCTTTAGTACATATTGTTTCAAAGCAGCTTTACAGCAAATGAATGTTTCAACGAATGTCATTGAGTCTGAATGAACAGGGAATTTAGCATTAAATCAACACGTTTATTTGAATCTTTTTGAGTTCTAGTGAGTCGAGAACAAACTCATCTCTTCTGGCAACAACGCTCTGTGTCTGTAATGATCGAACGACGATGGAGAATAAATAGAAACTCTTTAATAATAAATCCAATGCAGAACAAAGAGGAGAAACTCAGGAGAAATAAAACACATTTATAACAAGTATATCTGTCATGATCATCTGCTGAAGTGCCCATAACCACCACAGGGGGGCACTTCACCATGGACTAGGCACTACACACTTCACCACTGGACTCCATTTCCCACAAGTCACCACACAGGAACTATCACTCACACAATCTCTCTCTCACACACACACACACACACACACACACACACACACACACACTACATTTCCCAGAAGCCTTGTACCCTGTCACTGATTACACACACACACACACACACACACACACTCACACACTTCACGGTGAGGTCTTGATCTTCTGTATAGTTGTCATTTCTGAGCGTTATTCCCGGTCTTGTTTTCCTGTTGTCATTCTGCCTGTTTCTCCGTGTTCTGATTGTTTTGCTACCTACCCTTGGATTGTTGCTTTGTTTGTTGGACTGTGATATTTGCTGCATACCTCGACATCTTTGCCCGTGTATCGACTACGAACATTTGAACATTCTCCTGCATGAGTAACAGCACCATCTGAGACGCCCCATGCCGAGCAGTTCACGCCTCACCATTACACTCTCCCCATCATCCTCTGTTCCCCATCATCCTCTGTTCCCCATCATCCTCTGTTCCCCATCATCCTCTCTCACCTAAAACTCCATCCAAATCTATGCAATGTTGAATGTGTAGAACAAGTGAATATACATGTTTGGTATCATTTGAAATGTCTCAGTGCTCCTAGTAAAATGGTCTCATTCTCCCAGACATAGTACGAACTTCCAAGAAGTTCTAGCAATCAAGAAATATTGTGTGCCACTAAAGGTGTGCCCTCCCTCAGATCCTTCACTCAAACCACCTCCTGTATGTAAATAAGTGCCCCCTTCTACAGCTCTCAATAACCCATTGAATCTGATTGCCCATTTGTGACCCCCTGGACCAAAATCTAATCACAGTTGACCCGTCGCAAAACCCGCCCCCTGTTGCAATGCCCGACAACCCATGCTCTCTCACGCCACACATCATGTTCTCCCGCAGTGAAAAATACATCGCGGAGCAAAGAGGACACTGACAACGTATGAAACAGTTTCAGATTTAAAATATTGTAATTTTTTTAAACAGTTTAAACACTAAATACCGTATAGTGGCTCCTTAATGTGTCGTGACAGATCGCTGTAGCTCCTCGTGAACCGATCATCTCTTCAGACTAGTTCATTTATAGCATCAAATAAACATGAATGAACATCAGAAGGAATGTTGTTTCAAGAGCGGAAAGACGTGAGGACACACAATATTTCAAGTTAAACAACTTTAATCTACTATAGGCTGCTTCCTGACGGCTTTGTCGGATAAGATGGCGGATTCGGTGTTATCATTGGTTAGATCAAAATCAATCAAATGTCAATCAAAATGTTTGCGAAGGGTCAATTGCAGATACCACCATTTGGTTCTAGTGATTTATCTGGGTATTTAGGGAGAGATGGCAAAGGGTTCAGGGAGTCTGTAGACAGATCTCCCGCACAATCGCTGTGTGTGGTCTTTTTCACTGCCAGGTAAATGTTTCTATATTCTTTTATTACTGATTTCATGTATAATGTTTTATTCTTTGGATTGGATTTGAATTATTGTTCTATTACCTGGTTAATAAATTGTCATGTTTGAATTTATTCTGATTGACTCTGAAATGATTAACTCTAGTAGGTTACGTTAAGTCCATAACACCACACATCTATGCTCAGGTTCGGAACCGTCCAAAACTCAGTTTGTGGAGCATTGGGGCACATCAACTGAAGTTCTGGAGCTCCGACTAACACATTGGCATTAGTCACGTGTACTTCGACTGTAGAGGCTAATAATGGGTTTTTCCGTTCAGAATAACAAAGTATTGTCAGACCAATCTGAATAGGGTCAGCCTCAACCTCTGATTATTGTAATATTATTCTAACTAAGTGTACGTGGAAAACCACAACATGATTATGTAAAGTTACCATTAGAGGAAGTTAGATTGGTCAGCTTGGTTTATGGTAATGGTCATGACCTCTGGTTTTTTGTTTGTTTAATCAAATACCTTGAAAACCTTTTCATAATTGGAGTCAAAACTGATGAAAATACAGAGGAAATTGCATAAGGAAATGTATTTAATTTAATTGATGCCTTGTATAAAGGAAGACAGCGACATGGAGATAAACCTTCACCCGTTCTATTGGAAACAGTCATTGGATCAGTGGGCGGGCCTTACAAAAGCATCAAGTAGCCTACTTCAACATAAAGACAGTTCACGGGACACGCAAAGCACAAGTCTCTAGTTCATTTTCAATGAGAGAGACACGAAAGCGACAAATCGCTTGTAGTTCTAGTACTGGCGAAGCGACGATGTGCAAGCACTGCTCGTACACGTGAAATCCCGTCACTTGCACATGCACAGTTCTTCGTTTTAAATAGAGGTTATACATATATGGCATATATTACAGACACAAAAAGGTGAGCTACGTGACCTCTCCTCCGTGTTCTCTCGCATGCAGGCGGAGGGTGAACTCCAAGGAAAGGCTTCTCCTTTAAAAATACATACATTTCCTTGTAATAGTTTCAATTTATGTGTCGTCACGCAGAAGATGACATTTAACAAAGTTTTATTCACAGCTATGAGGCATTCACAAGTAAGCTGATAGTTCACGCGTGTTGTATCGATATGTACGATGATATTAACAAAGTCTTTTGTTTTACAGATGAGGATGGAGTCCAGGGTGAGGAGTTGATGGAATGCCTCACCTCAGAAGACCAGGTAAGTATAAAACAACACAGTGATGAATACCCGATAAATCCACTGGAAGGAATAACTGGCGTGAGGAACAGATGACACGTAGGAACATCGATACAGAAGGGAAGGACAAGGGACTCATTGGAGTGGAGATATCAGTAACCAACAGGAGATACAAGCATGAATCCTCTTCATGTGAATGAGACCAGATGATGAGGTGAGATGTGGTGTGTGCTCATAAAGCCGGTGAGTTAATAGCTGGGTTTCAGTCACGTGATTATGATGACGCACGAAGGCGGGGCGATTTCAGATGGAGGGCAGGAAGTAAAAATGGCTAATACGTCTTTGGAGGAAACCGTTGCGGAGAGTCCGTATTGTACGAATTTAGAACCAGTTTCAGGAAATAGATACAAAGAATTAGTAAACAGATATGTTGGACGTGACCCGTTCCTCATGAAGATGAGTGAGTTTTCGGTCGAACTTGGTTTCGGTTGGCATCACCAACTATCTGGTCCTTCAGACATCATACTACACCAGACAGCAAATGAAGGCATATAAAAGTCTGGAGGCGTACAACTTTTTTGTTAGCGGATGGGTCCACAACCTCGGTACCAAACGGCTCCACGATGATTATCTTTTGGTCTTCGTCAGGGTGAGTGTTTGTTCTTATATTGTTTTCACCCAAAGCGCTAGGACAGCCTAAAAATCCCCAATGAAGTCCACATTAGACTACCGCTAACTTAATAATCATTACGAAGTAAATGAGCATTTCACGACAACCTAATGCTATATAAACACAGACATGAAAAACACGTTGTCTAGCTATGCTAACATACCTCCGACGAAGTGGTCGCTGCAGACACGGGCATTAACAGACTCTGCTCCTCCCGACCGCAGACATACGTTGGAAATCCACTTTTTACGGCTTGTCTCAGTGAGCTTTTGACATTTCTCACCTTTATGAGTGACAATCTTCGGTACTCTATAAAAACTCTTTCCTTTTTCTCGATTTGAACGATTGGAGCAGCCGTAAACTACACAAAACATTGGCATTTTTTCAGACGGCAGATCCTCAGCTACTCACTTCCTGCCCTCCATCTGAATTTCGCGCTCTCGTGACGTAGCAGCGTGACGTCACGTGAAACCAAGCTATTGGCTGATGAGGTGCAGGTGTGTGTGTGATCAGTACTCTGCTGATGGTGTGCGTTGTGATTGGTGTTTGAGGGAGCCTGGCAGATCTGTGACACTTACACAGCCCAGCATAAACACTCCTGATAAATCATTTGTTATTAAAGCGTCTACATTCACAAACCACGGCTAATTTTAACAGAAAAATAAGCATAGGCTACTGTACAATGGATTTAGCATGGCAGAAAGCGCGCAAAGAGAGCCCCCTCTGTAATCACTAAAAAGTTACAAAGGCTCTAGACTACTTTATTGCGATCTCAAGCTGTCTGCATAATGAATCTCTCATTTACATAATGTCTTTGAGTTTTTGTTCAGTGTCAACTTAATTACCTCCAAAATCAACAGATAGACCCATACGCCGCTCTTGGTTGGGGCGGGTTTTGGTACTTGGTAGAATGAAGGAAAGATAATTTAGATTTTGAATAACTAATCAGGTAATGAATTTTTTAAAAATGAAATAATTCCAAACGAATGTGCCAAAAATAAATAAATTAAATTAAAAACTAAATCCCTCTCATTTTTGCCGCCCTGACTGTGCTGCCTAGTTCACCTATAGGCCCTGAAATCAGTCAAAAGTCACATAATATTAAGACAATTGTGCAGCTTTTTAAAGCTTGAAGAAGGAGCCTGCTGTCATGATATGAACAAGAGCGATCCGGACATTTTACAAAATATCTGCTTTTGTGTTCCAACAAATAAAGAAGGTCATTCGGCAGATTCAGCAACATAATAAAGTGTTTGATGTGTGTTTGTGTGTTTCTGTGGTCTATTTCTGATCATTCACTAGTTTTACCTGTGACGTCAAGCTGAACTCCAGGAATCCCCGTCCATTTTCCACCATCAGTGTTTGTAGTGAATCTGCAGTAGTAGACGTGTTTATCAGCGTCTCTTACATTCGTCAAAGTGATGCTGCGAGTGTCTTTATCTTCACTGTGAAACTGAATCCTTCCTCTCTTCTCTGGATCTGAACACAGATCAGGTGATTCTCCATAAGCTACAGCAGGTTTGGTCCAGTAGGCTGTTCTGATCACATGATCAGGAGGATATTTTAAAGTACAGGATATTTTAACTGTTGAACCCTTTAATGCACAAACATATGAAGGGCTGTAATTCACTCCCCAACCCTGCAGACCATCAACCCCTGAAACACAGAAATGAGGAATGAAGAGGCTTTCAGGAGTTTTAAAGAAATGTACAAAAATATATTTTCACTTCTGACTATTTTTATGTTAGTAAAACACTCGTGTCAGTTCATAAGTGTGAAGAGCTCAATCATCTTTCAAAGAGTGTTAAAATATCTGCAGTGAAACGGAAAACTCACCCGCAGTCATGATCACTACGATCAGAGGAAGAGACTTTATGAGAGACGACACCATAGTGACTTCTGCCATCAGAAACCGGCAATAATGAGAATCATCGATATACTTCACAAACTCTATTTGATAGAGAAACACATGACGATTTCAGAATAATTCACGGCTCATTGAAGGCTTGACGTGAACTGATGATGTTTCTCATGTCCTCGTGTGTCTAAAGAGCTTCACACAATATTCACACATGAATCTACAACAGATTTTGAGTTTCTGGAGTTCAAATCACTCCATCCAATCAACATTCACCTAAAACACTTTTATGAATATCAGCCGTAACCCTACTGAATTATTTTAAATGATGGTAAAAATGTTCTTACCGCTCTGCAGTGTCAATGTGTCAGTGTCGACGTCCAAGTGAGAAAAACATCAGCAGTTTAAGGCGTCAAACGCCCAGTTTTCACACTTTATAAAGTGCAGCTAAAAATGTTGGTCTTCCTCTTCCTGGTGATGTGAGACCTTCATCTCAACTACACAAGAACAACTGGAGAAGAGAGTTAATGTCTCTAGATGTCAAACACAAGCTTCATCTCTGTAGAGCTCACTGTTGATGAATCTTTGTGAGAGAATATGTGAAAGATGTTTGATTTGAGAAAGAACAGTGTAAAGACGCTCATCATGACTGCAGGAGCGTCTGAGTAGCATCAGAGGTCATAGTTTCACTTCCTCTTCCTGACACAAACTATGTTTAACACATGAGGTAATGGACGACATACACAAGTCATAACCACCAGCAGCTACACTGTGTTTAAGGGTCAATGCCAGTTACTGACAGACAACACAAGCGCTCAGACACCAGGCAAAACAGAAACACATCAACAGATCTATTTAATAACTAAGTGGCGCTCATTGAAGAGCCAAATGACCTCCATCTCCACCTCTGTGGATCTAATGGGTGGAGGGATCGAGTTATGGGTCAGTTAGGGTGTGTTGGACCTTCTAGCTCCACACATTACACCCAAATAACATCCAGAGAGGAGGAGCTGGACTTCACGCTCCACCCATGGCTCTGCCTCTCAAAATGGAGGAACTAGATTCTTCACTCAAATCTTTTCTGCACTTCATTTACTTTACTGTCATCTAGTGGCCAAAAAATGAAGTGCAGCTGCAGCTGATTTTATGTCTGATTCTTGTACATGTTGATTTTAGAAGCAATACAGGTTACCAAATTTTTTTCTGTATTGTTCACTATGTGTTTATAAACCAATAGGAGAAGCTAATGTGGGCGTCATAAATTATAAAGATAATCTTTTAAAAATGCATGTATGTAAAATAAATGGTACAGATCTTGGTACTTTCTAATAGCTAATAATTTTGCTTCATCTGCCAGTCAAAGCGTCACCAATCCTACATCTCAGACTTTCCTTTGACCAAATAAAATGCACAAAAACAGTGTGAATATCAAACACACTCAATCACTTCAGTATCTAATTAACTCTAACACTGATTCAGTGTTATTTTAACATCTGCTGCTGGTTCCCATATGAACACAGAGAGGTGTTGATTTAACAGGGGAATTGACTGTGTACAGCCGCTATGTATCACAGAAAATGGCAGAAAGAAATAAATTTTTATTATTTTTATTATAACAATATCGTTCTAAAGCAGGGTAAAGAAAGGGAGAGTGACTATAACAGTCCTCTGTTGTAAGGAAAATTCACACAGATCGTGTTTTTGCATTGAACTTTTCCTCTGATTTCTGTGTTGCAGGATTATTTAAAGGTCAAAGATTTGTTTCCTTTACTTTTATATTTATTCATTTGGCACGTTTGGTCAGAACGTAGAGGCCTTTGACAAAAAGAAAGTTGTGGTTTATAAGCAATGCATTTCAACATGAACATGAACATCCGCTGGATTGATGTATTTGACTGTTGAGATATTCTCTCATTTTTAGCCGCACAACATTAAAACTGAATGTGAAATGAAGTTAATATAAGATATAATAATCATTACTTCATGTTATAATATGTAGAATCCTGATCTTCAGGGTCGTCTGTGTCACATGATCTCTTCATATTCTAGAGAAGAAGTGAACATATGCATCACAAATAAGATCTCATGTAACTCCTTCACAACAACAGCAGAATAACTCACATCCAGTGTGTCGTATTCAGAACATCTGGACTCGGGGTCAAGGGTCATGTAGGCGTCCTCAGGAAACTCGACCTGACGACACACAATGATGACAGAATTAATTCTGCACTGTAAAACATTGTGCTGTACAATAACAGTAATTCACTGGCAGCAGGGTTGGCAGTACCTGTGATTCAGAGAACGAACGTGTGGATAGAAATGTGCTGAGCCTCTTTTCCAGATGTGAAACCGATCATCTTGTGCACAGATGAGTGCTTTCAGATCTCCGCCTCATAAACGCCCACTAATTCATGTCATTAAAGGGATTGTCACGGAGTCAGTCACCACACCCATCACATCATCAGCGCCAGATCCACCAACTCCATCACCGTCACCTGAGTTCTGAGCAGCTGCACCTGTTCCATATCACCAGCACTCACTATAAACAATCACCTCACAGCCAGTGCAGCGTCTCGTCTCGACTTTACAGACTCACCTTATGTTCACTGCTTGTCATCTGCCTGATATCCCATCCTGTTCCTGTGATCCTCATCTGTTGTCCCGTGTGCTCCTGGCTACTTCTTCGCCTGTCCTGCATCTGCAAAACGGAATACAGCAAGTTACACATTTGTCAGCTCAGTCACCATGTATCACTGAGACTGTCACACTCACCTGCTGCTCCTGTTGTTTCACTTGTGTCCAGCCTGCAAATAAACTGTTGTACAACTTACCATCTGTTCTCGTCTGTGTCTGACAGGGATAGTTCACCCAAAAATGAAACTTATCCCATGATTTTCCCATGATCACCCTCAAGCCATCTTAGGTGTATATGACTCTCTCCTTTCAGATGAACACAATCAGAGATCTATTTAAAAATATCCTTATCCTTAGTGTGAATGGTAACCCAAATTCTGAAGACAGAAAAAATGCCTCCAGATGGTTAATAAAGGCCTTTTGAAGGAAATGGAAGTGTTTTTGTAAGAAAAATATCCATAATTAAAACTTTATAAATTCAAATAACTACGACCGTTAAATGTTTTTCCTCCACCATTATGTCATTTTTCAAGAGATTGCAGTGGTGCAGATTCACCAATTAAATCTGCTCAAGTTAATATAAATAAAATATATATATATATAGATCTTGGTTAATTCAGCAACAAATTTGCATGTTTATGTTGTTTTATTATTGTTGTTGTTGTAATTGTAGTCTATAAAAGCCCTTTCTAGGGACGAGTGTTGTAAATTAGCTTTAGCTACGATACTTGCGTTGGATGTCTGTTGTCTCAGTTTTATTAATGTTTATCGTATCTGTCCCTTTCCAAATAAACGGGAATAAAAAGAATAATACAATTTGATGGGTTATAACAGGAATTGCTCACTTGTATGTGATGTTTATATCAGCACAAATGTTCCTCCACGTAAAATAGGCATGGATTTGGTCAACTTTTGTGTCACTGTTCCCATATTTGCATGTACTATGTGTGGACAGGTCAGGTTGATTGCTTTGGATATCAGGATTGTATTTTGTTTTATTGAAAATGTTTGGTCACCATTATGGTGATCAGTGTTTCATTTAGTTCGACAGTTTGACACTTGGCTTTTTATGTGAGGTTGTGGTCTTTATAACAGTGTTTATCAAAACACATCATTTCTTGCAAAGAAACCCAGAACCAAAGATGATCAGGTGATCTAGTTTTCAGCAAAATAAAGCATTAATCTTATCCTTGTAATAATATTTTTTATTAAAATGCTACATTCATCAAGTATACTTTCTTTGAACAGATCATACATTCTGAATTTAGATTTTTAAATGAACGATGAGATTGATGAATATAAGAGAACGATGAATGATGCAACCGCCCTTGACTCCACACTGGAGGCCACCTGACTTGCTCCTGCGCATGGCCTCCAGTGTGCCCGCCCCCCCTCCCAGTTTGCGCTTTGTTAGGCGCGAGGACGCGTCTTCCGGGAGGAGGCGGTACTGTAAGAACTCTGAATGTTTCATGTTTACCTGTCAGTCTGTCTGCCCTGTCTTGTGATCCTCGTGTGACCCAGTTTTCCTTCCCTGTCTTCATTGTTCATTATCGTCAGCTGTTCGTCATTATCAGTTATGTCTTTCACCTGTGTCCATGTCATTCAAGACTTTCTTTCACACAGACCCCAGGTAGTGAAAGTAGGCCGGTTCACCTCCAACTCCATCACCCTGAGCATAGGAGCGCCACAAGGCTGCGTTCTGAGTCTCCTACTTTACTCTCTCTGCACACATGACTGCGTGGCTTCTCACAGCTCCACTTCTATTGTCAAGTTTGCTGACGATACAGTGGTTCTGGGCCTTATCTCTAACAACAACGAGACCGCATACATGGAAGAGGTTGAGAAACTTACATCTTGGTGCCAGGACAACTGTCTCTCTCTGAATGTGACCAAAACCAAAGAGCTGACTGTGGACTTCAGAAAGAGTCAGCAGGCCTACACTCCTCTTATGATCAGTGGGACCTGAGCAGCTACAAGTACCTCGGTGTGAACATCTCTGAGGATCTTACTTGGACCTCTCACATTCACACACAGGTGAATAAAGCTAGGCAAAGACTATTCCATCTGCGACAGCTGAGGAAATTCAGGGTCTCACCAATGATCCTAAAAACTTTCTATTCAGGGGCCATAGAAAGTATTTTAACTCAGTGCATCACAGTGTGGTATGGGAACAGCTCCAGTCAAGACTGCAAAGCCCTCCAGAGAGTTGTGCGCCTAGCTGAGCGCATCTCTGGGTCTTCTCTCCCACCCCTGCAAGACATTTATCACAAGCGCTGCAAGAGCAGAGCCAATAAAATCATCAAAGACTCCAACCACCCATTCAACCATCTCTTCAACCTGCTGCCATCTGGTAAGCGCTACCGCAGCTTGAGGACAAAAACAGAGAGACTTAAGAGAAGCTTCTTCCCCCAGGCCATCAGGCTCCTTAACTCTGTCTCCTAACATCAGCTGCACTCTGGTCATTAATACCAGGTCATATTGCTGCTACTTTTTGAATCCTTTGCACTTTACACTGCTGCTATGTAACACATTTTTTTTTCTTTTCTTTTTTTACTGAGATTTTATCTTATCTTTATATATTTACATTGTTTAAATTCTTAATTATGTTTAGTACTTATAATAATTGCACTATCTTGGAGGAGACCTGATTTACATTTCACTACTGGCTGTATATACTCTATACAACTGTGTATGTGACAAATAAAGAATCTTGAATCTTGAACTCTACAGGACATGTCCCTCCAGGAGCAGAGTTTATTACTTTTACTTCATAAAACCTCTACATGTATTAGTGTGACTAATATCCTCTAGATGGCAGTCTGAACACACATGAAATATCAGTTATAATAATGAAAAAAATACACAGCAGCTACAAGAGAAGAGTTTATTTGAGATGTTGGTCTTTTAAACACTACAAAAATTATGTTTGAATTGTGAATTATGTCAGACATGACAGAGAAACTGGAGACTTCAATACAATCAGATACAGATTAAAATACACATGAAAATATTGTTTAGCTGTGCAATTAATACATAAATTCAAGGTTTAATACTCCAATGAAGCAGAAGTATTGACATTTAACACGATTTTACTAAATGTTTGAATTACACAAATTTTCTCCTAAAATGCATTTGCATATGAAACGAACATAAAATGTGGCATGCAGGATAAAATATAGATTTGCAAGTCTAATACAAAAAAAAATAATTCTTATAAGCTCAATTTCAATATACACAGTTTGAGAAATCAGAACATTATTGATAATGAATTGATGTTCATGAGCTGATAATGATGGGCAGTTTCTGAGCAGCTTCAGTTGTTTCATATTAGCAGTAACACAGTGAGGAGAGTTTAATGTGGATCTGCTGAAGTCACTGCTAGAGTCTCATATTCAGAAGATCTGGACTGAAGCTCAAGAGCCGTGTAGGTGTCATCAGGAGCTCTGGACTGAACAGACAGAGAGAGACAGATCAACAAACAGCTGTTTATGTGTGGATCTGCTGAATCTGACTGTGAAAAGTGTTGGAGACATTTACTGACTGTGATTGTGCTGTAAACGTCAGCAGATGTTCTGGACGCTGGATCCAGAGATGTGTATGTATCGTCACTCGCGTCAGCCGTCTATAGAGAAAGATTTCTACACTTATATTGCTTCATATACACTATTATATTCATAGTTCAAATCAACAGTACAATCACACTGTGTTGCAGTTGTAGATGGAGGAGTGTGTTTGTCGACTCGCCTGCTTTTGATTCACGTCTTCAGTTTCACCTTCTCTCCTCTTCTTCCTCCTGAAAACAGACAGAAAACTATTAAAAATTTATTAAAATATATTAAAAAAGAAAAGGCTTGAAATAGTCCATTTACTCTAGACGTGAGTTTGATTTTTGAATTAGTGAACTGAGTTTTAGTGTGCAGATAAACTTCACTCACTTTATGAACATGATGATGATGATGATAATGAAGATCAATCCTCCACATCCCGCCACGATCCCAGAAACTGTGTACAGAGCATCTCTCTGAACCCCTGAAACAAGATGATGATGAAGATCATTCACACGTGAGACAGATGAAACTGAAAGAGTGTCTGTTTATAGAAAATACCTTCAACAGAGAGTGAAACCGACGCTGATCTCTGACGTCCATATTTATTCTGAGCCTCACAGTAGAAGCGTCCACTGAAACTGGAGTTAAAGCTGGAGATGCTGAAACTCTGTCCAGATCCAACAGCTGAGGTTTCATCCTCCTTAAACCAGCTGAAGTTCAGAGCAGGAGGGTTTGAATCACTGCTGCAGATCAGAGTCACTGAATCTCCTGACACTATTTCAGACGGACTGACGAACACTGAGACGTTCTTCGGAGGATCTACATCAAATATATAAAAAATGTGAAAATAATTATTTTATTTATGCCATGACCTTCCATTATCATTATTAAATTGCTAAAGTTTATCTGTAAGTACAAATCAAAATAGTGATGAAAAAGGTGCAAATCTACATCTGAACTGGTGCAAAGTCAATAAAACAATATTATATAAGATATAAGATTTATAAAAAAGGATCTCTAAATGACCAAACAAATCTGAACTAAATTCTGAATAATCCATGAAATATTTCACTAATATTAATGAATCAGTTTATACTCACATTCTACATTGAGATAAACAGCAGGAGAGATCAGATGATCATTTCCTCTTACAGCACACTGATAGTTTCCTGCATCAGAACGATTGACTGACTCCAGATGAATCTGATTCTCTGTTCGATCAGTGAATCTCTGTGTGTTTCTGAACCAGATGAATGTTTGTTCAGTCAGAGAGCAGCTGCTTTTACATGTCAGAGTGACTGAATCTCCTTCTTTCACTCTCTGCTGTGTCTCCACCTGCAGGTCTGACACAACAACAACAACAACAACAACAACTGATTCACTGTCATGGTGATAATACTAAAATAATAACATTAAAACACTTGATATTGCAGTGGCACAGATGATCGTTCATCACTTCTGATATATAAAGAGCTGCTGTTCTCGTGGACTTTGAGTTCAACCTCCATCATGTCCTGATCTCATTCCCTCCTGTTTAATTTGAGAAATTCAACCATAAAAATGTTTTGTGGTCTATTTGTGAGAATTCACTAGTTTTACCTGTGACATCAAGCCAAGCTCCAGTAATCACTGTCCATCTTGTATTCTGATTATCTGTAAATCTGCAGTAGTAGACGTGTTTATCAGCTTCTGTTATGTTCGTCAGAGTGATGCTGGAAGTTTGTTTTTCACTCAAACACCGAATCCCTCCTCTCCTCTCTGGATCTGAACACAGATCAGGTGGTTCTCCAACAGTTACAGTAGTTTTGGTCCATGTGACTGTTTCGATGTCAAAGTAAGTACTTTTTACAGTACAGGATATTGTCACTGCTGATCCCTTTAATGCACAAACATATGAAGGGCTGTAATTCACTCCCCGATCCCACAGACCATCAACCACTGAAACACAGAAATGAGGAAAATAATTTCAGCAACAAATACAGAAATCTTTCGTTTTCTTCTGCACTTTTCACAACACACTATCAGAGATTTTAGTTGATGTTTAGGGATGTGATCATGTGAACTATGTTCATAAAGGACACACTCTACAGAGCGCCTGAAGGGACAAGGTGATGTGTTGGAAAGACTGAAACGAGAGAGAAAGTTGCCCGGGACTGGGAGAAATAACCTCAATTTGTGTGCTAGTGTGCATCTGTGACTGATTGTGAACCTGTTTGATCGTTAGACAGTGTTTGTTAGTCACAGTATTTGATCACGGGTTGATTCGGTATTTGCCCTCTGTTATTGAGATAGTCGGACTGCACAGAGTTAAAGCAAAGCTAGCGCGTGCTGTGTGTTTACAATCATAATATCACCATTTGTGATATCTTCATCTTGTTCCGTTTATGTCACAATGTTACTAGAATGAGAATTATTTGTTATGTTTATATGGAGTACTTTATAGTGCCTTGTTTGATAGTTATTGCTAGTATACGGACACTTGCGGTTTCAACGTAATGATTGTAAATGTCTGATAAATTGCATTAATATTCTCCTGCAAAGTATTATATTTATATGTTAATAAGACTTAAGATAACTTAACATAAGAGTTAATATATTGTAGTTCTACAGTGTCTCCTCGTCTGTGCTTTTATTTTGAAGAGAGCGCCGTTTTCTTCTTCTAATGTTTTTTGTGTGACGCTAAACTTCCTGCTACACTCTCTTCACAATGTGGTGCTCGCACATCGTCGGAAGAATGGTAAAAACTTGTAAACACGTTATTTATTTTTCGTTTTTCATCATTTTTGAATCTTGTAAAGAAAGAGTTTACATTGTGATTTACTTTATTATTTTGTATTGTTCGTACATGTTATTTCTAAGAGTTCCGAACTGTGAGAGTGTGTCGAGCTAGAGAGCATGCTAGATGATGGCGGAAACACTTTGATTAGCGCCCTTGGAGAGCAGAATGAGGTATGAAGGAAAATGTGCAGTATGTGTGCAAAACATTTGTGTATTATTATCAGAAGGGATTTTGTTTACAGAAAGAGAATGTCATCACTTCATTTCTTTATGGGTTAATTGCACTTGTCATCAATATAAAAACAATATATTCTTTCTGTGAACAATCATAATGCATTGTATTTCATTTAAAAGAAGCATTTGATATTTTATTTATCATAAAGGCTTAAAATACATTTCATTTCATATTGGTTATTAGTTAAAATGATTTGTATTGGGTGTAAACATGATTAATATGCAAATTATTTGTGAAGCTACATAGAAGCATTTTGTATTTTTCTATTTTATTCTGTAGTTTTCACGGTGTTCATGGTACTTGTGCTGCATGGTGCTCGTTGAGAGGAAGAAATAAATCGACACCCGTTTGAAACAATCTGCGTCTTGATCAAGAAATCCGAGGGGCCGCTACAATGATCGTGTTCATAAAGAATGACAGCGCCAGATTACATTGTAATGTTCCACTGAAAGTTAATGCTCTATACTGTAATTATGTTTCTATAACGGTTTATAGTGTAATGTGATGTATAGTGTGATTTATTTGATATAACAGTCAAGTTATGTTATGCTGATTATTTCGTTATATGTTTTATTGTTGAAGCACACCCTCTCACACACACCTGCAGATATTCAGTAAACCCTTTGATTGAATCTGGCTGTCCTGATCCACTCCTGTGTTCTGACAGACACACCAGGAGGAACGCTTGAGACATTAGAACCCCCTTAGTTTACAATCCTGGTTCAACCTCTTAACATGATGGAAAATATATGAGATGGGAGAAAAGATATACATTTCAATGGTTTTGTGTTCTCTTTTTCTTTTTCTCGCTTTTTATGATGAACAGATTTCATATTTTCATATTTCTTAATATCTAGACAGGCACAAGAAAGGTCAATGAATAACATTTATGAATTGTGTGGCACAAACTCTTCATTCAACAGAATCTCTGCTTGAAAATAATTTAAAGAGTATTAATGAGTTGATCTCCGCCTCCTTCTCACAACCTTGAGAATCACAGTTTTATGTTTAAAACAGAGATCACGATTCTGACACGATTCTGAATAGAATGAATACATACATATGTAAGTATTATTGTATTATTTTATATTAGCTATATATAGATATATTTTATATATCTCTGTCCCACCCAGAGAATGACATATCTGGGGTCGTATGGGATTCGACCACAATGCGGGCACAATTGTCTTCCGCTCGAGTCGAGACCATTCTAGAAACCCTAAAGAATGTCAGGCTAGGCCAACATTATACTGTCCTCCAGTCTCCAAGAATGTTAGATCTCATGGCGTCAGCGTCCTCGGTGATATCTCTGGGCCTGTTACACATGACACCGTTTCAGTTGTGGTTCAAAGCCAGGGGATTTCATCCAAGGGCCAAACCCCTGAGCAAAATAAAGGTTACGCGCCGCGTGCTTCGTACCTTAACTATGTGGCTCAGACCCCGGTTCCTTGCCTTGGGTCCCACTCTAGGGGCGCCAAGTCATTGCAAATTGCTAACGACAGACGCCTCCCTGACGGGCTGGGGTGCGGTCTTAAGTGGCCGTCCAGCTCAAGGGGAACGGGAGAGTCATCAACTCGTCTGGCACATCAGTTGCCGAGAGCTGATGGTCATATTTCTGGCCCTGAAATACTTTCTCCAACATCTGAGAGGCTGTCATGTCTTGATGCGGGTGGACAATACAACAGCAGTCTCTTATATAAATCACCAGGGTGGACTGCGCTCACGACATCTCAACAAGATAGCGAGACAGATCATCACATCACAGTGACATCACACCATTCTCATACTGTAATATTTGAGCTCATTGTGAATTCAAAATGTTGCACAGGTTGAGAGGAGGCGGTTCAAGTATCAGTCACCAGGGGACATTCTACTTCCTGTTTCTCAACACGATCACAGTGACATCACAGTGGTGTCACATGGTGAGCTCACAGTACGAGCGCACACCCAGATAACAGACTTTTGTTACAAGAACGTTTTACAAACATAAAACTGACTTCAGCCACAGTCTTAGATGAAATCAACTGAAGATAAAAGACATTAAATCTCTGAAGATCTGATTCATCAACTCCACAAACAGCAGCAGCTTCACTTATTACTGACCAGACTGACTTTAAAAAAAAAAAGTCGGTGAGCCTGTGATTCGCACTCTATTGAGTGTACGGGGCGGGTGTGATTCACTATTACTCGTAATATGACGGCGGTGTTGCAGCAGGCTATATATAATTGTGAATATAACGGGGAGTGTGTATGAATTGTGTGATTGCCCATGTTAAATACTGCTTTCTTTCGCTTCTTTATTCAGAATTGGGGTGACAGCTCAACGCCAACGTCCTCTGGTGTGGTGGTGGTTCGTGTATTGATCTGCAGTGTTCACGGAGGGTGATTTGGTGTTGTGTGGTGAGAGCGCGAGTGATTGCAGTGTATGTTGGGCAGGCGAGTTGAGCCCCCAATTTTGTGATTGGAACAAAATACTGAGGACTTTTACTTTCTGAACCTGGACTTTACAGCTCTGATCCAGGTGATGTTGATTTGTTATTGATGATGACAGTATAATCATCATCTAGAGTCAGTCTTTGTGAGGTGTTATTAATTTAATATTTTTAATTATAATAGCCCTGTGATTATATGAGATCCAGCGGTGTCATCATCTATTATGAGGGATTTTAAGATACAAACATTTTGAACTACTGAAAGTTTCAGTGTAGCTGTTACGGAGGGACAGAAATCTCTCATATTTCATCAAAATGATCTTAATTTGTGTTCTGAAGATCAACGAAAGTCTTACGGGTTTGAAACGACATGAGCGTGAGAAATTAATGACAATTTTTATTTTTGGGAGAACTAAACGTTTAATCATTAGAGTGAAGTTTCAGCTACTGACAATATTTGATTGGAGATTAACTGTATATTAGAGAAAAATGAAGTTTCTTTAGTGAAGTCAAATTAAATAAATTCACAGTACTGATAATTAATGGAGACTTGAGTGGATCGAGGTAATCATCTTCCTCAATTAAAATGAGTTATCTTAACTTGTTGGGTTATAGAAATTCAAAAAGTGTGAAATATTTTACTAATATTAATGAATCAGTTTATACTCACATTCTACAGTAAGATAAACAGCAGGAGAGATCAGATGATCATTTCCTCTTACAGCACACTGATAGTTTCCTGCATCAGAATGACTGACTGACCACAGATGAAGCTGATTCTCTTTCACAATTCCTTTAGTGATTCTCTGTGTGTTTCTGAACCAGATGAATGTTTGTTCAGTCAGAGAGCAGCTGCTTTTACATGTCAGAGTGACTGAATCTCCCTCTTTCACTTTCTGCTGTGTCTCCACCTGCAGGTCTGACACAACAACAACAACAACAACAACTGATTCACTGTCAGCTTAAAGTGAGAGTTCATCCAATAATAACAATGTGATCATTTTTAAAATATTACTAATGGTTTTGTTCTAAAGCCATATGACCTTCTTTCTTTTTCAGAACACAAAAGGAGATAATTAAATAAAAGTATATCCTGCTCGTGGTTGTCAAGTTAAATTCATGTTTTATAATGCTCAAATTTATTTAGTACATATTGTTTCGAAGCAGCTTTACAGCAAATGAATGTTTCAATGAATGTCATTGAGTCTGAATGAACAGGGAATTTAGCATTAAATCAACACGTTTATTTGAATCTTTTTGAGTTCTAGTGAGTCGAGAACAAACTCATCTCTTCTGGCAACAACGCTCTGTGTCTGTAATGATCGAACGACGATGGAGAATAAATACAAACTCTTTAATAATAAATCCAATGCAGAACACAGAGGAGAAACTCAGGAGAAATAAAACACACTTCAGGAGTTCATGTGCCCATATAATCTTAGCAAAAGTGGTAAATGTATTTGGAGAAATTAGAGGAATTAGGAGGAATTAGATTCTTCACTCAAATCTTTTCTGCACTTCATTTACTTTGCTGTCATCTAGTGGCCAAGAAATGAAGTGCAGCTGCAGCTGATTTTATGTCTGATTCTTGTACATGTTGATTTTAGAAGCAATACAGGTTACCAAACCACACTTCAGGAGTTCATGTGCCCATATAATCTTAGCAAAAGTGGTAAATGTATATGGCTTGCTGTCTGCTATTGAGGGGCTCGGAGAGGATATTCTACGAGAGCTCAGATAACCCCCCAAAAATTGTTCAAAAAGGAGGAGGAGGGATGCCGAAAGGAGGTAAGATGGAAGATTAGATACTCATACTTGTCACGTAACGCGGGGAACAAACTCACGGATATCAGGATGAACAGGAAACAGGTATTTTAATGAAAAATTCTTGACACAGACTGGAACACATGTACACATTAACGAGATCGAACAAAGGACTGAAAGACATGGGGAGTATAAATACACAAACACATGAGGAGTGATTAACAAGGCACAGGTGAGAGACATTACTAATTAGACAGACAGGGAAGAAACTAGATCACGGGACAAACCAAAAACCACAAAGAAGAGGAGAGACAAGACTATACATTTAACAATACTCCTCCTCTTAATAACTTCACTTATAACACATTTATCACATTTAACATTGACAACACGAAACAACTGAGGAAACTAAGGACTTCAATACAGAAACAGGTGTCTGCAACTGACCAATCCCAATCAAGCATTTCAGATCAAAGTCACTTGTTCAGTTAAACAGGCGAAATGACCTTGATGACCTTGATGATCTTCCTCAAGCTTTAAAAAGAACACAAAAGCATCAAAACACACTCGTATGAAACTCGTGTCGAATATTCAAGTGTTCTGAAGGCAAACAACAAGCTTTGATTGAGAAAGAAACCAGTTTATTACTGAGTACAAATCTCGATCTTTCATGTCTGAGAGTGTTTGAGAACAGCAGTTCACCCTGACCGAAGTGAAGATTTGAGCTCAATAAGACATTACATTGTGGTTTGTTGCTTTGTTTCTTGATGAACTCTATCGCACACCTTCACAACACTTGAATATCAGCCAAAAGTCACATAATATTAAGACAATTGTGCAGCTTTTTAAAGCTTGAAGAAGGAGCCTGCTGTCATGATATGAACAAGAGCGATCCGGACATTTTACAAAATATCTGCTTTTGTGTTCCAACAAATAAAGAAGGTCATTCGGCAGATTCAGCAACATAATAAAGTGTTTGATGTGTGTTTGTGTGTTTCTGTGGTCTATTTCTGATCATTCACTAGTTTTACCTGTGACGTCAAGGGCTGAAGGGCAGTAATTCACTCCCCGATCCTGCAGACCATCAACCCCTGAAACACAGAAATGAGAAATGAAGAGATTTTCAGGAGTTTTGAAGAAATGTACAAAAATATATTTTCACTTCTGACTATTTTTATGTTAGTAAAACACTCGTGTCAGTTCATAAGTGTGAAGAGCTCAATCATCTTTTCAAAGAGTGTTAAAATATCTGCAGTGAAACGGAAAACTCACCCGCAGTCATGATCACTACGATCAGAGGAAGAGACTTTATGAGAGACGACACCATAGTGACTTCTGCATCAGAAACCGGCAATAATGAGAATCATCGATATACATCACAAACTCTATTTGATAGAGAAACACATGACGATTTCAGAATAATTCACGGCTCATTGAAGGCTTGACGTGAACTGATGATGTTTCTCATGTCAGGCCTCGTGTGTCTAAAGAGCTTCACACAATATTTACACATGAATCTACAACAGATTTTGAGTTTCTGCAGTTCAAATCACTCCATCCAATCAACATTCACCTAAAACACTTTTATGAATTTCAGCCGTAACCCTACTGAATTATTTTAAATGATGGTAAAAATGTTCTTACCGCTCTGCAGTGTCAATGTGTCAGTGTCGACGTCCAAATGAGAAAAACAAACGCCTGCAGTTTTCACACTTTATAAAGTGCAGCTAAAAATGTTGGTCTTCCTCTTCCTGGTGATGTGAGACCTTCATCTCAACTACACAAGAACAACTGGAGATGAGAGTTAATGTCTCCAGATGTCAAACACAAGCTTCATCTCTGTAGAGCTCACTGTTGATGAATCTTTGTGAGAGAATATGTGAAAGATGTTTGAATTGAGAAAGAACAGTGTAAAGACGCTCATCATGACTGCAGGAGCGTCTGAGCAGCATCAGAGGTCTTAGTTTCACTTCCTCTTTCTGACACAAACTCTGTTTAACACATGAGGTGATAGACGACATACACAAGTCATAACCACCAGCAGCTACACTGTGTTTAAGGGTTAATGCCAGTTACTGACAGACAACACAAGCGCTCAGACACCAGGCAAAACAGAAACACATCAACAGATCTATTTAATAACTAAGTGGCGCTCATTGAAGAGCCAAATGACCTCCATCTCCACCTCTGTGGATCTAATGGGTGGAGGGATCGAGTTATGGGTCAGTTAGGGTGTGTTGGACCTTCTAGCTCCACACATTACACCCAAATTACATCCAGAGAGGAGGAGCTGGACTTCACGCTCCACCCATGGCTCTGCCTCTCAAAATGGAGGAATTAGATTCTTCACTCAAATCTTTTCTGCACTTCATTTACTTTACTGTCATCTAGTGGCCAAAAAATGAAGTGCAGCTGCAGCTGATTTTATGTCTGATTCTTGTACATGTTGATTTTAGAAGCAATACAGGTTACCAAAGTTGTATTTTTTTCTGTATTGTTCACTATGTGTTTATAAACCAATAGGAGAAGCTAATGTGGGCGTCATAAATTATAAAGACAATCTATTAAAAATGCATGTATGTAAAATAAATGGTACAAATCTTGGTACTTTCTAATAGCTAATAATTTTGCTTCATCTGCCAGTCAAAGCGTCACCAATCCTACATCTCAGACTTTCCTTTGACCAAATAAAATGCACAAGAACAGTGTGAATATCAAACACACTCAATCACTTCAGTATCTAATTAACTCTAACACTGATTCAGTGTTACTTTAACATCTGCTGCTGGTTCCCATATGAACACAGAGAGGTGTTGATTTAACAGGGGAATTGACTGTGTACAGCCGCTATGTATCACAGAAAATGGCAGAAAGAAATAACTTTTTATTATTTTTATTATAACAATATCGTTCTAAAGCAGGGTAAAGAAAGGGAGAGTGACTATAACAGTCCTCTGTTGTAAGGAAAATTCACACAGATCGTGTTTTTGCATTGAACTTTTCCTCTGCTTTCTGTGTTGTAGGATTATTTAAAGGTCAAAGATTTGTTTCCTTTACTTTTATATTTATTCATTTGGCACGTTTGGTCAGAACGTAGAGGCCTTTGACAAAAAGAAAGTTGTGGTTTATAAGCAATGCTGCGTCAACATGAACATCCGCTGGATTGATGTATTTGACTGTTGAGATATTCTCTCATTTTTAGCCGCACAACATTAAAACTGAATGTGAAATGAAGTTAAAATAAGATATAATAATCATTAGTTCATGTTATAATATGTAGAATCCTGATCTTCAGGGTCGTCTGTGTCACATGATCTCTTCATATTCTAGAGAAGAAGTGAACATATGCATCACAAATAAGATCTCATGTAACTCCTTCACAACAACAGCAGAATAACTCACATCCAGTGTGTCGTATTCAGAACATCTGGACTCGGGGTCAAGGGTCATGTAGGCGTCCTCAGGAGACTCGACCTGACGACACACAATGATGACAGAATTAATTCTGCACTGTAAAACATTGTGCTGTACAATAACAGTGATTCACTGGCAGCAGGGTTGGCAGTACCTGTGATTCAGAGAACGAGCGTGTGGATAGAAATGTGCTGATCCTCTTTTCCAGATGTGAAACTGATCATCTTGTGCACAGATGAGTGCTTTCAGATCTCCGCCTCATAAACGCCCACTAATTCATGTCATTAAAGGGATTGTCACGGAGTCAGTCACCACACCCATCACATCATCAGCGCCAGATCCACCAACTCCATCACCGTCACCTGAGTTCTGAGCAGCTGCACCTGTTCCATATCACCAGCACTCACTATAAACAATCACCTCACAGCCAGTGCAGCGTCTCGTCTCGACTTTACAGACTCAACTTATGTTCACTGCTTGTCATCTGCCTGATATCCCATCCTGTTCCTGTGATCCTCATCTGTTGTCCTGTGCCACCGTGTGCTCCTGGCTACTTCTTCGCCTGTCCCGCATCTGCAAAACGGAATACAGCAAGTTACACATTTGTCAGCTCAGTCACCATGTATCACTGAGACTGTCACACTCACCTGCTGCTCCTGTTGTTTCACTTGTGTCCAGCCTGCAAATAAACTGTTGTACAACTTACCATCTGTTCTCGTCTGTGTCTGACAGGGATAGTTCACCCAAAAATGAAACTTATCCCATGATTTTCCCATGATCACCCTCAAGCCATCTTAGGTGTTTATGACTCTCTCCTTTCAGATGAACACAATCACAGATCTGTTTAAAAATATCCTTATCCTTAGTGTGAATGGTAACCCAAATTCTGAAGACAGAAAAAATGCCTCCAGATGGTTAATAAAGGCCTTTTGAAGGAAATGGATGCGTTTTTGTAAGAAAAATATCCATAATTAAAACTTTATAAATTCAAATAACTACGACCGTTAAACGTTTTTCCTCCACCATTATGTCATTTTTCAAGAGATTGCAGTGGTGCAGATTCACCAATTAAATCTGCTGCAAGTTAATATAAATAAAATATATATATATATAGATCTTGGTTAATTCAGCAACAAATTTGCATGTTTATTTTGTTTTATTATTGTTGTTGTTGTAATTGTAGTCTATAAAAGCCCTTTCTAGGGACGAGTGTTGTAAATTAGCTTTAGCTACGATACTTGCGTTGGATGTCTGTTGTCTCAGTTTTATCAATGTTTATCGTATCTGTCCCTTTCCAAATAAACGGAAATAAAAAGAATAATACAATTTGATGGGTTATAACAGGAATTGCTCACTTGTATGTGATGTTTATATCAGCACAAATGTTCCTCCACGTAAAATAGGCATGGATTTGGTCAGCTTTTGTGTCACTGTTCCCATATTTGCATGTACTATGTGTGGACAGGTCAGGTTGATTGCTTTGGATATCGGGATTGTATTTTGTTTTATTGAAAATGTTTGGTCACCATTATGGTGATCAGTGTTTCATTTAGTTTGACAGTTTGACACTTGGCTTTTTATGTGAGGTTGTGGTCTTTATAACAGTGTTTATCAAAACACATCATTTCTTGCAAAGAAACCCAGAACCAAAGATGATCAGGTGATCTAGTTTTCAGCAAAATAAAGCATTAATCTTATCCTTGTAATAATATTTTTATTAAAATGCTACATTCATCAAGTATACTTTCTTTGAACAGATCATACATTCTGAATTTAGATTTTTATATGAACGATGAGATTGATGAATATAAGAGAGCGATGAATGATGCAACCACCCTTGACTTCACCCTGGAGGCCACCTGACTTGCTCCTGCGCATGGCCTCCAGGGTGCCCGCCCCCCCTCCCAGTTTGCGCTTTGTTAGGCGCGAGGACGCGTCTTCCGGGAGGAGGCGGTACTGTAAGAACTCTGAATGTTTCATGTTTACCTGTCAGTCTGTCTGCCCTGTCTTGTGATCCTCGTGTGACCCAGTTTTCCTTCCCTGTCTTCATTGTTCATTATCGTCAGCTGTTCGTCATTATCAGTTATGTCTTTCACCTGTGTCCATGTCATTCAAGACTTTCTTTCATATAGACCCCAGGTAGTGAAAGTAGGCCGGTTCACCTCCAACTCCATCACCCTGAGCATAGGAGCGCCACAAGGCTGCGTTCTGAGTCTCCTACTTTACTCTCTCTGCACACATGACTGCGTGGCTTCTCACAGCTCCACTTCTATTGTCAAGTTCGCTGACGATACAGTGGTTCTGGGCCTTATCTCTAACAACAACGAGACCGCATACATGGAAGAGGTTGAGAAACTTACATCTTGGTGCCAGGACAACTGTCTCTCTCTGAATGTGACCAAAACCAAAGAGCTGACTGTGGACTTCAGAAAGAGTCAGCAGGCCTACACTCCTCTTATGATCAGTGGGACCTGAGCAGCTACAAGTACCTCGGTGTGAACATCTCTGAGGATCTTACTTGGACCTCTCACATTCACACACAGGTGAATAAAGCTAGGCAAAGACTATTCCATCTGCGACAGCTGAGGATATTCAGGGTCTCACCAGTGATCCTAAAAACTTTCTATTCAGGGGCCATAGAAAGTATTTTATCTCAGTGCATCACAGTGTGGTATGGGAACAGCTGCAGTCAAGACTGCAAAGCCCTCCAGAGAGTTGTGCGCCTAGCTGAGCGCATCTCTGGGTCTTCTCTCCCACCCCTGCAAGACATTTATCACAAGCGCTGCAAGAGCAGAGCCAATAAAATCATCAAAGACTCCAACCACCCATTCAACCATCTCTACAACCTGCTGCCATCTGGTAAGCGCTACCGCAGCTTGAGGACAAAAACAGAGAGACTTAGGAGAAGCTTCTTCCCCCAGGCCATCAGGCTCCTTAACTCTGTCTCCTAACATCAGCTGCACTCTGGTCATTAATACCAGGTCAGATTGCTGCTACTTTTTGAATCCTTTGCACTTTACACTGCTGCTATGTAACACATTTTTTTTTCTTTTCTTTTTTTTACTGAGATTTTATCTTATCTTTATATATTTACATTGTTTAAATTCTTAATTATGTTTAGTACTTATAATAATTGCATCTTGGAGGAGACCTGATTTACATTTCACTACTGGCTGTATATACTCTATACAACTGTGTAAGTGACAAATAAAGAATCTTGAATCTTGAACTCTACAGGACATGTCCCTCCAGGAGCAGAGTTTATTACTTTTACTTCATAAAACCTCTACATTTATTAGTGTGACTAATATCCTCTAGATGGCAGTCTGAACACACATGAAATATCAGTTATAATAATGAAAAAAATACACAGCAGCTACAAGAGAAGAGTTTATTTGAGATGTTGGTCTTTTAAACACTACAAAAATTATGTTTGAATTGTGAATTATGTCAGACATGACAGAGAAACTGGAGACTTCAATACAATCAGATACAGATTAAAATACAGATGAAAATAGTGTTTAGCTGTGAAATTAATACATAAATTCAAGGTTTAATACTCCAATGAAGCAGAAGTATTGACATGTTATCACGATTTTACTAAATGTTTGCATAATTTTAAAAAAATCTTTTTCCTAAAATGCATTTGCATATGAACAAATATAAAATGTGGCATGCAGGATAAAATATAGATTTGCAAGACTAATACAAAAAAAATAATTCTGCGAACTCTTATAAGCTCAATTTCAATATACACAGTTTGAGAAATCAGAACATTATTGATAATGAATTGATGTTCATGAGCTGATAATGATGGGCAGTTTCTGAGCAGCTTCAGTTGTTTCATATTAGCAGTAACACAGTGAGGAGAGTTTAATGTGGATCTGCTGAAGTCACTGCTAGAGTCTCATATTCAGAAGATCTGGACTGAAGCTCAAGAGCCGTGTAGGTGTCATCAGGAGCTCTGGACTGAACAGACAGAGAGAGACAGATCAACAAACAGCTGTTTATGTGTGGATCTGCTGAATCTGACTGTGAAAAGTGTTGGAGACATTTACTGACTGTGATTGTGCTGTAAACGTCAGCAGATGTTCTGGACGCTGGATCCATAGATCTGTATGTATCGTCACTCGCGTCAGCCGTCTATAGAGAAAGATTTCTACACTTATATTGCTTCATATACACTATTATATTCATAGTTCAAATCAACAGTACAATCACACTGTGTTGCAGTTGTAGATGGAGGAGTGTGTTTGTCGACTCGCCTGATTTTGATTCACTTCTCTCCTCTTCTTCCTCCTGAAAACAGACAGAAAACTATTAAAAATTTATTAAAATATATTTAAAAAGAAAAGGCTTGAAATAGAGTCCATTTACTCTAGACTTGAGTTTGATTTTTGAATTAGTGAACTGAGTTTTAGTGTGCAGATAAACTTCACTCACTTTATGAACACGATGATGATGATGATGATGATAATGAAGATCAATCCTCCACATCCCGCCACGATCCCAGAAACTGTGTACAGAGCATCTCTCTGAACCCCTGAAACAAGATGATGATGAAGATCATTCACACGTGAGACAGATGAAACTGAAAGAGTGTCTGTTTATAGAAAATACCTTCAACAGAGAGTGAAACAGACGCTGATCTCTGACGTCCATATTTATTCTGAGCCTCACAGTAGAAGCGTCCACTGAAACTGGAGCTAAAGCTGGAGATGCTGAAACTCTGTCCAGATCCAACAGCTGAGGTTTCATCCTCCTTAAACCAGCTGAAGTTCAGAGCAGGAGGGTTTGAATCACTGCTGCAGATCAGAGTCACTGAATCTCCTGACACTATTTCAGACGGACTGACGAACACTGAGACGTTCTTCGGAGGATCTACATGAAATATATATAAAACGTGAAAATAATTATTTTATTTAAACCATGACCTTCCATTATCATTATTGAATTGCTGAAGTTTATCTGTAAGTACAAATCAAAATAGTGATGAAAAAGGTGCAAATCTACATCTGAACTGGTGCAAAGTCAATAAAACAATATTATATAAGATATGATTTATAAAAAGGATCTCTAAATGACCAAATAAATCTGAACTAAATTCTGAATAATCCATGAAATATTTCACTAATATTAATGAATCAGTTTATACTCACATTCTACATTGAGATAAACAGCAGGAGAGATCAGATGATCATTTCCTCTTACAGCACACTGATAGTTTCCTGCATCAGAACGACTGACTGACTCCAGATGAATCTGATTCTCTGTTCGATCAGTGAATCTCTGTGTGTTTCTGAACCAGATGAATGTTTGTTCAGTCAGAGAGCAGCTGCTTTTACATGTCAGAGTGACTGAATCTCCCTCTTTCACACTCTGCTGTGTCTCCACCTGCAGGTCTGACACAACAACAACAACAACAACAACAACAACAACTGATTCACTGTCATGGTGATAATACTAAAATAATAACATTAAAACACTTGATATTGCAGTGGCACAGATGATCGTTCATCACTTCTGATATATAAAGAGCTGCTGTTCTTGTGGAGTTTGAGTTCAACCTCCATCATGTCCTGATCTCATTCCGTCCTGTTTAATCTGAGAAAATCAACCATAAAAATGTTTTGTGGTCTATTTGTGAGAATTCACTAGTTTTACCTGTGACATCAAGCCAAGCTCCAGGAATCACTATCCATCTTTTATTCTGATCAAATCTGCAGTAGTAGACGTGTTTATCAGCTTCTGTTATGTTCGTCAGAGTGATGCTGGAAGTGTCATTATAATTATTCAAACACTGAATCCCTCCTCTCTTCTCTGGATCTGAACACAGATCGGGTGATTCTCTAACAGTTACAGCAGTTTTGACCCATTTGACTGTTTCGATGTCATAATAGAGAGTACTTTTTACAGTACAGGATATTTTCACTGTTGATCCCTTTAATGCACAAACATATGAAGGGCTGTAATTCACTCCCCAATCCTGCAGACCATCAACCCCTGAAACACAGAAATGAGGAAAATAATTTCAGCAACAAATACAGAAATCTTTCGTTTTCTTCTGCACTTTTCACAACACAGTATCAGAGATTTTAGTTGATGTTTAGGGATGTGATCATGTGAACTATGTTCATAAAGGACACACTCTACAGAGCGCCTGAAGGGACAAGGTGATGTGTTGGAAAGACTGAAACGAGAGAGAAAGTTGCCCGGGACTGGGAGAAATAACCTCAATTTGTGTGCTAGTGTGCGTCTGTGACTGATTGTGAACCTGTTTGATCGTTAGACAGTGTTTGTTAGTCACAGTATTTGATCACGGGTTGATTCGGTATTTGCCCTCTGTTATTGAGATAGTCGGACTGCTTAAAGCAGTTAAAGCAAAGCTAGCGCGTGCTGTGTGTTTACAATCATAATGTTATGAATTCGGTCCATCTTTACACCCACTCACCACTAGAGGTCACCCGTTCACACTGTAGTTTCCCCACTCCACACTACACTTCCCAGAATCCCTCACACGGTCACTGATTATCCGCCAGCTGATCCTCGTCATCACACTCATTAGCTTCTTCCCTGCACTATAAATAGATCACTCACCCACTTGCAGTCTGCGAAGTATTGTTTGATTACTACATCACAGTTTCTAAGCATTATTTCCCTGTCTGGTTTTCCTGTTGCCGATCCTGCCTGTTTTCTGTTTGTCTGACGATTCTCTGCCTGCCTCTGACCTCCTGCCTGGAAATCACCACGAGCTTGTCTGCCCTCTGCTACTGTTGTTCGCCATTGTTGATCTCTGCCTGTTTGACCACGTTTCCAAATAAAGCTGCATTTGGATTTTACCCGCTGCCTCTTCAGCTTCATTACACATAATATCGCAGTTTGTGATATCTTCATCCTGTTCCGTTTATGTCACAATGTTACTATAATGAGAATTATTTGTTATGTTTATATGGAGTACTTTATAGTGCCTTTGATAGTTATTGCTAGTATACGGACACTTGCGGTTCAACGTAATGATCGTGTTCATAAAGAATGACAGCGCCAGATTGCATTGTAATGTTCCACTGAAAGTTAATGCTCTATACTGTAATTATGTTTCTATAACGGTTTATAGTTTATTACTGACCAGACTGACTTTATTTCTGTCACACGTCTACAGAAGCTCTTATGAAAAAAAAGAGTATTTAAAATTTTAAATTTGCTGTAACTGAGTTATAACAGTCAACCAAGCAAAGAGAAAAGATGATCCTGTGGTGTTGGTTGTGTTTTTATATAATCATTATTTGATCTGAATTAGTTCTTCCTCCTGGCTGAAAAACTGCTGATTAACAAATCCAGGTGATGTTGATTTGTTATTGATGATGACAGTATAATCATCATCTAGAGTCAGTCTTTGTGAGGTGTTATTAATTTAATATTTTTAATTATAATAGCCCTGTGATTATATGAGATCCAGCGGTGTCATCATCTATTATGAAGGATTTTAAGATACAAACATTTTGAACTACTGAAAGTTTCAGTGTAGCTGTTACGGAGGGACAGAAATCTCTCAGATTTCATCAAAATGATCTTAATTTGAGTTCTGAAGATCAACGAAAGTCTTACGGGTTTGAAACGACATGAGCGTGAGAAATTAATGACAATTTTTATTTTTGGGAGAACTAAACGTTTAATCATTAGAGTGAAGTTTCAGCTACTGACAATATTTGATTGGAGATTAACTGTATATTAGAGAAAAATGAAAATTCACAGTACTGATAATTAATGGAGACTTGAGTGGATCGAGGTAATCATCTTCCTCAATTAAAAATAGTTATCTTAACTTGTTGGGTTTTAGAAAATCAAAAAGTGTGAAATATTTTATTAATATTAATGAATCGGTTTATACTCACATTCAACTTTAAGATAAACAGCAGGAGAGATCAGATGATCATTTCCTCTTACAGCACACTGATAGTTTCCTGCATCAGAATGACTGACTGACCACAGATGAAGCTGATTCTCTTTCACAATTCCTTTAGTGAATCTCTGTGTGTTTCTGAACCAGATGAATGTTTGTTCAGTCAGAGAGCAGCTGCTTTTACATGTCAGAGTGACTGAATCTCCCTTTTTCACTCTCTGCTGTGTCTCCACCTGCAGGTCTGACACAACAACAACAACAACAACAACAACAACAGATTCACTGTCAGCTTAAAGTGAGAGTTCATCCAATAATAACAATGTGATCATTTTTAAATTATTACTAATGGTTTTGTTCTAAAGCCATATGAGCTTCTTTCCATTTCAGAACACAAAAGGAGATAATTAAATAAAAGTATATCCTGCTCGTGGTTGTCCAGTTAAATTCATGTTTTATAATGCTCAAATTTATTTAGTACATATTGTTTCGAAGCAGCTTTACAGCAAATGAATGTTTCAATGAATGTCATTGAGTCTGAATGAACAGGGAATTTAGCATTAAATCAACACGTTTATTTGAATCTTTTTGAGTTCTAGTGAGTCGAGAACAAACTCATCTCTTCTGGCAACAACGCTCTGTGTCTGTAATGATCGAACGACGATGGAGAATAAATAGAAACTCTTTAATAATAAATCCAATGCAGAACACAGAGGAGAAACTCAGGAGAAATAAAACACATTTATCACATTTAACATTGACAACACGAAACAACTGAGGAAACTAAGGACTTCAATACAGAAACAGGTGTCTGCAACTGACCAATCACAATCAAGCATTTCAGATCAAAGTCACTTGTTCAGTTAAACAGGCGAAATGACCTTGATGACCTTGATGATCTTCCTCAAGCTTTAAAAAGAACACAAAAGCATCAAAACACACTCGTATGAAACTCGTGTCGAATATTCAAGTGTTCTGAAGGCAAACGACAAGCTTTGATTGAGAAAGAAACCAGTTTATTACTGAGTACAAATCTCGATCTTTCATGTCTGAGAGTGTTTGAGAACAGCAGTTCACCCTGACCGAAGTGAAGATTTGAGCTCAATAAGACATTACATTGTGGTTTGTTGCTTTGTTTCTTGATGAACTCTATCGCACACCTTCACAACACTTGAATATCAGCCAAAAGTCACATAATATTAAGACAATTGTGCAGCTTTTTAAAGCTTGAAGAAGGAGCCTGCTGTCATGATATGAACAAGAGCGATCCGGACATTTTACAAAATATCTGCTTTTGTGTTCCAACAAATAAAGAAGGTCATTCGGCAGATTCAGCAACATAATAAAGTGTTTGTGTGTTTCTGTGGTCTATTTCTGATCATTCACTAGTTTTACCTGTGACGTCAAGCTGAACTCCAGGAATCCCCATCCATTTTATACCATCAGTGTTTGTAGTGAATCTGCAGTAGTAGACGTGTTTATCAGCGTCTCTTACATTCGTCAAAGTGATGCTGCGAGTGTCTTTATCTTCACTGCGACACTGAATCCCTCCTCCCATCTCTGGATCTGAACACAGATCAGGTGATTCTCCATAAGCTACAACATGTTTGGTCCAGTAGGCTGTTCTGATCACATGACCAGGAGGATATTTTACAGTACAGGATATTTTCACTGTTGATCCCTTTAATGCACAAACAGATGAAGGGCTGTAATTCACTCCCCAATCCTGCAGACCATCAACCCCTGAAACACAGAAATGAGAAATGAAGAGACTTTCAAGAGTTTTGAAGAAATGTACAAAAATATATTTTCACTTCTGACTATTTTTATGTTAGTAAAACACTCGTGTCAGTTCATAAGTGTGAAGAGCTCAATCATCTTTTCAAAGAGTGTTAAAATATCTGCAGTGAAACGGAAAACTCACCCGCAGTCATGATCACTACGATCAGAGGAAGAGACTTTATGAGAGACGACACCATAGTGACTTCTGCCATCAGAAACCGGCAATAATGAGAATCATCGATATACTTCACAAACTCTATTTGATAGAGAAACACATGACGATTTCAGAATAATTCACGGCTCATTGAAGGCTTGACGTGAACTGATGATGTTTCTCATGTGTAGCAAATTACCTCAAAAGGGAAATATTAATAATTATTCATAACTAATTATGATTATTCATTATGATCAATTATGAATATTTGAATCAGTTAATCAGGTTAACCTAATGTAGCTGCATTCAAACTACAATCAATCGATCTGTTCATCCTGTGAACACTCAATGTTGATTATTAATTGATTCTAAGAGAAGGATATTTCCCCTGACAGAAGAATAATCTTTCTGTCCCGTTTCCGGTACTTTTAAAAACATGTATAGGGTCAGAATCATTTAAGTGACAATTTACCTGCGTAGGCAGAGTCAGAACCAAACATGTATTGTGCACAAATTTCATTAACTACATCACGAACACATAACTAACTAACAAACACATACTGTACATACACACAAATCACGCATACAGGGGTAAAAGGGGAAGTGAAAGTGAAACCGAAAGTGGGAACAGGAAATGGAGTTAAGTCAACAACCCGAAAGGAATCATTAGCATTCAATACAAAGCTCCTCTGTGGACAAAGGAGGTTCACAACTTTAACTAACTAGCAGCAATTTAGTATATCGTACGATACTTGTATTCTGCCTCAGAGATGGAAGACCGTCTGAATATACGGTTGCAGCAGAAAGTCCTGAGTTCGGTCCGATGGTGCTGAAGTTGCAATCGATGTCTTCTGTGTTGAATGAAGGAACGATAACAAGCTTGCATTGTTGCTGTCTTCTCTTTCTCATGTGAGCACATGGCCGGGCAGGAGGAGCTGTCTTTGGAACAGTCGACGATAAGAGAGAGCTTGATCTTGTGATCAGTGATTTTTAAAGTGTGAAGATGTCACACCCTCTGGAGGTGACTGAGCCAATAAGGATTTGTTCCTTCGGAGGGAACTTTTATGACCCTTTGTTCTCTAGAAAGATATTTGCATAAGACATCATATTGGATGGATGAGAGAAGAACCTTCTAGATTCTTATTATACTTGATGTGTCAGAGTTAACAAAATGTAATGTAAATTAAGAGCTTGGGAGCGAAGATTGGAGTCCAGAGAGACCAAACGTGCTACCCATGTGATTATAGCTAGTCATAATATGCAACTCTGAAACATTAATACAAAAGTTCAAAAGAGAGAATTAATACATAGGTCAAACCCTATAAAAGGAAATTTATGAGAGGGAAAAATTGGATACACGTTTATGCATTTCTCAAGTGGTTATATATAGAACATATATAGGATTAAAACGGTTTATTTGTCCTTCTCAACAAGAATGAAATCAGAGTCACATCCTCTGCACATTCTTTACGGTCGTAAAACCCTATCAGATGGTGTCCATGGGGGAGGGTTCCCCAGACCTCAGAGTGAGTTTTTAGACATTATTTGTTAAGTATGACAAATAATCGTGTCTGATTTGTCTCAGTCGTTACACATGTCAGGCCTGGTGTGTCTAAAGAGCTTCACACAATATTCACACATGAATCTACAACAGATTTTGAGCTTCTGGAGTTCAAATCACTCCATCCAATCAACATTCACCTAAAACACTTTTATGAATATCAGCCGTAACCCTACTGAATTATTTTAAATGATGGTAAAAATGTTCTTACCGCTCTGCAGTGTCAATGTGTCAGTGTCGACGTCCAAATGAGAAAAACAAAAACTTTATAAAGTTCAGCTAAAAATGTTACTTTTCCTCTTCCTGGTGATGTGAGACCTTCATCTCAACTACACAAGAACAACTGGAGACGAGAGTTAATGTCTCCAGATGTCAAACACAAGCTTCATCTCTGTAGAGCTCACTGTTGATGAATCTTTGTGAGAGAATATGTGAAAGATGTTTGAATTGAGAAAGAACAGTGTAAACACGCTCCACCCATGGCTCTGCCTCTCAAAATGGAGGAATTAGATTCTTCACTCAAATCTTTTCTGCACTTCATTTACTTTACTGTCATCTAGTGGCCAAAAAATGAAGTGCAGCTGCTGCTGATTTTATGTCTGATTCTTGTACATGTTGATTTTAGAAGCAATACAGGTTACCAAAGTTGTATTTTCTGTATTGTTCACTATGTGTTTATAAACCAACAGGAGAAGCTAATGTGGGCATCATAAATTATAAAGATAATCTATTAAAAATGCATGTATGTGTGGCCACCAGTATCTTGTCTTTTTTTTTTTTTGCACCCTCTAGACTACTGTTCAAATAGATCAAAGACCCAGGATTATTAAATGGTTAGTTAAAAAAAAAAGAACTACCTGGTTGCACGCAAGCCACCCTAGTTAAAGGACGCAGATGGAAGCTGGTGTGTCAAAAATATACATTTCTTTATTTCACAATAGTTCAATAATACAAACAGTTTTAAAATAAAAACCCACTGTAATACTTCATGAAACCAAATGGTCAAAAGTGTGTACCAAGTTTCCCTTCTGAGATGTGAAAAAATCTAAAACACACCACACGTCATTCTTAATAAGTAAGTTAAGAATATACAGAAAATAACCCAGTTAAATATAATACACATGATTCACAGCAATATCACTCCACACACACACCACTGCAGGCGTTTGTCTCTTTGAAAAAAAACTACACGTTGCCCAATAAGTATTTCGTCTAAAAGAAACTCACAGAGCATACATCAGATTATTGAAGGGACACAAAAACAAAACAAAAACCCTCTCTCTCCCTCTTCACTTGCCCCACAGGCGTTCGGCCCCCTACGTTGTAAATTAAAACAGTGACTGGACTCGTGTCCTATAACAATAATAAAATGTCATGAGATGGGTTTCCTACGGTGGCCGAGAGAGCTCAAAGCGCTGCAAAAAATAAAACACATGCAAATTAAAAAAAGCATATGCAAATTAAAAAAAAAACACATGCAAATAAAAAAAAAACGTGATCATCAGTTTGACAACATGTGCTGCGAATCCTCACAACACATACAAACTCAAAAACGCGCTGCATATACAAAACGCGCTACATTTACAAAAAGCGCTGCAAAGAGCACAAACCACAACGGAAATGTTTCAAAGGATCCCCAAAAAGTGACCGTCCAAAACCAGTTCAACTCACCCTTCACTTATTCACTAATCCCTATATAGTGTACGGCATTTGAGTGCACAAAGTGTTCACAATCATTAAATACTATAAAAACTGCAAACAAAAATAAACAACTGTACATTATTTCATGTATTTATTATTTTTAATAAAGTGTTTTTCAGTTTGCTAGAAGCTCACGCTCACTGATGACGTGGTCGTCGAGCGCCTCAGGCGGCCGTTATGATGACGTCACATTAGTACGCTACAGATGATTAACCAATATTTTTAAATCATCATGAAACACATTACATTGAGTTAATGCCTACATAATACATTTTAATATTTTTTAGTTTGTGCTGTTGTCAAGTAGGGTCCGTCACTTTTTGGGGTCCCCCTTGAAACATTTCCGTAGTGGTTTGTGCTCTTTGCAGCGCTTTTTGTAAATGTAGCGCGTTTTTGAGTTTGCATGTGTTGTGTGGATTTGCAGCACATGTGTTGTCAAACTGATGATCACGTATTTTTTTATTTGCATGTGCTTTTTTTAATTTTCATGTGTTTTATTATTTGCAGCGCTTTGAGCTCTCTCGGCCACCGTAGTTTCCTTTCTAACAACCACATACAGTCAATAATTATAGGCATATTCATACTTGAATAGCGAACAATTGTTTGCACGATGTGTCTGCACTACAATCTTATACTGCGTTACTACGACAGAAATGGAGAATCAATATACAAAGCTGTTATGGTCATTCACAACATGCAGTGAACCCGCGATCCTGATGCTTTCATTCCCCACGCTGTACCGACACGCTGTGCTGAAACACTAGCTTGACTTGTCACTCTGTGACTACGTCCCACTACATAGCCGGCTGAGCAATGAAGCACTCAGAGGTGACGTCTACTGGGTCGTAATGTCCTACATCATACATATGTAAAATGAATGGTACAAATGCTGGTACTTTCTGAATAATAGCTGGTCATTTTGCCTCATCAGCCTGTCAATGCGTCACCAATCCTACATCTCAGACTTTCCTTTGACCAAATAAAATGCACAAGAACAGTGCAAACATCAAACACACTGACTGGTTTTAGCAGTTTCAATGTAATGGAAAGTGGGCTAAGACAATTTCAGTCCACTTTTGATCTATTTATTATATAATTCATTGGGTGATATCAGAACATTATCCCCATTCCCCATTATCCCAACATTCTTATAAAGTTTTTAGCAGGAAGTTTCCCAGTGGGCGCTGGATAGACAACAAACAGCAGCTTCACTTCTCACTGACCAGACTGACTTTATTTCTGTCAGACGACAACAGAAGATCTTATTGAGAATTAACAGGTTTAGATGTTGATTTAATCGTTTACGTCACCATTATGGTGATCAGTGTTTGCTTTAGTTCGTTTTTAATATGATTGTTTTCTTTTCATTTCAGCAATAATGTGTGTTTTCTGTCAGCTGTTTAGAATCACAACAAGCCATTTGTGGATGAATTGCTATTGATATAATCGATTCGGCTTTGCAAAAAATGCCAGAAATTGTTTGTGATTCAGTTTGATTCATTCAGACAGTTCATTCATGCACTGAAGCGGTTTGTCATGTTGTAATGGGACACTTTATTACACAGAAAACAAAAAACAGTCCTGGATTGAGTGATATTTACATTCAGTCCACAATATGAAACAAAAACTCATAAATGTCTTCAGTTGTTCACGTGTCTGTGATGAAGCAACTGTTCAGCTCAGATTATTACATGTGCAGCTTCTTATTACATAGTTTGGAGGCGTAATTAACAAAGCCCGCATCACCAATTTTCTTTCGTTTATATAGTTGTGGATCCAGTAAACCTGCATTTGACAATCTTAAAGTTCTTGGTGAAATATAATTAAAGAGAGAGCTAGCAATATAGTTAGGTCCTCATCCATTACGAGCTTTCTATGTGATGAGCAGGACTTCCAAATCTATCCTAAAATCCTTATATACTCTTGTAAAGATGATTGACAGGGCTGGATGTTCAGGCTCCTCCCAATCCTACGTTTGGAACTACATTTTTCCACAACTTTCACAACATCTTGTTGTCGTCGGTGTAACGCTCAGATGACAGGAGACGAAGATAAACATCCAAACAGGCAGGTTTATTCACAAATGACGGGATCAGACACGAAACATAGTGCATAGCACAAACAATTACCAACACAGAATGACGAACAGACAGGAACTTAAATACACTGAGAAACAGGTGACGGAGATTGAACTAATTACATGAAAACAGGTGCAGACAATGACTGATTAACAAGACTAAACAAGACAAGATTGAACTACGCATGTGACATAGCGCCCCCTTCGGAAAGGCGCATCCTCGCGCCGTAGAAAGAGGAAGGCGAAGGCGGAGGCTTCGGAGGAGGGCGTGGAGCTGGAGACGGGCAGTGTACAGGGGACGATGGCCACCACCATGGTGAAGTTGACAGTGGGAGGGGCCAGGGATGAGTCCAGACTGTGGGGATGGATGACGTGCTGGGGCCGATCGATGGCAGTTGGTGGAGGAACCGGGGGAGCTTCTCGGCCAACGGACCTCGGCACGCGTGACCGAGGAGCCGACGCTGGTCTGGATGACCGGGGTGACGGTGTGGTGACTGAGGACGACAGGGAGGTTGAAGGGAGGGAGGAGCTCGCTGACGGTGTAGGGGTGACGGGTGGAGATGAAGCCGCCACCCCGGAAGTCCGTGGCGGAAGCTGAGCGTCGACCCCCGGAGGCCGAACTGGAGGATCGAGGGAGCCCAGCGGAGCTTCCGGGCTGACGGACCGAGGAGGTGATGAGGGAGCTGTGGGTCGAGGTCCAGGTGACGGGCTGAAGGGTCTAGAAGGTGACAGGGGCCTGGAGGCCTGAAGGGAAGCCGGGGACTCCGCCTCGAGCCTTGCTGGTGAACGGGCAGCCCGAGGTGCTGGTGAGGAGCCGCTCGGGGTGAGCGACGGGGGCAGAGCCGAGGAGCTGGTCGTTGGCAGCGGTGGCCACGGATCCTGGGGGCTGACTGGGTTCAGCGGAGGGAGTTGAGGACGATCTCCGGACGGGACCGGAGGGACACAAGGGAGGGTATATGGGTGGGGAAAGGATCCGCGGCCCACTGTTTCAGGATGTTGAGGACCGCTCCTGGCTCTGCGATGGACCGTTCCGCTCGCTTCACCACCGGGTCCCCGAGGTCGTCGAAGTCCGCTCCGGCTTTGGAGCGCACCCCGGGCTGCCAAGCGGAGGCGGAGCGTTCGCCGTTGCACCTCCAGACCCAGTAGTCCAGGTGGGGACGAGCCTCCGGGTTTAGCAGGTAGTTCAGCGTGGGTAAGTCCATTAGATCCATATTTTGTTCTTTCTCGTGTTGAGAGGTCGGTAATTCTGTAACGCTCAGATGACAGGAGACGAAGATAAACATCCAAACAGGCAGGTTTATTCACAAATGACGGGATCAGACACGAAACAGAGTGCATAGCACAAACAATTACCGACACAGAATGACGAACAGACAGGAACTTAAATACACTGAGAAACAGGTGACGGAGATTGAACTAATTACATGAAAACAGGTGCAGACAATGACTGATTAACAAGACTAAACAAGACAAGATTGAACTACACATGTGACAGTCGGAGCCATCTTTATCGTTTGGTTTCTGCGTTGACCTGCGTTTGTCTCTCTCGTTATTTACCTACTACATGTGCGAATCGGTGGGCGGAGCTAAGTAGTGATGTAGAAGCAGGCGCTGATCTTCTTCTGTGGTGGCGGTGTTTACCCACATTATTACGTCATAAAGTGGCACATTCCACAACCTGTGGCTTTGGCAGACTGGCTTCAACATAAGCGTTTTTAAAATTTTGAGTTCTGAAACTTACAAGATGTTTTCACAATGACCTCTAATATGTGAAAAGAATTTAGATTTTTCAGTTGATGACCCCTTTAATATTATATGCAAATACAACTTAACTGAGTCAGTGGAAATTGATAACTCAAAAAGTTAAGTTGAGTGAATAGAGTTTTTGTGAGTGTGCAATGAAAGCTGTGTGTGTTTGTGATATCAATTAAGATTGTAATAAACAAACTTACTTTAAACTGATATTTATCCTTATCTAATCAGCAAAACACTCCCATAAATGTGTAAATTGGTGAAATCAAAAGGAGAGGGAGGTGCGAACATGACCTGGACTCAACATTAACAGGCTGTGGCTCCGATCACATGCTCTTTATTTGACTGGGCTGTAGATAATGTCCTCAGATCTGGAGAGAAATTAATAAAATAATGTGGAATTTCATTAAGTCCACCAGCAGGTGACAATCCAAAAATCACAGGAGAGCTCTGATTCATCACTGAACATGTTTCATTTGGTTCAGATCAATCGTTTCTCACCTGTCGGCTCCAGATGGATGATGCGTCTCTTCGGTCTTCATGTCTTTGTTCTTGAAGTGATGGACACTGGCATACTGAACCTCTTCCTCGTCTCCAGAGTCTTTTGGCTGTTTTCTCCCGGAGCGCTCGGGTTTCTTTGCTTTAACGTTGGCATACAGATCATCTGTCTGATTGGCTGATACTTGTGAATACAGTGGAACGTCATTGGCCGGAGCCGTTTCTGCTGATCTGCCAGAGCGATCCTGCAGTTTTATCACATAAAATATCACACAAAAATAACAACAGGTCAATCGTTCAGAAACACGTGTGACTGTGAGTGACATGAACAATGTTTTCCAGATTATCTTCAAGTCAAATATTTCTCAAGTTTTATTAGTCTTGAATTTTCTACATATAATATCCATGTCATGAAACTGCAGTTTTTGTAGATTCAGGAATGAATCATCAAACTTGCCTGATTTTGTCCAATAATTTCAGCTCCACTGTCTCTCCTCTTCTTCCTGCATAAAAAAAAATGGTTTGTTAAAGTACTAAAAAAAGCAATTTGTTGTCAGAAAAATGTTATATTTAAAGTGCAAAGTTCAACAAATTCTTCATTCATGCAAGAGCTGCTCAACATTCACCCACTTTATGAATACGATGATGATGATGATGATGATGATGAAGATCAATCCTCCACATCCCGCCACGATCCCAGAAACTGTGTACAGAGCATCTCTCTGAACCCCTGAAACAAGATGATGATGAAGATCATTCACACGTGAGACAGATGAAACTGAAAGAGTGTCTGTTTATAGAAAATACCTTCAACAGAGAGTGAAACAGACGCTGATCTCTGACGTCCATATTTATTCTGAGCCTCACAGTAGAAGCGTCCACTGAAACTGGAGCTAAAGCTGGAGATGCTGAAACTCTGTCCAGATCCAACAGCTGAGGTTTCATCCTCCTTAAACCATCTGAAGTTCAGAGCAGGAGGGTTTGAATCACTGCTGCAGTTCAGAGTCACTGAATCTCCTGACACTATTTCAGATGGACTGACGGACACTGAGACGTTCTTTGGAGGATCTACATGAAATATATAGAAAACATACCTTCTACTATCATTATTAAATTACTGAAGTGGATCTGTAAGTATTCTTTATAAGTAGATCTTATTTGAGAGATGAGATCTGAAAGGTGAAAATCTGAACGGATGAACAATAAACAATTTTATATTTACTGATTCATCAACCTTAGATTCATGAAGATTCTTTAAACACAGACCTTTGATTCATCCATTCATTTTACATATTACTTTAGTGTAAATAAATCATGTTTAATCATGTAGTCTGACATTTTGAAACAAATCTGAACTTACAATTTATTCTGAATGTGTGATTCTCTGATATTTCACTAACGTTAATGAATCATTTTATACTCACATTCTACATTGAGATAAACAGCAGGAGAGATCAGATGATCATTTCCTCTTACAGCACACTGATAGTTTCCTGAATCAGAACGACTGACTGACTCCAGATGAATCTGATTCTCTGTTTGATCAGTGAATATCTGTGTGTTTCTGAACCAGATGAATGTTTGTTCAGTCAGAGAGCAGCTGCTTTTACATGTCAGAGTGACTGAATCTCCCTCTTTCACTCTCTGCTGTGTCTCCACCTGCAGGTCTGACACAACAACAACAACAACAACAACAACAACTCATTTAGAATCGGCTTTATGAAAACAAAGTTATAACAATGTAAACCTGTTACGGTCTTGCTGGTAAATCCAAGCACGAAGACGGAGAATAACATGAATGATGTTTAATAAGCAGAAACCAGGAGAATACAATCCATACAAGACACTATACATTAAACAATGACCGACAGATGAGTGAGGGAAACAGAGGGAATACATACAAACACTAATGACTGGGACACAGGTGAAGGGAATGACTAATTAACGGGCAGAGATGGAGACAATGAACTAATAATCAGAGATGAGTGGTGGGGAATAAGCAAAAAAAAAAGCATGTGAGGAAAAAAGAAAGCAAAACAAAGTCCAGGAAGACATAACATGTAACATTACCGCCCCCTCCTGGAAGGCGCGCCCTCATGCCTAAGAAACTACCAACAGGGAGGGGGGGCAGGCACCCTGGAGGCCATGGGCAGGAGTGGGTAGGTCTGGTGGCCTCCAGGGTGGAGTCCAGGGTGGCGGCCAGGGCGGAGCTGGGAGCTCAGGCGACCAAGGCGGAGTCCAGGGCGGAGCCTGTAACCCAGGCTTCCACGGCAGAGTCTGGGGCGGCGGCCAGGGCGGAGTCAGAGGCGACAGCCCAGGCGGAGTCAAGGGTGGCGGCCAGAGCGGAGTCAAGGGTGGCATGGCCCCCGTGGCCCCTGTCCCCATACCCCAAGTGGACATATGCCAAAAAAAATTTAAAGGGGGGGGAAGCCCCACTGGAGCGGGCCCAGGCGGAGGAAGGTCCGGAGCGGGCTCAGGCGGAGGAAGTTCTGGCGCTGAGGGTTCTGGGGTGGGAGGAGAGAGCACTGGAGAGGACTCGGGAGGACAGAGCACTGGAGAGGACTCAGGGGAAACAGGCACTGTCCAAAAGTCTATTAGCCACTCTCCTATGGCCGGCGTAACCATCGCGGCCTTTTGGGGGTGTGGCTTGGGTGCGGCGGCCACTGTTGGTGGCGGGTCGCAAAGAGCCCTGTGAGCGGCGGCCAGTTGAGGTGGCGGCTTGGGTCGCGGCTCGTGAGCGGTGGCCACTGGCGCAGAGGATTGCGAGCGGTGGCCAAGAAGACTGACGGGCAGAGGATGGTGTCGTACTTCCGAGCGCTGTGGGGACGCGCACACAGACAGAAATGGCCAGCCTCATTGGACTGGTATGTGGAGGGTATCGGCGTGGGTTGAGTGGGAGAGGCTGCGTGTGTTCCTGATGGGACCGGATGAGAGCCACGATCCATACGAACCTCCTCTACCTCGAATCCAGAACCGTTTAGAAAGAGGATTAGATTGATGGATTCGACTAGGGAAAATTGGCAGGGAGGCTCACAATAACGGATCATCTTTCTGTATCGGTCTGTTCTTCTGTTATAGTATGTGCAGGTAGGCAAGCTCAGAGACGAAGGAATAGGAATAACAAGGTTTCTTTTAATGAACACGGAATCTAGGGAATACACAAAACACGTCTTTGTACAAACGAGAACGGACACTGACAGAAGGAAAACACAGGGAATATATACATGGGCTAACACAGGGAGAAACGAGGTAATTGATTACACACAGGTGATGGGGATAAACTAATGATGAAAGCGGGAACATAAACAAAGAGCACATGTGACACAATGACAGCAAAACAAAGTCCAGGACAGAAACACATGTAACAATGGAATGTCCCCATAAAAAATGAAAACACAACATGTGTGTGTGTTTGTGTGTTTCTGTGGTCTATTTCTGATCATTCACTAGTTTTACCTGTGACGTCAAGCTGAACTCCAGGAATCCCCGTCCATTTTCCACCATCAGTGTTTGTAGTGAATCTGCAGTAGTAGACGTGTTTATCAACTTCTGTTACATTCGTCAAAGTGATGCTGCGAGTGTCTTTATCTTCACTGTGATACTGGAGTCTTCCTCTTTTTCCTGATTCATGTTTCAGGTCAGGTAGTTCTTCAACATTTACAGTAGGTTTGGTCCAGTAGGCTGTTCTGATCACATGACCAGGAGGATATTTTAAAGTACAGGATATTTTCACTGTTGATCCCTTTAATGCACAAACAGATGAAGGGCTGTAATTCACTCCCCAATCCTGCAGACCATCAACCGCTGAAACACAGAAATGAGGAAAATAATTAAAGACACAGAAATCTTTCATTTTCTTCTGCATTTTCTACAACACACTATCAAATATTATGTTCCTCATTTCTGTGGGCCTGCAACATATTTACATGTTCAACAATGGAATTTAGAAAATACAAGAGTGCGAAATATTTCACTAATATTAATGAATCAGTTTATACTCACACTCAACTTTGAGAAAAACAGCAGGAGAGATCAGATGTTCATTTCCTCTTACAGCACATCTGTAGTTTCCTGAATCAGAATGACTGACTGACTCCAGATGAATCTGATTCTCTGTTCGATCAGTGAGTCTCTGTGTGTTTCTGAACCAGATGAATGTTTGTTCAGTCAGAGAGCAGCTGCTTTTACATGTCAGAGTGACTGAATCTCCCTCTTTCACTCTCTGCTGTGTCTCCACCTGCAGGTCTGACACAACAACAACAACAACAACAACAACTGATTCACTGTCAGCTTAAAGTTAGAGTTCATCCAATAATAATCAATCACCCTGGTTTTGGTCTAAAGCAGCATGACCTCCTTTTTTTCCAGAACACAAAAGGAGAAAAATTGCAACCATAAAAATTCCTGCTTGCAACTTAATAGCAGTTAAACTGATCGCAATATGAAATGTGAATGGTGATGTTCTTCAGGCATCAAAAAACATTCCCACACAATTCAAGTGTTCACAACACACACGACAGGGATTGATGAGAAATCTTTAGAGCAATTTATTACTGAGTGAAAATCTTGACTTGTACGAGAGTGTTTGAGAACGGCAGTTCAGACTGCGAACTGTTATTCTCACTGACAACCAGAAAACCTCTGAGAAGAAACTACAGCTTTTCCTTCCTTTCTTACATTTTCACCCTCATTGAGCTTTTTTGTGCGCATTTTGGCATAATTCTATCAGCCAACACAGCCATATGGGACCCAGATAGGAGTCACCTGAGTTTAACTGGGGCTCAGCAAGTTTTGTCCTCAGTTTCCATGTAGATCCCACATGGGTTATCCCAGATGAAATGAACACTGCCCAGTGTGCACACTACAGAGTGTTAAATGAACACTGAATCAGTGTTAGAGTTAATTAGATACTGAAGTGATTAATTAAGTGATGATTGATTGATTATTGATGAACACCTGATGATAACGAGCAAAATCACTGAAGGAAAGAGAAACACAAGAACTACAACTGACTTCAGACACAGTCTTAGATGAAATCAACTGAAAAGACATTAAATCTCTCTTATTACAAACCAGACTGACTTTATTTATGTCATTCGTCTACAGTTCTTTTGGAGAATTAACAGGTTTATGTTGATCTTTTATTGAAAATGTTTGATCACCATTATGGTGATCAGTGTTTCATTTAGTTGAGCAGTTACTCATGACTCTTATGTATGTTTGTGGGTTTGTAACAGTGTTCTGAAAATCAAGAGCAATGAAGTGATATAAATTTCACCATCAAGAAGCAAACTGATTGTCTAGTCCCTTGGCTGACTGAAAATGTACATCATATCACCTGACTGTTCTTATCTATTGTGTTCTTATAACAAGTTACGAGTTTCCATAAACACTGTTACAAAGACCACAAACTTAACATAGAAACCAACCGCAGTGACTTCATATTGTGGCCACACCATGAGCACACAGTGAGTGTGCAGTGAGGTTACAGTTTTAGATCACTCTGACCTCACATTGTGAACAAATGCTGAGATCACTGTGAGTTCATACAATTGACTGGCTGATGTGTGTTTGTGTGTGTCTGTGGTCTATTTCTGATCATTCACTAGTTTTACCTGTGACGTCAAGCTGAACTCCAGGAATCCCCGTCCATCTTCCACCATCAGTGTTTGTAGTGAATCTGCAGTAGTAGACGTGTTTATCAGCTTCTCTTACATTCGTCAAAGTGATGCTGCGAGTGTCTTTATCTTCACTGCGACACTGAATCCTTCCTCTCATCTCTGGATCTGAACACAGATCAGGTGATTCTCCATCAGCTACAACATGTTTGGTCCAGTAGGCTGTTCTGATCACATGACCAGGAGGATATTTTACAGTACAGGATATTTTCACTGTTGATCCCTTTAATGCACAAACAGATGAAGGGCTGTAATTCACTCCCCAATCCTGCAGACCATCAACCCCTGAAACACAGAAATGAGAAATGAAGAGACTTTCAGGAGTTTTGAAGAAATGTACAAAAATATATTTTCACTTCTGACTATTTTTATGTTAGTAAAACACTCGTGTCAGTTCATAAGTGTGAAGAGCTCAATCATCTTTTCAAAGAGTGTTAAAATATCTGCAGTGAAACGGAAAACTCACCCGCAGTCATGATCACTACGATCAGAGGAAGAGACTTTATGAGAGACGACACCATAGTGACTTCTGCATCAGAAACCGGCAATAATGAGAATCATCGATATACATCACAAACTCTATTTGGTAGAGAAACACATGATGATTTCAGAATAATTCACGGCTCATTGAAGGCTTGACGTGAACTGATGATGTTTCTCATGTCCTCGTGTGTCTAAAGAGCTTCACACAATATTCACACATGAATCTACAACAGATTTTGAGCTTTTTTTTTGAGTCAAAAATACTGTTTTATAATTACCAATTGGAGGCCTGAATTATTCTAGCTCATTCCTGGTGATGTGAGACCTTCATCTCAACTACACAAGAACAACTGGAGACAAGAGTTAATGTCTCCAGATGTCAAACACAAGCTTCATCTCTGTAGAGCTCACTGTTGATGAATCTTTGTGAGGGAATATGTGAAAGATGTTTGATTTGAGAAAGAACAGTGTAAAGATGCTCACATTGAAGTGTCTGAGTCAGTTTAGCAGAACTGTGAACTCTACACTTCCTTGACAAACATTATAACTGTCAATAAATACAGAAATACAGACAAAACATCCAGAAAGATGGAGGTTTCTTCAGCGTACATGTGAGAATAAGAATTATGTTCAGACTTACCAGGAATCACCAGTAGAGAAATCAGGGAGAAAAGACAAAACATTCTGGAAGACATGAGGAAGATTCTTACAATCACACAAATGTAAGACGGACGTGTTTCTGTGATGCAATGAACTATTGAGTTACAACAGTATTTCACTGACATACTGGAAACTCAAGTCAGTGTGACGTTCACATGACACTGAAGAAATGACAACCGCTGTACAACCGCTTCCTCTTTTTCTCTCTTTTTTTAGAATAAGCTGATGCAAGATAAACGTTCAACGTTACTCATGAGAAACAACCATCAACACAAACACAAATCACCAGATATGTTATAAAAGGCAAAACTGTAAAACTGCTATACTGTAATTCAGTGAATGTGTTTAACTATATTGAGTTCAAGATGGCTCTCTCAATGTAAAGACACACGAGCTCTACAGAAGGTGTTTATGGGGTTTGACGTTATGAAGCTCGATGTTCTGAATGAAAAGAAGAATCTCTTGACCAGTTTAACCAGCTCTTTCACAACAACACTTTTAAAAGTAAGCAAGAAAATGCTTACTCCAGATCTCCCCTTTATAACACCATTTTCAGGTTTCAGTTTGGATATTTATAACTATTGGGCCTGCCTGGAAGTTTCTAGTAAAAGCTTTATTAGCTGGTTCAGGTGTGTTTAATTGAGGTTGGAGCTCAACTCTACAGGACATGTCCCTCCAGGAGCAGAGTTTATTACGTCTACTTAATAAAACCTCTACATTTATTAGTGTGACTAATATCCTCTAGATGGCAGTCTGAACACACATGAAATATCAGTTATAATAATGAAAAAAATACACAGCAGCTACAAGAGAAGAGTTTATTTGAGATGTTGGTCTTTTAAACACTATAAAAATTGTGTTTGAATTGTGAATTATGAATTATGTCAGACATGACAGAGGAACGGGAGACTTCAATACAATCAGATACAGATGAAAATATTGTTTAGCTGTGCAATTAATACATAAATTCAAAGTTTAATACTCCAATGAAGCAGAAGCTAAAGTATTGACATGTTATTACGATTTTACTAAATGTTTGAATTACACAAATTTTCTCCTAAAATGCATTTGCATATGAAACAAACATAAAATGTGGCATGCAGGCTAAAATATAGATTTGCAAGACAAAAACAAAAAAAAAAAATTCTTATAAGCTCAATTTCAATATACACAGTTTGAGAAATCAGAACATTATTGATAATGAATTGATGTTCATGAGCTGATAATGATGGGCAGTTTCTGAGCAGCTTCAGTTGTTTCATATTAGCAGAAACACAGTGAGGAGAGTTTAATGTGGATCTGCTGAAGTCACTGCTAGTGTCTCATATTCAGAAGATCTGGACTGAAGCTCAAGAGCCGTGTAGGTGTTATCAGGAGCTCTGGACTGAACAGACAGAGAGAGACAGATCAACAAACAGCTGTTTATGTGTGGATCTGCTGAATCTGACCGTGAAAAGTGTTGGAGACATTTACTGACTGTGATTGTGCTGTAAACGTCAGCAGATGTTCTGGACGCTGGATCCAGAGATGTGTATGTATCGTCACTCGCGTCAGCCGTCTATAGAGAAAGATTTCTACACTTATATTGCTTCATATACACTATTATATTCATAGTTCAAATCAACAGTACAATCACACTGTGTTGCAGTTGTAGATGGAGGAGTGTGTTTGTCGACTCGCCTGATTTTGATTCACTTCTCTCCTCTTCTTCCTCCTGAAAACAGACAGAAAACTATTAAAAATTTATCAAAATATATTTAAAAAGAAAAGGCTTGAAATAGAGTCCATTTACTCTAGACTTGAGTTTGATTTTTGAATTAGTGAACTGAGTTTTAGTGTGCAGATAAACTTCACTCACTTTATGAACACGATGATGATGATGATGATGATGATGATGATGATGAAGATCAATCCTCCACAAACCACCACGATCCCAGAAACTGTGTACAGAGCATCTCTCTGAACCCCTGAAACAAGATGATGATGAAGATCATTCACATGTGAGACAGATGAAACTGAAAGAGTGTCTGTTTATAGAAAATACCTTCAACAGAGAGTGAAACAGACGCTGATCTCTGACGTCCATATTTATTCTGAGCCTCACAGTAGAAGCGTCCACTGAAACTGGAGTTAAAGCTGGAGATGCTGAAACTCTGTCCAGATCCAACAGCTGAGGTTTCATCCTCCTTAAACCAGTTGAAGTTCAGAGCAGGAGGGTTTGAATCACTGCTGCAGATCAGAGTCACTGAATCTCCTGACACTATTTCAGACGGACTGACGGACACTGAGACGCTCTTTGGAGGATCTACATGAAATATATATAAAACGTGAAAATAAATAATTTATTTATGCCATGACCTTCCATTATCATTATTAAATTGCTGAAGATTATCTGCAAGTACAAATCAAAATAGAGATGAAAAAGATGCAAATCTACATATGAACTAGTAGAAAGTCAATAAAACAATATTATATTTATAGATTTATCTGTTACACGTGAGGCTCCCTCTTCACTTCCTCCAGTTCATTAGAGGGAGCTCTGAACAGAATATTGACTTTTGACTTAATTTCGGACTCCATTTCCCATAGGCCCTCATCTCTCCCTCTCGGTTTTCCATCAAAATCCAATAACGATGTCGACGGCTTTAACGGTGAGTTCTTTGGTGGTTAAACAATCCTATTCTGGACCCACAATGTCTATTGCAGTTGGGGCATATATACTTGATGGTAGTAATGGCGGTGGTAGCCATGACTGTATTTCTCATGGCTCGCTTCTGCTGGTTGTCCTCTCCATCTCCAGTGTATGACCCCCATCTCTACACCATCTTCCAGATGGTACGGTCAGCAGCAGCATCCTCCAAATCCTCGGGTCTGATCTTACACTTCCTCAAGGTGTTCTTCATCTGATCTGATACTTATAGTGCTTCCAATGCTACATCCTTATCACGTGCCCCAGCCAATGCAGCTGGCGCTGAGTGATCATGGCCTCAATACTTCTGCAGTTGGTCTTTTTAAGTATTTCAGTGTGAGGCACAAGATTACGCCAAGTGATTCCCAGGATGCGCTGAAGGCAGCTTATGTGGAAGTGCTCTAAGGATTTGATGTGACGGCTGTAGGTTACCCAAGCTTCACAGCTACAAAGGAGGGTGGTGACACAGACCACTTGATACCTTACCACCAACAGAAAGGAGTGATCTGCCCCTACTATTGCCAGAGATGGCCTTGTCATCCTTGTTCTTATCTCTCTGTTGCTGTGGGATGTTCCCATCATTCCAGGTTTTGGTGATGTACTGGTAGAGGATACGCATACATATGTACCCTCCCTCCTTCGGTAGCCTAGCAGGGATATTATCAGCTCCAGAGGACTTGTTGTCCTTAAAGGCACGGTTTGACGATAGAACCTTGTGAAAGGTTGGTGGTAGATGGAGATCGAGGATAGGAGGAAGTTTAGGCAGTTCTTCCAGGATGGTGGGGGTCTGCATCAGATTCCTGAACTTCCTGATTTATAAAAATTATGCATCTCATTTCTATCGCCAAAGGACTGGATATCGTATGCCTTTTCAGTCCACCTCTCATTCTGTATCGCCCGCATTTCCCTTTGAACTTTCCTCTGAACTGCCTGCCAATGCTGTCTAGTCTTGGTGGATGAATGGTTGTTTAAAGTTGCCCGGAGTACTTTGTGCATATCCTTAAGCAAGTTGTGTATTGTTTAAGTTATTATCAAACCAGTGTTAGTGGTTCCTGCTCTTATAGCCGATGGATTGGGCTGCTGCATCATATAGCACAGAGCAAATATAGGTCCACTGTTGTTGCTTGATGTTTTCTGAACTCAGCTAAGGTTCCAACCCCCTTAGTTTCTCAGCTAATAAGTGTCGAAACTCATTTCTTGGTTTATGTTTCCTGAGTGGTTAATATTTAGCCTCTTTTTGTTGGGCTTTTGCAGCCACTTTCATATGGAGATTGGCCATAATCATACAATGGTCAGTCCAGCACTCTGCACCTCTCATGGGACAAGTGATGAGAAAGTCCTTGATGTCACTTCAACTCACAATGATGAAGTCAATCAAGTGCCAGTGTTTAGAACGAGGATGCATCCACGAGGTCTTAGATGGTGTTGGTTATGGTAAGGTTATGCTCAGAACAAAGAGTAAGTAGCCTCATGCCATTTGCATTCAGCCTGCCAATGCTATGCCAACCTAGTACTCCATTCCATATCCTGTTGTTCTGTCCCACCCTAGCGTTGAAATCCCCAAGCAAGAGGATCTTGTCACGCTTAGGTATCCAACAAAGAGCTTCATCCAGTGCCTGATAAAAGCATTCCTTGGCCTCGTTCTCAGGTGACAAATTTCAGCCAGGTCCTTTGTCTGTTAAGGCCGTCCTATTGTGCACCTCCAGCGCATTGCTTTCTGTCATGTTGTGCTCCCTTAGCCTTGACTCTACAGACTTACCACAAGGCAGTGGGGCTATTTACCCATAGCTGGGACAGTGGTTGACGGGTGCCAGGGCATGTCCACACTGTGATGGGCCTGCGCACCACGTCTGTGGGGCCCACTTCTGCTCCGAGACCCCCTGAAGTTTAGCCTGGGATTGTATGATACCCAGTTTCCGTGTGTGGCCCCGAGAACACAGTACAGGAGTCTTGGTGGTGGAGAGGCTCTGTACTGACAGGAAGAGGCTTACGCACTTAGCTGTAGCTATAGCTATAAGCAGAGAGTAGCAAGCACACGCTTCACACACACCCTGTTGTGCAAGTACACACTATTTAAGCACGCCACACACACACTATCATTGCAAAGTCTTGATTTACTATGGTGGTCATTTCTGAGTATTTCTATTGTGGATGCTTATTCTGTGTTTGATCTTGAACTGTTCCCTGTTGTTTGATTCCCTGCTACCCGCCCTGTCTATTGCCTGTTTATCAGATGGTGATTGTAACCTACCTATCCTGACCTTTCGCCTAATTTTTGAACTGTGTATGTTTGCCGCCTGCCTCGACCCAAGCATGTCCCTGTTTATGATTCTGTTTTGCCTTCTCCACTCCCACCGCTTTGTATCGACCCGGTACTGTTTGACTCTGACCAAAATAAAGCTGCAGATGGATCCTCATTCCGCTGACTTTGCGTTACATTATCAATGTCATGCAGTCTGTATGCTTGGGCCGGAAATGCTCAAACAAATCTGAACTAAAATCTGAAATATCTATGAACTATTTCACTGACATTAATGAATCAGTTTATACTCACATTCTACATTGAGATAAACAGCAGGAGAGATCAGATGTTCATTTCCTCTTACAGCACACTGATAGTTTCCTGCATCAGAATGACTGACTGGCTCCAGATAAACCTTATTCACTTTCACAAATCCTTTAGTGAATCTCTGTGTGTTTCTGAACCAGATGAATTTTTGTTTAGTCAGAGAGATGCTTTTACATGTCAGAGTGACTGAATCTCCCTCTTTCACACTCTGCTCTGTCTCCACCTGCAGGTCTGACACAACAACAACAACTGATTCACTGTCATCACAACATCAACATAATGATGATTTCATTAAGGTAGAATACAAGTTAGGCTACAATGAATGGAAGGCAAATGTTTTTATTAAAGCTTGACACAAATTTCACGATTTTCAGGAGAAAAATCTCTCTCAACTAATGCTGCAAACACACAGGGGGCTAATAATACTACTACTAATAATAATACTACTAATAACAATACTGTCAGTATTATTATTAAAGGTTAAAATTAACAACTCACATTTTTTAAAGAAAATGTAATGTTACGTGACATTGTTCTCCAGCCGCGGTTGAAACTCTGATTGATCAATTACTTGAGACATGATACATTTCAGTAAGTTGTACTGTATCTTTCAACATACCTTCTAATGTTCATAATGTTCATTTATACTATTAACTAGTGGTGAAGAGGAAGAGAAGATCAGTTCACTTGCCGCTTGAACTGAAGCGCTACAGCGATCTGTCACGTCACATTTAAGAGCGCCAAAATGGCATTTCGTAATAAAACTAACATAATTTGAAAGCTGAGACTTTGTTTCATGTCAAAAGTAACCTGCTCTGACTTTGTCTGTCTGTGTCAGTCTCCTCTTTGCTTTGTGATTTTTCAATGCGTGAGAAAATGGATGTGTGGCTTGAGAGCGTGAGAACAGACGCTGAATGTGTGAGAGTTGGCAGCAGTAAAGAGCTGCTGTTCTCGTGGAGTTTGAGTTCAACCTCCATCATGTCCTGATCTCATTCCCTCCTGTTTAATCTGAGAAATTCAACCATAAAAATATTTTGTGGTCTATTTGTGAGAATTCACTAGTTTTACCTGTGACATCAAGCCAAGCTCCAGGAATCACTATCTTTGTATTCTGATCATTTGTAAATCTGCAGTAGTAGACGTGTTTATCAGCTTCTGTTATGTTCGTCAGAGTGATGCTGGAAGTTTGTTCTTCACTCAAACACTGAATCCCTCCTCTCTTCTCTGGATCTGAACACAGATCAGGTGGTTCTCCAACAGTTACAGTAGTTTTGACCCATGTGACTGTTTTGATGTCATAATAGAGAGCATTTTCTACAGTACAGGATATTTTCACTGTTGATCCCTTTAATGCACAAACATATGAAGGGCTGTAATTCACTCCCCGATCCAGCAGACCATTAACAACTGAAACAAAGAAATGAGGAAAATAATTTCAGCAACAAATACAGAAATCTTTCGTTTTCTTCTGCACTTTTCACAACACACTATCAGAGATTTTAGTTGATGTTTAGGGATGTGACCGAAGTTGAAAACTATGTTCATAAAGGAAATGAAACATTGTACAGAGCGCCTGAAGGTACAAGGTAATGGAAAATATATGAGATGGGAGAAAATATATATATTTCAATGGTTTTGTGTTCTCTTTTTCTTTTTCTCACTTTTTATGATGAACACATTTCATATTTTCATATTTCTTAATATCTAGACAGGCACAAGAAAGGTCAATGAACAACATTTATGAATTGTGTGGCACAAACTCAACAAAACTTCATTCAACAGAATCTTGATTTTGGACATCTTATATGTCTTATATATACATCTTATATATATATATTAGGAATCTGTATATGTGGTGCATGTAGAATTGGACAGGTCACACAAACCTTTCAAAAACATTTGCCCTACTCAGGTTAAAGAAAATTGAAGAATATTTTGTATAGTGACTGTAATATTCAAGTTCTCAGTTCATTGCTTTGAACATCAACTATTATTAAACACATTTAAAGGTGAGTCCAGTTTTAAGGGAGAGAGTAGCTAATGTGCATTCTCAAAATAACAATTTGGATAATAATATATCTAGAATATACAATAATATTGATATCCCTTTTCATAAAATTCTATGGAATGAAATGAATTATAGAAATCCCTTTCATTTCCGGAAAAAATTCTTTGAACTGGAACGCCGTCCCCCCATGTTACCCTCCATGTCCAGCCCTGCATATAAACATTGATCAGCGAACATGAACAGAAGCTCAACTGAAAATGCTTGACCCGTGAGAAACCTCTTGCTGAAGCTCAAACGTGCTGCGAAACACCAGAATGAACCTCAAACTGGAGCTTCTGTTTACAACTAATGTTTGTGCTGATGAAAGTTTATATGTGAATAAAAGCCTAAATTCAACCTGTTCATCATATAAAGTGATCAAGTCTCTTCAGAAAATTTGGAGTAAACCACTCAGTTCATATCCCAGTCAACACACGAGGTCATGTGATCATCACAGTGACATCACACCATTCTCATACTGTAATATTGGAGCTCATTGTGAATTCAAAATGTTGCACAGGTTGAGAGGAGGAGAAAAAACTACTTTTTTTAGTGAAATCAAATTAAATAAATTCACAGTACTGATAATTAATGGAGACTTAAATGGATCGAGGCAATCATCTTCCTCAATTAAAACGAGTTATCTTAACTTGTTGGGATTTATAAATTCAAAAAGTGTGAAATATTTTATTAATATTAATGAATCAGTTTATACTCACATTCTACAGTAAGAGTAACAGCAGGAGATCGAAGATGATCATTTCCTCTTACAGCACACTGATAGTTTCCTGCATCAGAACGACTGACTGACCACAGATGAAGCTGATTCTCTTTCACAATTCCTTTAGTGAATCTCTGTGTGTCTCTGAACCAGATGAATGTTTGTTCAGTCAGAGAGCAGCTGCTTTTACATGTCAGAGTGACTGAATCTCCCACTTTCACTCTCTGCTGTGTCTCCACCTGCAGGTCTGACACAACAACAACAACAACAACAACAACAACAACTGATTCAGCTTAAAGTGGGAGTTCATCCAATAATAACAATTTGGTCATTTTTTTATCATTACTAATGGTTTTGGTTCTAAAGCCATATTGACCTTCTTTCTATTTCAGAACACAAAATGAGTAAATAAATAAATAAATATCCTGCTCATGGTTAAATTTTATAATGCTCACATGTATTGCGCTTTAATACATATTGTTTCGAAACAGCTTTACAGCAAATGAATGTTTCAACGAATGTCATTGAGTCTGAATGAACAGGGAATTTAGCATTAAATCAACACGTTTATTTGAATCTTTTTGAGTTCTAGTGAGTCGAGAACAAACTCATCTCTTCTGGCAACAACGCTCTGTGTCTGTAATGATTGAACGACGATGGAGAATAAATAGAAACTCTTTAATAATAAATCCAATGCAGAACACAGAGGAGAAACTCAGGAGAAATAAAACACACTTCAGGAGTTCATGTGCCCATATAATCTTAGCGAAAGTGGTAAAAGTATTTGGCTTGCTGTCTGCTATTGAGGGGCTCGGAGAGGATATTCTACTAGAGCTCAGATAACCCCCCATAACAGACAAAATTGTTCAAAAAGGAGGAGAAGGGGAGGAGGAGGGATGCCAAAAGGAGGTAAGATGCTGGTTTTATACCTTGGTATTAATTGGAAGATTAGATACTCATATCAGATACTCTTGTCACGTAACGCGGGGAACAAACTCACGGATATCAGGATGAACAGGAAACAGGTATTTTAATGAAAAATTCTTGACAGACTGGAACACATGTACACATTAACGAGATCGAACAAAGGACTGAAAGACATGGGGAGTATAAATACACAAACACATGAGGAGTGATTAACAAGGCACAGGTGAGTGACATTACTAATTAGACAGACAGGGAAGAAACTAGATCACGGGACAAACCAAAAACCACAAAGAAGAGGAGAGACAAGACTATACATTTAACAATACTCCTCCTCTTAATAACTTCACTTATAACACATATATCACATTTAACATTGACAACACGAAACAACTGAGGAAACTAAGGACTTCAATACAGAAACAGGTGTCTGCAACTGACCAATCACAATCAAGCATTTCAGATCAAAGTCACTTGTTCAGTTAAACAGGCGAAATGACCTTGATGACCTTGATGACCTTCCTCAAGCTTTAAAAAGAACACAAAAGCATCAAAACACACTCGTATGAAACTCATGTCGTATATTCAAGTGTTCTGAAGGCAAACGACAAGCTTTGATTGAGAAAGAAACCAGTTTATTACTGAGTACAAATCTCGATCTTTCATGTCTGAGAGTGTTTGAGAACAGCAGTTCACCCTGACCGAAGTGAAGATTTGAGCTCAATAAGACATTACATTGTGGTTTGTTGCTTTGTTTCTTGATGAACTCTATCGCACACCTTCACAACACTTGAATATCAGCCAAAAGTCACATAATATTAAGACAATTGTGCAGCTTTTAAAGCTTGAAGAAGGAGCCTGCTGTCATGATATGAACAAGAGCGATCCGGACATTTTACAAAATATCTGCTTTTGTGTTCCAACAAATAAAGAAGGTCATTCGGCAGATTCAGCAACATAATAAAGTGTTTGATGTGTGTTTGTATTTCTGTGGTCTATTTCTGATCATTCACTAGTTTTACCTGTGACGTCAAGCTGAACTCCAGGAATCCCCGTCCATTTTCCACCATCAGTGTTTGTAGTGAATCTGCAGTAGTAGACGTGTTTATCAGCGTCTCTTACATTCGTCAAAGTGATGCTGCGAGTGTCTTTATCTTCACTGCGACACTGAAGTCCTCCTCCCATCTCTGGATCTGAACACAGATCAGGTGATTCTCCATCAGCTACAACATGTTTGGTCCAGTAGGCTGTTCTGATCACATGACCAGGAGGATATTTTACAGTACAGGATATTTTCACTGTTGATCCCTTTAATGCACAAACAGATGAAGGGCTGTAATTCACTCCCCAATCCTGCAGACCATCAACCCCTGAAACACAGAAATGAGAAATGAAGAGACTTTCAGGAGTTTTAAAGAAATGTACAAAAATTACCAATTGGAGGCCTGAATTATTCTAGCTCATTCCTGGTGATGTGAGACCTTCATCTCAACTACACAAGAACAACTGGAGAAGAGAGTTAATGTCTCCAGATGTCAAACACAAGCTTCATCTCTGTAGAGCTCACTGTTGATGAATCTTTTTGAGGGAATATGTGAAAGATGTTTGATTTGAGAAAGAACAGTGTAAAGACGCTCATATTGAAGTGTCTGAGTCAGTTTAGCAGAACTGTGAACTCTACACTTCCTCGACAAACATTAAAACTGTCAATAAATACAAAAATACGGAGAAAATATCCAGAAAGATGGAGGTTTCTTCAGCGTACGTGTGAGAATAAGAATTATGTTCAGACTTACCAGGAATCACAAGCAGAGAAATCAGGGAGAAAAGACAAAACATTCTGGAAGACATGAGGAAGATTCTTACAATCACACAAATGTAAGACGGACGTGTTTCCGTGACTGTAGAAACATATAAAACATGTACTTAATATATCATGTTCATATAATCAACTGAAACTATAGAAGAAAAACATGTTTTTGCGTTGTAAAATATATCTGTCCTACCTTGCTGTAATCTGCAGGGTTTGTGTGTAAAAATGTCACAATGTGCAGAAGTTTAAATGTTTTCACACATCCTGTCTCTCTTCACTTCCTCTGAATGAGTGCAAAACCCTCCTCCTCCAGTCACATGACTGATTTACACACATTCATATATATATATATATATATATATATATATATATGTGTGTGTGTGTGTGTGTGTGTGTGTGTGTATACAGACAATTTTTTAGCTAACCTTGATGAAAATTTCTGACTAAATGCCTTAAATCTAGAATTCGCTCGATGTTCTGAACGAAAAGAAGAACCTCTTGACCAGTTTTACCAGCTCTTTCAACACTTTGGGGCCTTTATAGGTTATAAAGATGGTGCAAAAACACAATGAGATGAAAGGCAACGTTGCAGTGACATTCTTCCTATATACTATAGAAAACATCAAGAATTTATTTTAAAAAAAAATAGATTTGTTTTTATTGTTTACTTTTTTAGGTTTCCTGGGCATCTCAAACGCTTTTATTTTGCACCATTAGAACTCTGAACATTCCACACACGTCACTGCACCTCATCAGCACCTCGGACAGTGCGTCACTGCACAACTCTACAGCCTCCGACATGAGGACATCTAGAGGAACATACGTGTAACTGCAGGAGCATAATATGAGGGAGAGAAACGGCTTTGAAGAAATATATTTCTTAACTAGTCTCCGAAAGCCCATGGCATGGATTTTAGCGTGCACACACTCACACAGATCAACGTTTATAAATGAGACCCAGGTCTCATCATTCTTCAGACAGCTCAGGACTCCTGCACTGCAAAACTGCAGTCTTTAAGAATTGTGTCTAAAATAAAAAATAGTGAGGTCTGAATAAAGCTGGGTTTTCTTCACTTTAATTGACCCTTCGCAAACAGTTTGATTGACAGGCGATCTGACCAATCATAACCCCGAATCCGCCATTTTGTCTGACAAAGCAGTCAGGGGAGTTAGTAGATTAATGTTGGTGAACTTGAACTTGTAAAATTGTGTGTCCTCACGTCTTTCCGCGCTTAAAACAACATTCCTTCTGATGTTCATTCATGTTTATTTGATGCTATAAATGAACTAGTATGAAGAGATGATCGCTTCACGAGGAGCTACAGCGATCTGTCACCACACATTAAAGAGACACTAGACGCTATTTATTATTCAAACTGCTTTAAAAAATTACAATATTTGAAATTTGAAACCTTGTTTCATATCAAAAGTAACCTGCTCAGTCTTGTCTGTCGACACGTTGTCTCCACAATGTATTTTCCACTGCGTGAGAACATGATTTGTGGTGTGAGGGCGGCATTGGCTTCATAGCAACAGTAACTAACGGCGCGGGTCTTTGCGAACGGTCAATTGCCACAAGTAAAGTAGTGATGAATCAGAATACTGAGACAAAATGAAAAAACTCCAGAATAGTTAATAATTAATAATAAATTAAGTGTTAGTAATTTAGTAAACTCTAATCGGTACAAAAATAACGAATCAAACAGCAATAGTGACACTGCAGGCGTCTAAAAATCACTAATCAGATCGTAACGTGACACTGTTGATCCGTCCACTGCGGCGGGAAATCTGAATCTCTCCACAGATCAGTGATCCTCTCCAAACTTTCCAAAACAAGCTCCAGACAAACCAGCCAACGGAGAGAACTGACAGAGACAAAGAGAGAGTTTGTCCTCCAGAGGGTCAAATGGCGAAAAAACACTTAATGAGGACTCAATAAAAGCAGAGAAGTCTGAAATATCGATGGATTTCCATTATTTACAGTATGGAAAGAGGAGGTGTTAGAATGTGACAATTCCATATTAAAGAAAGATAGCAAAGTGATCAGACAATCCTAAGATGAGGAGAACTGTGACAAGAATGATCCATTGGTAATGACAAGATCTAGGGTTTGCCCCTTGATAATGAGTAGAGCTGTCCACAAGCTGCTTCAGCTCAAAACATTCCAATAAAGACAGAAAGTCCTTAGTCATTGCAGAGTCTTTTTTGTCAATATGGATGTTAAAGTCCCCCAGGATAAGAGTTCTCACAAACTTGAGGTACAACATAGACAGCAGTTCTGCAAATTCAGATAAAAAGTGCTCAGTTGTCTTAGGAGGTCTGTAAACTGTAGCTATGACGGTAGTGACAGGTGCAGAGACACTCAAACAAAACATTCAAAAGAATTAAACTGGGGAAAGACTATTGGACTTATTGTGTATTTTTGATTATACAGCACAATGATGCCTCCACGCCTACCAGAGAGTTGTGGGGCATCGAAAAATCCGTAGCCAGAGGAAGTAAGTTCATTAAACAGAAGTCCGTCTTCCTGTTTGTGCCATGTTTCTGTTAACCAGACCAAGTCCAGTTTTTTTCGATGATAATATCCGATAAAATCACTGCCTCGTTGTTAAAATCCACACCATTGCACAGTAGTCTGTTTGTTTTACGTTGAAATACAGGCACAGAGATGGAGCCAGATACGTTGTGTATGAACTTGCGCCTTGACGGGCAACGTATGTAGCGCACAGGTTGCAGATTTCCGACATTTTGGCAAAGACCATAGGTGTCATTCGCCAAATAATAATTCCTTTTTAAGTTCAGCAGTTTGCCAGCAGTGTACCTTAAAGCCATGACGGGAGAGTCCACACCAACGGAGATCTTGCGGTACCGTGAATCGTTGTCCGGCAACCAAAAGTTGGATTCCAGGAGACGAGGTTTACAGATAAAAACAGCAGGCCGAAGATTAAAACAAGATTCCTCATATCGGTATTGTGGCTGAGAGGGCACTTCCTGAGCTCCAAAAACCCTCATTTACCACTCAGAACAGTCCGATAAACTTTTAAGATCAAGAAAACCGGAGACGTAGTCAGACAGGCAATGGTCAACAAAATAGCAAACAGTAGTAACAAGGGAAAGGCGAACTCGTAGTAAATATTCCAGGCTTAAGTCAATAGGCAGGCAGATAAACAACAAGACGAAGAACCAGGCAGGATCAGATAACAGGCAAAAAAACAAGACAGGGATAATGCTCAGCAATGTTACAGGAAACAATACTTCGCAAAGTGGGTGAGTGTGAGTGGTGCTTTATAGTGACGAGATAGGAATCGGGTGTGAACGTAACGAGTACAGCTGGCAGGGTGATCAGTGACTGGGTGAGAGGCTTATGGGAAATGTAGTGTGGTGTATGGAGTCCATGATGTGAGCGGGCGACCTCTGGTGGCAGGTGAATGACGGAGTGGATTCATTACAAGATGGCAGTCTGAACACACATGAAATATCAGTTAAAATGATCAAATACACGGCAGCTACAAGAGAAGAGTTTATTTGAGATGTTGGTCTTTTAAACACTACAAAAATTATTCGGTTCCTCCAGTAAAGATACAGAAGAACAAAATCCAGTGAACGGAGCAGTCAGACATGACAGAGAAACTGGAGACTTCAATACAATCAGATACAGATTAAAATACAGATGGAAATATTGTTTAGCTGTGCAATTAATACATAAATTCAAGGTTTAATACTCCAATGAAGCAGAAGCTAAAGTATTGACATGTTATCACGATTTTACTAAATATTTGAATTGCATAAATTTTCTCCTAAAATGCATTTGCATATGAACAAATATAAAATGTGGCATGCAGGCTAAAATATAGATTTGCAAGACTAATACAAAAAAAATAATTCTGCAAACTCTTATAAGCTCAATTTCAATATACACAGTTTGAAAAATCAGAACATTATTGATAATGAATTGATGTTCATGAGCTGATAATGATGGGCAGTTTCTGAGCAGCTTCAGTTATTTCATATTAGCAGTAACACAGTGAGGAGAGTTTAATGTGGATCTGCTGAAGTCACTGCTAGAGTCTCATATTCAGAAGATCTGGACTGAAGCTCAAGAGCCGTGTAGGTGTCATCAGGAGCTCTGGACTGAACAGACAGAGAGAGACAGATCAACAAACAGCTGTTTATGTGTGGATCTGCTGAATCTGACTGTGAAAAGTGTTGGAGACATTTACTGACTGTGATTGTGCTGTAAACGTCAGCAGATGTTCTGGACGCTGGATCCAGAGATGTGTATGTATCGTCACTCGCGTCAGCCGTCTATAGAGAAAGATTTCTACACTTATATTGCTTCATATACACTATTATATTCATAGTTCAAATCAACAGTACAATCACACTGTGTTGCAGTTGTAGATGGAGGAGTGTGTTTGTCGACTCGCCTGCTTTTGATTCACGTCTTCAGTTTCACCTTCTCTCCTCTTCTTCCTCCTGAAAACAGATAGAAAACTATTAAAAATGTATTAAAATATATTTAAAAAGAAAAGGCTTGAAATAGAGTCCATTTACTCTAGACTTGAGTTTGATTTTTGAATTAGTGTTTTAGTGTGCAGATAAACTTCACTCACGTTAAGAATGCGATGATGAAGATGATGATGATAATGAAGATCAATCCTCCACATCCCGCCACGATCCCAGAAACTGTGTACAGATCATCTCTCTGAACCCCTGAAACAAGATGATGATGAAGATCATTCACACATGAGACAGATGAAACTGAAAGAGTGTCTGTTTATAGAAAATACCTTCAACAGAGAGTGAAACAGACGCTGATCTCTGACGTCCATATTTATTCTGAGCCTCACAGTAGAAGCGTCCACTGAAACTGGAGTTAAAGCTGGAGATGCTGAAACTCTGTCCAGATCCAACAGCTGAGGTTTCATTATCCTTAAACCAGCTGAAGTTCAGAGCAGGAGGGTTTGAATCACTGCTGCAGATCAGAGTCACTGAATCTCCTGACACTATTTCAGACGGACTGATGAAAACTGAGACGCTCTTTGGAGGATCTAAAGAAAAAAATGTAAATGACATTCACTAAGATCAATTATTAACCAGAACTGATCAAGAATAAAGGCAGACTTACACATGACATTCACAGTCACAGCAGGAGAGGATTGAAATCCATGTTCATTTTCAGCAGAGCAACAATAGTTTCCACTGGACTCAGACGTGATATTACTGATGCTGTAGGTGTCGCCAGATCCCAGAAATGTTCCTCCTTTAAACCAGCTGATTTCTGCGGGAGGGTTTGAATCACTGCTGCAGTTCAGAGTCACTGAATCTCCTGACACTATTTCACCAGACGGACTGACGGACACTGAGACACTCTTTGGTTTGTCTAAACAAAATCAAAGAATTTGATTAAACATCTTTCAAATGACTAAAATTACTAAATTAAATTTTCAAAACAAAGAATCAGCATCTAATGTTAAATAATAAACTCACACATGAGATTAAGCTTCACAGCATCAGAGTCTTTTTCTCCGTGTTCATTTCTGGAACTGCACTTGTATTCTACACTGTGATCAGAGCTGATGTTAGAGATGATGAAGATTCTTTCAAATCCTACTATTCTTCTTCCTTTAAACCATATGAAGTTCAGAGCAGGAGGGTTTGAATCACTGCTGCAGTTCAGAGTCACTGAATCTCCTGACACTATTTCAGACGGACTGACGGACACTGAGACGCTCTTGGGAGGATCTACATGAAATATATAAAAAATGTGGAAATAATTATTTTATGTATACTGTGACCTTCCATTATTATTATTAAATTGCTGAAGTTTATCTTCAAGTACAAATCAAAATAGTGAAGAAAAGGTGCAAATCTACATCTGAACTGGTGCAAAGTCAATTAAACAAAATTATATTTACATATTTATCAATCCAAGATTTATAGAAAGGATCTCTAAATGACCAAACAAATCTGAACTAAATTCTGAATAATCCATGAAATATTTCACTAACATTAATGAATCAGTTTATACTCACATTCTACATTGAGATAAACAGCAGGAGAGATCAGATGTTCATTTCCTTTTACAGCACACTGATAGTTTCCTGAATCAGAATGACTGACTGACTCCAGATGAATCTGATTCTCTTTTCGATCAGTTAATGTCTGTGTGTTTCTGAACCAGATGAATGTTTGTTCAGTCAGAGAGCAGCTGCTTTTACATGTCAGAGTGACTGAATCTCCTTCTTTCACTTTCTGCTGTGTCTCCACCTGCAGGTCTGACACAACAACAACAACAACAACAACTGATTCACTGTCATGGTGAAAATACTAAAATAATAACATTAAAACACTTGATATTGCAGTGGCACAGATGATCGTTCATCACTTCTGATATATAAAGAGCTGCTGTTCTCGTGGAGTTTGAGTTCAACCTCCATCATGTCCTGATCTCATTCCCTCCTGTTTAATCTGAGAAATTCAACCATAAAAATGTTTTGTGGTCTATTTGTGAGAATTCACTAGTTTTACCTGTGACATCAAGCCAAGCTCCAGTAATCACTGTCCATCTTTTATTCTGATTATCTGTAAATCTGCAGTAGTAGACGTGTTTATCAGCTTCTGTTATGTTCATCAGAGTGATGCTGGAAGTTTGTTCTTCACTCAAACACTGAATCCCTCCTCTCTTCTCTGGATCTGAACACAGATCAGGTGGTTCTCCAACAGTTACAACAGTTTTGGTCCATGTGACTGTTTTGATGTCATAATAGTGAGTATCTTCTACAGTACAGGATATTGTCACTGCTGATCCCTTTAATGTACAGACATATGAAGGGCTGTAATTCACTCCAAAATCCAGCAGACCATCAACCGCTGAAACAGAGAAATGAGGAAAATAATTTCAACAAATAATTTCAACAAAATAATGAGCAACAAATACAGAAATCTTTTGTTTTCTTCTGCACTTTTCACAACACACTATCAGAAATTTTAGTTGATGTTTAGGGATGTGGCCGAAGTAGAAAACTATGTTCATAAAGGAAATGACACATTGTTGTCATAGACCGAAGCTCCAGCTTATGAGGGACAGTGTAACGTCCAGCATCACAGCCCATACTCGCCCTCATTCTACTTCTCGATGCCAGAACCTCCCTCGGCCTAGACGAGTTCCTGAACAACACGACACCTGGTCCTACAACTCGAGACCAGAACAATTCTCGTATATAATGTGAAACCGACTTATCGCCGACTCCTTTATCAACTCGGCCAGGTCTTACACCCACACCATGGCAGTTTTGACCAAGAAGTTCAGCCAGCCACACCATATAGCCTTGAAGAGGATTGCTGCTGTGATGGACTTGCCCAAGATTAGAAGAGGAGATATAGCTGCCTTTAAAAGATTCTCCCTGCATGTACAGTCACTTGTGGGCATGCTACAGACACTGGGTCCAGATGGAGAAGAGCTGAGATGCGGCTTACATGTGGCCAGACTTCTTACCAGGCTTCCAATGGAGGTGAGAGCAAACTTCAGGCGTCAAATGTTTCACCGTCATGGACACACTCATATGTTGCTCGACCTGGCAGAATGGCTTTGATATGAGTCATGGTGCCAAGGCTATGACAATCCATCAGACATTCGTGTTCCAGGGCCTTCAAGCTACCGAGTCGAAAAATGACGGCAGCTACGCTTATGGAGCATAGACCTATGCATCAAACCAAGCAACCAAACAAGAGGGTCAGGGTTCATCTGCGCCAAGATGGAAGGGCACAGCAAAACCCTATTGTCCACATTGTGAAGGCACAGAGAATTTCCTAAATAAAGCTCCAGCTATTCAGAAACTCACCAGAGAGGAGGTCATAGAGTGGATTAACCCTCTGGGGTCTGAGGCTGATTTGGGGTCCTGGAGTAGTTTTACATGCTCTGACATTTGTGCTTATTTCAGCTACTAATAACATACTATTGGCCAACATGTAATTTTGCTGTATTCAGCACAAACTCTGCTACAATAATATGTGAGCAAAATAGATGTACATGTTTGCATTATTTTAAAAATAAAGATTATGCGTGGTTAGTAAGTTTTGGCAAAAAAATGCCCTTGCAATAAGGCCATAAAACACATACTGAATAGTTGTTCACAAGACTTTTGAGTTATCAAGCTTGTAGGCTAGAATTTTTACTACACAATGATGTGGAAATCATTCTGAATGCTTCAACACAAACAGCAATATAATGATTTAAATTTTGTAAATCAGTTTTTGTGTCACCACTGCTGTATGCATGGGAGTGGTGATGGCCATGAATACATTAGCAATTCACACCAGGGGAGACAAAAGACACTCCCCCAGTGGCTAACGGCCCATCCAAAGGCCAAAGCTGTGAAGCATCTTGAACTAAGAATGTAAGGAGATTCACAGAATTTAATCTGTTTTATTGTATTTACTTTATGTGTCACATGATCCTTCAGAAATCGTTCTAATGTGCTGCTTTATTATCAATGTTGGAAACAGTTGTGGTACTTTTTGCAAGATTTATTGATCAATAATAAGTTAAAAAGAACAGCATTTATTCAGAATAAAAATCTTTCCTAACAAGTCTTTACTTTACTTCTTTACTCTTTACAATCGTCCTCTGAGGAAAAGGTGAATTCTTCCTCGCTGTCCAGAATCATCTGAAGGGCTTCATTACCAGAGTAGCGTGCCATCCTCAAAACGCGATGAACGTTCAGTGAATCTTATGAAGAAACTTCATGTTTTTTATGGCATTGACCGGGGGGCGTGTGAGATGCATATGTGGGCGTTAACTCTGTTACAGTAATCGCCTCAGAATTTGTGTTTGAATAGCGCGCGCTCTCCGTGGGCGTGGTCACATTACAGATAATGAGCTGGCTCGCGAACGACTGATTTCTCTCCGTTTTCAAACAGATTACATAAACAGAGAATATTTGTTTTAGATTTGACTTACATGATTTAAAACCTGACATTTCAACGTTTATTTAGACATGCGTTTCATATTTGTGTGAATAGTATTCACGAAGTTACCGTTCATTTTCTTATGACTATCAGAATGGATTTCATTCGGAGAGAGATCGCAGCTCACGCATCATGTTAGTTTTGTTTATTTTGCAAAAAGCACAACATTTTGTTTTTACTATGAGTGTGCACAAGTCAAAGTAGACATTTCACAGATTGCAATGGTATATATCTCTTGATTGTATGTTCAAAATTGACGGAGCATTTTGAGTCTCTTTCACACTGACAAGAAAAAAGTGAGTAAATCACGCCGGCGTGACGGCCGACCTCAGAGGGTTAAAGTTAAGAGGAGATGTTGGAGATGCAGGAGAGCACATCAAGCAGCACAATGTGACCTTAAGAGGCTCAGCGATATGTGTCAGCGGAAACATTTAAGAGTCCCACCCGACGTCAATGCACGCCCTAAGGCTGAGCAGCCGAAAGCTGGGAGTTGTCTGGTGAGCACCAATACAGAAGTTCTTTACCTAGACAGGCCATTGCCCCATTCTCATGTCTTGCTGAAAGTCGTCAGAGTTCTCCTGCACAACAAAGACAGGACACTAGACACTTACGCAATTCTGGACGATGGATCACAATGCTCCACCCTGCAGTTGACATAATGGGCCTGCATAAGAAGCCTGAAGATCTCGCTCTCCGCACAATTCGTCAGGAAGTTCAAACCCTGAAGGGATCCCCGTCGCATTCAAAATTTAGTCTCCTACAAATCCCAAGAGAACATTCCAGATAGTGGAAGCCTTCACCTCGCAAAGCTTGGGTTTAGACCACACTTTGAAGAGAAGGAACAAACACCTGGCTGATCTTCCTCTTGAGCAATTTTAACATGTTAAACCCCTTGGAGCAGATTGGAGCAGATTATACTCATCTACTTACTCCTATTGAACCAGTGAGACTGGGCCCTTCCGGAGGACCGGCAGCCATTCGCACAAGACTGGGATGGACACTCCATGGACTTGCAGACCTTACTTAGTGGGCCCAGAGTAATCAGCAGTGTCTCTTCAGTAGTATCTCACCCCAACTGATGAAGCTGATGTAGAATGTTGAGAAGCTCTATAAAATGGACCTACTGCCATGCCAGAACCGCAAATTGGTAAATTGACACCAGTGAGGCCTCAGCTATAGATGAGTCGTAGTACACACCACACCACTTCATGAGCCATAACGGAAAGAATCGTTTGGTTTTCAACTGCTTCTTTCAATACCAAGGTCGAAGCCTTAATGCTACCCTCCTTCCTAGACCAACATTGGGAACTTCTCTGCTGGCAGTTTTACTGCACTTTAGGGATCGTGCGGTGGCAGTCAGTGGTGACATCAGAGGAATGTTTCACCAAGTCCAGCTCTTACCAGAAGACCAGGCGCTCATCAGGTTCATATGGAGGAACATGAAGCGTGAAAACCCCTCTGATGTCTTCGAGTGGCAGGTCCTACCTTTTGGCATGGCGTGTTGACCATGTTGCGCCACATTCACTCTCCAAAGGCATGTGAGAGATCATGGAGGCCCCGAAAGAGTAGTCAGGCATTCCGTGGAGCACTGTTTTTATGTGGATAACTGCCTCCAGTTACACCATACACAGTGCACACCTTAAATGAGGCCAAAGTACTGGTGGACCAACTCAGGGAGATACTAGCATCTGGTGGGTTCGAGATCAGGCAGTAGGGCCTGCAACATATCTGATGTCATCCTGCACCTCCCAGCAGAGGCAAGGTCTGATAACATGGAGCAATGGCTTTCGCATGACGGACCTGGACTGTCAGAACCAGCCCTCGGTCTAAGCTGGCACTGGGAGACAGACACCTTAGGCTACAGGAGCCGACCTCTGGAGTATGGGGCACACGATGAGGAACGTTTACAAGGTGCTGGCTTGACAATACGATCCCCTGGGATGCATTGCACCTTACACGACCTGCGCCAAGCTGATTGTCCAGAGCAAGTGGGACAGGCCATGTTACTGGGATGACCCACTTATCCCCCATGATCTTCAGAAGGGAACAGTATTGGGAATTCGTGCTACACTTGCAGCCACTCATCTTGATACCCTGACCCTATGCTCCAACACAATCCGATCAGAGGGTTGCTTCCAGACAGATCCATGTGATCCAGAGACGTCTCTGAAAGGGCTTATGGTTCAGTCTCTTACTCAAGAACAGAAGATACCCCGGGATGGGTCTACATGGCATTCAAACATCCTATTTTCCTGGACTCCCTACATCCAGCTTCAAAACTCCATATCCGAGATTATGATGCTCGTCTGTGTCCTCCGGGCCCTTGGCGAATATTTGCAGAGATGCGCCGGACCTTCTGGATCCTTCGGGGAAGAGAGGCCATTCGGAGGGTGCAATACAAGGAGTGCCGAAGATGGAAATCCAAGCCGTTGATCCCAAAGATGGCTGACTTACCTGTGGCCCGTCTACGCTTATACAAGCCGCAATTCCACTCTATGGGTGTCGACTGCTTTGGACCATTCCAAGTCAAAATAGGACTACACTCAGAGAAGAGATGGGGCATCATCTATAAGTGCCTTACCACCCAGGCCGTGCATCTCGACCTCCTGCACAGTATGGATATGGACTCCTTCCTGATGAGTCTCAGGCGGTTCATTTCTCGTAGAAGGACTCCAGCTGAGCTCTATTCAGACCAAGGTACAAACTTTAAAGCAGGGGAGAAGGAGTTCCATGAGTCTTTTCACAACATGTCCTCCGACCTCCAACACCTTCTGGCCAAGCAGAAGATTGATTTCCGCTTCAACCCCGCTGCAGCTCCTCACTTTGGGGGAACGTGGGAGAGGGAGATCAAGTCTGTAAAGACCACACTGTACACTGTCATAGGAGTTCAACCTATTTCAGAAAAGGTATTGCATACAACCTTACTTGAGGTCGAGGCTATACTAAACTCTAAACCTCTGGGCTATACTTCATCCAGTGTACTTCATCGAGGGACTAAGCAAGCGGAGATGGCGACACTGCCAAGTTATAGCAGATCACTTCTGGGCAAGATTCATTAGGTGGTTCCTGCCAACCCTACAACACAGGCAGAGGTGGCATGGTACTCCAACTGATCTGTCAGTGGATTCAGTAGTGCTGGCGATGGATCCAGAGTTCCCCTGGGCACTCTGGCCAGTTGGTAAAGTTATCAGAGTGCATCAAAGTACAGATGGCCATGTGAGATCTGCAGACGTCCAAGTCAATGGCAAAGTTTAGACCTAGCCAATTGCCTGACGTATCACTCTTCCAATGATTCCAGACTCAGATGAGGAGTAAGGATGCCCTCCGGTGTCTACAGACTGAGGAGTGAGCCTTTTACAAGAGCAAATTGCAAACAATTTAGGGGCAGCTGTGCAAAAGGAATTTGAGAGAATTAAAGATGCTGCCATGCTGAACATTATACAGGGACTTTTATTATGAAAGTACAAAGCAAACATTAGCTCATGTGTAGAGCAATTTGGCACAGAGCAAACAGCATATTGCATAAGCCGCTGCATGTTATGTCGCATTCACGGGCACCGGAAAGATGAATTACATTGCATTGTGAGCCAATAGGTTGTATAATAATGCTGTTATCATGTGTTTATTGGTAATAGAGTACTGCTCTTTGTCTGTTACAGGCAAATCACACCAAATATCAGCACAATTCATGTTGCACTCCCATCTGATCAGAATTCAGCCCAAACTTATTCCAGCAAGGACTCGCTCGGCACCATTCCAGGGGCTCATACTAACCACTATTCTCTTGAAACTTGTTAACCTCAGAAGAACTGTCTCGCTGAGGCCTCCTTCATTGTACCGGAAAGTTGTTGCACATTCAAGCAAACCTTGTTTAGGGTGCATGTTAATGGTTTGCTCCCCCCCTTTGATGTACATTTACATACCTTGCCATATTAAACCAATTCAAGTTCATCACTCCCTCATTGTTGTGTTCTAACCGACACACCTGGTACACTGCTATATCTACCCAACACCAGTTATTATCAGCTTCAAGGTAGCCTTCGCTACACTCTTCATTCAACAGAATCTCTGCTTGAAGATAATTTAAAGAATATTAATGAGTTGATCTCCACCTTCTCACAACTTTGAGAATCACAGTTTTATGTTTAAAACAGAGATCACGATTCTGAATAGACAAAATATGTAATTTACTAGAGGTTCTGAGAAACTGTTGACTTAATTATTTTTTTAAAATTCGGTTTGAATAAATGATTCAATGACTCACTCATAAAGACTTCACTTGTTTCAGGGTGAATCAGTGATCTTGAACTGATCTCTTGAATGAATGATTCAATGACAAATACATATTTTTAACAGTCACTTGTTGCCACCTAATGGTGTAACAATGTAAAACAATCTCAATTTGAAGCGTCACACTTTCAAAAGGTCTATTTTTATCGCCACCTTTAGACATCAGAGTTTATATCCAAACTATCAACTTTCATCCAGTACTTTTGTGATCATTTGAATTGTTGTAACCGAAATAATGATACCGTGTGGTTGAAACATGACAACTGTTCTTTCTGGATCAGAACATAGATCTGTACGTTCACTGAGATCGTACTTGTCTAATTATGGTTTAATAGACAGAGCAGAATCGTTTTACTTTAGAAGTAAAATTGTGTTGGTGTTTGAATCGAGATCTTTTAACGAGAATCATGCAGCCTACAGCCACATATTATAAAACCATAATGTTTAAATGTTTATTCAATTCTAATATATGTATTTCATTGTGACGAGCAGGGCGGGCGAGAGCCGTGAGGGAACGGCGCGAGGCCGGTGACGCGAGTGTTAACGAGCTTCAGGTGCTCGGCGCACCGGTCTCGAGTCCTTCACGGAGGAGCTCCGGAAGCATAAAGGACGAGCGACGACAGTGAAGGACGAGAGAGGACCAGGCCTGGGATTTTATGTTGAGTGTTATTTGGTTTGTGTGGGCGGCAGTCGCAATGAGGAACTGCCGCCCTTATACTTTTTGGTTTTATTGTAAGTTTATTTGGTTATTAAATATGTTGAATGTTCGCCGGTTCCCGCCTCCTTCTTCCCATATGTATGAACTTTGTTACATTCATATTTTGTAATCTCACTCTATAAATTAATCCACTGGAGGCGAGTTTGAGCTAGAACCCATGCGCAGTTTTATTTAAAGTCCAACAAACATAAATCCAACATGGAGTCTTCACATGGCTTGGCAATAACAAACACAGAACAGTAACAACATGAACACTCACCACAGTGGTTACAGGGACATAACCCACAAACATTGACAAGGAACAAGGCAAACATGAGGGTTTAAATACACAGACTAATTACAAACAATGAACACTTGTGAACAATGATTAAACCCGTGAATCAATCACAACAAGACATGAAAAAGGGGAATCACGTGACATAGGATCACATGGCAGGATCACATGACAGAAAAGGGAATCACATGACATGACAGGAGCACATGGCAAAACAAACATGAAACATGACAATGAACTAGACGTGGAGCATGAAACATGAACATGAACAAAACCAAAACTAGACATTACAGACACATGGATAACAGGATGTTTTCAAAGATTTGAAAAATTATTACACAACCAACAAATAGGTGGCAATGTGCCCAAAGTAGGTTATGTAAACAAAAGACGGAAGTATAATGGCATGCTTTTTCTTAGTGTCTGTTTCCATGGTGAATCATCGATTCATCGCTCTGTTGAGAATGTCTTGCGTGTTAATCGGGAACATACCCTAGGTTGGCAGAACTTACTCTCAGACACGTTTTTGGAACCAGCATACCTCAAAAAAGCAAGGTTTGGGTTAATCAACCGAGAGTTCAGGGTATATGTGACATTAAGTTATTTCCGGAATACCCTGAAGTGGTTTAACTTTAACACTGCTTCAGTGTTCTTTAATGCTCTTTTTTTAACACTTTAACACTCTTGAGTTTGGTCTCACATGTACTCCAGGAGAGTTCATTTAACACTGGAGTTTTTTCTGTGCTGATTTCACTAATTAGTTCTTCCTCCTGGCTGAAAAACTGCTGATTAACAAATGCAGGTGATTTGAACAAAATACTGAGGAGGACTTTTACTTTCTGAACCTGGACTTTACAGCTCTGATCCAGGTGATGTTGATTTGTTATTGATGAGGACAGTATAATCATCATCTAGAGTCAGTCTTTGTGAGGTTTTAAAAATTTAATATTGTTAATTATAATAATAACAATAAATTTTATTTGTACTCCACCTTATATTTGAAGCAAATCTCAAAGTGCTACAATTAGGCTCATTAAAAAGGATTAAAATACTAATGGATTTAATAGTTAAAAGTCATAAGTTCTCCTAAAAAGAAATTTTTTTAGTCCTTTTTTAAAATTCTCAATAGTTTGAGGCAGAACAGAACGCCCGATCACCCATAGTGCTAAGCTTTGTCTTGGGAACAAGGAGGAGGTTTAAGTTTGTGGAAACGGAGTGTTCGAGTTGTAGTCGAAGGTGTGAGTAGTTCTTTCAGATATGGGGGGGTGTGTTTCCATGGATGCACTGGTAGGTTAGAAGGGAGACCTTATATTCAATCCTGGCAGAAACAGGAAGCCAGTGAAGTGAGTGGAAAATGGGTGTGATGTGATCGTATTTCTGAACTCTTATCAGGATCCTAGCAGCACTATTCTGAACATACTGCAGTCTCTGCAAGCTTTTGTTAGGAATCACGATGAGAAGAGCGTTACCGTAATCCAGTCTGGAGGAGACAAAGGCGTGGACCAGTTTTTCAGCAACTGCGAAACAAACTTTCGATGGCAACTTCTGTGAATATAACAGGGGCGGCGAAGGAGTCCAAGTTGTTTAATGACTAATATACACGACGGAGTGGTATAGTTGTTGAAATTCTTAAGTTGAATGGCTGAATAATTCAGCATTTTGCCAGTCGTGGAGAGCGGTCCAGCCGCAAGCCACGCTCGTGATGAACAGAAAAAAGCCAATAGACACAGCAAGGAAACAACCATGTCCATGGGTGAACACCTCGCGATTATCGGCAGCCCTGTGATTATATGAGATCCAGCGGTGTCATCATCTATTATGAAGGATTTTAAGATACAAACATTCTGAACTACTGAAAGTTTCAGTGTAGCTGTTACGGAGGGACAGAAATCTCTCATATTTCATCAAAATGATCTTAATTTGTGTTCTGAAGATCAACGAAAGTCTTACGGGTTTGAAACGACATGAGCGTGAGAAATTAATGACACAATTATTATTTTGGGAGAACTAAACGTTTAATCATTAGAGTGAAGTTTCAGCTACTGACAATATTTGATTGGAGATTAACTGTATATTAGAGAAAAATGAAGTTTCTTTAGTGAAGTGAAATTAAATAAATTCACAGTACTGATAATTAATGGAGACTTGAGTGGATCGAGGTAATCATCTTCCTCAATTAAAATGAGTTATCTTAACTTGTTGGGTTATAGAAATTCAAAAAGTGTGAAATATTTCGATAATATTAATGAATCAGTTTATACTTACATTCAACTTTAAGATAAACAGGTGGTGAGATCACATGTTCATTTCCTCTTACAGCACACTGATAGTTTCCTTCATCAGAACGATTGACTGACCACAGATGAAGCTGATTCTCTTTCACAATTCCTTTAGTGTCTCTGAACCAGATGAATGTTTGTTCAGTCAGAGAGCAGCTGCTTTTACATGTCAGAATGACTGAATCTCCTTCTTTCACTCTCTGCTGTGTCTCCACCTGCAGGTCTGACACAACAACAACAACAACAACAGATTCACTGTCATGGTGATAATACTAAATTAATAACATTAAAACACTAAACTGAAGCACTTCAGGAAGGAGTTACATTATATAATATTTGTTGTCAATTTCAGCACCCCTGACAAATACAGCTGATAAAGAGCTGTTGTGCTCTGGATCATGTTTTCATCTCATTCCTCACTGTGGGGCAGTCGTGGCGTAATGGTTAGAGAGTCGAACTTGTGAGTCTCAGTAGTGGCAGTAAATGTAGATGGAGGGATGAATGAACAGCGCTCTCTTCCACTCTCATTACCCACTGCTGAGGTGGCCTTGAGCAAGGTGTGTTCACGGTGTGTGTGTGTGTGTGTGTGTGTGTGTGTGTGTGTGTGTGTACTCACTGCTGTGTGTGTGCACTTGGATGGGTGAAATGCAGATCCAAATGTTGAAAATGGGACATCATACTTACACAACACGTCACTTTTCACTTCACTTTCTATTTCGCCTTGTACTTTTGCTGTCATTAACGCACTAACATATATAACAAATGCAAAAAGCAGGAGTTCACTAGTTTTACCTGTGACATCAAGTCGAGGTGCAGGAATCACTGTCCAATGATTAAATTTGCAGAAGTAGAAGTGTTCATCAGCTTCTGTTACATTTGTCAAAGTGATGCTGGAAGTGTCTTTATAATTATTCCAACACTGAATCCCTCCTCTCTTCTCTGGATCTGAACACAGATCAGGTGGTTCTCTAACATATACAGCAGTTTTTGTCCATGTGACTCTTTTGATGTCATAATAGCGAGTATTTATTGCAATACAGGATATTTTCACTGTTGATCCCTTTAATGCACAAACAGATGAAGGGCTGTAATACACTCCCCAATCCTGCAGATTATAATCCGCTGAAACACAGAAATGATGAAAATAATTAGAGGCTTTCAGCAACACACAGAAATGATTTGTTTTCTTTACAATGTACAAAGAGTTTTGTACCTTACATATTAACCCAAATGAAATTTAGAAATCCCAAGTGTGTGAAATATTTAATGAATCAGTTTATACTCACGTCCTACTTTGACATAAACAGCAGGAGAGACCACAAGATCATTTCCTCTTACAGCACATCTGTAGTATCCTGAATCAGAACGACTGACTGACTCCAGATGAAGCTGATTCTCTTTCACAATTCCTTTAGTGACTATCTGTGTCTCTCTGAGCCAGATGAATGTTTGTTCAGTCAGAGAGCAGCTGCTTTTACATGTCAGAGTGACTGAATCTCCCTCTTTCACACTCTGCTGTGTCTCCACCTGCAGGTCTGACACAACAACAACAACAACAACAACAACAACTGATTCACTATCAGCTCAAAGTGAGAGTTCATCAAATAATAACATTTTTTATCATGGTTTTGTTCTAAAGCCACATGACCTTCTTTCTTTTTCAGAACACAAAAGGACAAAATTAAAAAATATATCATGTCATAAAAAAAAATATATATATCATATATCAAAAGCATCAAAACACACTCGTATGAAACTCGTGTCGTATATTCAAGTGTTCTGAAGGCAAACGACAAGCTTTGATTGAGAAAGAAACCAGTTTATTACTGAGTACAAATCTCGATCTTTCATGTCTGAGAGTGTTTGAGAACAGCAGTTCACCCTGACCGAAGTGAAGATTTGAGCTCAATAAGACATTACATTGTGTTTGTTGCTTTGTTTCTTGATGAACTCTATCGCACCTTCACAACACTTGAATATCAGCCAAAAGTCACATAATATTAAGACAATTGTGCAGCTTTTTAAAGCTTGAAGAAGGAGCCTGCTGTCATGATATGAACAAGAGCGATCCGGACATTTTACAAAATATCTGCTTTTGTGTTCCAACAAATAAAGAAGGTCATTCGGCAGATTCAGCAACATAATAAAGTGTTTGATGTGTGTTTGTGTGTGTCTGTGGTCTATTTCTGATCATTCACTAGTTTTACCTGTGACGTCAAGCTGAACTCCAGGAATCCCCGTCCATTTTCCACCATCAGTGTTTGTAGTGAATCTGCAGTAGTAGACGTGTTTATCAGCGTCTCTTACATTCGTCAAAGTGATGCTGCGAGTGTCTTTATCTTCACTGCGACACTGAATCCCTCCTCTCTTCTCTGGATCTGAACACAGATCAGGTGATTCTCCATCAGCTACAACATGTTTGGTCCAGTAGGCTGTTCTGATCACATGACCAGGAGGATATTTTACAGTACAGGTTATTTTCACTGTTGATCCCTTTAAAGCACAAACAGATGAAGGGCTGTAATTCACTCCCCAATCCTGCAGACCATCAACCCCTGAAACACAGAAATGAGAAATGAAGAGACTTTCAGGAGTTTTGAAGAAATGTACAAAAATATATTTTCACTTCTGACTATTTTTATGTTAGTAAAACACTCGTGTCCGTTTATAAGTGTGAAGAGCTCAATCATCTTTTCAAAGAGTGTTAAAATATCTGCAGTGAAACGGAAAACTCACCCGCAGTCATGATCACTACGATCAGAGGAAGAGACTTTATGAGAGACGACACCATAGTGACTTCTGCCATCAGAAAACTGACAATTATGACATTATAATACAACATGAATTATGATAATCACCAAAGTCTTATTCTCTTAAAATTAAACTAAACTAAAATTTGTTTTGGTGAAGACAACAAAGACATCTCACTATAATAGTGGCATGCCACCAACTGGTTTATTGTGGTTTTGTTTTGTTTATCCAAAAAAAAAAAGAAGAAGATGAAGACGAAGGCGAAGAGAGAAAGAAACATTGATCCTGAAAAAAAGAAACATTTATCAAGAGAAAATATTGAAGGACATATAAATCAATGTGAAGGTTATGCTTTAATTCATTAATTTCCCAGGCTATTCTTCAAGTATTTTATAAATGTGTCATTGATCCAATGGATCCCTAGTGGATGAGTATAAATTGGCTTATTTGGAAATTATTAAACACAGATGGCTTGTTTGAGGATTCAGGCCTTTCCTAATGGAACAGACCCTTGTTATTTATGATCAGGGCTGGGTCGGTTACTTTTAAAATGTATTTCACTACAGATTACAAAATACATGCTTTAAAAAGTAATTTGTAACGTATTTCATTACATTACTCAAGTTTAGTAACTTAATCTAAATACTTTAGAATACTTTGGAATACTAATAAGTGTGGAACAAACACAAAAAAGGTAATTGCAAGTTTTTATCTCACAATTCTGACTTTTTCCCTCAGAATTATGTGATATAAAGTTGCAATTGCGAGTTATAAAGTCAGAATTATGAGATATAAACTCACAAACTAAATTCACAATTGCAAGAAAAAGTCTATTTTTTATTGCAAGTTTATATCTCCCAATTCTGACTTAATAACTGGCAATTGTGAGTTTAAATCTCGCAATTCTGAGAAAAAGAAGTCAGAATTGTGAAATGCAAACTCACAATTGTGAGGGGAAAAAAACTAATTGTGAGAAAAAGTTGCAGTGACCTTTTTTACAATTATAAATGACTCACAAACAACTATCACAACACATGAAAACAGTCTGTGATCATCAGGTCATGACAGGACAGTTAAGTTGACAGTTGGACAAGTTTTTTTGTTAATAAATTCAGTCATTTTGTCTTGTTCAGGACTAAATAAAAATAACTAAATTTTTATGATCCCTCTTAAAAGTATTAAAATGTTGATAAAACGTAACTCCGCTTTTTCAGTCAGAGAATCACCAATTGCTGTTTAAATGACATTAAAATTCAAAGTAATCACTTTGGTAATCTAAAATACTTTTCAGATGTAAACGTAATCTGATTTCCATCCATTTAAAATGTAACTGTAATGAAATACAGTGACTCAAATTTTGTATTTTAAATACGTAACTAAGTTACTTGTATTTCGTTACTCCCCAACCCTGTTTATAGACTGGACTATTACAATGCTCTTCTTCCAATATGTGCAATCAAACCCCCACAAACGATCCACACGATGGTCTTCAACGAGTCAACATTGGTTCTAGCTACAGAACAACCACGGACTCGAACCCTCTCCTCTCTCTTCACCCCCTCCAGAGGCGCGCGGCGTCTCCTGGTACTAATTATCACACAGCCATCAATCATTCTCCAGAATGTTTTCGTTGCTTTCTGGCGGACTTATCTTCCCAGCACTATCCGGACTGTATCAATATCAAGAAACCCCCTAAAACTCACCTCTTCCGCGAGCGCTTGACTGCATCCTGCTGAGGAAAAGAAAAACAAAAACTTCTTCCATGCACTTATTTCACAATCCCTGAATCCGACCTGTTCCAGTTTGTACTATTCTAAACGATGCCGAAAAATTAAACGATGCATGATAAATTCATGCAAATGTATAAAAAAGCTGTAATCCTATGGCAAACCGGGAAATTGAAAGTCAAAGTGGAAATTTTGAACAAATACATAAATTAATATAAAACAAATACGGTCTTCTAGCTCAGCTTCGTTCAGTGTGCTGGTTTTATTCACACAGCTAGAACAACAATACTTGCTGCTGAAACGGAAAAGTGAGAATTCCCTGCCGGGCATTCCCTAAATTCCGGGAGTTTCATTACCAGAGGCATTGGTACTGCAGCTTGGAGTAATGGGCGTGCCGAACGGTAGGGGGCGTGCCGAACGGTAGGGGGCGTGCCGAATGCTTTCTCATTGGTCACGAAAGCTGCCTGTTCTGCATAAAGGCGAGCCATACTCTTAAATCGCTGTTGGCTTACAGAAAGCAATAAATCCAACATAATACTATACAACCAAATTCCATTTGTTCAATGTAAAAACGGCGTCAATGATTTTAAGAATATTACATTCAAGTTTTTAAAAATGACTTTCTAAAGTGCCTTCAGAACTTATGCATGGCGCAGATTACTGATTAATCACCGCGAGTTTTAGTTTCACAAATAAATGTTAAAAAGCCATTTAAAAAGCCATTTAAAAAGCCATTTAAAATGATTTACAGATGTATTTTTTTATTGTTCTATTAATCTACGTTTAAAAACAGGAATTAAATAAACAACTTTAAATATGTCTATTTATTTGCCTATATAAAAGTGATTTAATTATATACATTTTTATGTGTGAATTATTAAATGAATTCATTGATTCTTCGTTTTATTTTTATGTGGCACTCCTGATCCTCCATATGTTAGTGCCTGGCCTCACAAAAAGATTTATTTAAGCTTTATTTTCATTCGTTCTTCAGCATCCTGAACATGAAGACACAAGAAGAAACAGGATCCATATATTCAAAACAGCAAGAAAGTGGATTTCCCAGCAAAACTTTATGCCAGATATGTAGTAAGGTAAGTATTACATTAGCAAGGCTTTATATACAGTTTACATAATAAGTAGACAGGAATACATCTTTAAAAGTGATTCAGATATGCCAAAACGTTTGAAATAAAAAGCTATTTCTCTTCTTTAAAATAAAGTTTACTTAATATTTTGAGTACAAACAGCTGCAACACTGAAGACAGCTTTAAAACAGTGGGAACAGTGGGTCTCTTTCACTAATAATTGTGTTCACGTCATATTTATTCGCACATTTGAATTTCTCACAAAAACTAATTCTTTAATTATAATTTACAACATGTGCATGTTACAACTATAATTAGCTATAATACACCTTTTTCTGACTTTTAAAATTTTCATCTTAAGGCCATCAAGAGTATTTGATTAATTTTCCTACATTTTTCAGTAATTTTAGAATGAAAGTTATTGATGAATTATGATTTGTTCATGAAAATGTTCATACACAGATTTCATGCTCAAATGTGTCTTTGCTTAGTGTCCCAGTTTTTATTTTGGCATCAAGTGCTGATGAATCAATCTAACTACAGGTTTGTAACTGCAGTAACTCCATTTTTCTGCGGAATCCCAGGAAAACCCAGAAATCTTTGTTCTTCTACATTTGTCACGATTCCGAGGCAGTACATTCCTTCATCCTCATGTCTCACATTACTGAGTTTGAGAACGAATGTTTGGTCTTTAATGTGGAAGTACTGAACTCTGTCTCTGTAATCTGATTGATTCAACAGATTTACATTTACAGGTTCAAAACTCTGTACGGATTGATGCTGAAATGTACAACACACAGCAAAATCCTCAGTGAACATGAGAATATGAGTCCAATATCCACAATGTTAAAGAAACAGTGCTGAAGTTAATGAGATGATTAAGAGTTCAAATCTGTATTTCTGTCAGACGTCTACTGGAGCTCTTATTGAGAATTATGTTCATAAAACACATTTGTTGTGGCAAAGATTAAGATTAAACAGTATCAGGTGTTTTCAGCTCCTTGTTGATGATAAAACCATTACAAAAAAAGCATCTAATGTTGTTTTTAATTTTTTTATTTAATATTTAATATATTAATATTTGGTATTTATATCCAACAACCTTGTGTAACTGCAGTATCGACACCAATAGCATTAAAATGATCCTGAATGTGGATAAATGTTCATGTTAATGCTATTGGTGCTAATACCTATTGGCTGTGTTTATTAGTGTGACTAATATCCTCTAGATGGCAGTCTGAACACACATGAAATATCAGTTATAATGATAAAATACACAGCAGCTACAAGAGAAGAGTTTATTTGAGATGTTGGTCTTTTAAACACTACAAAAATTATTCGGTTCCTCCAGTAAAGATACAGTGAAACAAAATCCAGTGAAGGAGCAGTCAGACATGACAGAGAAACTGGAGACTTCAATACAATCAGATACAGATTAAAATACAGATGGAAATATTGTTTAGCTGTGAAATTAATACATAAATTCAAGGTTTAATACTCCAATGAAGCAGAAGCTAAAGTATTGACATGTTATCACGATTTTACTAAATATTTGAATTGCACAAATTTTCTCCTAAAATTCATTTGCATATGAACAAACATAAAATGTGGCATGCAGGATAAAATATAGATTTGCAAGACTAATACAAAAAAAAATAATTCTGCGAACTCTTATAAGCTCAATTTCAATATACACAGTTTGAGAAATCAGAACATTATTGATAATGAATTGATGTTCATGAGCTGATAATGATGGGCAGTTTCTGAGCAGCTTCAGTTGTTTCATATTAGCAGAAACACAGTGAGGAGAGTTTAATGTGGATCTGCTGAAGTCACTGCTAGAGTCTCATATTCAGAAGATCTGGACTGAAGCTCAAGAGCCGTGTAGGTGTCATCAGGAGCTCTGGACTGAACAGACAGAGAGAGACAGATCAACAAACAGCTGTTTATGTGTGGATCTGCTGAATCTGACTGTGAAAAGTGTTGGAGACATTTACTGACTGTGATTGTGCTGTAAACGTCAGCAGATGTTCTGGACGCTGGATCCAGAGATGTGTATGTATCGTCACTCGCGTCAGCCGTCTATAGAGAAAGATTTCTACACTTATATTGCTTCATATACACTATTATATTCATAGTTCAAATCAACAGTACAATCACACTGTGTTGCAGTTGTAGATGGAGGAGTGTGTTTGTCGACTCGCCTGCTTTTGATTCACGTCTTCAGTTTCACCTTCTCTCCTCTTCTTCCTCCTGAAAACAGACAGAAAACTATTAAAAATGTATTAAAATATATTTAAAAAGAAAAGGCTTGAAAAAGTCCATTTACTCTAGACTTGAGTTTGATTTTTGAATTAGTGTTTTAGTGTGCAGATAAACTTCACTCACGTTAAGAATGCGATGATGATGATGATGATAATGAAGATCAATCCTCCACATCCCGCCATGATCCCAGAAACTGTGTACAGAGCATCTCTCTGAACCCCTGAAACAAGATGATGATGAAGATCATTCACACGTGAGACAGATGAAACTGAAAGAGTGTCTGTTTATAGAAAATACCTTCAACAGAGAGTGAAACAGACGCTGATCTCTGACGTCCATATTTATTCTGAGCCTCACAGTAGAAGCGTCCACTGAAACTGGAGCTAAAGCTGGAGATGCTGAAACTCTGTCCAGATCCAACAGCTGAGGTTTCATCCTCCTTAAACCAGCTGAAGTTCAGAGCAGGAGGGTTTGAATCACTGCTGCAGATCAGAGTCACTGAATCTCCTGACACTATTTCAGACGGACTGACGGACACTGAGACATTCTTCGGAGGATCTGTTAAGATGAAAAGTGTCAAAAGACATGCTGTAATTGAGCAAATAATGATTCAGAACTGATCAAGAATAAAGGCAGACTTACACATGACATTCACAGTCACAGCAGGAGAGGATTGAGATCCATGTTTATTTTCAGCAGAGCAACAATAGTATCCACTGGACTCAGAGGTGATATCACTGATGCTGTAGGTGTCGCCAGATCCCAGAAATGTTCCTCCTTTAAACCAGCTGATTTCTGCAGGAGGGTTTGAATCACTGCTGCAGATCAGAGTCACTGAATCTCCTGACACTATTTCAGACGGACTGACGGACACTGAGACGCTACTGGGAGGATCTAAAGAAAAAAATGTAAATGACATTCACTAAATTCAATTATTAACCAGAACTGATCAAGAATAAAGGCAGACTTACACATGACATTCACAGTCACAGCAGGAGAGGATTGAGATCCATGTTCATTTTCAGCATAGCAAAAATAGTATCCACTGGACTCAGAGGTGATATCACTGATGCTGTAGGTGTCGCCAGATCCCAGAAATGTTCCTCCTTTAAACCATATGAAGTTCAGAGCAGGAGGGTTTGAATCACTGCTGCAGATCAGAGTCACTGAATCTCCTGACACTATTTCAGATGGACTGACGGACACTGATGTATTTTGTGGGGAATCTAGAGGTAAAACAACTTATTATTATTATTCCATAGTCTTATTATTCATATGTCATTTTGTGGAGACCGACTGCTAGATGTATAATGTCTGTATTTGTGACACTCCATCCATGATATTTGTAATCAGTTGTTTAATATCAGTTTTCATAATTGTAAATGAATAAACACTCACACATGACGCTGAGTCTGACAGCTGGAGAAGGCAGATGTTCATGTCCTCTGACGGCGCAGCTGTAACTGCCAGAATCACTGCGGACTGACTGAAGCTGCAGGATATCACTGTGGAAGTTTAAAGCCTGTCCGTTTTTGTACCAGATGAATGTGTCTGTCAGATCGCAGCTGGTTCTACATGTCAGATTGACCGTCTCTTTCTCCATCACCTCCTGTGGAGCCTGAACCTGAAGAGCTGGAGGACACAAATCCTTCTAACCATCAACTAAAATTACTACATTTGTTAAACAAATACTGAAAATGAAGGACAGAATTGGATTACCAGAAACGTTAAGTTGAATTCCAGGTAAACCAATCCATTTTTGTAATTCAGTTGCAGTTATCATTCTGAAACAATACTCTATCTGATCGTTTTCAGTGACGTTGTTCAGTCTGAGAATAGCAGTTTTGTTTTGTCTGTTTTCAATGTATTCAACCCTGTCTTTATACTCGTCATATTCTTTTAAATTTTTCATTGTTTCATTTCTCTTGACCCAAAAGGTCTCTGTCAGCTGAAACTGCTGAGGGTATGTGTACGAGCATGACATGTTTACTGTGGATCCTCTGAGAGCACAAATTGATGTAGTTTCATAAATCACACTCCAGTTTTGTCCAAAAACTCCTGAAACACAAAATACAGAAGATCATTAAACTCCTGCAACACACAAAAAAGAAGAAGAAAAAAGTGGAGAAACGCGTGTTTTCGCAAACAGCTTTTGATCAGTTCAGTTTTTGTGGATTGAGTGAGAAGTGTTTTAAAAAGTCCTGCAGATGAATATGAAGTTGCAGAAATGCAGAAATTATCATTATGACAGAAATGTAAAACAAGGCCAAAATATGGAGGAAAAAAAAACAAAAAACTAAGACCCCACTATGATTAAAGGCAAGATAAATCATAATTTAATTTATAAATTTCAACTGTTTTGCAAACTCCTTCCATTCCACTCATTTCAAACACACTTTTAAAGACATGTAAGCCAATCTGATGTCAACAAACATTAACACACAAAGTGATTGACAGGCTGATTTCTGATTGGCTGAAAATGTCAAGCTACCAAAGTGAACTGCTTGAATAAGGAATATCTTATGAAAAAAACACATTTTAAAGTGATGTTGTAATCAGGGACTAACCAGAATTCATGAGCAGAAAGATGAGAAGAAGAGCAAGAGCCATTCTGTCCTTCATCACCACACCAAACTTCACAGACGAAACCTGAACAACAGTTATTAGGTACAGTAGATAACAACCACTGTTAGACTGAGAGTAATGTGATCCACAGGAGGAAACTCAACTCATTTATTTGTTTCAATTCATTTGTTGTCCAGCAAACAGAGCTTTATCTATTACAGAGTGGTTAAGATATCCGATGAACACGAATAACTGAGATCATATCTACACTGAAAAACAATAAATCCTAAAAAAAAAAAAGCTCAATGTCTGTCAGCTACACCTGCCAAACAAAAACTGTAAAATTAAAAATGATCTAATTTAAATAAAGCATAAAAAACTTTAACAGAAATCTTCATAAAACTTTTTTACAGAAAACGTCTCAGGTTATGAATGTAACCCTAGTTACAGTCTGAGAGGGAGAACAAGATGCTGCATCAGATGATGCTTTGGGAATGTGTCAGCGTGAACGCATCTGATGCTTAAATGTCAACTAGCCAACAGCGAGAATGAACATCACGGGCGGATGACGTCATGACCAGGAAAAATAAAAGCACATCCGGAGCGATCGTTCACTAGCTTAAAGTAGCCAAAGCAAATCCATCACAGGTATGCAGGGAGTATGGCTGGACGACGCAGCGTCTCATTCCCTCTCTCAGGGAACTAGGGTTACAGTCATAACCTGAGACGTTCCCTTTCGAAGGAACTCGCGCTGCGTCAGATGACGCTTTAGGAACGATATACCAAAACGCCATACTTGCAAATGCCTGTCTGTGTGAAACTGTGGCACATCAAGACGAGAACACTGAGGATCCTGGAGCTGCGTCCAGGTCAAGACTGTAATACTTTACAAAGGTGAGCGGCAAGGACCAACCTGCCACATCACAAACTTCCTTGAGGGAGACCCCTGATAATAAAGCCTTAGAGGTCGCCGTACTCCTCGTTGGAGTGAGCCCTGACAACCAAAGGAGACGGTTGCCCAGATGACTCATAAGCAGTTGAAATAGCCTCGACTATCCACTTGCTCAGCATTTGCTTGGATGCTGGGAGACCCCTGTTGTGCGGTCAAAAGTAAACGAACAGCTGATCCGACTTTCTCCACAGGGCAGCTCTGTGGACATATGTGTCCAATGGACACACCAAGTTCAGCTTCTCCTGGTCTGAGTCCGAGAACGGAGGAGGACAGAAAGCCTGCAACACTACAGGCCGCAGTATATGGGAAGGAACCTTGGGAAAATATCCCTATTTCGGGTAAAGGAACATTTTAACCATGCCAGGTGCAAATTCAAGACACATGGGAGATACTGAAAGGGCCTGCAGGTCTCCCACTCTTTTAAGGGATGAGATGGCAAGAGGGAAAATGGTCTTGAAAGTCAGAAACTTGTCTGAGACAGACCCAAAGGAACGTGGTAAGCTGCAATAGCCGCCACATACACCTTTAGGGTGGACGGGGCTAACCCAGATGAAAAATGGTCTTGCAAGAACTCTAGCACTGAACCGACCGGGCAGTTAACTGGGTCTTGCTGTCTTGTAGCACACCATAAAGTGAATAATCTCCACTTCAGTGCATATAGTTTCCTTGTGGAAGGAGCTCTGTACTGGAGTATGGTCTCTACAACCTCGGTTGAGAGACCAGGTCTGAGGCCAGACCCATAGGCTCCACATCTCTGGACGGGGGTGAAATATTGTGCCCTTTGCCTGAGACAGAAGGTCCCTCCTGACTTGGATCTCTGAGGGAGGCCTGTCGAGGAGAGACACTAAGTACAAAAACCATATCTGGTTTGGCCAGTAAGGTGCTACTAGTAGTATACGTATTTGAAAGAAACCGTATTCTTCACGTTTGCGTATACGCAAATTTTCTCCAGAACTCCTGGGAGGTGAATGATTGGGGGAAAAGCGTACACATCTGTACCATGGCATCCAGTCCGAGAGGAGCTGCATGCGTGAGGGAGAACCAAAGTGGACAGTGCGTCATGTTCTGAGACGCGAACAGATCCACCTCCGCTTGGCCATAAATTTCCCATATAAACTTCACTGCCTAGGGGTGAAGTCTCCATTCCCCTGGACTCAACCCCTGTCTCGACAGGATGTCTGCTCCTATATTTTGGGCCCCTGGAATAAAGATCGTCCTCAAGGAGAGCATCTTTCCCAGCGACCACAGGACCACAGGATCTGGTGCACCAGTTTGCAAAGTGGACGCAAACGCAAACTCCCTTGTCAATTTATATAAGAGACCACCGATGTGTTGTCTGTGCGAACAAGCACATGATGGCCTCTCAGGTTTGGGAGGAAATACTTCAACACACTGAAGACAGCCATCATCTTCTGGCAGTTTATGTGCCAAGAAATCTGATGACCCCTCCAGAGACCTTGAGCTGAGCGGCCTTCCATTACCACTCCCGAGCCTGTGAGAGAAGCATCTGTAGTCAGTGACTCGGCAACTCTGAGCTCCTAACACAGGGCCCTATATAATCAAGGTGCGGAGCGCTCGCCGCGTGATCTTGATCATGCAGAATGGGTTCCCCCTCGGGGAAAACCCTCTGGTCCTGAGCCACCACTGGAAGGGTCTCATGTACAGCAGGCCAAAGGGTATCACATTGGACGCTGCTGCCATCAGACTCAACAGTCTCTGAAACTGTTTCACAGTGAGTGACTGGCCTAGCTTTATTTCTTTCACGACTGAGAGAATAACAGCAATGCAAGTGGGTGAAAGAGTAGCCCGCATCGTCGTCCCATATTATGCCAAGAAAGGTGGTCCTCTGTACTGGAGAAAGCACACTCTTTTTGGCATTCAGTCTCAACCCTAATTTTCGCTTGTGCGCAAGAACGACATCTCAATGTCGAACCGCCATCGGCTCCTACTGTGCTAATATTAGCCAGTCGTCTATATAGTTCAGAATGCGTATGCCCTGCAGCCTGAGCGGAGGCTGAGCTGCATCTACACACTTCGTGAACTTGCGGGGTGAAAGCACTAGGCCGAATGGAAGAACCCGATATTGGTAAGCCCCGAAAGCGAACCTCAGGAATTCCTGTGTTGCAGGAGGATGGAGACATGGAAGTATGCATCTTTTAAATCTATCGTGACAAACCAGTCCTCGGATCTGATTTGCGTCACGATCTGACTCAGCGTCAGCATCTTGAATTTCAGTTTCTTTACTGCACAATTCAGATGACAAAGATCTAAAATAGGATGCAACCCTCCATCCTTCTATGGAACAATGAAGTATCGACTGTGGAACCCTGACTTTCTGTCGGCAACAGGAACCTTTTCTATAGCCTCCTTTGCTAACAGAGTCTTTACTTCTTGCTCCATCACCAGAACCTGTTCGGGACGCACAAAAGTTAGTAGCACCCCGGTGAATAGAGGTGGGTGATAACCAAACTGAATTTTGTACCCTTTTTCTATTGTCTGCAGGACCAATTGAGATATAGTTGGTAGACATTTCCACTCTGCCAGAAAATCTACTAAGAGAACCTCTCAAGGCTGGCCTCTGGTGCCACTAATACAGCTATCTCAGTGCCCAGAAGCATACTGCTAGGAACCGTTTTTGGCTTGTAAGGCTTGGGCTGAGCGTGTCGCCCTTGCTCCCCGTGTTTCTGAGGTGGGGCTCGAGGTGCGACTCTCTCTTTCTGCTGTGCTCTGTAAGAGGAGCTTGATGGCTGGGGCTTCTCACGCCCAGCAGCCCCAGAGGGTTGATGGCGGCATGGTAAACACTTTTTGAACGCCTCCGCTTGCTTTTTAGCCTCCTGGAACCTCTCGATGACTATATCGACAGCATTGCCGAAGAGGCCAGAGGGCGCAAGCAGGGCGTCCAAGAGAAAGGCCCTGTCTTTGTCCTTCAGCTCAGATAAATTGAGCCACAGATGCCTCTCCGTCACCACCAAGGCTGCCATAGACCGCCCAATAGCTCTGGCAGTCTCCTTGGTAGCTGTGAGAGACATATCTGTGGCTCGACACAGTTCTCGAACTGTGTCAGGGCCAATCCCTTCACCGCCATCCATATCCCTCAGCAGATCAACCTGGTATGCTTTCAAGATGGACATAGTATGCAAGCATGCACCAGCCTGAGCTGCCACCGTGTACGCTTTCCCCACCAAACCTGATGTTGGTTCAAGCGGCCTAGTGGGGAGCGTAGCGTCTTCAGGGACGATGCTGAACCAGGGAACAGATAGCTAGCTTGCATCTGTTCAACCCTAGGCATCGCCCCATAACCGTATTCATTCAGTCCCCTTATATCGCTGTACATTTTGACTTGGGGACTGAACAAACGTGAAGAATACGGTTTCTTCCAAAGCTCACTGTGCAGATCGGGAAAGAATGGAAGGCCCCTTGGTGGAGATGACGAGCTTGGTGTGAGAAAGTGCTCGTCCAGTTTACTTTTAGGACGAGCGCCTTGCTTCTCGGCTGGCCAAATGATATGCAACTTTGACAGACCGCGAGTTATCACCTCCACAAGGTCCTCGTATGCTGGGGAAAGAGATGGCGAATTTTCTTCCCCCACTACGCCACCCAACACATCCACCTCCTCAGAGCTGGATAGCTGAAGTGACAGGCCCTCTCCCTGGGCGGAAGAGACCGCAGAGCGGGCTTCCGAACCCAGAGATTGAGCGCTGGATCCCAATGTCACAAAAAGCTTTGTTGATTGTCACCATTGTTGAGATTCATATGTTGATTCTTTTTGTCTCTGAGCACCTAAAAATCAGCTCAAAACACTTCCTGTATAATAACTAATAGTGCCAGGTCATCATAGTATGATGTCATGATATCACATGACCACTGTAAGTCATGTGAATTCAACAGCTAATATTCTCAGAGATTTGACATTGTGACATGAGGCCACTTCATGGCGATAATATCAACATCAACAGGCGGTCAAAGTCACATGATCAGTCTTTTTCCTGCATTTTTTATCTGTAACAAATGCATTTTAGAGCCAACACAGAGCCAAAACAGTCTGAGAAAAACTGACATGAAGAAGTCAAGGGTCAAGAGCTCAACTAAAGCACACACTGACCTCCATGATGGACACTTCAACTGTTTTTTAATAAGACATCAACATCTAAACCTGTTCATTCTCATGAAGAACATTTGTGTGAAAGAAATAAAGTCTGGACTGAAACAAGTGAAGATGCTGAGATGTTGAGAGATCTGTGAGTGTTTAATGTTCTGTTGTTCAGTCATTTGAGTTCAATCAGGAAATACATTTAAAGAATTTCTGTTAAAGTTTTTTGCACTTTATTTAAATTAGGATATTTGACTTTAATTTGACCATTTTTGTTTGTTTGTCATTTGACTGTTTTTTTAAGATTTTTTTTTAAAGTGAAGGTGTTTGATCGTAATAATTCAGGAAATACTTGTAAAATAACAGTGTCTTTCGGTTTATTGAAATTAGGATATTTAACTTTAATTTTGGCTGCCATTCATTTGACCGTTTTATCATTTAACTGTTTTGTTACTGTATAGTTACAGATTTTTTAAAATTTTCATACATTTATATGTAATTTAAGAAAACATAAAAATACAGTATAAAATATGTGACTTACTGTCATTTTTCATTAATGTCATAATACTTAAAATAACAGCCGAGTTGTATATAGTTGTATATATGTATATATTACATATATATTTTTGTAATTTTACTGAGGTTTGAGGATAATTTAAAATAAAATAAAACCGTAAAAAAATAATTTGCATAAAATTAGACTGTGACTCTTGTAACATGTTGCGTTCAGCAATAAAGCTTCTGAAAGGGTTTGTTGTCGTTCTTCACAGTTCTTTATTCATCACTATCAGTTCTGCTGAATGAAAGCTTTTCAGCTTCTTATGAAGATCAGCCACCAAATTATATTCATTACAACATGAAGTGTCTATATTTACACACTTTAAATTGAATTTCACAAACTCTTCATTAAATAATGTGTAAAAACTCTCATACCTTGTTACAGCAGCGTTCTTCACTGGAGCACAAAGAGAAATGTTTGGACACAGAACAAGTTACTGAATAACGTACAATACGATTATAATAACTTCCAGTTTCTATGCAAATGTCTTTTGTATGTAACTTACCCGAGATAAACACTTCTCCATATTCACAAAATGACAATTCATGTTGTAAATGTCACTTCAACTCCATTTTATTTGTAAGACTCTTTTCACAACACACATTCGTTCAGAGAAGCTTTACATGTTCGTCTTTAGACATCTAACAAAGATAAATTAATTCAAATTTCTGCTTGGTATAATATATGGTATAAAATCTTGAACTAAAACAGTCAATTAAATTCTGAAAACATTTCAAAAAGCTTGTTCTTATTTGAATTTATTTGATATTTTCACACACACTGAAGAGCATTAAAGGAGGGGTCAGTAGTTTCACAAAAACGCTGTTGGTCATTGTTGATATTTGAAATGAACCCAAACAAACCTTCATCTCTTCATTGCTACACACTTCATTGCTTCACTGTTACACACACACTGTGAGACGGTTTAATCATCACCTGGATTCAGTCTTTGTGAGGTGTAGTGCTGCGGTTTCACCCAAAATCTGTATCACGTTTTTTTAAGATTCTGGCGGTTTCACGGTATATAACAGGGTTTTTTCACAGGACCTTTATTTTGGCATATTTTACTGTCAGGAGTTCTGAGAACATATAGTATATAAACAAATAATAAAATATTTTTAAAAATAAATGTACTCAAATCAGTTCATAACGCTAACAATTTAGTTTAAAATGTAATCAAATTAATTATTAAATTAAATTAATAATAATAAGTAGCCTATATTTTTACTGTGCAATTCCTGTAATTTCAATGAAGACCTTTGAGTTTGTGTGTTTTAATAAACGGAGTTATTATTATTAGTAGTATTACTATTATTATTATCTCTATTAATTGAAGTACACTCCGTTGCACAATAGAAATATTTGTTATTTCAAGTTATGCCGAACTTTTATTTTGACAGGGTCGTGAAGACCCTTGACTTCCTGTGGATATGATACGAAAAATGTCGATAGTTTTATGAAATTAAACAGTGAAATTAAACAAATAGTTATCATTTTAAAGCTTAGAAACTCAGCTTCTTAATGAATCCAGCCGTTGTTTTCAACTCTTAAGGCTGTTGATCTCTCTAAACTGAAGTTTACTGCCCGCGGGCGCCACCGACCTATACAAATATTAATAGTCATATTTTTCAAATCTCCTGTTTTCTTCATCACAAAATAGGTGTCATTTGAAAGCTTAGAGTCTGAATTTTACAATTAATGTGAGTAATTTGAAATTCAACTAAAAGCCTAAGTACTGCAGAGTTGTTTGCTGAAAAGTAAAAAAAAAAAAAATTCATAATTTGATATTTTTTTATTATTATTATTATGTACGCCAATGTGTCAAAACCATCATATAATCATGTGTTATATGTCATTTGAAAGGTCTCATGGAGTAGAACACAACGAGAATAATTGTTTTGGGCTTTGACTAAACTTGAGTGATTTTTTTGTACGTGAAACTCCACAAGACCCAAATGTAAATGATATAAACTGATGCAGCATTTATGTCACGTTTTGGCTCCTAACGTCATGAAACATCATTATTTACAGCAGATTCTCAGGATTAAAATGAGTCCAACATCATCATAATCCAATGAAGCGATCACGAGATATTGATCACGCAATTACAACACAAAACCCCGAGTTACTCCACGTGACAGTGCGATTTAAAAAAATACCCACTAGGGGGCGACGAGGACTAAACAAAACAGTTTTGTGATCATCTTGTGAACATGTGATCACCACAAATTAGACATCCAGATACAGGTCTGGATATATAGAGGAACATCACCTAAAATTTTCCTTCTACCCCATTTCATTTGAGTTATTACATGTCAAATATGAAATATTTGAAATATGAAATGAGCAAACTTTTATTATTTGTATTTTATCAGTAGTTTCTCAGCAAGAGATTGTCTGAATTTAATTTTTTATTTTTTTTTAAAAAAAGTAAAAAATTATCTTTCAAACGATGCCAACCTTTTGACTCTCCTAGTAAAACACTCGTGTCAGTTTATAAGTGTGAAGAGCTCAATCATCTTTTCAAAGAGTGTTAAAATATCTGCAGTGAAACGGAAAACTCACCCGCAGTCATGATCACTACGATCAGAGGAAGAGACTTTATGAGAGACGACACCATAGTGACTTCTGCCATCAGAAACCGGCAATAATGAGAATCATCGATATACTTCACAAACTATTTGATAGAGAAACACATGATGATTTCAGAATAATTCACGGCTCATTGAAGGCTTGACGTGAACTGATGATGTTTCTCATGTCCTCGTGTGTCTAAAGAGCTTCACACAATATTCACACATGAATCTACAACAGATTTTGAGCTTCTGGAGTCAAAAAACTGTTTTATAATTACCATTTGGAGGCCTGAATTATTCTAGCTCATAAACAGTGTCATGTGTCAGTGTCGACGTCCAAGTGAGAAAATCATCAGCAGTTTAAGGCGTCGAATGCCCAGTTTTCACACTTTATAAAGTGCAGCTAAAAATGTTGGTCTTCCTCTTCCTGATGATGTGAGACCTTCATCTCAACTACACAAGAACAACTGGAGAAGAGAGTTAATGTCTCCAGATGTCAAACACAAGCTTCATCTCTGTAGAGCTCACTGTTGATGAATCTTGCTGTATTATTATGCTTTTTAAAAATGTATTATGCAGTAACTTACAACTGCTGTGAGCGTGACAGTGATTCACACACATGCGTGTCAGTCAGAGTAAAAAGTTCGTGGAAAACTTATTCATTCTATTTTAAATTATAATTTTAGCCACATCTGAAATGCGTCAAACCATAGATATTACATAAGAAGTTCAAGCAAATACACTAGAAATCTGCACCCATTCAAGGAAGTGCATTTATATCACAGTTTGGTTTGTTGCTTTGTTTCTTGATGAACTCTATCGCACCTTCACAACACTTGAATATCAGCCAAAAGTCACATAATATTAAGACAATCTTTTTTAAAGCTTGAAGACATTTGATAAAATTTCTGCTTTTGTGTTCCAACAAATAAAGGTCATTCGGCAGATTCAGCAACATAATAAAGTGTTTGATGTGTGTTTGTGTGTTTCTGTGGTCTATTTATGATCATTCACTAGTTTTACCTGTGACGAGAACCGATCATCTCTTCTTACTAGTTCATTTATAGCATCAAATAAACATGAATGAACATCAGAAGGAATTTTCAAGTTCAAGTTCACCAACGTTAATCTATTAACTCCCCTGACTGCTTTGTCAGACAAAATGGCGGATTCTGGGTTATGATTGGTCAGATCGCCTGTCAATCAAACTGCCGGCAAAGGGTCAATTGGGCAAACTACTTCCCAAAAATATCAGAAATTGTTTGCGATTCAGTTTGATTCATTCAGACAGTTCAATCATGCACTGAAGCGGTTTTTCACATTGAATCAGGAAACTTTATTACACAGAAAACAAAAAAACAGTCCTGGATTGAGTGATATTTACATTCAGTCCACAAAATGAAACAAAACTCACAACGTGTCTGTGATGAAGCAACTGTTCAGCTCAGATTATTACATGTGCAGCTTGTGAATGAGCAACACAGTTAGTTACAGACTATATATATACAAAACAGTAAAACATACAAAAAAATAGATTCACTCAGAAATAGGCTACATCACAATAAAGCACTAAAGTTTACTACCATTTTGGGCCTCATTTAGGACATTTCAGCTGAGGAGCATGTTGACACGATGACATGATGTTTTCAGAAGCAGTTCAGATGTTCACAAATTCTTCATGCAACATTGATGCTGCTGTAGATCACAGAGGAATCATCCGATCTGTTCAATAAGTGTAAAAAAGACGTAAATGAGATGAACCAGATGAGTGCGCAGACGTTAAACATTTGTAATGAATGGGCGAGTCAGCGAATGAGATCCAAAAGCAGGCTTTATTAAAGCACAGAATGGTGTAACAGGCAGGGTCAACAGGTAGCAAACAGGGATGTAGGAGAGAAGGCAGAGACGTAAACAGTTCACAGGCGGGTAGGTCGTAGGCAGGCGGCAGGCAAGCAATAGTTCAGTAATCCAGAGCAGTAAATCCAATAAAGTCGGCAGCAAACAGTCAAGAAACTGAACAGACAGGCAGAAAACAAGACCGGGAAAAACAAGACAGGGAATAAACGCTCGGAATTGACAGGATAACCAAAATCAAGACTTCGCAGTTGGTGTGGTGTGAGAATGGTGCTTATAAGGGGTAGGTGATGTGTTTCAGGTGTGTGTGTAATCAATGACTGTTGAATGAGGTGCAGCTGGTGCGGTGATCAGTGAATGGGTACGGGGCTTATGGGAGATGTAGTCCTATATGAATGAATGAGAGTGTGAGTGTCTGAGAGAGTCTATAGTGAAGTGCCCTCTAGTGTTTATAGCGGCCACTTCAACTGACAATCATCACAATATTGTTCCTCCGAGCCACCTCCAGAGATTAGGGGTTCGTTCAAATCTGAAGCCGTTAATAATGAAGTGCGCCTCACCTGGCAGAGTCAGCAGGACAGAGATCCCTCACATCTCCAGACGGACCTTCAGCCCTCACACTCGTGTTCTCTGTGCGTCTGTGGTGGACGGTGGCGTACTGAACCTCGTCTTCGTCTCCAGCGCTCTGATGCTTCCTGGGTCTCTTGTGATCGATGCTTGAGTAGATCAAGTCATTCTGAACGCCTGAATCACACGCGCTCATCTGATCCGCCACCGCTGCGCTGCTGTTCTCCTGAATAAACACACAGATGATCTCATTGCAGTCGGTCACCGCGAGACTTGTCTGAAAATTTAGTCCTACCCCTGAACCTAACTCATAACTTATCCATAAAATCATGATGGTGAACAACATGGATGTAGAAGCACCTGACCCTGGCTGTAAGCCTAAACTGTGAACTTGTCCCTCAAATCTGATTGGTTGACTGGAATGTTGATCATTTGTGGATCCCATTGGGATCATAATTGCCTAAAAAAGTGCTGATACCTGTTTTGAAAGGCCACTTCGGACGCCAGGATCTCTTGTTTTCCTACCGGAGAGAAGAAAAATATTAATAGAAACCTACAGTATCCATGTCATGTAAATGTGAAGATTAAAAGGGAAAATATGGCATTAAAAGAAGCTAATATGACCTGTGAGTTATAAGTACGTCATATATTGAATAGTAAAATGTTTCACAGCAGTTTCACTTACCTTGTGATTTTTATTACTACAACAATAACGCAGATGCAGATGAGCACAGCCCCGACTCCAGCAGCTTCATACAGACCGGCGGTCCGTCCACCTGAGTGAAGAGAAACGTCATTCACACGCTGATAATGACACCAGCATAAGAGCCAACGGCACACATCAATACCTGCAAGTGATAAAGACACAGACGCTGATCTCTCACGTCCATATTTATTCTGAGCCTCACAGTAGAAGCGTCCACTGAAACTGGAGTTAAAGCTGGAGATGCTGAAACTCTGTCCAGATCCAACAGCTGAGGTTTCATTCTCCTTAAACCAGCTGAAGTTCAGAGCAGGAGGGTTTGAATCACTGCTGCAGTTCAGAGTCACTGAATCTCCTGACACTATTTCAGACGGACTGATGAACACTGAGACGCTCTTTGGAGGATCTAAAGAAAAAAATGTAAATGACATTCACTAAGATCAATAATTAACCAGAACTGATCAAGAATAAAGGCAGACTTACACATGACCTTCACAGTCACAGCAGGAGAGGATTGAGATCCATGTTCATTTTCAGCAGAGCAACAATAGTATCCACTGGACTCAGACGTGATATCACTGATGCTGTAGGTGTCGCCAGATCCCAGAAATGTTCCTCCTTTAAACCAGTTGAAGTTCAGAGCAGGAGGGTTTGAATCACTGCTGCAGATCAGAGTCACTGAATCTCCTGACACTATTTCACCAGATCCGTTTATCAACACTGAGATGTTCCTGGGAGGATCTGAAAAGTACAAAAGAAACTGTATATTCATATTTTGGAATTGTTAATCCACTATTTTGTTTGTTGAATCATCATTAACTCACACATGACGTTTAGAGTCACAGCATCAGAGTATTTCTCTCCGTGTTCATTGATGGATCTGCACTTGTATTCTCCGCTGTCATCAGATCTGATCTTTGAGATGCTGTAGATTCTTCCAGATCCTACAAACGTTCCTCCTTTAAACCAGCTGAAGTTCAGAGCAGGAGGGTTTGAATCACTGCTGCAGATCAGAGTCACTGAATCTCCTGACACTATTTCAGATGGACTGACGGACACTGAGACGCTCTTCGGAGGATCTGAAAAAAGAGTAAAAATGACTTACAGTCGATCGTTTGATCAGTCTGGATTTAATTTGTCTGAGAAGGTGAAAGTGTGTGGTACATCTGACGCTGAGAGCGACGGCAGGAGACGACAGATGTTCCTGATCTCTCGCTGCACAGCTGTAGTTTCCCGTATCATCACTGCTGACCGACTGCAGCAACAGCCGATTCGTGTCGCTCGATTCTGAGAAACGCTTGCCGTTTTTATACCAGGTGAAGTTTGTTGTATCTGAGAGTTTACAGGAGGTCTTACAGAATAAAACAGGTGAATCTTTCTCAACGACCTCTTCAGGAATCTCCACTCTGAGCTCTGAAATCACAGACAAAACAGATTTTATATGAGAGAACAGAGTAAAATCAGTCAGTGCAATATTAGTTTGACTGTACCTGTGACTGTGAGCTGAATCCCAGGATAACCCATAAATCTTTCTTTTTCTTCATTTGTCACGATTCTGAGGCAGTAAATTCCTTCATCCTCATGTCTCACGTTACTGAGTTTGAGATCTAATGTTTGGTCTTTAGTGTCGAAGTACTGAACTCTGTCTCTGTAATCTGATTGATCCAACAGATTGATAGGGTCTTTGCCTTTATCTGGGTTTACATACCAAAATATCTCTGTCACAGTGAGATGACTTGGGTGTTTAAAAGTGCCTGAGAAACGTGTTGTTGAACCCTTTAGGACACATTTCTTCAAATTTGTGTACTGAACCTGCCATTCCTGACTGAAAATCCCTGCAAAACATAAAATTTCACACAGTGTGTTTGTGTTTTTACTTTTCTCTACAACACAGAAGCAGTTCTTCTACTTCAGTATTTGCTGTGCTTGTTTTAATATAATTAAAAAAATTAATTTCTCTTCAGTTTTACTTCTTGTACCATCCACAAGACAAAATACAACAAGATCAACATTTCATCTGTCTGCTGATCGTACTGATCCTCTCTATATCTCAAAATATTCTAGTAACGAGACACTCAGAGGATTTCAAGCACTTCACATGAACACAAAAATGGCGCCAACAGCCAGTATTTCCGAGAAGTGTCTAGACAAATTTACTGAACGTGTCTGTCAGTTTAGCAGAACTGTGAACTCTACACTTCCTCGACAAACATTAAAACTGTCAATAAATACAGAAATACGGAGAAAACATCCAGAAAGATGGAGGTTTCTTCAGCGTACGTGTGAGAATAAGAATTATGTTCAGACTTACCAGGAATCACAAGCAGAGAAATCAGAGAGAAAAGACAAAACATTCTGGAAGACATGAGGAAGATTCTTACAATCACACAAATGTAAGACGGACGTGTTTCCGTGACTGTAGAAACATATAAAACAAGTACTTAATATATTCATATAATCAACTGAAACTACAGAAGAAAAACATGTTTTTGCGTTGTAAAATATATCTGTCCTACCTTGCTGTAATCTGCAGGGTTTGTGTGTAAAAATGTTACAATGTGCAGAAGTTTAAATGTTTTCACACATCCTGTCTCTCTTCACTTCCTCTGAATGAGTGCAAAACCCTCCTCCTCCAGTCACATGACTGATTTTCACACATTCATATATATGTATACATGTGTATGTGTGTGTGTGTGTGCGTGTGTGTGTGTGTGTATGCAGACAATTTTTTTGCTAACCTTGATGAAAATGTCGGACTAAATGCCTTAAAGTCTAGAAGTCGCTCAAGCCTCTTTGAATCTGTATTGATGCATTAATTCAGTCACAGAGGAGCTGAACTGAACACATTATTTTCATGTCAAGTCAATTCTGACGTTCACATGGCGCTGAAGAAAATAACACTTCTGTACAAACGCTTCCTCTTTTTCTTTAAGCTGATGAAAGATAAACGTACATGTACTCATGAGAAACAACCATCAACACAAACACAAATCACCAGATATTTCACATAAACAGAGTAAAAGGCACAAATCAAGAGGATTTGATGATTTAATAATTGATCACTGTAATCCTGTGGCTTTACTGTAATTCAGTGAATGTGTTTAACTATATTGAGTTCAAGATGGCTCTCTCAATGTAAAGACACACGAGCTCTACAGAAGGTGTTTATGGGGTTTGACGTCATGAAGCTCGATGTTCTGAACGAAAAGAAGAACCTCTTGACCAGTTTTACCAGCTCTTTCAACACTTTGGGGCCTTTATAGGTTGTAAAGATGGTGCAAAAACACAATGAGATGAAAGATAACGTTGCAGTGACATTCTTCCTATATACTATAGAAAACATCAAGAGTTTAATTTTTTTTCTTTTTTTTAATAATTTTTTATTTTTATGATTTTTATTGTTTACTCTTTGATAAATATAGGTCTACTGGACATCTCAAACACTTTTATTGTGTAACAGTAGAAACTTTGATGATGTTTTTCTTTAATCAGCACCTCGGACAGCGCGTCACTGCACACCTCTACAGCCTCACCCACGTGACGCCATCTAGAGGAAGATTCGTGTAACTGCATGTACAAACTGATGGTGAGAGAAACGACTGGAAAGCTCCAGCAGTGGGACGTGAGCATCAGAACTGGACCACGGAGCGATGGAAGAAGGTGATCTGGTCTGATGGATCATGTTTTCTTTCACATCACGTGGATGGCCGGGTGCGTGTGCGTCGCTTGCCTGGGGATCACATGACTCCAGGATGCACTATGGGAAGAAGGCGAGCCGGCGGAGGCAGTGTGATGCTTTGGGTAATGTTCTGCTGGGAAACCGTGGGTCCTGCCATCCATGTAGACGTTACTGTGACACGAACCACCTACCTAAACATTTCTGCAGACAGCCTTTCATGGAAACGGTATTCCCTGGTGGCTGTGGCTCTTTCAGCAGGATAATGCTCCTGACGCAAAGCAGAAATGGTTCAGGAAGGGTTTGAGGAGCACAACAGTGAGTTTGAGGTGTTGGCCCGGCCTCCAAAATCCCCAGATCTCAATCCAATCGAGCATCTGTGGGATGTGCTGAACAAACAAGTCCATGGAGGATCCACCTCACAACTTACAGGACTTAAAGGATCTGCTGCGAACATCTTGGTGCAGATCCCACAGCACACCTTCAGTGGAGTCCATGCCTCGACGGGTCAGGGCTGTTTTCACAGCAAAAGGGGGACTAAAACAATATTAGGAGGGCGTTCATAATGTTGTGCCTGATTGGTGTATTTCTTAACTAGTCTCCGAAAGCCCCCCTAAAATCAGCCTATAGACCAGCCTGACAAAACTGGGAGACCAGACTGGTTTTACAGCGTTCAGCAAAGATCATGTATTGAAATAACACATTTTGTAATCTAGATTCCTAACAACACATTCCATATGGAACATTTCAGCTCAACAAACTTATTTAAGCGCAGTCACATGACCAAGTAACCATAGCAACAGTAGACTCTTCATAAAAACAACTTTTTGTTTGTTCAGCGTCGCACGGAATATCAACAAAACAGAGAAGATTCTGCGCACTGGCTGAAATAAAGCAAACACTGAAACAATACAATGTCATTTCAATTATTTTTTATTTGTATTGTCTTTTTTTTTTACAATGCATATCGTTCTAAAGCAGGGAAAAGAAAGGGAACGTGACTATAACAGTCCTCTGTTGAAAACAAGCTGAAGGCAATAATAGCAAAGAAAATTCACACAGATCGTGTTTTCACATTGAACTTTTCCTCTGATTTCTGTGTTGTAGGATTATTTAAAGGTCAAAGATTTGTTTCCTTTACTTTTATATTTATTCATTTGGCACGTTTGGTCAGAACGTAGAGGCCTTTGACAAAAAGAAAGTTGTGGTTTATAAGCAATGCTGCGTCAACATGAACATAATGAATAAAAACAAAGTAAAATCAGTCAGTGCAATATTAGTTTGACTGTACCTGTGACTGTGAGCTGAATCCCAGGAAAACCCAGAAATCTTTCTTCTTCTACATTTGGCAGTACATTCCTTCATCCTCATGTCTCACATTACTGAGTTTGAGATCGAATGTTTGGTCTTTAATGGGGAAGTACTGAACTCTGTTTCTGTAATCTGATTGATTCAACAGATTTACATTTACAGGTTCAAAACTCTGTTCGGATGCTGAAATGTACAACACACAGCAAAATCCTCAGTGAACATGAGAAAATGAGTCCAATATCCACAATGTTAAAGAAACAGTGCTGAAGTTAATGAGATGATTAAGAGATCAAATCTGTATTTCTGTCAGACGTCTACTGGAGCTCTTATTGAGAATTATGTTCATAAAACACATTTGTTGTGGCAAAGATTAAGATTAAACAGTATCAGGTGTTTGATTGTTGATGATAAAACCATTACAAAAAAAAGCATCTAATGTTGTTTTTAATTTTTTTGTTTATATTTGGTATTTATATCCAACAACCTTGTGTAACTGCAGTATCGCCACCTGTTGGAAAGGAACTATATTGCACCAATTACTACTACGGTGCCAATCGTCTCAGAGGGTCGATTACCGCATTTGGATGTCCAATGGCCATGAGAGAAATGAAGAGCAAACAGTTGGATTAAATTCACTATTTTACTCCCTTTGATGCTTAATAGAAACGCTCAGATATACTGGGTACATTCACCATCAATTGAATCACAGATATAGAAAATAAAGATACATATAATGAGCGTAGGCCTACGCAAAATAATAAACAAACAAACTTAATTATTTTGCCCAATTTGGATTTCAAGGATATATTGTGATGAGAGCAATGAGTGCAACAGTCTGTGTTGATCCCCGCAGTTCGTGAAGGTGTTCAGATGTCCATGTGAAGCTGGTCTTTAAGCTGCAGTTGTAGGTCCTCTGATGTGTGATGAATCTTCAGCCATGAGGAATCCAGGTGTATAAGCCAATGATGCGTGTTACTGATTTATCCTGTGCTGTGAATGTCTCTCAAATGTGGTTGGTCTTCAATGACGCACATTCCAGAATCGTCATGGAGGAAAATTCAAAGGGAATTGTGAGGTAACTAAGCATCATCCACTGGCAATCGAGATCACAGATATTCTCCCTGCAGTTCACAAAGTGAAATCGCTACAGATAGAGATCTTAATCTGTCTTATTTTGCTGCTTTACAGACAAGACTGCAGGGCCTATGCTTTCACTCTGCCGTTTACGAATTGAAAACTGATGCGCTCTCGCACAATCTCTGAACAAGCCACACCCTCTCAATTCAGTTCAATGACCAACATAATAGCTGTACAGCCCTCATAATAATAGAACACAAACTGAACATGGGCTTTTTTACAACACCAATAGCATTAAAATGATCCTGAATGTGGATAAATGTTCATGTTAATGCTATTGGTGCTAATACCTATTGACTGTGTTTATTAGTGTGACTAATATCCTCTAGATGGCAGTCTGAACACACGTGAAATATCAGTTATAATGATAAAATAAACAGCAGCTACAAGAGAAGAGTTTATTTGAGATGTTGGTCTTTTAAACACTACAAAAATGATTCGGTTCCTCCAGTAAAAATACAGAAGAACAAAATCCAGTGAACGGAGCAGTCAGACATGACAGAGAAACTGGAGACTTCAATACAATCAGATACAGATTAAAATACAGATGGAAATATTGTTTAGCTGTGCAATTAATACATAAATTCAAGGTTTAATACTCCAATGAAGCAGAAGCTAAAGTATTGACATGTTATCACGATTTTACTAAATATTTGAATTGCACAAATTTTCTCCTAAAATTCATTTGCATATCAAACAAACATAAAATGTGGCATGCAGGATAAAATAAAGATTTGCAAGACTAATACAAAAAAATTAATTCTTATAAGCTCAATTTCAATATACACAGTTTGAGAAATCAGAACATTATTGATAATGAATTGATGTTCATGAGCTGATAATGATGGGCAGTTTCTGAGCAGCTTCAGTTGTTTCATATTAGCAGAAACACAGTGAGGAGAGTTTAATGTGGATCTGCTGAAGTCACTGCTAGAGTCTCATATTCAGAAGATCTGGACTGAAGCTCAAGAGCCGTGTAGGTGTCATCAGGAGCTCTGGACTGAACAGACAGAGAGAGACAGATCAACAAACAGCTGTTTATGTGTGGATCTGCTGAATCTGACTGTGAAAAGTGTTGGAGACATTTACATATCAACATTTACCGACTGCGATTGTGCTGTAAACGTCAGCAGATGTTCTGGACGCTGGATCCAGAGATGTGTATGTATCGTCACTCGCGTCAGCCGTCTATAGAGAAAGATTTCTACACTTATATTGCTTCGTATACACTATTATATTCATACAACCCGGTTTCCGGAAAAGTTGGGACGTTTTTTAAATTTGAATAAAATGAAAACTAAAAGACTTTCAAATCACATGAGCCAATATTTTATTCACAACAGAACATAGAAAACATAACAAATGTTTAAACTGAGAAACTTTTATCCACTAAATGAGCTCATTTCAAACTTGATGCCTGTCCTCAAAATAGTTGGGACGGGGGCAACAAATGGCTGAAAAAGCAATACATTTTGAAAAGATTCAGCTGGGAGAACATCTAGCAACTAATGAAACTGGAGATATCTCTGTGCGAAATGGACAAGACCGAAAACCTTTATTGGATGCTCGTGGTCTTCGGGCCCTCAGGCGACACTGCATCACTCATCGGCATCATTGTGTCAATGACTAAATGGGCCCAGGAATACTTCCAGAAACCACTGTCGGGAAACACGATCCGCCGCGCAGATGCCAACTAAAGCTCTGTCATGCTAAAAGGAAGCCATATGTGAACATGGTCCAGAAGCGCCGTCGTGTCGTGTGGGCCAAGACTCATTCAACAAGGACTGTTTCAAAGTGGAAAAGTGTTGGTCAGACGAGTCCAAATTTGACATTCTTGTTGGAAATCACGGACGCCGTGTCCTCCGGGCTAAAGAGGAGGGAGACCTTCCAACATGTTCTCAGCGTTCAGTTCAAAAGCCAGCATCTCTGATGGGACGGGGGTGCAGAAGTGTGTACGGTATGGGCAGCTTGCATGTTTTGGAAGGCACTATGAATGCAGAGAGGAATATAAAGGTTTTAGAGCAACATATGCTTCCCTCCAGACGAAAGCCTCGTGTATTTCTGCAGGACAACACAAAACCACATTCTGCAGCGATTACAACAGCATGGCTTCGTCGTAGAAGAGTCCGGGTGCTGAATTGGCCTGCAGTCCAGATCTTTCACTTATAGAGAACGTTTGGCGGATCATTAAACGGAAAATACCTCAAAGACGACCACGAACTCTTCAGCAGCTGGAAACCTATAAAAGGCAAGAATGGACCAAATTCCAACACCAAAACTCCAAAAACTCATAACCTCGATGCCCAGACGTCTTCAAACTGTTTTGAAAAGAAGAGGAGATGCTACACCATGGTAAACATTCTCCCGTCCCAACTATTTTGAGACCTGTAGCAGGCATCGAATTTGAAATGAGCTCATTTAGTGGATAAAAGTTTCTAAGTTTAAAGATTTGTTATGTTTTCTATGTTCTATTGCGAATAAAATATTGGCTCATGTGATTTCAAAGTCTTTTAGTTTTTATTTTATTCAAATTTAAAAAATGTCCCAACTTTTCCTGAATTCGGGTTGTAGTTCAAATCAACAGTACAATCACACTGTGTTGCAGTTGTAGATGGAGGAGTGTGTTTGTCGACTCGCCTGCTTTTGATTCACGTCTTCAGTTTCACCTTCTCTCCTCTTCTTCCTCCTGAAAACAGACAGAAAACTATTAAAAATGTATGAAAATATATTTAAAAAGAAAAGGCTTGAAATAGAGTCAATTTACTTTAGACTTGAGTTTGATTTTTGAATTAGTGAACTGAGTTTTAGTGTGCAGATAAACTTCACTCACTTTATGAACATGATGATGATGATGATGAAGATCAATCCTCCACATCCCGCCACGATCCCAAAAACTGTGTACAGAGCATTTCTCTGAACCGCTTAAACAAGATGATGATGAAGATCATTCACACGTGAAACAGATGAAACTGAAAGAGTGTCTGTTTATAGAAAATACCTTCAACAGAGAGTGAAACAGACGCTGATCTCTGACGTCCATATTTATTCTGAGCCTCACAGTAGAAGCGTCCACTGAAACTGGAGCTAAAGCTGGAGATGCTGAAACTCTGTCCAGATCCAACAGCTGAGGTTTCATTCTCCTTAAACCAGTTGAAGTTCAGAGCAGGAGGGTTTGAATCACTGCTGCAGATCAGAGTCACTGAATCTCCTGACACTATTTCAGACGGACTGACGGACACTGATGTATTTTGTGGGGAATCTAGAGGTGAAATAACTTATTATTATAATTCCATAGTCTTATTATTCATATGTCATTTTGTGGAGACCGTCTGCTAGATGTATAATGTCTGTATTTGTGATACTCCATCCATGATATTTGTAATCAGTTGTTTAATATCAGTTTTCATAATTGTAAATGAATAAACACTCACACATGACGCTGAGTCTGACAGCTGGAGAAGGCAGATGTTCATGTCCTCTGACGGCGCAGCTGTAACTGCCAGAATCACTGCGGACTGACTGAAGCTGCAGGATATCACTGTGGAAGTTTAAAGCCTGTCCGTTTTTGTACCAGATGAATGTGTCTGTCAGATCGCAGCTGGTTCTACATGTCAGATTGACCGTCTCTTTCTCCATCACCTCCTGTGGAGCCTGAACCTGAAGAGCTGGAGGACACAAATCCTTCTAACCATCAACTAAAATTACTACATTTGTTAAACAAATACTGAAAATGAAGGACAGAAGTGGATTACCAGAAACGTTAAGTTGAATTCCTGGTAAATAAGTCATTTTTTGTCCTTCAGTTGTAGTTATTAATCTGAAACAATACTCTATCTCATCGTTTTCAGTGACGTTGTTCAGTCTGAGAATAGCAGTTTTGTTTTGTCTGTTTTCAATGTATTCAACCCTGCCTTTATACTCGTCATATTCTTTTAAATTTTTGGTTATATCAGTTTTCTTGACCCAACAGGTCTCTGTCAGCTGAAACTGAGGGTTTGTGTACGAGCATGACATGTTTACTGTGGATCCTCTGAGAGCACAAATTGGTTTAGTTTTATAAATCCCACTCCAGCTTTGTCCAAAAACTCCTGAAACACAAAATACAGAAGATCAGTAAACTCCTGCAACACACAAAAAAAGAAGAAGAAAAAAGTGGAGAAACGCATATTTTTGCAAACAGCTTAAAAATATCGATCAGTTTTTGTGGATCGAGTGAGAAGTGTTTTTCCAGCAGATAAATATGAAGTTGCAGAAAAGCAAAAATTATCATTATGACAGAAATGTAAAACAAGGCCAAAATATGAAAAAATAAGACCCCACTGTGATTAAAGACAAGGTAAATCATAATTTAAACTATAAATTTCAAATGTTTTGCAAACTCCCTCCATTCCACTCATTTCAAACACACGCCCCTTTTCTTAAGCCCCGCCTTCTAAAGACATGTAAGCCAATCTGAAGTCAATAAACTTTAACACACAAAGTGATTGACAGGCTGATTTCTGATTGAGACTCACCAGAATTCATGAGCAGAAAGATGAGAAGAAGAGCAAGAGCCATTCTGACCTTCATCACCACACCAAACTTCACAGACGAAACCTGAACAACAGTTATTAGGTACAGTAGATAACAACCACTGTTAGACTGAGAGTAATGTGATCCACAGGAGGAAACTCAACGCATTTATTTGATGTCCAGCAAACAGAGCTTTATCTGTTACAGAGAGATTAAGAGATCCGATGAACACGAATAACTGAGATCATTTCTAATCCTGGACTGTGACTCTTGTAACATGTTGCGTTCAGCAATAAAGCTTCTGAAAGGGTTTGTTGTCGTTCTTCACAGTTCTTTATTCATCACTATCAGTTCTGCTGAATGAAAGCTTTTCAGCTTCTTATGAACATCAGCCACCAAATTATATTCATTACAACATGAAGTGTCTATATTTACACACTTTAAATTGAATTTCACAAACTCTTCATTAAATAATGTGTAAAAACTCTCATACCTTGTTACAGCAGCGTTCTTCACTGGAGCACAAAGAGAAATGTTTGGACACAGAACAAGTTACTGAACAACTTACAATACGATTATAATAACTTCCAGTCTCAATGCAAATGTCTTTTGTATGTAACTTACCCGAGATAAACACTTCTCCATATTCACAAAAATGACAATTCATGTTGTAAATGTCACTTCAACTCCATTTTATTTGTAAGACTCTTTTCACAACACACATTCGTTCAGAGAAGCTTTACATGTTCGTCTTTAGACATCTAACAAAGATAAATTAATTCAAATTTCTGCTTGGTATAATATATGGTATAAAATCTTGAACTAAAACAGTCAATTAAATTCTGAAAACATTTCAAAAAGCTTGTTCTTATTTGAATTTATTTGATATTTTCACACACACTGAAGAGCATTAAAGGAGGGGTCAGTAGTTTCACAAAAACGCTGTTGGTCATTGTTGATATTTGAAATGAACCCAAACAAACCTTCATCTCTTCATTGCTTCACTGTTACACACACACTGTGAGACGGTTTAATCATCACCTGGATTCAGTCTTTGTGAGGTGTAGTGCTGCGGTTTCACCCAAAATCTGTATCACGTTTTTTTTAAGATTCTGGCGGTTTCACGGTATATAACAGGGTTTTTTCACAGGACCTTTATTTTGGCATATTTTACTGTCAGGAGTTCTGAGAACATATAGTATATAAACAAATAATAAAATATTTTTAAAAATAAATGTACTCAAATCAGTTCATAACGCTAACAATTTACTTTAAAATGTAATCAAATTAATTATTAAATTAAATTAATAATAATAAGTAGGCTGTATTTTTACTGTGCAATTTCTGTAATTCTAATGAAGACCTTTGAGTTTGTGTGTTTTAATAAACGGAGTTATTATTATTAGTAGTATTACTATTATTATTATCTCTATTAATTGAAGTACACTCCATTGCACAATAGAAATATTTGTTATTTCAAGTTATGCCGAACTTTTATTTTGACAGGGTCGTGAAGACCCTTGACTTCCTGTGTATATGCTACGAAAAATGTCGATAGTTTTATGAAATTAAAAAGTGAAATGAAACAAATAGTTATCATTTTAAAGCTTAGAAACTCAGCTTCTTAATGAATCCAGTCGTTGTTTTCAACTCTTAAGGCTGTTGATCTCTCTAAACTGAAGTTTACTGCCCGCGGGCGCCACCGACCTATAAAAATATTAATAGTCATATTTTTCAAAACTCCTGTTTTCTTCATCACAAAATAGGTGTCATTTGAAAGCTTAGAGTCTGAATTTTACAATTAATGTGAGTAATTTGAAATTCAACTAAAAGCCTAAGTACTGCAGAGTTGTTTGCTGAAAAGTAAAAAAAAAAAAATTCATAATTTGATATTTTTTTATTATTATTATTATGTACGCCAATGTGTCAAAAGCATCATATAATCATGTGTTTTATGTCATTTGAAAGGTCTCATGGAGTAGAACACAACGAGAATAATTGTTTTGGGCTTTGACTAAACTTGAGTGATTTTTTTTGTACGTGAAACTCCACAAGACCCAAATGTAAATGAAATAAACTGATGCAGCATTTATGTCACGTTTTGGCTCCTAACGTCATGAAACATCATTATTTACAGCAGATTCTCAGGATTAAAATGAGTCCAACATCATCATAATCCAATGAAGCGATCACGAGATATTGATCACGCAATTACAACACAAAACCCAGAGTTACTCCACGTGACAGTGCGATTTTAAAAAATACCCACTAGGGGGCGACGAGGACTAAACAAAAGAGTTTTGTGATCATCTTGTGAACATGTGATCACCACAAATTAGACATCCAGATACAGGTCTGGATATATAGAGGAACATCACCTAAAATTTTCCTTCTACCCCATTTCATTTGAGTTATTACATGTCAAATATGAAATATTTGAAATATGAAATGAGCAAACTTTTATTATTTGTAATTTATCAGCAGTTTCTCAGCAAGAGATTGTCTGAATTTAATTTTTTATTTTTTTTTAAAAAAAGTAAAAAATTATCTTTCAAACGATGCCAACCTTTTGACTCTCCTAGTAAAACACTCGTGTCAGTTCATAAGTGTGAAGAGCTCAATCATCTTTTCAAAGAGTGTTAAAATATCTGCAATGAAACGGAAAACTCACCCGCAGTCATGATCACTACGATCAGAGGAAGAGACTTTATGAGAGACGACACCATAGTGACTTCTGCCATCAGAAACCGGCAATAATGAGAATCATCGATATACTTCACAAACTCTATTTGATAGAGAAACACATGACGATTTCAGAATAATTCACGGCTCATTGAAGGCTTGACGTGAACTGATGATGTTTCTCATGTCCTCGTGTGTCTAAAGAGCTTCACACAATATTCACACATGAATCTACAACAGATTTTGAGCTTCTGGAGTCAAAAAACTGTTTTTTAATTACCATTTGGAGGCCTGAATTATTCTAGCTCATAAACAGTGTCATGTGTCAGTGTCGACGTCCAAGTGAGAAAATCATCAGCAGTTTAAGGCGTCAAACGGCCAGTTTTCACACTTTATAAAGTTCAGCTAGAAATGTTGGTCTTCCTCTTCCTGGTGATGTGAGACCTTCATCTCAACTACACAAGAACAACTGGAGAAGAGAGTTAATGTCTCCAGATGTCAAACACAGGCTTCATCTCTGTAGAGCTCACTGTTGATGAATCTTGCTGTATTATTATGCTTTTTAAAAATGTATTATGCAGTAACTTACAACTGCTGTGAGCGTGACAGTGATTCACACACATGCGTGTCAGTCGGAGTAAAAAGTTCGTGGAAAACTTATTCATTCTATTTTAAATGATAATTTTAGCCACATCTGAAATGCGTCAAACCATAGATATTGCATAAGAAGTTCAAGCAAATACACTAGAAATCTGCACCCATTCAAGGAAGTGCATTTATATCACAGTTTGGTTTGTTGCTTTGTTTCTTGATGAACTCTATCGCACCTTCACAACACTTGAATATCAGCCAAAAGTCACATAATATTAAGATAATCTTTTTTAAAGCTTGAAGACATTTGATAAAATTTCTCCTTTTGTGTTCCAACAAATAAAGGTCATTCGGCAGATTCAGCAACATAATAAAGTGTTTGATGTGTGTTTCTGTGTTTCTGTGGTCTATTTCTGATCATTCACTAGTTTTACCTGTGACGTGAACCGATCATCTCTTCATACTAGTTCATTTATAGCATCAAATAAACATGAATGAACATCAGAAGGAATTTTCAAATTCAAGTTCACCAACGTTAATCTACTAACTCCCCTGACTGCTTTGTCAGACAAAATGGCGGATTCTGGGTTATGATTGGTCAGATCGCCTGTCAATCAAACTGCCAGTAAAGGGTCAATTGGGCAAACCACTTCCCAAAAATACCAGAAATTGTTTGCGATTCAGTTTGATTCATTCAGACAGTTCAATCATGCACTGAAGCGGTTTTTCACATTGAATCAGGAAACTTTATTACACAGAAAACAAAAAAAACAGTCCTGGATTGAGTGATATTTACATTCAGTCCACAAAATGAAACAAAACTCACAACGTGTCTGTGATGAAGCAACTGTTCAGCTCAGATTATTACATGTGCAGCTTGTGAATGAGCAACACAGTTTGTTACAGACTATATATATACAAAACAGTAAAGCATACAAAAAATAGATTCACTCAGAAATAGGCTACATCACAAAAAAGCACTAAAGTTTACTTCCATTTCACGCCTCATTTAGGACATTTCAGCTGAGGAGCATGTTGACACGATGACATGATGTTTTCAGAAGATGTTCAGATGTTCACAAATTCTTCATGCAACATTGATGCTGCTGTAGATCACAGAGGAATCATCCGATCTGTTCAATAAGTGTAAAAAAGACTAAATGAGATGAACCAGATGAGTGCGCACACGTTAAACATTTGTAATGAATGGGCGAGTCAGCGAATGAGATCCATAAGCAGGCTTTATTAAAGCACAGAATGGTGTAACAGGCAGGGTCAACAGGTAGCAAACAGGGATGTAGGAGAGAAGGCAGAGACGTAAACAGTTCACAGGCGGGTAGGTCGTAGGCAGGCGGAGGCAAGCAATAGTTCAGTAATCCAGAGCAGTAAATCCAATAAAGTCGGCAGCAAACAATCAAGAAACTGAACAGACAGGCAGAAAACAAGACTGGAAAAAAAAAGACAGGGAATAAACGCTCGGAATTGACAGGATAACCCAAATCAAGACTTCGCAGTTGGTGTGGTGTGAGAATGGTGCTTATAAGGGGTAGGTGATGTGTTTCAGGTGTGTGTGTAATCAATGACTGTTGAATGAGGTGCAGTTGGTGCGGTGATCAGTGAATGGGTACGGGGCTTATGGGAGATGTAGTCCTATATGAATGAATGAGAGTGTGAGTGTCTGAGAGAGTCCATAGTGAAGTGCCCTCTAGTGTTTATAGCGGGCACTTCAACTGACAATCATCACAACATTGTTCCTCCGAGCCACCTCCAGAGTTTAGGGGTTCGTTCAAATCTGAAGCCGTTAATAATGAAGTGCGCCTCACCTGGCAGAGTCAGCAGGACAGAGATCCCTCACATCTCCAGACGGACCTTCAGCCCTCACACTCGTGTTCTCTGTGCGTCTGTGGTGGACGGTGGCGTACTGAACCTCGTCTTCGTCTCCAGCGCTCTGATGCTTCCTGGGTCTCTTGTGATCGATGCTTGAGTAGATCAAGTCATTCTGAACGCCTGAATCACACGCGCTCATCTGATCCGCCACCGCTGCGCTGCTGTTCTCCTGAATAAACACACAGATGATCTCATTGCAGTCGGTCACCGCGAGACTTGTCTGAAAATTTAGTCCGACCCCTGAACCTAACTCATAACTTATCCATAAAATCATGATGGTGAATAACATGGATGTAGAAGCACCTGACCCTGGTTGTAAGCCTAAACTGTGAACTTGTCCCTCAAATCTGATTGGTTGACTGGAATGTTGATCATTTGTGGATCCCATTGGGATCATAATTGCCTAGAAAAGTGCTGACACCTGTTTTGAAAGGCCACCTCGGACGCCAGGATCTCTTGTTTTCCTACCGGAGAGAAGAAAAATATTAATAGAAACCGACAGTATCCATGTCATGTAAATGTGAAGATTAAAAGGGAAAATATGGCATTAAAAGAAGCTAATATGACCTGTGAGTTATAAGTACGTCATATATTGAATAGTAAAATGTTTCACAGCAGTTTCTCTTACCTTGTGATTTTTATTACTACAACAATAACGCAGATGCAGATGAGCACAGCCCCGATTCCAGCAGCTTCATACAGACCGGCGGTCCGTCCACCTGAGTGAAGAGAAACATCATTCACACGCTGATAATGACACCAGCATAAGAGCCAACGACACACATCAATACCTGCAAGTGATAAAGACACAGACGCTGATCTCTCACGTCCATATTTATTCTGAGCCTCACAGTAGAAGCGTCCACTGAAACTGGAGCTAAAGCTGGAGATGCTGAAACTCTGTCCAGATCCAACAGCTGAGGTTTCATTCTCCTTAAACCAGCTGAAGTTCAGAGCAGGAGGGTTTGAATAACTGCTGCAGATCAGAGTCACTGAATCTCCTGACACTATTTCACAACATGGACTGACGGACACTGAGACGTTCTTTGGAGGATCTAAAGAAAAAAATGTAAATGACATTCACTAAGATAAATAATTAACCAGAACTGATCAAGAATAAAGGCAGACTTACACATGACATTCACAGTCACAGCAGGAGAGGATTGAGATCCATGTTTATTTTCAGCAGAGCAACAATAGTTTCCACTGGACTCAGACGTGATATCACTGATGCTGTAGGTGTCGCCAGATCCCAGAAATGTTCCTCCTTTAAACCAGCTGAAGTTCAGAGCAGGAGGGTTTGAATCACTGCTGCAGATCAGAGTCACTGAATCTCCTGACACTATTTCAGACGGACTGACGGACACTGAGACGCTCTTCGGAGGATCTGAAAAAAGAGTAAAAATGACTTACAGTCGATCGTTTGATCAGTCTGGATTGAATTTGTCTGAGAAGGTGAAAGTGTGTGGTACATCTGACGCTGAGAGCGACGGCAGGAGACGACAGATGTTCCTGATCTCTCGCTGCACAGCTGTAGTTTCCCGTATCATCACTGCTGACCGACTGCAGCAACAGCCGATTCGAGTCGCTCGATTCTGAGAAACGCTTGCCGTTTTTATACCAGGTGAAGTTTGTTGTATCTGAGAGTTTACAGGAGGTCTTACAGAATAAAACAGGTGAATCTTTCTCAACGACCTCTTCAGGAATCTCCACTCTGAGCTCTGAAATCACAGACAAAACAGATTTTATATGAGAGAACAGAGTAAAATCAGTCAGTGCAATATTAGTTTGACTGTACCTGTGACTGTGAGCTGAATCCCAGGAAAACCCATAAATCTTTCTTTTTCTACATTTGTCAAGATTCTGAGGCAGTACATTCCTTCATCCTCATGTGTCACGTTACTGAGTTTGAGATCTAATGTTTGGTCTTTAATGGTGAAGTACTGAACTCTGTTTCTGTAATCTGATTGATCCAACAGATTGATAGGGTCTTTGCCTTTAATTGGGTTTACGTACCAAAATATCTCTGTCACATTGAGATGACTTGGGTGTTTAAAAGTGCCTGAGAAACGTGTTGTTGAACCCTTTAGGACACATTTCTCCTTATTTGCGTACTGAACCTGCCATTCCTCACTGAAAATCCCTGCAAAACATAAAATTTCACACAGTGTGTTTGTGTTTTTACTTTTCTCTACAACACAGAAGCAGTTCTTCTACTTCAGTATTTGCTGTGCTTGTTTTAATATGATTAAAAAATGAATTTCTCTTCAGTTTTACTTCTTGTACCATCCACAAGACAAAATACAACAAGATCAACATTTCATCTGTCTGCTGATCGTACTGATCCTCTCTATATCTCAAAATATTCTAGTAACGAGACACTCAGAGGATATCAAGCACTTCACACGAACACAAAAATGGCGCCAACAGCCAGTATTTCCGAGAAGTGTCTAGACAAATTTACTGAACGTGTCTGTCAGTTTAGCAGAACTGTGAACTCTACACTTCCTCGACAAACATTAAAACTGTCAATAAATACAGAAATACGGAGAAAACATCCAGAAAGATGGAGGTTTCTTCAGCGTACGTGTGAGAATAAGAATTATGTTCAGACTTACCAGGAATCACAAGCAGAGAAATCAGAGAGAAAAGACAAAACATTCTGGAAGACATGAGGAAGATTCTTACAATCACACAAATGTAAGACGGACGTGTTTCCGTGACTGTAGAAACATATAAAACAAGTACTTAATATATCATATTCATATAATCAACTGAAACTATACATGAAAAACATGTTTTTGCATTGTAAAATATATCTGCCCTACCTTGCTGTAATCTGCAGGGTTTGTGTGTAAAAATGTTACAATGTGCAGAAGTTTAAATGTTTTCACACCTCCTGTCTCTCTTTACTTCCTCTGAATGAGTGCAAAACCCTCCTCCTCCAGTCACATGACTGATTTTCACACATTCATATATATATGTGTGTGTGTGTGTGTGTGTGTGTGTGTGTGTGTGTGTGTATACAGACAATTTTTTAGCTAACCTTGATGAAAATGTCGGACTAAATGCCTTAAAGTCTAGAAGTCGCTCAAGCCTCTTTGAATCTGTATTGATGCATTAATTCAGTCACAGAGGAGCTGAACTGAACACATTATTTTCATGTCAAGTCAATTCTGACGTTCACATGGCGCTGAAGAAAATAACACTTCTGTACAACCGCTTCCTCTTTTTCTTTAAGCTGATGAAAGATAAACGTACATGTACTCATGAGAAACAACCATCAACACAAACACAAATCACCAGATATTTCACATAAACAGAGTAAAAGGCACAAATCAAGAGGATTTGATGATTTAATAATTGATCACTGTAATCCTGTGGCTTTACTGTAATTCAGTGAATGTGTTTAACTATATTGAGTTCAAGATGGCTCTCTCAATGTAAAGACACACGAGCTCTACAGAAGGTGTTTATGGGGTTTGACGTCATGAAGCTCGATGTTCTGAACGACAAGAAGAACCTCTTGACCAGTTTTACCAGCTCTTTCAACACTTTGGGGCCTTTATATGTTGTAAAGATGGTGCAAAAACACAATGAGATGAAAGACAACGTTGCAGTGACATTCTTCCTATATACTATAGAAAACATCAAAAACTTCATTTAAAAAAAAAAAAAAAAGATTTTTTATTTTTATGATTTTTATTGTTTACTCTTTGATAAATATTGGTCTACTGGGCATCTCAAACACTTTTATTGTGTAACAGTAGAAACTTTGATGATGTTTTTCTTTAATCAGCACCTCGGACAGCGCGTCACTGCACACCTCTACAGCCTCACCCACGTGACGCCATCTAGAGGAAGATTCGTGTAACTGCATGTACAAACTGATGGTGAGAGAAACGACTGGAAAGCTCCAGCAGTGGGACGTGAGCATCAGAACTGGACCACGGAGCGATGGAAGAAGGTGATCTGGTCTGATGGGTCACTTTTTCTTTCACATCACGTGGATGGCCGGGTGCGTGTGCGTCGCTTACCTGGGGATCACATGACTCCAGGATGCACTATGGGAAGAAGACGAGCCGGCGGAGGCAGTGTGATGCTTTGGGTAATGTTCTGCTGGGAAACCGTGGGTCCTGCCATCCATGTGGACGTTACTGTGACACGAACCACCTACCTAAACATTTCTGCAGACAGCCTTTCATGGAAACGGTATTCCCTGGTGGCTGTGGCTCTTTCATCAGGATAATGCTCCTGACGCAAAGCAGAAATGGTTCAGGAATGGTTTGAGGAGCACAACAGTGAGTTTGAGGTGTTGGCCCGGCCTCCAAAATCCCCAGATCTCAATCCAATCGAGCATCTGTGGGATGTGCTGAACAAACAAGTCCATGGAGGATCCACCTCACAACTTACAGGACTTAAAGGATCTGCTGCGAACATCTTGGTGCAGATCCCACAGCACACCTTCAGTGGAGTCCATGCCTCGATGGGTCAGGGCTGTTTTCACAGCAAAAGGGGGACTAAAACAATATTAGGAGGGCGTTCATAATGTTATGCCTGATTGGTGTATTTCTTAACTAGTCTCCGAAAGCCCCCCTAAAATCAGCCTATAGACCAGCCTGACAAAACTGGGAGACCAGACTGGTTTTACAGCGTTCAGCAAAGATCATGTATTGAAATAACACATTTTGTAATCTAGATTCCTAACTGTCACGGAGACGAACTCCGCGATCCCCTCATCTGACCAGCAGAGAGCACCATCACCTGAGTTTTAGCTTTCATTCACCATTGACTGTCTGCACTACATTTCCCATAAGCCCCATACCTTGGAACTGATTACAGCCTCCAGCTGAAGACTATCTGTGGGCCTATTTAAGAGGCTCTTTCTCAGTTGTTATTTGTGTAGTCTTGTTTCCTTCCCGGTGGATTACTAAGTGTTACTCTCTGCATTTGCCATTCTGTTATTACCTGCCTGTTTACGACTCTTGCTGCCTGCCCTTCTGTACTGTTTGCCTGGATATCTCGTTAACGAACCTGTAATCTGCAACAGATTTACATTTACAGGTTCAAAACTCTGTTTGGATTGATGCTGAAATGTACAACACACAGCAAAATCCTCAGTGAACATGAGAAAATGAGTCCAATATCCACAATGTTAAAGAAACAGTGCTGAAGTTAATGAGATGATTAAGAGATCAAATCTGTATTTCTGTCAGACGTCTACTGGAGCTCTTATTGAGAATTATGTTCATAAAACACATTTGTTGTGGCAAAGATTAAGATTAAACAGTATCAGGTGTTTTCAGCTCCTTGTTGATGATAAAACCATTACAAAAAAAGCATCTAATGTTGTTTTTAATTTTTTTGTTTATATTTGGTATTTATATCCAACAACCTTGTGTAACTGCAGTATCGCCACCTGTTGGAAAGGAACTATATTGCACCAATTGCTACTACGGTACCAATCGTCTCAGAGGGTCGATTACCGCATTTGGATGTCCAATGGCCATGAGAGAAATGAAGAGCAAACAGTTGGATTAAATTCACTATTTTACTCCCTTTGATGCTTAATAGAAACGCTCAGATATACTGGGTACATTCACCATCAATTGAATCACAGATATAGAAAATAAAGATACATATAATAAGCGTAGGCCTACGCAAAATAATAAACAAACAAACTTAATTATTTTGCCCAATTTGGATTTCAAGGATATATTGTGATGAGAGCAATGAGTGCAACAGTCTGTGTTGATCCCCGCAGTTCGTGAAGGTGTTCAGATGTCCATGTGAAGCTGGTCTTTAAGCTGCAGTTGTAGGTCCTCTGATGTGTGATGAATCTTCAGCCATGAGGAATCCAGGTGTATAAGCCAATGATGCGTGTTACTGATTTATCCTGTGCTGTGAATGTCTCTCAAATGTGGTTGGTCTTCAATGACGCACATTCCAGAATCGTCATGGAGGAAAATTCAAAGGGAATTGTGAGGTAACTAAGCATCATCCACTGGCAATCGAGATCACAGATATTCTCCCTGCAGTTCACAAAGTGAAATCGCTACAGATAGAGATCTTAATCTGTCTTATTTTGCTGCTTTACAGACAAGACTGCAGGGCCTTTGCTTTCACTCTGCCGTTTACGAATTGAAAACTGATGCGCTCTCGCACAATCTCTGAACAAGCCACATCCTCTCAATTCAGTTCAATGACCAACATAATAGCTGTACAGCCCTCATAATAATAGAACACAAACTGAACATGGGCTTTTTTACAACACCAATAGCATTAAAATGATCCTGAATGTGGATAAATGTTCATGTTAATGCTATTGGTGCTAATACCTATTGACTGTGTTTATTAGTGTGACTAATATCCTCTAGATGGCAGTCTGAACACACATGAAATATCAGTTATAATGATAAAATAAACAGCAGCTACAAGAGAAGAGTTTATTTGAGATGTTGGTCTTTTAAACACTACAAAAATGATTCGGTTCCTCCAGTAAAGATACAGTGAAACAAAATCCAGTGAAGGAGCAGTCAGACATGACAGAGAAACTGGAGACTTCAATACAATCAGATACAGATTAAAATACAGATGGAAATATTGTTTAGCTGTGCAATTAATACATACATTCAAGGTTTAATACTCCAATGAAGCAGAAGCTAAAGTATTGACATGTTATCACGATTTTACTAAATATTTGAATTGCACAAATTTTCTCCTAAAATGCATTTGCATATGAAACAAACATAAAATGTGGCATGCAGGATAAAATATAGATTTGCAAGACTAATACAAAAAAATTAATTCTTATAAGCTCAATTTCAATATACACAGTTTGAGAAATCAGAACATTATTGATAATGAATTGATGTTCATGAGCTGATAATGATGGGCAGTTTCTGAGCAGCTTCAGTTGTTTCATATTAGCAGAAACACAGTGAGGAGAGTTTAATGTGGATCTGCTGAAGTCACTGCTAGAGTCTCATATTCAGAAGATCTGGACTGAAGCTCAAGAGCCGTGTAGGTGTCATCAGGAGCTCTGGACTGAACAGACAGTGAGAGACAGATCAACAAACAGCTGTTTATGTGTGGATCTGCTGAATCTGACTGTGAAAAGTGTCGGAGTCATTTACATATCAACATTTACCGACTGCGATTGTGCTGTAAACGTCAGCAGATGTTTTGGACACTGGATCCAGAGATGTGTATGTATCGTCACTCGCGTCAGCCGTCTATAGAGAAAGATTTCTACACTTATATTGCTTCATACACACTATTATATTCATACAACCCGGTTTCTGGAAAAGATGGGACGTTTTTTAAATTTGAATAAAATGAAAACTAAAAGACTTTCAAATCACATGAGCCAATATTTTATTCACAACAGAACATAGAAAACATAACAAATGTTTAAACTGAGAAACTTTTATCCACTAAATGAGCTCATTTCAAATTTGATGCCTGCTACAGGTCTCAAAATAGTTGGGACGGGGGCAACAAATGGCTGAAAAAGCAATACATTTTGAAAAGATTCAGCTGGGAGAACATCTAGCAACTAATGAAGTTAATTGATATCAGGTCTGCAACATGATGAGCTATAAAAGAGACGTCTTAGAGAGGAAGAGTCTCTCAGAAGTGAAGATGGGCAGAGGCTCTCCAATCTGGAAAGAGTGCGTGAAAAGATTGTGGAATACTTTAAAAACAACGTTCCTCAACGTCAAATTTCAAAGGCTTTGCAAATCTCATCATCCACAAAAGATTCAGAGAAACTGGAGATATCTCTGTGCGAAATGGACAAGACCGAAAACCTTTATTGGATGCTCGTGGTCTTCGGGTCCTCAGCCGACACTGCATCACTCATCGGCATCATTGTGTCAATGACATTCCTAAATGGGCCCAGGAATACTTCCAGAAACCACTGTCGGGAAACAAGATCCGCCGTGCAGATGCCAACTAAAGCTCTGTCATGCTAACAGGAAGCCATATGTGAACATGGTCCAGAAGCGCCGTCGTGTCGTGTGGGCCAAGGCTCATTCAACATGGACTGTTTCAAAGTGGAAAAGTGTTGGTCAAACGAGTCCAAATTTGACATTCTTGTTGGAAATCACGGACGCCGTGTCCTCCGGGCTAAAGAGGAGGGAGACCTTCCAACATGTTCTCAGCGTTCAGTTCAAAAGCCAGCATCTCTGATGGGACGGGGGTGCAGAAGTGCGTACGGTATGGGCAGCTTGCATGTTTTGGAAGGCACTATGAATGCAGAAACGTATATAAAGGTTTTAGAGCAACATATGCTTCCCTCCAGACGAAAGCCTTGTGTATTTCTGCAGGACAACACAAAACCACATTCAGCAGCGATTACAACAGCATGGCTTCGTCGTAGAAGAGTCCGGGTGCTGAATTGGCCTGCAGTCCAGATCTTTCACTTATAGAGAACGTTTGGCGGATCATTAAATGGAAAATACATCAAAGACGACCACAAACTCTTCAGCTGGAAACCTACATCAGGCAAGAATGGACTAAATTCCAACACCAAAACTCCAAAAACTCATAACCTCGATGCCCAGACGTCTTCAAACCTGTTTTGAAAAGAAGAGGAGATGCTACACCATGGTAAACATGCCCCCGTCCCAACTATTTTGAGACCTGTAGCAGGCATCAAATTTGAAATGAGCTCATTTAGTGGATAAAAGTGTAAAATTTCTCAGTTTAAACATTTGTTATGTTTTCTATGTTCTATTGTGAATAAAATATTGGCTCATGTGGTTTGAAATTCTTTTAGTTTTTATTCTATTCAAATTTAAAAAACATCCCAACTTTTCCTGAATTCGGGTTGTAGTTCAAATCAACAGTACAATCACACTGTGTTGCAGTTGTAGATGGAGGAGTGTGTTTGTCGACTCGCCTGCTTTTGATTCACGTCTTCAGTTTCACCTTCTCTCCTCTTCTTCTTCCTGAAAACAGACAGAAAACTATTAAAAATGTATTAAAATATATTTAAAAAGAAAAGGCTTGAAATAGAGTGAATTTACTTTAGACTTGAGTTTGATATTTGAATTAGTGAACTGAGTTTTAGTGTGCAGATAAACTTCACTCACTTTATGAACACGATGATGATGATGATGATGATGATGATGAAGATCAATCCTCCACATCCCGCCACAATCCCAAGATCTGTGTAGAGATCATCTCTCTGAACCCCTGAAACAAGATGATGATGAAGATCATTCACACGTGAGACAGATGAAACTGAAACAGTGTCTGTTTATAGAAAATACCTTTAACAGAGAGTGAAACAGACGCTGATCTCTGACGTCCATATTTATTCTGAGCCTCACAGTAGAAGCGTCCACTGAAACTGGAGTTAAAGCTGGAGATGCTGAAACTCTGTCCAGATCCAACAGCTGAGGTTTCATCCTCCTTAAACCAGCTGAAGTTCAGAGCAGGAGGGTTTGAATCACTGCTGCAGATCAGAGTCACTGAATCTCCTGACACTATTTCAGATGGACTGACGGACACTGATGTATTTTGTGGGGAATCTAGAGGTAAAACAACTTATTATTATTATTCCATAGTCTTATTATTCATATGTCATTTTGTGGAGACCGACTGCTAGATGTATAATGTCTGTATTTGTGATACTCCATCCATGATATTTGTAATCAGTTGTTTAATATCAGTTTTCATAATTGTAAATGAATAAACACTCACACATGACGCTGAGTCTGACAGCTGGAGAAGGCAGATGTTCATGTCCTCTGACGGCGCAGCTGTAACTGCCAGAATCACTGCGGACTGACTGAAGCTGCAGGATATCACTGTGGAAGTTTAAAGCCTGTCCGTTTTTGTACCAGATGAATGTGTCTGTCAGATCGCAGCTGGTTCTACATGTCAGATTGACCGTCTCTTTCTCCATCACCTCCTGTGGAGCCTGAACCTGAAGAGCTGGAGGACACAAATCCTTCTAACCATCAACTAAAATTACTACATTTGTCAAACAAATACTGAAAATGAAGGACAGAAGTGGATTACCAGAAACTTTAAGTTGAATTCCTGGTTTACCATACCATCTTTGTGTTTCAGTTGTAGTTATTATTCTGAAACCATACTCTTTCTCATCGTTTTCAGTGACGTTGTTCAGTCTGAGAATAGCAGTTTTGTTTTGTCTGTTTTCAATGTATTCAACCCTGTCTTTATACTCGTCATATTCTGTTAAACTTTTGGCATAATTTTCACTCTTCATCCAGTAGGTCTCATTCAGCTGATACTGAGGGTTTGTGTACGAGCATGACATGTTTACTGTGGATCCTCTGAGAGCACATATTGATTTAGTTTTATAAATCACACTCCAGTTTTGTGCAAAAACTCCTGAAACACAAAATACAGAAGATCAGTAAACTCCTGCAACACACAAAAAAAAAAAAAAAAGTGGAGAAATACGTATTTTCGCAAACAGCTTTTGATCAGTTCAGTTTTTGTGGATTGAGTGAGAAGTGTTTTAAAAAGTCCTGCAGATGAATATGAAGTTGCAGAAATGCAAAAATTATCATTATGACAGAAATGTAAAACAAGGCCAAAATATGAAAAAACTAAGACCCCACTATGATTAAAGGCAAGATAAATCATAATTTAAACTATAAATTTCAACTGTTTTGCAAACTCCCTCCATTCCACTCATTTCAAACACACGCCCCTTTTCTTAAGCCCCGCCTTCTAAAGACATGTAAGCCAATCTGATGTCAACAAACATTAACACACAAAGTGATTGACAGGCTGATTTCTGATTGGCTGAAAATGTCAAGCTGTATAAATGAGCTGCTTGAATAAGAGATTTGTTGTGAAAAAAACACATTTTAAAGTGATGTTGTGATCAGAGACTCACCAGAATTCATGAGCAGAAAGATGAGAAGAAGAGCAAGAGCCATTCTGACCTTCATCACCACACCAAACTTCACAGACGAAACCTGAACAACAGTTATTAGGTACAGTAGATAACAACCACTGTTAGACTGAGAGTAATGTGATCCACAGGAGGAAACTCAACGCATTTATTTGATGTCCAGCAAACAGAGCTTTATCTGTTACAGAGAGATTAAGAGATCCGATGAACACGAATAACTGAGATCATTTCTAATCCTGGACTGTGACTCTTGTAACATGTTGCGTTCAGCAATGAAGCTTCTGAAAGGGTTTGTTGTCGTTCTTCACAGTTCTTTATTCATCACTAACAGTTCTGCTGAATGAAAGCTTTTCAGCTTCTTATGAAGATCAGCCACCAAATTATATTCATTACAACATGAAGTGTCTATATTTACACACTTTAAATTGAATTTCACAATCTCTTCATTAAATAATGTGTAAAAACTCTCATACCTTGTTACAGCAGCGTTCTTCACTGGAGCACAAAGAGAAATGTTTGGACACAGAACAAGTTACTGAACAACTTACAATACGATTATAATCACTTCCAGTTTCAATGCAAATGTCTTTTGTATGTAACTTACCCGAGATAAACACTTCTCCATATTCACAAAAATGACAATTCATGTTGTAAATGTCACTTCAACTCCATTTTATTTGTAAGACTCTTTTCACAACACACATTCGTTCAGAGAAGCTTTACATGTACGTCTTTAGACATCTAACAAAGATAAATTAATTCAAATTTCTGCTTGGTATAATATATGGTATAAATTCTTGAACTAAAACAGTCAATTAAATTCTGAAAACATTTCAAAAAGCTTGTTCTTATTTGAATTTATTTGATATTTTCACACACTGAAGAGCATTAAAGGAGGGGTCAGTAGTTTCACAAAAACGCTGTTGGTCATTGTTGATATTTGAAATGAACCCAAACAAACCTTCATCTCTTCATTGCTCCGCCTCCAAAACTCCCCCTCCAATCATAACCCCTCTGCTCGAGTCGCTCTCGAACCCGGGCCCGTTCTCTTCTCAACACCTCACTCTCTAGCGGTCGTCAGTTCGCAGTGGTTTACCTGCTCAACTCTCACTATCTGGACACTGTTACACACACTGTGAGAGTGGATGTGTGTTCATCACAGCTGACGCGCTACAAAATAATGCTTCACGAAAAATAAAGCGCAATTATTAGTGAATGAGATCCATTGTTTCTGAGACCACAACTTGAAAACTGCAGAAAACTGCAACAGTCTGTATGAGACTCATCCAAGAGAACGTCTGCCGCTGTTTGACTCAAAATCATGCCAGTTTTTTTCCATTAAAAAGAATCTGCCTTGAAGCTCATTTTGGATGTTATGAGCTTTTTTCGAGGTTCCCGGTGATGTTGATTTGTTATTGATGATGACGGTTTAATCATCACCTGGATTCAGTCTTTGTGAGGTGTAGTGCTGCGGTTTCACCAAAAATCTGTACCACGTTTTTTTAAGATTCTGGCGGTTTCACGGTATATAACAGGGTTTTTTCACAGGACCTTTATTTTGGCATATTTTACTGTCAGGAGATCTGAGAACATATAGTATATAAACAAATAATAAAATATTTTTAAATAAATGTACTCAAATCAGTTCGTAAAGCTAACAATTTAGTTTAAAATGTAATCAAATTAATTATTAAATTAAATTATTAATAATAAGTAGGCTATATTTTTACTGTGCAATTTCTGTAATTCTAATGAAGACCTTTGAGTTTGTGTATTTTAATAAACGGAGTTATTATTAGTAGTAGTAGTATTACTATCATTATTATCTCTATTAATTGAAGTACACTCTATTGCACAATAGAAATATTTGTTATTTCAAGTTATGCCGAACTGTGTCGTGAAGACCCTTGACTTCCTGTGGATATGATACGAAAAATGTCGATAGTTTTATGAAATTAAACAGTGAAATTAAACAAATAGTCATCATTTTAAAGCTTAGAAACTCAGCTTCTTAATGAATCCAGTCGTTGTTTTCAACTCTTAAGGCTGTTGATCTCTCTAAACTGAAGTTTACTGCCCGCGGGCGCCACCGACCTATAAAAATATTAATAGTCATATTTTTCAAAACTCCTGTTTTCTTCATCACAAAATAGGTGTCATTTGAAAGCTTAGAGTCTGAATTTTACAATGAATGTAAGCACTTTGAAATTCAACTAAAAGCCTAAGTACTGCAGAGTTATTTGCTGAAAAAAAAAAAAAAAAATCATAATTTGATATTTTTTTATTATTATTATTATGTACGCCAATGTGTCAAAAGCATCATATAATCATGTGTTATATGTCATTTGAAAGGTCTCATGGAGTAGAACAAAACGAGAAGAATTGTTTTGGGCTTTGACTAAACTTGAGTGATTTTTTTGTACGTGAAACTCCACAAGACCCAAATGTAAATGATATAAACTGATGCAGCATTTATGTCACGTTTTGGCTCCTAACGTCATGAAACATCATTATTTACAGCAGATTCTCAGGATTAAAATGAGTCCAGCATCATCATAATCCAATGAAGCGATCACGAGATATTGATCACGCAATTACAACACAAAACCCAGAGTTACTCCACGTGACAGTGCGATTTTAAAAAATACCCACTAGGGGGCGACGAGGACTAAACAAAAAAGTTTTGTGATCATCTTGTGAACATGTGATCACCACAAATTAGACATCCAGATACAGGTCTGGATACATAGAGGAACATCACCAAAAACAGAGTTTTCCTCCTACCCCATTTCATTTGAGTTATTACATGTCAAATATGAAATATTTGAAATATGAAATGAGCAAACTTTTATTATTTGTATTTTATCAGCAGTTTCTCAGCAAGAGATTGTCTGAATTTAATTTTTTTTTTTTTTGAAAAAGTAAAAAATTATCTTTCAAACTATGCCAACCTTTTGACTCTCCTAGTAAAACACTCGTGTCAGTTCATAAGTGTGAAGAGCTCAATCATCTTTTCAAAGAGTGTTAAAATATCTGCAGTGAAACGGAAAACTCACCCGCAGTCATGATCACTACGATCAGAGGAAGAGACTTTATGAGAGACGACACCATAGTGACTTCTGCATCAGAAACCGGCAATAATGAGAATCATCGATATACTTCACAAACTCTATTTGATAGAGAAACACATGACGATTTCAGAATAATTCACGGCTCATTGAAGGCTTGACGTGAACTGATGATGTTTCTCATGTCCTCGTGTGTCTAAAGAGCTTCACACAATATTCACACATGAATCTACAACAGATTTTGAGCTTCTGGAGTCAAAAAACTGTTTTATAATTACCATTTGGAGGCCTGAATTATTCTAGCTCATAAACAGTTTCAATGTGTCAGTGTCGACGTCCAAGTGAGAAAATCATCAGCAGTTTAAGGCGTCAAACGGCCAGTTTTCACACTTTATAAAGTGCAGCTAAAAATGTTGGTCTTCCTCTTCCTGGTGATGTGAGACCTTCATCTCAACTACACAAGAACAACTGGAGAAGAGAGTTAATGTCTCCAGATGTCAAACACAAGCTTCATCTCTGTAGATCTCACTGTTGATGAATCTTGCTGTATTATTATGCTTTTTAAAAATTTATTATGCAGTAACTTACAACTGCTGTGAGCGTGACAGTGATTCACACACATGCGTGTCAGTCGGAGTAAAAATTTTGTGGAAAACTTATTCATTCTATTTTAAATGATAATTTTAGCCACCTCTGAAATGCGTCAAACCATAGATATTACATAAGAAGTTCAAGCAAATACACTAGAAATCTGCACCCATTCAAGGAAGTGCATTTATATCACAGTTTGGTTTGTTGCTTTGTTTCTTGATGAACTCTATCGCTCCTTCACAACACTTGAATATCAGCCAAAAGTCACATAATATTAAGACAATCTTTTTTAAAGCTTGAAGACATTTGATAAAATTTCTCCTTTTGTGTTCCAACAAATAAAGGTCATTCAGCAGATTCAGTAACATAATAAAGTGTTTGATGTGTGTTTGTGTGTTTCTGTGGTCTATTTCTGATCATTCACTAGTTTTACCTGTGACGTGAACCGATCATCTCTTCTTACTAGTTCATTTATAGCATCAAATAAACATGAATGAACATCAGAAGGAATTTTCAAGTTCAAGTTCACCAACGTTAATCTACTAACTCCCCTGACTGCTTTGTCAGACAAAATGGCGGATTCTGGGTTATGATTGGTCAGATCGCCTGTCAATCAAACTGCCGGTGAAGGATCAATTGGGCAAACCACTTCCCAAAAATGCCTGAAATTGTTTGCGATTCAGTTTGATTCATTCAGACAGTTCAATCATGCACTGAAGCGGTTTTTCACATTGTATCAGGAAACTTTATTACACAGAAAACAAAAAACAGTCCTGGATTGAGAGATATTTACATTCAGTCCACAAAATGAAACAAAACTCACAACGTGTCTGTGATGAAGCAACTGTTCAGCTCAGATTATTACATGTGCAGCTTGTGAATGAGCAACACAGTTACAGACTATATATCTATACAAAACAGTAAAACATACAAAAAATAGATTCACTCAGAAATAGGCTACATCACAATAAAGCACTAAAGTTTACTACCATTTTAGGCCTCATTTAGGACATTTCAGCTGAGGAGCATGTTGACACGATGACATGATGTTTTCAGAAGATGTTCAGATGTTCAGAAATTCTTCATGCAACATTGATGCTGCTGTAGATCACAGAGGAATCATCCGATCTGTTCAATAAGTGTAAAAAAGACTAAATGAGATGAACCAGATGAGTGCGCACACGTTAAACATTTGTAATGAATGGGCGAGTCAGCGAATGAGATCCAAAAGCAGGCTTTATTAAAGCACAGAATGGTGTAACAGGCAGGGTCAACAGGTAGCAAACAGGGATGTAGGAGAGAAGGCAGAGACGTAAACAGTTCACAGGCGGGTAGGTCGTAGGCAGGCGGCAGGCAAGCAATAGTCCAGGAATCCAGAGCAGTAAATCCAATAAAGTCGGCAGCAAACAATCAAGAAACTGAACAGACAAGCAGAAAACAAGACCGGGAAAAACAGGACAGGGAATAAACGCTCGGAATTGACAGGATAACCCAAATCAAGACTTCGCAGTTGGTGTGGTGTGAGAATGGTGCTTATAAGGGGTAGGTGATGTGTTTCAGGTGTGTGTGTAATCAATGACTGTTGAATGAGGTGCAGCTGGTGCGGTGATCAGTGAATGGGTACGGGGCTTATGGGAGATGTAGTCCTATATGAATGAATGAGAGTGTGAGTGTGTGAGAGAGTCCATAGTGAAGTGCCCTCTAGTGTTTATAGCGGGCACTTCAACTGACAATCATCACAATATTGTTCCTCCGAGCCACCTCCAGAATTTAGGGGTTCGTTCAAATCTGAAGCCGTTAATAATGAAGTGCGCCTCACCTGGCAGAGTCAGCAGGACAGAGATCCCTCACATCTCCAGACGGACCTTCAGCCCTCACACTCGTGTTCTCTGTGCGTCTGTGGTGGACGGTGGCGTACTGAACCTCGTCTTCGTCTCCAGCGCTCTGATGCTTCCTGGGTCTCTTGTGATCGATGCTTGAGTAGATCAAGTCATTCTGAACGCCTGAATCACACGCGCTCATCTGATCCGCCACCGCTGCGCTGCTGTTCTCCTGAATAAACACACAGATGATCTCATTGCAGTCGGTCACCGCGAGACTTGTCTGAAAATTTAGTCCTACCCCTAAACCTAACTCATAACTTATCCATAAAATCATGATGGTGAACAACATGGATGTAGAAGCACCTGACCCTGGCTGTAAGCCTAAACTGTGAACTTGTCCCTCAAATCTGATTGGTTGACTGGAATGTTGATCATTTGTGGATCCCATTGGGATCATAATTGCCTAAAAAAGTGCTGATACCTGTTTTGAAAGGCCACTTCGGACGCCAGGATCTCTTGTTTTCCTACCGGAGAGAAGAAAAATATTAATAGAAACCTACAGTATCCATGTCATGTAAATGTGAAGATTAAAAGAGAAAATATGGCATTAAAAGAAGCTAATATGACCTGTGAGTTATAAGTACGTCATATATTGAATAGTAAAATGTTTCACAGCAGTTTCACTTACCTTGTGATTTTTATTACTACAACAATAACGCAGATGCAGATGAGCACAGCCCCGATTCCAGCAGCTTCATACAGACCGGCGGTCCGTCCACCTGAGTGAAGAGAAACGTCATTCACACGCTGATAATGACACCAGCATAAGAGCCAACGGCACACATCAATACCTGCAAGTGATAAAGACACAGACGCTGATCTCTCACGTCCATATTTATTCTGAGCCTCACAGTAGAAGCGTCCACTGAAACTGGAGTTAAAGCTGGAGATGCTGAAACTCTGTCCAGATCCAACAGCTGAGGTTTCATTCTCCTTAAACCAGCTGAAGTTCAGAGCAGGAGGGTTTGAATCACTGCTGCAGTTCAGAGTCACTGAATCTCCTGACACTATTTCAGACGGACTGACGGACACTGAGACGTTCTTTGGGGGATCTAAAGAAAAAAATGTAAATGACATTCACTAAGATCAATAATTAACCAGAACTGATCAAGAATAAAGGCAGACTTACACATGACATTCACAGTCACAGCAGGAGAGGATTGAGATCCATGTTCATTTTTAGCAGAGCAACAATAGTTTCCACTGGACTCAGACGTGATATCACTGATGCTGTAGGTGTCGCCAGATCCCAGAAATGTTCCTCCTTTAAACCAGTTGAAGTTCAGAGCAGGAGGGTTTGAATCACTGCTGCAGATCAGAGTCACTGAATCTCCTGACACTATTTCACCAGATCCGTTTATCAACACTGAGATGTTCCTGGGAGGATCTGAAAAGTACAAAAGAAACTGTATATTCATATTTTGGAATTGTTAATCCACTATTTTGTTTGTTGAATCATCATTAACTCACACATGACGTTTAGAGTCACAGCATCAGAGTATTTCTCTCCATGTTCATTGATGGATCTGCACTTGTATTCTCCGCTGTCATCAGATCTGATCTTTGAGATGCTGTAGATTCTTCCAGATCCTACAAATGTTCCTCCTTTAAACCAGCTGAAGTTCAGAGCAGGAGGGTTTGAATCACTGCTGCAGATCAGAGTCACTGAATCTCCTGACACTATTTCAGACGGACTGACGGACACTGAGACGCTCTTCGGAGAATCTGAAAAAAGAGTAAAAATGACTTACAGTGGATCGTTTGATCAGTCTGGATTGAATTTGTCTGAGAAGGTGAAAGTGTGTGGTACATCTGACGCTGAGAGCGACGGCAGGAGACGACAGATGTTCCTGATCTCTCGCTGCACAGCTGTAGTTTCCCGTATCATCACTGCTGACCGACTGCAGCAACAGCCGATTCGAGTCACTCGATTCTGAGAAACGCTTGCCGTTTTTATACCAGGTGAAGTTTGTTCTATCTGAGAGTTTACAGGAGGTCTTACAGAATAAAACAGGTGAATCTTTCTCAACGACCTCTTCAGGAATCTCCACTCTGAGCTCTGAAATCACAGACAAAACAGATTTTATATGAGAGAACAGAGTAAAATCAGTCAGTGCAATATTAGTTTGACTGTACCTGTGACTGTGAGCTGAATCCCAGGAAAACCCATAAATCTTTGTTTTTCTACATTTGTCACGATTCTGAGGCAGTACATTCCTTCATCCTCATGTCTCACGTTACTGAGTTTGAGATCGAATGTTTGGTCTTTAATGGGGAAGTACTGAACTCTGTTTCTGTAATCTGATTGATCCAACAGATTGATAATGTCTTTGCCTTTATTTGGGTTTACGTACCAAAATTTCTCTGTCACAGTGAGATGACTTGGGTGTTTAAAAGTGCCTGAGAAACGTGTTGTTGAACCCTTTAGGACACATTTCTCCCAATTTGTGTACTGAACCTTCCATTCCTGACTGAAAATCCCTGCAAAACATAAAATTTCACACAGTGTGTTTGTGTTTTTACTTTTCTCTACAACACAGAAGCAGTTCTTCTACTTCAGTATTTGCTGTGCTTGTTTTCATATGGTTAAAAAAAATTAATTTCTCTTCAGTTTTACTTCTTGTACCATCCACAAGACAAAATACAACAAGATCAACATTTCATCTGTCTGCTGATCGTACTGATCCTCTCTATATCTCAAAATATTCTAGTAACGAGACACTCAGAGGATTTCAAGCACTTCACACGAACACAAAAATGGCCCCAACAGCCAGTATTTCCGAGAAGTGTCTAGACAAATTTACTGAACGTGTCTGTCAGTTTAGCAGAACTGTGAACTCTACACTTCCTCGACAAACATTAAAACTGTCAATAAATACAGAAATACGGAGAAAACATCCAGAAAGATGGAGGTTTCTTCAGCGTACGTGTGAGAATAAGAATTATGTTCAGACTTACCAGGAATCACAAGCAGAGAAATCAGAGAGAAAAGACAAAACATTCTGGAAGACATGAGGAAGATTCTTACAATCACACAATTGTAAGACGGACGTGTTTCCGTGACTGTAGAAACATATAAAACAAGTACTTAATATATTATATTCATATAATCAACTGAAACTACAGAAGAAAAACATGTTTTTGCATTGTAAAATATATCTGTCCTACCTTGCTGTAATCTGCAGGGTTTGTGTGTAAAAATGTCACAATGTGCAGAAGTTTAAATGTTTTCACACATCCTGTCTCTCTTCACTTCCTCTGAATGAGTGCAAAACCCTCCTCCTCCAGTCACATGACTGATTTTCACACATTCATATATATGTGTGTGTGTGTGTGTGTGTGTGTGTGTGTGTGTGTCTGTATACAGACAATTTTTTAGCTAACCTTGATGAAAATGTCGGACTAAATGCCTTAAAGTCTAGAAGTCGCTCAAGCCTCTTTGAATCTGTATTGATGCATTAATTCAGTCACAGAGGAGCTGAACTGAACACATTATTTTCATGTCAAGTCAATTCTGACGTTCACATGGCGCTGAAGAAAATAACACTTCTGTACAAACGCTTCCTCTTTTTCTTTAAGCTGATGAAAGATAAACGTACATGTACTCATAAGAAACAACCATCAACACAAACACAAATCACCAGATATTTCACATAAACAGAGTAAAAGGCACAAATCAAGAGGATTTGATGATTTAATAATTGATCACTGTAATCCTGTGGCTTTACTGTAATTCAGTGAATGTGTTTAACTATATTGAGTTCAAGATGGCTCTCTCAATGTAAAGACACACGAGCTCTACAGAAGGTGTTTATGGGGTTTGACGTCATGAAGCTCGATGTTCTGAACGAAAAGAAGAACCTCTTGACCAGTTTTACCAGCTCTTTCACAACAACACTTTGGGGCCTTTATAGGTTGTAAAGATGGTGCAAAAACACAATGAGATGAAAGATAACGTTGCAGTGACATTCTTCCTATATACTATAGAAAACATCAAGAGTTTAATTTATTTATTTTTTTAATGATTTTCATTTTTATGATTTTTATTGTTTACTCTTTGATAAATATAGGTCTACTGGACATCTCAAACACTTTTATTGTGTAACAGTAGAAACTTTGATGATGTTTTTCTTTAATCAGCACCTCGGACAGCGCGTCACTGCACACCTCTACAGCCTCACCCACGTGACGCCATCTAGAGGAAGATTCGTGTAACTGCATGTACATACTGATGGTGAGAGAAACGACTGGAAAGCTCCAGCAGTGGGACGTGAGCATCAGAACTGGACCACGGAGCGATGGAAGAAGGTGATCTGGTCTGATGGATCACGTTTTCTTTCACATCACGTGGATGGCCGGGTGCGTGTGCGTCGCTTACCTGGGGATCACATGACTCCAGGATGCACTATGGGAAGAAGGCGAGCCGGCGGAGGCAGTGTGATGCTTTAGGTAATGTTCTGCTGGGAAACCGTGGGTCCTGCCATCCATGTGGACGTTACTGTGACACGAACCACCTACCTAAACATTTTGGGCTGAATGGGCTGAATGTGGAATGAAGTTAATATAAGATATAATAATCATTACTTCATGTTATAATATGTAGAATCCTGATCTTCAGGGTCGTCTGTGTCACATGATCTCTTCATATTCTCGAGAAGAAGTGAACATATGCATCACAAATAAGATCTCATGTAACTCCTTCACAACAACAGCAGAATAACTCACATCCAGTGTGTCGTATTCAGAACATCTGGACTCGGGGTCAAGGGTCATGTAGGCGTCCTCAGGAGACTCGACCTGACGACACACAATGATGACAGAATGAACTCTGCCTTCATGACTGACAGGACACAAATGAGAAGAAGCATGAGACACGCAAATACTGATTTTAAAATGCATATTGCATACAGTGTTTTGTGTTTTCATTTCAGTGTTTTTCACTACATAACAAATGCACTTCAGAAGATGTTTTAACGGAGTCTTTAAATCTTCTGATTCAGTTTGCTTTAATTGCCTTTATACAGTTTTTGTTTATTACAAACACTTCTCTACTCTTCAATTATTCTTTACATTTACAGTAAACATCCAAATACAAGCTAAAACAACAGCAACATTTGAGCATTGTGGACAATTTACATGTTTATAACAGTCTAATCAGTGCAATAACTGCAATCATTTAAAATAAGGAATCACCAGGAATCACAAGCACAGAAATCAGAGAGAAAAGACAAAACATTCTGGAAGACATGGAGCAGATGATTAAAATTACACACATATAAGACTGAATTTTTTTTTATGTGGTTTCAGACAAATACATATTGATCATTTTCATCAGAGAGCAACAAAAATGAATCAGTCTTCACTGAAACTCTAGATTAAATGTCCTACCTTGATTCACTGTAAACCTGCTGGACTCATATAAGAGAAAATAAAAGAGCTGGTCGAGCTTGACCGTGAGTTGACTGTTTCACTTGGTCTAACGTTACACTATCATACTAAACTGTATTTGAATGTGTGGAAAGTTGTGATGTTTAGTATTAGTTTGTTGTCTGTATGAGACTGTATGAGAAGCTGGCTGGTTTGGTGCCTTCAGCTACAGTATTTTTCGTGGTTCTGACACAATTTATGACTATTGCGCATTCAGCTGTTTTTTTTTTGTATTCTCAATGTGGTTTTAAGCAAAAGAGGACATTGGTTTATCTTTGGTCAGCTTCTCTGACTAAAGCGTTTGATTTCACTTCTGCTGGTCACTATCAGAAGACTTCAGCATAATGGTGAGATATTTAATTTCAAAACCTTTGACAGAATTGAATACATATCAGTTCATTATGGTGATATTGCAACTTCCGTCAATTTTCAGTGTAAAGACGGATCAGATATCTCAAGATGTCATGGGGTTCCAGCTAAAACTCATATCTTGCAGGTGTCTGCTGTACTGCTTCAATCCTTCATCTGGATCTCTCTGATGAAAAACAAGTAATATAATATCTGTCTTGTAGTAACTCTACTGACCCTTCGCAAACAGTTTGATTGACAGGCGATCTAACCAATCATAACCCCAAATCCGCCATCTTATCCCAAAAACAGTCGGGGGAGTAGCCTATAGTAGATTAACATTGATGAACTTGAAAAAATTGTGTGTACTCACGTCTTTCCGCGCTTGAAACAACATTCCTTCTGATGTCCATTCATGTTTATTTGATGCTATAAATGAACTAGTATGAAGAGATGATCGGTTCACGAGCCGCTTGAAGGAGCTACAGCGATCTGTCACGACTCATTAATGAGCCACTAGTTAAAATGCTGTCAGTTCCTTTCTAACTATCAACATGCCAAACATAGGCTGGTCGATTTTGAGAGTAGAAATCCTTGTATTTCAAAGCGGCTTGCCGCCAGCCGGCCGCGGTCCTTTAGACGGAGGCAACCGTCAGAGAAAATGAAGCAGTCGGCCCGCCGGCTATTCGGCTGCGGCATCTCGCAAGAAATGGGAGTGGCGTATTCGGCGGCAAACGTTTCATCACGGCCAGCGGGACGCATCTATAGCCGACAGCTTAGGGCCGGCGGGCAAAAAGAAGCTGTGCAGATATTTTTTGCTATCTGGGTATACGCTATTTATTGTTTAAACTTCTTTAGAAAAGGACAATATTTTAAATATGAAACTGTTTCATAAGTTGTCAGTGTCCTCTTTGCTCCACCATGTATTTTTAACTGCGGGTGAACATGATGTGTGGCGTGAGAGTACGGTATAGCAACAGGGGGTGGGTTTTGCGAAGGTTCAATTAACATCAGCCTTTTCAGAAGATCATATTCTGATTGGCAACCACACATCCTCCCCACTCATACTCAGCACTGGCGTCCCACAGGGATCTGTACTGGGCCCTCTCTTGTACTCCCTGTTTACTTACGACTGCTCTGCTCTCCAACATCATCTTCAAATTTGCTGATGATACAACCATCCTAGGACTCGTCACAGACGGCGATGATACAGCCTACATAGATGAGGTTAATGCACTCATAGTGTGGTGTGCTGATAACAATCTCTCTCTAAACGTCAGCAAGACCAAGGCGATGATTGTGGACCACAGGAAGTCACTGAGCGATGATCATGTTCAGAGTAGAAAGCGTTAAGAGCTACATGGAACAACACATGCCACTTTTATATCTCAGTGCCCTACATATAATCTTGTATGTTCGTGTTTTACTGTTTTTGATCATGTATAGTCCTGTTATTATCGCTGAGCCTTGTCACTGGCATTTCAATGCACAGTTTTCCCTGTGTTAACTACGTATGATAAATAAATTACTCATTGTGTATTGCTCATATTTACGATTCATTAATCGTCCCACAGTGTTGTTGACAAGGACATGAATGATACCTCGAACTGAGTAGTTTTCACCTGGGCCCGGTTTTTCAAAAGTAATCCACTAGGATTTTGGATAACGGATTGGATCAAATCTTGAAAATGTGTTTTTCAAAAGAAAGAAATCGGATTAGATCACGTGATCCAATCTTGGTTTTGATCCGGATCAAACCTTGAGTTTGGGTTTTTCAGAACTTTTTTGTAGGATTTGGATCACTTTGATCCAAAAAATCTGGATTAAACTAATCCCATTAGAAGGGTGGATTCAGCGTGGATTTCATGGCCAAAATGTAATGAAAACGTTAAAAACGTATCAAATAATACTATATTTGGATCATGCAGTATCTTACAAGATATCCTATTTATTCATAAGGTTTTAATTTTATTTGTTCATCCTTCAGGCTACAGTGATTAGGTAGGCTTTAACGTATTCAGCCTTTCAGTACAGGCCTACAGCAAAGTAGAAAGAGTTTGGCCTCATAAAATAATCCCCCAAACAGCTGTCAAAATTGAGCAAAAACAATCAATTTTATTCTTTCACTAATTGATATATTCATCACAATCGAAAACATTTTTGTTTTTAGAATATTTATTAGTGATGCATGCAATGATTACAGACTAACCAAAAAAATGCAAAGAATGGCAATCACTGATTTTTGAAATCCAAAACAAATCCAAAAGAGAAATAGTGTCTAACTATTGCGTCCCTTGTTGGACGTCCTGTTTGCTCGTTCTGGCAGAATGCAAATAAAAATAAACTTATATTGACCCCACACTGTTGCTCTTTACATATCTATAGTTCTACATTGTGATTTCCTATCCTGTTTGAGCACTGGTTATCCAGATTTGGTGATCCTGAAAAGTTCCTATCCGGATCAGATTGATCCAATCCGATGTTGCTTTAAAAAACTGGCTCCAAAAGTAAGCTGGATTACGTGATCACAGATCGCAAAAAAAGGATTACTAAATCCGGATCAATTTTATACGGATTAAACCTTTTGAAAAACCGGGCCCTGTGGTGGAAATGATAACGGAGACCTTAAAGACACTGAAGAAGGGACCCAATTTTTTAACGTCTCTAGAACAGAATTCAAAAGATAACAGAATATATAACAAAATTTAACACACTCTGCCAGTTTGACTTCTTACACTTGCAAAAGTGATGTTGTTTCTTGCTTCCACAGACTGTGTTTGAGACATTTGTCGCCAGGGCCCGTTTTTTCAAAAGGTTTAATCCGTATAAAATTGATCCGGATTTAGTAATCCTTTTTTTGCGATCCGTGATCACGTAATCCAGCTTACTTTTGGAGCCAGTTTTTTAAAGCAACATCGGATTGGATCAATCTGATCCGGATAGGAACTTTTCAGGATCACCAAATCTGGATAACCAGTACTGGATAACCAGTGCTCAAACAGGATAGGAAATCACAATGTAGAACTATAGATATGTAAAGAGCAACAAATAGAATAGCCAGTGTGGGGTCAATATAAGTTTATTTTTATTTGCATTCTGCCAGAACGAGCAAACAGGACGTCCAACAAGGGACGCAATAGTTAGACACTATTTCTCTTTTGGATTTGTTTTGGATTTCAAAAATCAGTGATTGCCATTCATTGCATTTTTTTTGGTTATTCTGTAATCATTGCATGCATCACTAATAAATATTCTAAAAACAAAAATGTTTTCGATTGTGATGAATATATCAATTAGTGACAGAATAAAATTGATTGTTTTTGCTCAATGTTGACAGCTGTTTGGGGGATTATTTTATGAGGCCAAACTCTTTCTACTTTGCTGTAGGCCTGTACTGAAAGGCTGAATACGTTAAAGCCTACCTAATCACTGTAGCCTGACGGATGAACAAATTAAATTAAAACCTTATGAATAAATAGGATATCTTGTAAGATACTGCATGATCCAAATATAGTATTATTTGATACGTTTTTAACGTTTTCATTACATTTTGGCCATGAAATCCACGCTGAATCCACCCTTCTGATGGGATCAGTTTAATCCAGATTTTTTGGATCAAAGTGATCCAAATCCTACAAAAAAGTTCTGAAAAACCCAAACTAAAGGTTTGATCCGGATCAAAACCAAGATTGGATTACGTGATCTAATCCGATTATGTAATCCGTTTTTTCTTTTGAAAAACACATTTTCAAGATTTGATCCAATCCGTTATCCAAAATCCTAGTGGATTACTTTTGAAAAACCGGGCCCAGAAGTTACTAAGACAAAACTTCTATTTGTGAAAACGATATACAGGTGATAAGTAGCCTGTATATTAAAAACCATTTTTAAGTGTCTCTCGTGCGCACATTATACTAGTTAACGTCGTGTGTGTGTGTGTGTGTGTGTGTGTGTGTGTTTACGCGCGCGCGCGCGCCTTCCTCAAACTTCCGCAAACTCTTTTCAGTCAGTCAGTCTGTCACCATGTCCAACAATAACGCCAGCAGCAGTAGTGTGGCTGTGGCGACGAAAGCCGTCAAACAGCTCAGACTAGAGGCCAAAATACGACGAATTAACGTAAGTATGTCAACTTTAAAGATGAGAGAGTTCGTGTGTTGAAGCACAACACGGACAAAAGAGTTTAACCGGTGTGAGTTACTGCTAGTGCTAACGCTAACCGACAAAACAACTATTAAAACGCGTCTTAACTCGCGTATAGGTAAATTACACCATATTTTTTAAAGTCACGGCTTCTCCGAGATGCTTTTAAAGAGCTTCATGATAGTTTTATACGATTAGATGGGCATTGTAGGCGTAAACTGAAGACAACTGTTGGTCGTTGTCCCCTCAGCTCATTAATAATGCAAATAAATGCAAATATACTGAGACTCTGGTAGTACTATATTGTACTGGGATGGTGTGAGATCGTAATGTGGTACTTTGTTGTATACTAGGGTACTTTACCTGGTATGTGGCTAAGCAAAACAAACATGATGCAAAGATGCTTTAATATGAAAATGCAATTTTTCTCTATAACACATGCAGTATATTTTATTATTAATAACACTACATTATGTTCATTTGTCAGTTAACTAGCTTTTACACCCTTTCCCGTAGATTCAGCATGCTACTGTATTTTCTGACTGAAACAGGTACTTGTGTTTTATAGAAACTTATTTCAACAATAAATTAAAGGCACGATTCCACAGGCAATTGGGTTAAAAATATATCTATAAATGGATATCCATGTATACCGCAGTTGATTAATCACAAGACATTAAAAGAATTGTTTTTTATTACAAGTTTTCTGAAATGTTATGTTTAGATATGCAAGTGAAGCATTGCCTGATGGCACGGATTTGCATAGTTTCCAGAACATAAATCTGAATTTAGGATAAATCCAGGGTCTAAATTTCTTGTTTCATTTTGTTGACATTAGAGTTAAGATTTTTTTTATTAAATCACTTCATGAATGAGAAAATGCTGTCAACAGCTAAAAAAAAAAGCCATGTTTTATGAATAAAAAGATGAATAAATCAGGCGAATCAGAAGAACAAACTTTCAGAATGTAGATGGGATTAAAACTGGAGATTTCTGACTCAAACAAAATTGCATTAACGTAATGTTATATAACAAAAGATCCAAATAGAGAAAGTATAATAAAATAAACTTTTAAATGTGTATTTTGGATGTCTGGAAGAAGACATGTTATGGAAACAAATTAGACCAGTGCATCCATAGTGTCTTACCTAAAAAAATATATATATACACAGAGAAGCCAAAACATTATGACCTCTTGCCTAATACACTGTTAGTCCTTCACGTGCTGCCAAAACAGTGCTAACCCACCGCGGCACGGACTCTACAAGACCCCTCAAGCGGTCCTGTGGTATCTGGCACCAAGATGTTGGGAGCAGATCCTTCAAGTCTTGTTGTTTGTGAAGTGGACCGCCCTAGATTGAACTATGTTGGTCCAGCACATCTCACAGATGCTCAGCTGGATTGATATCTGGGGAATTTGGAGGTCAGGCCAACACCTTGAACTCTTCATCAGGTTCCTCAAACCATTCCTGAGCAATGTGTGCAGTGTTGCCGGGGTCATTATCCTGCTGAAAGAGGCTCTTCCACCAGGGAACACCATTGTCATGAAGGGCTGTACCTGGTCAGCAACAATGTTTAAGTAGGTGGCAGGTGTCAAATTCACGTTCACATGAATGGCCAGACCCAGGGTTTCCCAGAAGATCATTGCCCAGAGGAACACACTCCTTCCACCGGCTTGTTGTCATCCTACGGTGTATCCTGGTGCTGTCACTTCCTCAGGTGAACGGAGCACACATACATATGATGTAAAAAGAAAAACTCATCAGACCTGGCGACATCCACTACTCCAAGATCCATTTCCAACACACGCATGCCCATTGTAGGCTTTTTCGATGGTGGACAGGGGTCATCATAGGCTTTGGTCTCCAGCTACTCAGCAGAGTGTTGTGACGCATTCCTCCAATAACCATCATTAAAATTGTGACTTGTGCCACAGTAGACCTTCAGCTGGCTCAGACCAGACGGGATAGCCTTCACTGCCCTCGTGCATCAATGAGCCTTGGGCGCCGGGTTGTGATTCGTCCCTACTCGGATCACTGTTGGTAAATTCTAGAGCTGGGACAATACATTGATCCGTGATAGAAAGAACCGAACGATTCTGAAATTTTCCGATGTATCTCGATTCTTTCTAATCGATTCTGAGCTTAGTTTTTAACAGCAGATGGCACTATGTACTCTGCTTGCTTCCGGTTCCTTTACACATACCATTCAAACCCAAAACAATTATTCATAAAGTTCGAAAACGTTGAAGCGAATGACAAGGGTGTTTGTTCACATTAATCTTGCGTCATAAAAGCATTCTGAGCCGAGGTCCAAATACATATAATCACTTTCATGACTCATCCGAATGCACCAGCGCTCTTCTTTGTGAGCATTTGAGTGTGTGGTTAAAAATAAACCTAGAGCGCCATTAGATTAGAGAGAAAATATCAGGATAGAACCAGATTCATTGTATGGAGAATCAATGTATTGTCCCAGCCCTAGTAAATTCTCACCACTGACTGAGAGCAACACACAAGCCTCACCGAGATACTCTGACCCAGTCGCCCAGCCACAACAATTTGACCCTTGTCAGAGTCACTGAGATCTTGATTCCTGTGCCTTTCTCCTGCATCCAACACCTCGATCAAGAGAACTGATTGTTCACTTACCATCTAATCTAACCATGTGGCCTTGTTAGGAGATCATCAAGGATATTTGCTTCACCTGTGACTGGTCATAATGTTTTGGCTCATCAGTGTATGACCTGCAGTACCTTCTTGGATCTTGGTTGGTTTTTATCCAGTGCTTCAAATCTGTGTTAATCAGGGTTTGTGGACTCGTTTAACAAGTCGTCTTAATTCCAATCTCTGCAGGTGTCTCAAGCTGCCACAGACCTGAAGAACTTCTGCCTGCAAAATGCCCATAAAGACCCTCTGCTGATGGGCGTCCCATCCAGCGACAACCCCTTCCGCCCGCCGAAGTCCTGCGGGCTGCTCTGAGCTGGTGATCATGCACAGGTTACCAACAGCCTCCTGACCTTGTGCATGCACATCCACAGTGCTTTACAATCAAAATCATTTGACAATGCTCTCATTTATTTTTGTCATGGTTTAATATTCATATTATATCTGTTATTTCAGAGCCGGAGAAGCCATTTCAGATGACGCGTCTGTTTCTACACTACTTCATAAAGAGCTCCTGAAGCACTACACATGAAAAAACACTAGAAAAATCCCCATTGTGTCCTTTTTCTTCATACTTGTTATGCTGTTCGTTTGAATCAACTGTATTATGAGTAATGACACTTTCACTATGCTGAATTTACACTGTATGACATGGTACGAACAGTTACTGTATTTACGTTTCCAAAAGTTCATTACCCATAACACACCTTGTGTTTTGAAAGCAATTTTGTTCGAACTTCTTGTACTGAACACTATTTTATTCCGTGTGGTTGTGTATACAGCAGTTTAAGATTGAAGGAAGTTTTTATGGAAGAATTAAAAACTGAGATGTTTTTACTATCTAAAACTATAAAAAAGACTGAATTTTACTATAGTGTTTTACTAATTTATGGCCAGCAGAATTTGGCTTGAAGGTCATTTTAAACATGCTTTGTGTTCAGATTCAGTGTTCACCCTCACAGTTTGGACGTCTCCCTTTATCTGTTTAATGAGCTAATAAGTTGAATTAGGTGCATTTTTAACGAGGGAGATGTAATAAATGTGCAGTGTTGGGAAACCCTGATCGACATGATCACCTACTGAATGAACATGTTACGTTTAAATCTTTTCCCATTGTCTTTTTGCTTTTAAAATAAAGTGTTATTGATCATTTATTGTTTGTTGTGTGGGCTTTAACATGAATATTCACTTGTATATATAGTCAGTGGAGTGTTTCTCATCACTCACTCACAGCTGTAGACTGACGCTGTCAATCACTGATGAGATGATTGACGGGAAGCTGCTGATGATGTGATGAACAGGAAGTCACTGAAGATCTCGCTCTGTAACACGCTTCAGTGTTTTTAACTGCTTTTGACAGGTGCAACATCTTTTTCTCTGGTAAGATATGTAGGTTAACATATTTGTATAATCATATATCAAACATGTTTTTGATAAATTACTCAATGTTATTCAAAGTACACAGAAATCACAAAAAAAGACTGATTTACAGATTTCACAATCACTTCTGCTTATTAAAAGAAAAAGAAGTTGCATAAAGCATCACTGCTTTCTGTTGCAGTGATTTCTGTAGTTAGTGTCTGCAGGGCTCATGGCACACAAACAGCTCACTAGATCCCCCTCGTCCCATAGACGAGCTCCAGACTGCTCAGGTAAGAGACGGACAACATGTCAATATGAACGAGCAGCAGCCTGATGTCGACTGAGTCTGTCCTCTCTCTGTCAGAGATGCTGAACTCTGGGATTGCTCCTCTGCACTATGATGAAACCACACTCAGCTTCACACACTGCATCTTCAGAGAGGAGCAGAGAGACCCGCTCAACTCTTTACAGGTTCACACTGTTATGTTATATTATAGTCTATGTTGTTATGTATTTTGTCATATTATATTGCAGCCTTTTATATTATACCCTAATTTATGTATTATAATATTATATTATATTATGTTATGTTGTGTTATATTATATTATGTTATATTATAGTCTATGTTGTTGTTTTATGTATTTTGTCATATTATATTGCAGCCTATTATATTATACCCTAAGTTATGTATTATTATATTATAGCCTATTATATTATGTTATATTATATTGTATTATTATATTATAGCATATTATATTATATTATGTTATGTTGTGTTATATTATATTACAGCCTATTATATTATAGCAAATTATATTATGTTATGTTGTGTTATATTATATTACAGCCTATTATATTATAGCAAATTATATTATGTTATGTTGTGTTATATTATATTATGTTATATTATATTGTATTATATTATATTATGTTATATTATATTGTATTATTATATTATATTATGTTATATTATAGTCTATGTTGTTATATTATATATTTTGTCATATTATATTGCATCCTATTATATTATACCCTAAGTTATGTATTATTATATTATATATGTTATATATTATGTTATATTATATTGTATTATTATATTATAGCCTATTATATTATATTATATTATATTATAGCCTATGTTGTGTTTATTATATTATATCATATTATATTATATATTGTGGACCCCTTTGAAAATATGGAACATCTCAAGGGGTTTATACCAATATTTAAATAATATTCGTAATTAATATTTAATGGTTATTGTGACATTATATTGTATAAATGAATATGAATATACCATTATTTGCTAATTCAGTTTTTTAATTATATTATAAATTAATATTAACATGAAACTTATGTTATGATAATTATATTATGGGACCCCATCAAAAACGAGATGTACAATTTAAGGGGTTTATGCAAATATATAAATACTATTCCTAATTAATGCTTCAAAATATTTATATTATATTAAATGAATGAATTTTAATGCATTATTTGTTAAATAATTGTATATTATATTTTGGGACCCCCTCGAAAAAAATTAGATGTACATCTTGGAGTTTATATATATTTCTAATATTTAATTGTTAATATTACATTATTACAATATATAACAATATTAATTTATTGTTACATTATATTATATTGTATTGTATTGTAGTATAAAGAATGTCTGACCGTATTGTCTTTCACAGGAGCAGATTATAGAGAAGGACCTGCACATCTCCAGGCTACAAGATGCTCTGACCTCTGAAAGAGAAAAGGTTGTGATATATATATATATATTATTAGCATAATTTTTATTAATATTTTTTATTACTTATAATTATTGATATATATTAGTAGTAGTAAATGTCTGTGTGCAGTGCGCGCGGCTGCAGTGTCGTTGTAACCAGCAGGTGGCGGAGCTGAGGCGTCGAGAGCAGCACATCCACCGCATGAGAGAGAAACTCTCACAGTTCACCGACAGACACAAGCCGCGCGGCGCGTGTGAGACTCACGGCCCGCATGTTCCCCGTCTAGTGACTTCATTTACTTTAATTCTGTCCGTTTTCACATATTTACACAATAATATGTCACAAACGAGAATCATAATATGCTATTATTCTTAGTAGGTTTATAATTTTGTAATATACACCAACGCCCCTGGGTGCAAGATGACGTCATCAGTATTTTTGTGCTGTTTTTCTCGAAGATGTATGGGTGCATTAACATATAGACTAAAAGTCACAAAACATTTAATTGTATTAAGATGCATGCACCACGAAACACACAAACTGCACAGTGACAAATGTATTCCTCATCCGCAGCCATGGAGATCTTAAACGTGTTGCCAAAGCGCACAGGACGGAGAGATCCTGCCTTCAACCCTGCAAAGGCTGATGGGAGGTATGACCTAAAAATTGAGGTACAGGAACATTTGTGGAAAGAGAAGTATTAAAAATCAGTCTTAACATTGGCGCTTTGTCTCCCCCTGCAGGACAGAAGAAGCACTGCGTCTGCTGTTGGACCGAAGGGAGGCTGAGCTCAGAGAAGCCATGAAACTACGGCACGCGCTCACCACACTGCTGCACATGCTCAGAAATAATATGGCACAGGTGAGAAAGAGCGCTGCACATTCACAGGAAAGATTTTCTTTTAAAAAAAAATAAATGTACTGCTGAGATTGCAGAATAAGACTATGCTCTAAAAAGTATGTCCTCCCCTGGTAATGGACAAATACAAACTTCTGAGAGTGCAGAAAGACATACTACTACATTATTAAAGTGTATCTTGACACATCTAAATCGACTATTGCTGAACTTTTAAGTACATTTTTTGCTGAGGCGAGTAATGCATTGGGATGTAGGGAATGCTAGTTTTCAGTGTAGTATGAATTGTGATGCATACTATGCAAATCTTTTTAATTAGACACTGCAAGATGGCAATACAGAACTGGAGGATGAGGACAAAGACAATGTGCTGCTCCAATCAGAGCAGTGCCTTGGTGATCATGTGACTGGAGGTGTGGTCCAGGAGTGGACGCAAGTCCAGAAAAGACTCCGGGAGCTCGTGTCGCGGAGTAAGTCCTGAATGCTTTGAAATTGAGGCGATGTGGACTGAAGTCAGCGATTATCTATGAATGTGTATGTGTGCTCAGGTCCTGTTGCTCAGGGAACAGACCAGGAGAAGCTGCTGGCTCATCTGGAGGAAGAGCTGGAGCAGAGCAGGGATCTGATCCGCGCACAGCAGCAGCTACTGCAGGTCAGACACCAGAGCTGTTGTCATGTGCGACGCTGTGTTCACGACAGTAGCTGGAAGTCGTTTCTCTCAGGACAGTGTAACTCCGCCCCTCCCCGCTGTGCTGATGGACTGCTACTATCTGGAGGAGTGGGAGCGGCTACAGGGCCAGTGGGAGGAGTTTAACAGGCAGAGGCGGAGCTTCCAGCGAGAGAGGCAGGCCTTCACTGAAGCTGCGATTCGATTGGGTCGCGAGGTGAAAGTTGATTTATGCACGAACACATATTCATCTCTCTGAATTAACTTTTTTTTTCCGGTAATTTTTGCTTATTTTGTTTGAATCGGCTGGTGTTTTTAGTGGATGAAGTCAGTCAAGTTTATACAGGTGTCCTAGCAGAGGAACACCTGTAGAGAATCACATCAAATTATCAACATGATCCACTAAGGAGGCGTAAAAACCTTTTATGTGTTTTGGTCGTTCATTTACATGATGCGTTTACGACAGTAGCTGGAAGTTCTGGAGGCTTGAAAAGGCAAACTTTTGAAAACGGGTTTCAAAGTGCAAGTTTTTGAAAACAATCCCATTATTGTTTCCATGTAAACTACAAAAATATGAATTTGTTTAAATGGTGGCGTCATGCACATGTATTATGTGTTCAGTCTGTAGCCGCGTAGTTTCTTTACAAAGTGACATCGCCATCTACTGGTCTGGCGTGATAATACAGTGTTTTAGTCATTTTCATGGGATCGTTTTCGCAATGTTGTCGTCTGCATGCGAAACTTTTCACAAATGCAAAAGAAAAACTTTTCTGTTTTTAGTACATCGTTGAGATGTAAACATACCCTAATTCTCATGAATCTACCCTAATTTAAAATAAGAAAAAACAAGCTTTAAAATAAACTAAACTGGATAAACTCAAGATATTTCTAATTCGACTTCAATAACTGTTATTTTTATTTTAGAACCTCACAGTATTGGAAAACCAAGTCTAGACTTGGAACAGAATAATAAAATCTTAATTAGTTTGTATAAGTTCTATTTTATAATAAATATTTTTCTGGTTATGTCAAGCTCTAAAAGAGAAATTACTATTTATGAATAAAAAATTATTAAAAAACACTCTAAAGTGCTCTGAACTCTGGTGAACTAATCCTTTAATGCTTAATCATAATTGTCCCTCATCTGTGTGTGTGTGTGTGTGTGTGTGTGTGTGTGTGTGTGTGTGTGGGTATTCCCTACGTTATGGGGACCAAATGTCCCCACAGGTAATACTAGTAAATTTTGATCTTGTGGGGACATTTTTTTGCTCCCCATGAGGAAACAAGCTTATAAATCATACAGAATTATCTTTTTTGAAAATCTAAAATAGCAGAACATTTTCTGTGATGGGTAGGTTTAGGGGTAGGGGGACAGAATATACAGTATAAAAACCATTACGCCTATGGAATGTCCCCATAAACCATGAAAACACAACGTGTGTGGGTGTGTGTTTCAGAGAAGTGAGTTTGAGCAGCAGAAAGCCTCCCGATTGAAGTCCGAGTTCCTGAGTTTTTCTCCCGTCAAGAAGAGCTCTCGGTGGAACAGGAGAGAGAGCACAGCGCTCAGCGATCTACGTACACACACACACACACACACACACACACACAGATCATGATTACAGCTCTAATATCACACTATATAATACAGCCGTGTGTGCTCAGGTGTAGCAGCTCCGGATCAGCTCTCCCTCTCTCCGTGTGCCACACCGTCATCTGAGGGGTCAGAGGTCACGCCGGGGTCCCGTCAGAACGTGGTCATGACCCCCAACACCCCTGAGCTGTACTCCGCTCTTAAACTGCCCCACCGCAGGTCTAATATCTCTCTGTCATGGCGCTGTGCTTTGAAATGAACGGTGCATGTTGGACTGAGCGGTGTCTTCTCTTCTGTCTCAGGTCAGAGCGGATGCTTCAGTCACCTGATGAACGCAACCCGGACTGGCCCTTTTAGTTTACACACTTCACGCTCTATCTGGAAATACTGTGTGTTTTGTGACGATTCAGTCTTTAAATACATTTTTTGAATAAATTAAATAAAGATATGCATTCTATATATATATATAAATATGGCATTACCTTGTGTTGTTTTCTCTTTCCAACCAATCAGCATCTCACAACCGCACACTTCAGATTAACAATTGGATATATTGCTTTGTAAGCTGCATCTGAGACCGGGGCTAGTTGTCACAAGTATGTGACACTAAGATTATTACTATAAGAAATTCACTTGTTTTCTCTGTGGTTTTGTATGTTGGTTTCAAATACTAGTTCAGAAATGTCTTATAATAATAATATGAGCCAGTCATAAATCACACTTGTATATTTGTAGCAATAGCCAACAATATATTGCATGGGTCAAAACTAATGATTTTTCTTTTACGCCAAAAATCATTAGGATATGAAGTAAAGATCATGTTCCATGAAGATATTTTGTAAATTTCCTATTGTAAATATATCAAAAACGTATTTTTGTGAGTGGATATGCATTGCTAAAGACTTCATTTGGACGAATTTAAAGACGATTTTCTCAATATTTCGATTTTTTTGCACCCTCAGATTTTCAAACAGCTGTATCTCAGGCACACATTGCCCTAATGAACCAATGGAAAGCTTATTTATTCAGCTTTCAGATGATGTATAAATCTCTATTTCAAAAAAATGTACTGGTTTGTGGTCCAGGGTCACATATTTATTAAATATTAATGTTAAAATGTTTTTAATGGTAAAATTAAATAATTTAATTCTAATAAACTACAGCTGACTATAAAGCTCTTGAATCTTGAATGATTCAAAATTTTTGTTTGGGGAAAAAATACATGTTGTATTTCACGATTATCTTTTAAAACGTTATAGAGTATTTCATATTTCCAAAACGCCGGTATGTTACAATAGTAATTCATTTAAAACTATTTTTTATATACTTGTTTATTTTTTGGTCAGAGGACACCTGGCAAATTTGTCGTGTCCTAATTGGTCTCGTGCTGTGACGTTTGTCTATTAAAATCCACGCGTGCTCAGCGCGTGCATGACTGCTGGCTCGGTGAGTGTGATGTGGCTTTTCTTCTTCTCCAATCAGTGTCATTATAAAATAGTAACTCCAGAGTAAATTTATTTCCCTTCGACCTATCATTCTTCTCTTTTTTTTGGTCAGGGAACACCTGGCGAACTTATCGTGTCCTAATTGGTCTCGTGCTGTTCAGCGCGTGCTTGACTGCTTGTTGTTTTGGTCTCGCGAGGTGCGTGACATGGCTTTTTCTCTTCTCCGTTACATCCTGTCAGCTCATGGATCCATGGAGTCCAAAAGTGAGGACTTTCAGCCCTGGAAGGACTACATGGGTTTAGCTGACAAGATCAGGGGAATGCAGCGGCCGGAAGAGCGGTCAGGCGACGGCGAGAGGGAACCAACCGAAGCGCCCAAGGAGTCTCCAAGCGGCCCGACGCGCGCGCGCACGCCAAAGCCGAGGCAGAAAAGGAGCCCGCGACCCTGCAAGAGCGCCAGCATCCCGTCCGAAAGGAAGTTTTGCAGTTTCTGCAAACATAATGGTGAGGCTGAGGTAGTGTTCGCCTCGCACTACCTTAAAGACAGCAATGGGAACGTGACGTGCCCGTATTTGAACCAGTATGTGTGTCCTCTGTGCGGAGCCACCGGCGCCTCCGCGCACACCAAGAGGTTCTGCCCGCTGGTGGATGAAACCTACAGCTCCGTGTACACCAAATCCACATGATGAACGGGACAGTCCCGCAGAGACCATATGAAACGTCACTTTTAACATAAGGTTTTAATTTTTACGTTTTAACTTATTGTTTTACCCATAATGGCTTGTGTGTGAGTTTGCGTGCATGTGTGCTTTCACGGTTTGATTTTTGCGCACTTTTTTGTTTTCTTAAGTTGTTGTGCACCATGGTCTTGTGTGTTTCACTTTTTTTTCTCTCTCTAGTAACAAACTTGTACACCAGCCACAGGCTCGCTACAGGTGCTGAACTCTGTTTAGCCTACAAACAAGCACTATTGTTTTGTTTTTTTTGATAAAAAAAAAATTGTATTTGTAACCCCTTTATTATTGTGAGACTTTAAGTGTTTTAAAAATGTGTATTTTATTGTTAATAATGGATGTTTTACTGGAGCTGCAATTTTGCATCAATAATAACAAAACTATATCAAAAGCTTGTGTTTTCTCTCATTCGAGTTGTGATGGCGATCATGATCTTCAGGTTTTGTTTGTCACATTGTGAAATTAATTTTTTTTTTTTTTTTTTTAAATTCCCAAGTTGCATAAGAATTGTAAAAAGTGAAATTGAAAGGAAGTCGTGACTTATTGTCAAGTATGGTGAACCATACTTGAAATTTGTGCTCCTATCCAAGTGCGCACACACACGGAGCAGTGGGCAGCTATTGCTACAGCGTTCGGGGAGCAATTAGGGGTTAGGTGCCTTGCTCAAGGGCACTTTAGTCATGGTATCAAAGGTGGCAAGAGGTGTGCTGTTTATTCAAAATCCCCACCTTCAATTCCTGCCGGCGTGGGAATCGAACCTGCAACCTTCAGGTTACACGTCCAACTCACTCCCCATTAGGCCACGACTACCCCAGATGAGAACTTTTGTTTCACGAGTTTTAGTTTTGTGTGTGTGCGTAATATCCAACCCAATCTCGCGGCAATTCAAAAGTATTTTACGAGGTGGCTAACTTGTAATTCGACCACCTGAGTTCGTACGAATTGGCCATCTCGTAAAATCCCTACGAATTGCTTGTGAGATGGCATTGGTAATATCACAGCACTTCAATTAAAATGAGCTTGATGTTTAGTTTTGCAAAATAAAGAACATACACAATCACACTCCAAAACAAAAATGGGGAAGTTTAATTTATCAAGTGTGTAAGGTTGCCAAAAGAGGATCTGTGGCAAGAACTTTGAAGATCGGTTGCTATGATTAAGATCCCTCAGTTTAGGGGTCACAACCTGGGATTGACAGAATTGCAGTGTTTGCTACTTTGCTTGAACTTCTTAAGAAAAAAAGTTAACTTTGGTGTACTGAAACCGAACAGCTCTATGCAAGTTGACACAAGGATGTGAACAAACTTTGAACGTGAACAAGTGGTTGCTAGGACACGGTTACTACAGCTAAATAAATCTAAAACTATTCCTGTTCGAACCTATTCAGAAACTGAAGGTGTTCTGCCAACATTTCTAGTGTGGAGGGCCATAAATGTAGTGAAACTGTGGTCTTGGAGGTTTTCTGCCTTGTTGCAGAAGTCCAATCTTCCTGTGTGCATCCCTCACTATCTGACTGCAAGATAAAGGGCAAGAAAGCATCAAAATTATGATGGTTTATGGTCAAAGTTATTTACATTGGACGTATTTCAGTGTGAACCACACATCAGAATCATGTTTAAGTGCTCAAGACCTGTAGGAATCATGACTTACTTCAGAGTGGACAGATCTCGGATGAGGCCACACACCAGCTCTGTGGCGTCTTCCAGATCACAAGCGTCTTCTAGGATAGGGAGGTCTTCCAAACTGAGGAAAAGTAAACCATGAAAAAAGACGAAACTCCTTGTACTGAATGGCACATTAATGAGTCCTAGACAGTATGAAATGTGACCAATTGTTAACTAAACGGACACCATTCAAAGTCAACCGTTCGTCGTCTCACCTCAGAGGGATGTTGTTGAGCTGGGAATCTGTCACGGAATCGATGGATAAGGGGCTGGAGGGATCAGGTTGGGCAGCAGGACTCGGATGAGCGTCACTCGGTAAACCATCATGCTCTGTCACTGACTGATGATCCGGTTCAGTTTTCATCCCCTTCAGTCAAGGGGGTCAAACGACGTTAATTTTTGCGTGTCTAGACATTGTTGTCAAATGTAGTGCAATGCATCTTGATGAAAGCCATAGTTCACGCAAAAATGAAAATTCTGGCATTTACTCACCCTCACGTCGTTTCAAACCCAGACTTGCGTTCATCTTCAGAACACAAATGAAGATATTTTTGATGACATCTGAGATTTCAGTCCCTGACGCATTAAGAAGTTCGTAAAACTAATCCATATGAATTGAGCAATTTAGTCCAAATTTTCTGAAGAGATATGATCACTTCATATGATGAACAGATTTAGTTGGATTATCGAAAAAGGGTTTGGAATGACATGAGGGCGAGTAAATTATGACAAAAAAAAACATTTTTTGGGGTGAAATAACCTTTTAAATACAATTTGAAAAGTTTTACATGTTGGCCTTTTCCTCAACCAAAGCTCTCCTATAGAAATGTATTACCTTTTATGACACTTCTATACTTTCTAAAACTTAAAAGCACTCAGGAAATCCTGCAGTATGTCTTAGAATTTGGAATTACATGAGTAAATAACAACAATGTTAAATTTCTTCTTTCCAAAGAATAACTCACATGCACTTCATTCTCTTCACCACAAGGTGGGGTTGCAGGGAAGGACAAACTCCAGATGCTGCTGACCTCACAGTTCACTGTGTTCTTCTCAGGTGTTACAGCTGCAGCAACCAAAGTACAGTCCAAAGACTCACACTTATCTTCGATCTGGTTCATTACAGGAAGTGTACTGATAGTCTCATTGGCTGCAATATCCGTGGGCTCCACACGCTGTTCATTGGTGTGGTCGCTGATAGAAGTGTACGTGTCACGTTCAGATGGACAGCGCTCCTCAACTTCCATCTCACTGCCTCCCACTACGAATAGTTCTTCAAAACCAACCTCGAAAGTGGATGCTGAGGCTTCGGTGGCCTCTCTGAGAAGTTCAAGTGGACCTTCTATCACAACCTCATCTTGAGCCAAAACATCTTCCTTGCAAACTTCAGCTAAATCTACAGTCACTTCGGTACTGAGATTAGTTGTGACGTCATTGCATATTCCTGGCTCATCTTCTCCAATGTTGCTTTCATTAGTGCTATGCTCCACACATTCAGTTTCAATTTCCACAAGAGGATCATCAGGGATAGTATTGTGAGTTTCATGAGTGATTTCTTGCTCGCTTGACATGCATTCCACCAATTTCTGAACTTCATTCACATACTGCACACCAGGCAGATCCTCCTGTACAGGTATATCCTCCAATGGGCAAGAGGTTGGGAAGGAGGATGCTGAAACCTCTGACTCAGTAGTTCCCTCCTCTTCGAGAGAGATGGACGCATCCTTATTTAAATCTTCACTCCACATGACATTAATAACTTGACCTGCCTCGTTCTCCTGTTCTCCTCCAAACACATTCCCTCTAGCCGGCTGTCCCTCGAGCGTCCTCTTCCTTTCTCCAAGCCGACACATTCCCATCCTCTTTCTTATTTTCCTCTTCACTATAGGATCTGCAGAACCTGCATTTTCAGTTATCGTCTCGTCAACTGAGGTCTCCGCTGTCATGTCTGAAGACCCTAATCGTTCACCCACCTTGGGTTCAGTGTCTATTCTCTCCTCATGTGACAATTCTCTCTCGGTTTGACACCCATCTGATGGTAATTCAGAGTCATCTGGGACCTTCTCAGATTCATGGTTTGAATTGCTTGCTATTTCCCTTTCTTCATCATCCAGCTTTACGTCAGCCGGCTCTTCATTGGTATCGTCCACATTCAAAGGTCTAGATAGAGTGTACTTGTCATTATTGTTAGGTTCTGTGGTTTGTACTGCGATCTCTGTAGTTTGTTGAATCTCATGAGAAACCTCAGCTGGGATTGTGCCACTTCCATCCTCATCATTGCGTGTTTTTTCTTCCAGGGAACAAGAAGGGTCAACAGGGAACTCTGTTGTCTGACAGATTGGCAATGTATTCTGTCCAGGCTGATGCTCATCCAGCTTGTCTGCGCATGATGCATTATGGGAATTGTTGTTTTCTGATTGTGGTGTCTGAATCTAGATATTAAGAAGGAAAGTTATGTGAATCAGCAAATATGACAGCATCAAAGCATATAGAAATTCTTCAAAATGTTGAAAGACAAACACCTCAGTTTCATCTGCAGACTGCGGGTTTGTTTCTTCAGTACTTCTCTGTCGTTTTGCTCTGGGCTGTGTTCTCTTCGGGGGTTTGAACTCTGATAAAACACATTTATTTACATTAAAGTGTCTATATACTTGAAAATTAAATATATTTCAGATATACATCTATAGATAATATAGCAACAATCAAGCTAATTGAGTGAATGACGGATTATTATGTTCTCATGGGTTAAAACTACCTGTAGTCTTTGATTTTCTTTTGGTCATTGTCTTGTTTTAATCCAGATTTAACTACGTGAATAAAAAGAAACAAGTTCATGCAACACTTGACTCATTTCAATTTGATTAGTTTGTTTAAATGCATTGATTTAATTCTCATCTAAACAAAGCTTATAAAATATTGTCTTACAACCAATTATAAAACGTTCAACAAACAAAACAAACATTTTAAGCTTGAGTAAATAACCTGACAGACATTAACTGTCAAGTCAAATGCGCGCGAAATATTCGTGACGCCATTCGTGGTCGCATATTTACAAAAAATTAATATTTCAGCACCTTTTCTCAGAGAAAACCAACGACACGACAAACAAAGCGTAATATATGGTTTAAAATGTTAGTATATCGACACTTAGCAGACGAACTACAAGTCTGTGGGGCGTTCCCGCGTGCCGTAAAGCGCGAGGCCCTGCCGTTGCTATGGGAAACCTGGCGAAAAGCAGGAAGTGCTGAATTGTCATTGACAGCAGTGCAGATTTGTGTTTACCTCTGCATTTATGACACTCTAGAGCAAAACATTAATGATAGATAGCTTATTCTTCTCAACGGAACAGATAGTGACCACGTAACCCGCCCTCGGAGGAACATATGATCGAGGTATCGTGTTCAAATTCAAGTCTGCTGTAAGAACTAGCCTCCTCGCTAGCTGCCTCTTTGACTGAATTAGTAGTTTACTTTCTGATCTATATTGTGAATGAGCTGAAATGTATTTCATAGCTTCCTTCAGCTTTGCCTCCAACAGTATTTACTACAAAATCAGCTATCGATTCAATTGTTTAAACTTGTAAACACAAGTAGGCTAAATACTCTTGAAACATTAGCTATTGAGCTCGTAGTTATTTAATGTAAGATGATGGAGGTTTATAGGGGGTTTAAAGCACAATTAAACATTTTGGCGTTGATTTTGACGTCATGACGCCTCTCACTTTCTGCTGTGGTGTTACTGAAGGGCTGATCCTGATGCAGTGGATGTTTTCCAGCTTTTTAAATCAATTATTCTTGTTCTCACTCCAGGTTTGAGGGAACTGAGGAGAAAATGAGTCGAAGCCGGAACCCTCCGCAGAAGGGCCAGGGCGCCGCCAGGGCCAAACAGGTAATAAACCAGATGAAATGATGTCTAGAATGATGAAATCACAGCCGAAGTCTCTGCTTTCAAGTCAGCGTGAAATAAAAAGTCACCCTGTCTGTTTTATAAATGCGTGTTGTTACATCTAATTGTGAACAATTTATTCGCTCATGTAATCAGATGGGACTGCTGTTGGATTTGGCTCCTGATGACGGACTGGATGACTCTGGAGGAAATGAGGAGGAGCTAGAGGCGGAGCTTCTGGCCTTGATGGCAGGAGGAGGAGGAGGAGGAGGAGGAGGAGGAGGGAGGGGCGGAGCAGCGGCCAGGAAACCTGGAGAAACAGGTGAGGACACCAGATGTTATGTAGAAATGACATCTGCTAACAGTTATAAACCATGGCGTTTCCCATCATCTTTCTCTCTGTTTGCATCATGTAGACGTGCCCATCGCTGACATTGAGCGGATGGCAGCTCTATGTATGAAAGACCTGGATGAGGATGGAGAAGATGACGGTGATTTGGAGAACGATGCTGATCTCTTGGTTAGGCAAAAACCTTCTTGTCTTTACATCCACTGCATTTCTCGCATGAAGAGATTTTGATCAAAGTCGTTTTTCAGGCCGAGCTGAATGAGGTGTTGGAAGACGATGAGGAGCAAGTGGTCAGGAAAGCCCCTCCGTCACCAGCACCTCCTCAACGCTCAAATGCAGCGTCCCAGTCCACAGCCAGCCTGGAGTCCCGTCTGCAAGAGCGGTTAGACATGTACCAAACAGCCATTAACAACGCCAAGACTGCCGGAGAGACCAGCAAAGCGCGGCGATACGACCGCGGACTGAAGGTGGACCATATCTGAGAGTAGTGATCGACCATTATGGGTTTTTTGATGGCCTCAGCCAATATCTGAGAGAGCAGGGTTACCACTGTCAAAATAAAAGTCCTGTTCACGATACTTATTAGCCAATGAGAAAACCTTTTTGGCTAATATAATAATTTAAAATGACCAAATATCTTGGCTTTTGAATGCCATCTGAGCCATTCTTTCCTTACGTTTGAGGGTTGTTCTGTAACATGTTCTCCTTGTTTTTAGACTCTACAGTCTATGCTTACATCGGTTAAAAAGGGGAAACCCATCAATGAAGATGAGATTCCTCCTCCTGTAGCCACTGGTGGAAAACCCTCCACTGCGCCGCAGGCCGAGCCAATCAGAGAGCAAGAAAAACCTGCTCCAGCAAACACGCCACCACAGACGGCCAACGTGAAGCCAGTAGCTCCACCCAAACCTCAGCTGCTACAGCCTCCATCACAGAGACCGATGGCTGTAACGCCCGATACACCAGCCATATCACCCCTCACGCCCAGCCAGCCCAACACACAGCACTCAGGTACACACACACGACCTGAACTTCTCATTTAACTGTAATAAAACTGATTCGAAAGCCTTTACAGCACACATAATCACGTTCGTGTGTGTTTCAGAGCTCAAAGCGAGTATATTGAGCAGACAGAGAGAGTATAAGATGGCAGCCATAAAGGCCAAACAGAGCGGAAACACTGACCAGGCCAAACAACTCTACCATGTGTCCAAGGTAACCGAGTCTCACTGATTCATTCATTTGTTTCTAATAAATGCAGCCTTGGTGAGGAAACGAAACTTCTTTCAAAAACATTAAAAAAGAAATTTAGACCTCAAACTTTTTTAACTGAAGTGTAGTTCTGCTATTGTGACACAACACTATGTTACAATTAACCACAACAACTATGAAAACGTCTCTGCGTTTCCCACAGAGGTTAGACTCACTGCTGGAGAGTGTTGACCGAGGGGAGTTTGTCGACATCAGCTCACTGCCGCCCCCTCCTGGTACATATTCACCTCGCAGATCATCACTCGCCCCAGTTACATTCTAGTTCATTTATTCAGATATTGATGAGGCTCTCTGTTTCAGCTGAGGTCGAAGTGCCACGTTCAAACCCTCCCCAGATGTCCTCTAAACCAGCCGCCCCTCCTGCTGCACCCGCTGCTGCACCCGCTGCTGCCCCAGACACAGGTGAGAATGTGTGTGTGTGTGTTCACCTGATGTCCCTGTCAATCAGTTTCGCTGTATATGACAGAACGTGTGTTTTTCAGCTCTCTCTGCTCCCCGGAGCGTCGCCGAGGCCTTACAGCAGCGCATGGACAAATACAAAGAAGCAGCAGAGAGCGCCAAGAGCAAAGGAGACGACCGCAAAGCACGCATGCACCAGCGTATAGTCAAGGTAACGCGTGCCAAGAGTCTCATATGTAAAATATAAAATAATAATAATAAAAAAAAATTTATTTAGCTTTTTTTGTGTGTGTGTTCTTCCCTTCAGCAATATCAAGATGCCATTAAAGCTCATAAAGCAGGACGGCCTGTGAATTTGGCAGAACTTCCTGTCCCACCAGGTAATGCTTGTTCACTTGTTTGTAGTTATCTGAAGCACACACACAGAGAGGCGCGTTTCAGATAGTGTTTCAACAGCAAATTGATCGCATCTCCATGCACTTGAACGGACACATACACACAAAAAATGCAAGTATTCTCGTAAAAACAGTCGGTTGTGTTTGTCTTAAGTGAACATAAACAGTTGAGAAAGAAATCGGATGTGTATCATTGTATTGGATCCGCGCGTTCGGTCTTAAAGTGACAGCAGCATAAAAATACCTGCTGCTGTTTAAGTCATTAATGTTAATCAAACAACAAAACACAGCTTTTACAAAGATTAATTTGTTTAATTTATACAGTGAAAACTATAGTGTTATTTTACATTTAATGATTACATTTCTATATCTGAATACTACTGTTAAACCTTACTTTATTTGTAACTTTGTATCATTGTATTTGTCTATGCTTGTAATGAATGCATTTGATCCTGTTATTTTTTTCACTTGTCTTTAGTAATGTTTTAACTTATTAGTGAGTAGACGGTAATAAAGCAAAGTTACATTTGACAATATGTCAAAATATGTAAAAAAAAACATCTGTGAATGAAAAACCGTAATATGATCTGAACCGTGAGTTTTGTGTTCCATCAAACTACTAGTTTGTAGCTAACTCTGCAGGACAGTGTCCCTCGAAGGTCAGAGTTGAAAACCCCTGATATAATGTAAATCAGAGAAGATCAAAGGAAAGTCGTCACAAGAATAGTTGTAGTTTGTGTGCCTGTCTTGACGTTCTTCATGTGTGCATGTCAGGTTGTCCTCCACTTCAGGGCACCGAGGGAGGCAACCAGAATTTTATGGGCGTCCTGGAGACAGCCATGAAACTGGCCAATCAGGACGCAGATGCCGACGCGGATGAAGACGAGGAGCCACAAAAGGTAGCGTCACAAGTCAGTGAAGCATCTAGAACAGGGATGGGCAACTTCAGTCCTGCAGAGTTTAGCTCCAACCCTAATCCAGCACACCTGAACAAGATAATCAAGGTCTTCAGGATTACTAGAAAGCTCCAGGCTGATGAGTTCGGTCAGGGTTGGAGCTGAACTCTTCAGGACAGAACAGGACCGAAGTTGCCCATCCCTGATCTAGAAACTGTTTCGGCCTGATTCTTCATCGCTCTGTTTCTGTGTAGCCATCAGCTCAGCCTGCCACTCAGAAATCAAGAGCTCCCGCTCCTCCTAAAGCCACGTCCACCGCAGGGACGCCCACTGGCTCCACAAACGCCCCCAAACCAGGAGGGAAAGGTAGCTATAGTTTATGTAAAGGCATTATTGTGTCTGCGCTGTTGTGTGATGTGTGTGTGTGTTGTTGTTTTGTAGCCCAGCAGCAGCTGGATTTCCTGACGATGCGCAGGCAGCAGTTTGTGAAGGCGGCGCTGCGCTCTAAAGAGATGAAGGACATGCAGGGGGCCGCGCAGCACCTCAGAAACGCTAAAGGCATGGATGCCATGATCAATGCCGCCAAGGCCGGACTTCCTGTTGACATCTCCAAGGTTTGCGAATTAATGATGCACTAGCGGACCCTTTTCACTAGGGCTGCACGATATATCGTTTTAGCATCGATATCGCAATGTGCGTGATACTCGCATCACAGGATGTGATTGTGGGGATCGTTAATCTTGGGTTCTTGGATTAGTTGCTAAGTTTGATAATCATACAATGAAAGATTGTCATTTGAACGTGTTTTAGGTCCTGTCAGTTTAAACATTCAAGCGATTTTAAACCATTTGAGCGCACAAAGACGTGAAAGAGAGCTCAATTCTGAACGTGCGGCTGTTTTATGTGCGCACACACACACAGATGCACGTGAACATCGAATGCCATTTTCTTCCGTGTTTGTTTGTGCGTGCCTGAACTCACTCTTACATGCAAAAGGTGATCAAAATGCACGTAAAACATCAATAATCCTCGTAAAAACATTTGCTTATGGCTTAGGTGAACTAATCAATTGAGAAAGAAAACCAAATGTGTAACAGTATTTTGGAACCGCTCATTCGGTCTTAAAGTGACAGCGGCCTAATATTCCTGCTGCTTTATGTGTTATGAATATTCATTAAACGACGGAGAAAAATCACTTTTGTAGTTTTAATACAGATGAATTATATTTGATTTATACCGTTAAGACTATGCAGTGTTATTTCACATTTGATTATTCAATTTCTGTAACTAAATACTGATAGACTTACCTAAAAAATATAAAACACTATTTATTTCATTTGTATCTTTGTTCTATTAAATTTATCTGTGTTTGTAATTTTCTATACACATTCACTCGGCTACAAAACCACCCAATTATTCTAGAATGATTAATTCTTTCCAAATAGAGATATTCAAGTCACACAAACACTATCACAGCAGCGGTAAGTGTCGGCATGAAAACGTCTCTATTGTGACGTCTGTCCGAGTGAAACGGCTTCTCAAACAAGAACAACTGTAGGGCGGGGCTTGATTTTGTCTGAGGAATTGATGGGATGGTTGTGGTTTGCTATTGGTCAAACTCATGTGATTGACAGGTTGCCCCGCCCTCACGCCAGTGAACGTGTCATCACAGAAGAGATGTCACTGCAAGAGAAAGGGAAAGTGACCTTTAAGGCACATGAATTTAAAAAATATATATTTGCACGGATAAATCATATATAATAAATACTTTGATTTCATGGTGACTTTAACTAGTTTTCTGTAATTTAGTGCCAAGGTAAGATCATTAACAACTGGAAACATGTCATCACAGTTTTATTTAAGTGTTTAATAACAAGTAAATTTGATTAATTAATTGATTATTAAATAAATTAAAACTTTGATTGAATGAGTGTTTGTATGTGTTTCAGGCTCAGAGGTTGTTGCTCTATTTTATGCCGTTTCTGTACAGTCTGAACAGATGTGTGTGTGAATGTGAAGAGATGTGTGTGTAAGTCGGATCTCAGTGTGTGGTTTGCAGTGCTGCTGATGTGTTATTGACGGTCATGTGTTTGCTGTGCAGGTGCCGGGCGCTCCGGTCAGTGAGCAGGACTACAGACTGTCTCAGTCTCGCTCGTCGGCCGTGTCTCCGCGTTCGGCTGAGCAGTACACACAGCTCATGGGACAGCTCAAACAGCAGCACGAGGTCTCTGCTCCGTGTTACTCACACAACAGCTCAAGAACATGCCACAGATGTGATACACACTGAATTAATAACAAATGCATGGCTTATTTACTGTCTGAATGATTCATGTTTCCAGAAATGCCTGGCCTACTCGCAGCAGTTCACTCACATGGGGAATGTAGCAGAAACTGCCAGGTGTGTGTTTTCATTCATCTTGGTGTCAAGTTCTGGACATAAATACTTAAATTGAAATATTAAATCTTGAGCTAGCTTTAAAGTGTATCTGTGTCAGATTTTGCCAACGTTGTAGAGACTGAATGTCCCCACATGGACAGTAAAACCTGAAATTATGCACATAATGGGAGCAGCAAACAATTCCCCATGAGGAACAGCGCTTAATAAACACAGTAAATAATGAAAAATGCAGAAAGGGTCGTGTGAGGGTTTGGTTTCAGGGTTGGTGTAGAGCAAAGATCGTTCTCAGTATAAAAACAATAGAAGTCAATGGAAAGTGCCGATGATAGAAAACAAACGCGTGTGTGTTGTAGGTTTGAGAAGCTGGCGGAGGAATGCATGAGTAATATTGAAGTGCTGAAGAAAGCTCACGCCAAAGGCCGATCAGTACCCAAGTACCACACAGAGGAGCGCACCTTCAACTCCGTCAAGTAAGAACACACACATGTTTGTCAGTGAGGAGGACGTCCTGCACGTCCCTAATGTCTTCATCTCTGTGTTTAGGATGTTTCCTAACCTGACGTCCAGTGACATGGTGCTGACCATCGTGAAAGGAATCAACCTGCCTGCTCCTCCAGGTGTGTGTGTGTGTGTGTGTCATAAGACTGAAACAAGATTGTTTCAGATGACTGATTGAGATTTATCTGTAATAAACTTTGCCGTTTAAAAGTTTGGGGGATTTTATTATTCCCAGCGGTCCATATGTAGAATTTAAAGCAGCATTCCCACATTTAAAATTGTTTTTAAATAAATATTAAGTGAAATATGGCTGTTCTTGATATAATTACATAAATTAGGGTGTATTTATTTGATCAAAAGATACAGTAATATTGTGAAATATTGTCACAGTAGGTTTCTATATGAATATATAATAAAATATAATTTATTCCTGTGATCAAAGCTGAATTTTCAGCATCATTACTCCAGTCTTCAGTGTCACATGATCCTTCAGAAATCATTCTGATATGATGATTTGATGCTCCAGAAACATTTATGATTATTATCAATGTTGAAATCAGTTGTGCTGCTTCATATTTTCATACAAATCATGATAAAAAGTTCAAAAGAACAGCATTTATGTGAAATCTTTACATTATGAATGTCTTTCCTGTCACTTTTGATCAATTTAATGTGTCCTTGCTGAATAAAAATATTAATTTCTTAAGAATATAGAATCTTACTGACCCCAAACTTTTGAATGTTATATAGTCTAAATATAGTCTGAATAATTAAATAAATAATGAAATTCTGTGATAAAATGCTGTGCTGCAAATGTTGTTTTGGTGTTTTCTCCAGGAGTTTCCGCCAGCGATCTGGATGCGAGTGTGCGCTTTGAGTTCCCGTTCCCCAGTGCGGTACGCAACACTTTCACACTCACACATTTTCACAACTTTAAATGGAAATGTATTTATTGAGTGTAATTTTTTTTTTAGGAAGAAGCTCAGAGAGACAAAACCAGCACTGTGAAAAACAGCAACTGTCCAGGTACACACACACACACACACACACACGATCTGTGTACTGAACAGGAGACGGCATTAGATGACTGTCTGTGTTTTTAGACTTTAAGGAGCAGTTCAAGCTGAACATCAAGCGAGATCACAGAGGCTTTAAGAGGGTCGTACAGGCCAAAGGCATCAAGTTTGAAATCATTCACAAAGGGTGAGAAAGACTCTTAATAATCAACACATAGTTGAATCTCACAAAAACTCGTCTAGAACACATTTCACCCCAAAAGAAATACATTTTTTTAATTACTAATATTTTTTTTAGGTCATTTGGTTTTTGCATTTAAGCAGATTTCCCTCGCAAATTGTCATTGCACTGCAGTTGTTGTTTTTGTTTTTTTTTAATTTGTTTTTTGGAATTTTTTTTATTTTGGCAAATTCTTGTTTTTCTTAATGGTGATTCTCAATACTGTAATTTTGTTTATATTTAACTGTAAAATTTGTAAATATTTTTTAAGGAATTTTAAAATAGCATAAATTAAAGCGAGCACAATAAATTCGTAATAAATGCTTTACAATAATTTAATAATCATTAGATAATCATACATGTTTTGCTTTACAAAAAGTTTAATATTTTTTTTGGCAATATTTTAATTGTTGTAATTGACCCTTCGCCGGGACTTTGATTGACAGGCGATTTGACCAATCATAACCCCGAATCTGCCATTTTGTCCCATAAAGCAGTCAGGGGAGTTTGTAGATTAACGTTGGTGAACTTGAACTTGAAAAATTGTGTGTCCTCACGTCTTTCCGCGCTTAAAACAACATTCCTTCTGATGTTCATTCATGTTTATTTGATGCTATAAATGAACTAGTATGAAGAGATGATCGGTTCACGAGGAGCTACAGCGATCTGTCACCACACATTAAAGACACACTAGACGCTATTTATTGTTAAAACTTCTTTAGAAAAGGACAATATTTGAAATTGGAGACTTTTTAATATCAAAAGTAACCTGCTCTGTCTTATGTTTTGACGTTGTCAGTGTCCTCTTTGGTCCGCAATGTATTTCTCACTTTGAGAACATGATGTGTGGCATGAGAGCGCATGGCTTATCAGACATAGCAACAGTAACTAAAGGGGGCGGGTCTTTGCGAAGGGTCAATCGGTGCAAAATTGGTGCAAAACGAACATCTTAAAAGTCAGCTTCATTTTCAATAGGCAAAATAGTTTATTTGGGGTTGAAATGTGATCCAGGCAAGTTTTGTGACATTCACCAGAACAGTTTTATCTGACTCTAATAATTATTCTGTGTGTGTGTGTGTGTGTGTGCATAGCGGTCTCTTCAAGACGGATAAAGTGGTGGGAAGCGCTCAGCTGAAGCTAGAAGCCCTGGAGAACCAGTGTGAGATCCGAGAGATCATTGACGTGAGTGATTCACAGACTCGCATTCACGCGTCACATTCACACAATTGCCGGCGTCCCATGAGGCTGTGCTGCCGTTTCAGGTGTTGGACGGACGGAAGGCGACGGGAGGGAAGCTGGAGGTGTGCGTGAAGATCCGGGAGCCGCTGGGTGGAGTTCAGCTGCAGTCGGTGACGGAGAAATGGCTCGTCATCGACCCGCTCACACCTTCACCTGAGAAAGAGCGCGAGAAAGACCGAGAGCGAGAGAAGGAAAAGGAGCGGGTATGAGATCATAATTAGTGCTATTAGTGCTTTACATACAAAGACAGAAACTCACAAAACATTTTCTTTCCAGCAAGCACCTTCTCCAAGACCCAAACCCCAAAACAATCATGACAGGAACTTTAAACCCAGGTAAAACTGAAGATGATCGTACGGCACTTATTGTATGTTCCTCTGTGAGCGTGTTCACGTGTGTCTCTCTGTTTCAGCTCGTCTCCTCCGCAGTATAAAATGCACAGCTTCAGCCTGCTTCACCACGACAAAGAGAGGCTGGAGTGGAAGGTGTGTGTTGGTGTCAGTCGAGAGCTGCCAACTGTTTTTAAGCGGATATAGAGTGTTTCATGAGTCGATTTGTGCATCTCTTCAGATAAGTGATTGTAAGAAGAACAGACGAGACCCGTCAGAGCTGATCAAGCAGCACATGGACGTCTGTCAGCGACTGCAGTGGCAGAAATCGTACCTGGAGAGACATCCGGCGGCACTGACAGGTACCACACGGCAGCGTTGAGAAAAGAAATTAATACTTTGATTCAGCAAGGACGCATTAAAGTTGATCAAAAGTGACATTTATAATGTTATTTCAAATTAATGCTAATAAACTAATAAAATAATAACAATGATAAATAAAATATTACTATCTAAATAACATATATAACAGTGGTGTGCTGTGGTGTTTTAAGATTGTTTTTTAAAGTTGTCCAAATGAAGTCCTTAGCAATGCATATCCACTCACAAAAATAAAATTTTCATATATTTATGGTGGGAAATGTACAAAATAACTTCATGAAATCTTTGCTTAATATCCTAATGTTTTTTGGCATATAAGCAAAATCGATAATTTTGACCCATACAATGTAATTTTCGCTATTGCTACAAATATACTTGTGCAATTTATGACTGATTTTGTGGTCTAGGGTCACATTACATATATATATATATATATAGCACACCACACTTTAACATTGACAAACATTATCTGGTCAATTTATTAACTTTTTTTATGTCTGAATAGTAGTGTAACAGCCACATATTGTACATTTTACATGAAATCCAACTGAAAATGAAAATCAACCTAATTTATATAAATAAATAAATAAATAAACAGTCATAAACAGCTGTATTTCTCTTAATATATCTATTTTATTACAAAAACAGCATGAAATGCTGTATGGACTGCTGGGAATAAGATTGATTGATGATTCAAATGAATCTATGAATCTTTTTTTGAATTGAATCGTCTGAATAAACCGATTCACCAGCATAAATTGGACTTTCCAGCGGCACATATGAGATGTTCAAGAACAAAACAGATGATCAATAATGTGTCTCTCTGTCTGTGTCCCAGAATATGAAAATGTGCTGCGGAAGTTCGTTCACGGTCTCGCCGATTCAGTGAAAACGTTTTCCAGCCAAGGCAACAGGGTGAGCAAACCTCTCACACACATCTGCAGTGATAAGTTTGTCCTTTCCTTCTTGATTGTCCTCCATCAGGTGTGAGCTGTCCTATTTATCTCATTAAATATCCCATTTCACTCACAAGTACTTGACCGGAGTAAAATAGGTTGTGAATGTTGTTTCATGTTGAATTGAAACATTGATGCAGTTGCTCGAACGCAGATGCTTCATCAAAACTTTGCAGATGCTGGATGCCACATTTAATCCTAAAGAGACGAAATCATTTCTGCATTTCTGAATCAGTCATTTTGATTAAAGCTAAAGAAGTGTTCTCGTTTCTCAGGATGCAGCGAAAGACGCACTCGGCCGACTGAAGATGGTGGAGAACGAGGTGACTATTGAAGCCCGCTGTGTCTCCGGCTCGGTCACGTTTCCACTGAACTCACTGTCATGTCTTTCATTCTCTCCCTCACAGCTGGAGTCAGTCAGGAAGAAACGTGCCGTCAGAGAGTGAAGAAAACCGTTCACACTCTTCTGAAAACACGAGAACATAAATGAATCGTGACAGATGTAAAGGAGCTGCAGAGGGAAACACTACACATACTCACACTGAAGCGCTTTATGCATTGGTGCACTTCATTACTCCGCGGTCCAAACCATCAGAACACTCCTCGTCTTCCGTTAGGACAGACGTCTGAATGATTCGAGAGAGATCAGACTCATCTCAACTCATTCAAAATGAAGATAAATCATTAAGGGGGAATCTCACAAAAAAACCATCGAGAACATGCATGGGTCACATTTCAGACCAAAATCAAAACATTTGAATTTCTATTTTGCATAAAAGAAAATAAGATTATTTTAGGACCATTATGACCTCTTTTTTTGATAATAATTAAGCACGTTTAAACCATACAAATGTATATATTATTTAAATTGTACAATACGCATACAGGATGGTACTATTTGCTGTAGTATATTTATTTTTTCAATAAAATTTGAAATTAAAAATATTTAGTAAAAAATAACTCAAATGAAATGTGTCCGGTTAGATTCGCATGACAGTAATGGAGGAATGAAAATAAGACATATCATCATAGTAATGAGAATTATGGGGAAAATTGTGCTTAATTTCCAACTCAAATGGTCTTAAAATTATTTTATACATATATATATATATGTGTGTGTGTGTGTGTGTGTGTGTGTGTGTGAAATATGACATTAATTTGTGAGATTCCTCCTAAATGCTTTGTAATAAATACGATCATACGATCACTTATGTATGGAAGCTTGTTTCCACCATGAAATAAAAAAGGTAATTGCGACTTTTTATCTCACAATTGACTTTTTTTCTCAGAAGTTTTAGTTATAAAGTCAGAATTGTGAGATATAAACTATAGTGTGCAAATGTGAGGGGAAAAAGACTGACATTTTTTTCTCAGAATTGCAGGTTTAGATCTCATAATTCTGACTATTAACTCTCAATTCCGACTTTATAACATGCAATTCTGACTTTATCTCGCAATTCTGACTTTATAAAGTTATAATTGCGCGATTAAAAACTCACAATTGCGAGAGAAAAAAATCAGAATTGCCTTTTTTTTTTTTATTTAGTGGCAGAAACAAGCTTCCATAGTTATCCGAGAAGAAAATTCATTCCCTCTGACAGAGTCAAGCATGTAACTAGCACTACAAAAATGACATTGATCTTTTTCTTTTATCCCTTTTTTTCTTTCTCGTCGTCCATCTCCTCCTCTCATTCACCCTAACCTCTCTTCTCTCTCTCTGCTGTATAAGTGCTGATAATCTGCGGTCTATAATAGCATCTTTACAGTAATCTGTGTCCTACAGTATTCCCAGATTAGGATAATGCCGCTGCACGGCCCTGATATGGGAATAATCTCAACACTCCAGGGAAGATGTTCAAGTGTGTGTGTGAGTGTGTTAGATGGAGGAGATGTGGATAATATCCCATAATCACGGATTATCCGCACCCTGCTGGAGAACAGGCGTGAGAGAAAATCAAACGGGGTTCATTGTGAGGGGGTTTGGCTGGGGGATGGTGTGTGTGTGTGTGTGTGTGTGTGTGTGTGTGTGTGTGTGTGTGTGTGTGTGTGTGTGTGTGTGTGTGTGTGTGTGTGTGTGTGTGTGTGTGTGTGTGTGTGTGTGTGTGTGTGTGTTCACGGGTCTGTTTGATTTGATAAAATCGAGCAAGTGTGTATAAAGAGGTTTTGTATGTGGGTGATAATGAAGAAAATGTGACGAAGAGGTTTGGTGTGTGTCGTGTTGTCCATTCAGATGCTGAGATCAGCATGTTTTCGGGAATCTGTCGCCTCTTTTTCTCCGCTTGTCTGTCTCAGAGTCAAAAGGGCATCAACTTTAACCCCTGACCGACACAATCCGACCCTCTTGTTGTTTGTGTAGATCTCAGTAGGTTCAGCGTGTCTGTGTGATGCATATCAACTCTTATGGGGGTTTGTTTGTTTGTTTGGTTTGCGTTAAGAGCCAGACAAAAAGCTGTATCGTTTCCATGACAACCTCTTTATTATTTTAGGATGGTGTCTGAACTCCATTAGCTTGCCTTCGTCTTCATCATCCTCATTCGCTCCATGTACAGATGAGGTTGATTGCCGTTTCCACGTTCTGAAGGCAATCACTGCTAATGTATTAATGTATGTACTGATGTTCTAATGATGGGTCTATTTTTTAAAAGCTGCATTAATTTGCTAATGTGACTTCGGTGAAGGATATGATGATGTCTAATGTGATAATTAAAAAGAAAAGTTGAGCTAAAAATGGAAATTCCGTCATCATTTAAGGCTCGTTCACAGCATGTACGATAATAATCGCTCTAATCCTATGAGAATAGGGAAGCCCGCAGCACGCCGAGAAAAACAGAGGAATGATATCATTGAAATCATTTTCCCTATGATTTTTTTCCAGCTGACGAATGATAAAAGCATAGAGCCAATCCAAATCCACCCGACTTTTTAAAGACCTCATGCATTTAAAGCGGGCGACAAAACTGAAGTACACAATTGTATTAAACAGAACATTATTGTCTGTTGGCGTGCAAGCTACACGACAAAAGATGCTGGGTTAAAAACAACCCAAGTTGGGTTGGATATGGACAAATTAAATGTTTGCCCAATGTGCTGGGCAGATTTAACCTAACTATTATTTAAAATGACTTAAAATGAAGCCAAAATGGGTTGGAAATTAAAAAATCAGACATAATGACTAGAGGCAACAATAATCAAAAGGTGAACATTTATTAACAAGCTATTTTTCATTAAAGCTATTATTCATTAAACATATTAATAAATGTTCACTTCCAACATATTTTTGGTTAAATAAAACTGGGGTTGAACAAACATTTAACCCAACATTTTTAGTGTAATATAGATTTTGTTATTTTTACACGGATCGTTCTTGGGCTGAACTGGCTTGTGTTGTTCCAAACCCGCATGACATTCATTTTTATAAGGAACACGAAAGGAAAAGATGTTTTGCAGAATGTCCTGGCTGCTTCATACAATGAGAGCGAATGGGGACTGGGCCTGTCGTTTACAAGAAACAATAAAAAACTACAAAGTTCAGTTATAAATGTACATAGTCCATAGCTTATTCATTATACATGCTTGACATGAGGCGTCTTCACACGCTATATTTAAAAGAATGCAAATGAGATTTGAAGTTGTCACATTGTGCACAAATCACATAGACTTTTATTAAACGTTTTTTTTTTTCAAACATGTGCTAGACAGACGTCTTTGACCGCTGTGCCCGTCTAGCTTTATTTTATTTTTTTGCTGCGTCTTGCACAAATTTATGTAAAATTTTTTTCTTCTTTTTAAATCATCATGCGTTTTGTTTGAATGACACCCTAAGGCCCGTTCACACCACGAACGATAACTATATTAGCTTAAACACCAACGAATTATTTAGTTGTGTTTATTATAATTATGCCGCTTTAAAGGGTTAGTTCACCCTATCATTAACTCCTCACCCTCATGTCGTTCCACGCCCGTAATATTTTCGTTCATCTTCGGAACACAAATTAAGATCTTTTTAATGAAATCTAATCGCTTTCTGTCCCTCATTGACAGCCTACACAACTACCACTTTCCGAAAATCAACAAAAAAAAGTACAAAACAAATTTTAATTTTGGGGTGAACTTATCCCTTGCTCGATCTTTTGAAAGTTGGGTGATTCTGATTGGCTGTCAATGTTTTTACCGTTATTAACATGTGATTCCAACAATATCGTTCCTCCTCTGTGTCGTTATTGTTACAGTTTTGGTTTATTGTCCTTTTCTTATATAATTAATGCTTAATTATTACATCTTTACTGTTATTATCATCCTTTAGGAGTGTTTTGACATTTTTTGGCGCTTGACCTATTCACTTTCCCTATATAAAAAGGTCTGTGTGAACATTTTTAAATCTCGTTATGATGACAGAAGTTTTAATCCAAGAAGAACCTTGACATTAAAAGCCCTCTGAGGTGAATAACGTCGTGACGTATTAAAATATCAAACTAGTGTGCGTTTTAATCATTCATTTACATTTTACATTCTTGCACAAAAACATGATCTTGTCCTCACATGATATTCATTAGATCCTTCCCATCACTCTAAGAGCAATCTGAATCGCTTTACTGTTGCTTTGCCGTAGTATTAAGAATAATAAAAGGCTTCATCTGAACGTCAAATGCGCCGCACTCAACACGGGAGCGCGCAGGATGACTGACAGGAGTAGGCGGGACCAGATGGGCGGGGCTTCCTACCGGAGCTAACACGCGGTTCCGTGAGCCGTGCGCTTTTTTCCCCCCAGTCCGTGCAGGCCTTTAAACTACGCCCACACCTCGCGATTCATGATTCACGATTCACCCTGCTTTTAACACACCCCGAATCCACAGGACACGAGACTGACCGACACATCGGCGACAGCGCTCCCGGAATACCTTCAGCCGCATCTCATACGGGTCATGACGCTGGAAGCGATCCGGTACCGGTCCGGGTCTCTGCAGATCCTCAACCAGCTGCTGCTGCCGCACGAGACCGTGTTCGACGAGATCCGTTCGGTGCGGGACGGATATGAGGCCATCAAGAGCATGAAGGTACGGAAGGCCCGATCCACTGATCCTCTGCCCGGTTCCGTTCATGCACGTCCGAACATCTCAATGCCGGGCAGAGGTTCCTTTGTGTCGGATCAGAGCACGGGGTCGCGCTTTGTTCGTGCGTGTGCATGTGTGATCTGCATAACCTGCGCTTGATATAAAGTCCCTGCAAGCCCGGTGAATATTTATCTATACCGTACGAAATTAAAAGCTATACGAATCGCAGTTAATAATGACATTAATGAAACCCCAGTTGGCCTCTCTCATCTATCGGAATGATCATCTGCACATCATTCAAAGTGTGATGAACGCTTGTGCGCATCAGGACGCGTTCCTGCGTTTAGTCTGCGCTATTTTTAATAATGCACGCGTGCGTCTTATTTAGCTTTCCGACATAATTGGGAACGTTAGTTTATGGTTGTAAATAATTTAAAAAAAATGTTCCCAAGAAGAAAATCGAGAGGGAACTTTACACTAACATTAAGGGGACGGTCTGTATTAACGGGTCCTTGTGTTTCGATGCGCTAATTTTTGTTTGCTTGTTTTGTTTGACAGATGTTTTTGATCGTTCGTCATTGTTTCAGCGTCTCACAGGTGTTAAAAGAGATTTGCGTCCACTTTGCGCGTTCTGGTTCATTTTTGGTCGCTCACACGGTTTCTTGCGTTTGGTCCGCACTTTGTTGTTAATAATAAATTGTTGGTCTGTGCACAAATGAGTCGCATATGCTTTTGGCTGTTGTGTTTTCACGTCAAGTTAAACAGTTCTGAACTTTTTGAACGCAACCCCGCGAACGTTGAAAACACATTAAGTTCTGTTATTGTTTAAAAACAGTTCCAAAATGACCGTTATGAAACGTTTTAGAAAATGTTGCATGTTTTTGGCGGTTTCCGGCGTTCTACCGCGACTATTTTTGGCCAGGGACACAACGTTGCGATCGGACCGATGTTTTCTGTGATGTATCTACCTGTCCCGTGTGAACTGCCCCGTTATTGTTCACGAACACGCATTGTGACATCATAAAGGTGTTGTTACTCCAATTTTCTTTCTCGAGCCATTCCAGTCTTGATTAATGTAGTGCATAATTAATGTGTTGGGGTGATGATTTTCCGGCAGCCATGTCTGCGCCTCATTAATAGTCGTTACTGCAAATATCTCGCATGAATTATTGATCAATCAGGGATTTGGGGGCTTGGTCCTGTGCCAGGCGCGAGAGCATTACTAATGGGCGGGAAATGACAATCACGCGCAAGAGTTTTAGTAACGGTCAGTGTAGGCCTTGCCATTCATCTTCTCTGATGATTCACCAACAGTGTTTCATACAAATACATACATATGTTAATATGCATGATATACATACATATGTATAATAAACTCTTAATAATATATGAGTGTTTTCCGTTAAGAATGATGATGTCATACTATTATTACATGACATCAGTGATGTACGGCAAAGTCGTGCGCCAAAAATAGTCGCGGTAGGACGGCATAAATCAGTAAAAATATGACAAACATGTCTTAAAAATGCATTCAGATACATTTAATAACTTTCATTTTGGAACTATTTTACACTATTTTAATTTTATGTCGGAGGGACGTCTTTTCAACGGTCATTAAACATCCAAATGTTTGCTGGGAATCAGCTCTTTAAACTAAATGATGTCATTCGACTACTGATGTCATAATTGTCCATTGTTATCATGATGACAGAAGTTCTGAAGGAATGATGACCTCATACTATGTAATTTCAACCGGAATTGTTTAATAACCTCTGAACTTAAGTCGCACTATGACAATTTCATTGGAACTCTGAAAAGAAAATGTCATTTTCCTTAATAAATGTGTCCACAAAAACTCAAGACGGCGAACCCATTCATCTGTCTCACATCAGTATGAATTAATTAATAGTGCTTTGCACTGTAATAATGTAGTTTTCCATTCCAGTGAGCTGATTTTAGACCTGAATGGAAGCGTTAAAATCATGAAAATTGATTTAATATAGATGATTTGTGAGAGCAGAGAGCGTGAGGAATAAACCTCCTCTTAATGAGAAACATTGGAGAGCGTGTGGCTCTGACTCTCTGGCATGTGACCTTTCACCCTGCAGGTGCGCGGCGCTCCTGCCATCGCCATCGTGGGGTGCCTGAGCCTGGCGGTGGAGCTGCGGGCGGGCGCTGGGGGCGATGACCTCGTGTCCTTCATCAGGGATTCTCTGTGCCATTTGACTTCCGCGCGACCCACGGCGGTCAACATGGGCCGAGCCGCCCGCGAGCTCATGGAGTTCACAGAGAACGAGAGCATGGAGAAAAACACAGATCAGCTGAGAGACAGGTGACACTGAGATTTATTTATTTTAATTAATATTTTTAACTTTTACAAATATTTTAAAGTATTATTTAAAATAGTTCTAATTATTTACACGCAATATTTGAGACTTCCAAAGGGCTTGAGATGACTAAAAAGTATTTAAATTAATAAATTATTATTAATATATTAAAATAATCCAACTCTTATCTACATTACAATGCTAAAAACCACATAAAATCTAAATTATTTATTTAATTGATTTAAAAAACATAACATTTATAAGAGTATAATATGAAAAAACATATTATATTGTATGCATATTTAAAACTGTAATAAATCACAGTATTACTGTTTTTTTTACTCTATTTATAATATAAATGATAAAATATTAGTTTTCCTCCTCATTAATTGTTGTTTTTAAATGAAGAACATAGTGAATAAGAGCCATGTTATTTAATTAATTAAAAAACTATTTATTTCATTTATAAAATAATAAAAATAAACTTTGCCATCATAGGAATAAATTTTACAACATAGTCAAACATATTCATAATGTTATTTTATTTACGATGTTTTTTTAAATTGTAATATATCACAGTATTACTGTTTTTTTTACTCTATTTATATGATAAATAAACAAATAATGTATTATAAATAACTATTGTTTTTAATTGAAGAACATAGTTAATAAAGAGCCTTAAAGGAAATTATACATGTTATTGTGTGCTTCCAAATTCACTTTCACTGTGGGAGACCAATTAAATTAATCATTAATCATGTGACCTTTAATCTCCAACAAAGTATTAATAATCACATTACAGTATTAATCACTTTAATACACATTCATATCACAACAGACTAAATTAGTTTTCTCTGCCTATTAACGCCTTTCTCTCTTGGCCACGCCCCTGCTGCAGCGTGATTGGCTGGATCGAGGAGATGTTGGAGCGAGACGTGAACGACAACAAAAAAATCGGCAACTACGGCGCCCAGCACATCCTGTCTGGAGTCCCGCGAGACTCCGTCACCATCCTCACACACTGTAACACCGGCAGCCTCGCCACAGCGGGATACGGCACAGCTCTCGGTGAGTCTGCGCGCGCGTCATTCATGCGTTCGTGTAGAAAATGATAGAAATGAATCGCTGTAACTGATCCACACAGGAGTGGTACGGTCGCTGCACACGCTGGGTCGCTTGAAGCGTTTGTACTGCACGGAGACGAGGCCCTACAACCAGGGCGCCCGACTGACGGCATACGAGGCCGTCGCTGAAGGATTCCCGGCCACCCTCATCACAGATAGCATGGCGGCGCTCGCCATGAGGGAGAAAGGCATCACAGGTGAGGTGACGCGTGTTCGTTTGAGTTTCGTTTCTGTATCAGTTCTCTGTTAACGTTCCTGTGCGCACACAGCTGTCGTCGTCGGAGCGGACAGGGTTGTTGCGAACGGCGACACGGCGAACAAAATTGGCACGTATCAGCTGGCCATCGCCGCCAAACATCACGGGGTACCGTTTTATGTGGCGGCGCCCAGCACGTCCTGCGACCTGAGTCTGGAGAGCGGACGAGACATCGTGATTGAGGAACGTCCACCCGAGGAGCTCACCAGCATCAATGGAGTTCCTGTAGCTGCTCCTGGTGAGTGTGTACAAGGAGAAATTAGCATATTGCACGCAAAAATGGCACACTATTCAACCCTCAAGTCGCTAACATTTACTATGATTTACTGTTACTAACTGTAACCATGGTATTGTGGCAGAAATGCATTCATATTGAATTTTATTACATTATTAATGGGAGTAATGGAACATAATTAGTGGACCCATCATCGCTGCTTGCAGCTATATGTGTATATATATATATATACAGCTCTGGAAAAAATTAAGAGACCACTGCAAAATGATCAGTTTCTCTGGGTTTACTATTTATAGGTATGTGTTTGGGTAAAATTAACATTTTTGTTTTATTCTATAAACTACTAACATTTTTCCCAAATTCCAAATAAAAATATTGTAATTTAGAGCATTTATTTGCCAAAAGCAACAACTGGTCAAAATAACAAAAAATATGCAGTGGTCTCTTAATTTTTTCCAGAGCTGTATATATATATATTTATAATGTGTGTGTGTGTGTGTGTGTGTGTGTTATTATAGTGAAGAAGGGTGAGAAAGCCAGAAAAAGATGTGTGTGTGTGGGACACCGTAGGGCTTAAGTGAGATTTGAAAGAGAGCGGAGCTGCTTTTAATTAAACGGTTGTGATATGAGAGCGAGGGAGGGAGGAATGATCCTACATACGTGTGAAAATAGGAGAGAGAGAGACGAGTCAGAAGCATCAGATTAATTAAAGCTGCAGCGTTTAATAGCTGCCGGCGTCTCGGGGGGGAGAGAGACAGATTACTGCACAACTCTCATGAACTCTGCTGTCTGACGCACAGTGGACAAGACCAGGAGTTTGAGATGGGAATGGGACAGGAGAACTGCACCCCCCCCCCCCATCCATTCATCAACTTGTTATCTGACAGAGTTTCGTTATATTTGAAGAGAAACACCGTTTCAATGTGAGCTAGATTGCTGTCTGCAGAGTGAAATTTTATAGCGTTATTATTATTGAACTACTAGTTGCAACTAGACATCTAACAACAGACGAGTCGATTAGTCCGGTCAACTAGCTCCTTTTAAAGTGACCCTTTTATGCTATTTTAAAAGTTCCTTGTTTTGAAGTCTCCTACAACAGGTTTACATGCGTCTAGGGTCATTTTAATGTTCTTATAATATACACTACACACCACCTCATTTCTCACAGAGGCTGAAAATGCTTTGTTCGAAGTTTCGGTCCCTCTAATCCCCTCCTCGACCAATCAGAGAGTAGACCAATCATAAATTTGCATAATGCCAGCCTATGGTCTTCATTGGCAGTCTGTGAACAAGAATGTGATTTCTGTTGGTATAACTGTATTAAGTGCTGAAATTCAGATATGGTAATGGACATTTTGTTTCTGACACGCACAGTAAGCGGTCGACCAATCACAACAGACTGGGCCGAGCAGCTCATTCTCTCTGGTTGTGTCTGTGTTGTAGGAATCGATGTGTGGAACCCGTCGTTTGATGTCACTCCTCACCAGCTGATCACGGGCGGCATCATCACCGAGCTCGGCGTGTTCCTGCCGTCTGAACTGCAGGCCGCTCTGACGGGGAGACTCACCGCTCTGTGAGGCCGCGGCGCCCCCGCTGGCACGGGTGTATCACTGCACCTCAAACACCTCTCGCCTCTGTCTCTCTCGTAATGTTTTCACCTCACTGTGGTGAAAGTTGCACCTTTAAATACACACACAAGCGTCGGCACCGAGGTGTTAACAAGGTACACGCACGTTCCATTCAATTCAACACTTGCAAAGTGAAGTGGAATAACACCATGTGACACACAATTGTACAACCCAGGGATGCTTGCAAACACACACACACACACACACACACACATACACACATGCAAACAGACACACCTTTTTCTCTCTGTGTGTACAGCTCATGTCACACCATTTCATGTCTTTTGTCTACATCGTTGTGAAAACCTCATTCACCTGTTCCTTTTTTCCACTCGTTTCTTCCCCTCTATCTGGCTCAGCTCCAGTTTATAACAGGAAGTATTTCAGAGAGATGGCAAACGGTGGGCAGCCATTGAGAACATTCAGAGTATTTCAAAATAAAAGTCTTAGGTTTAATACGGGTTGAACTGATGTCCTTTGAGGGTGAATCTCACAAAACCTGTCGAGCGTGTCCGGGTCATGTTTCACCCCAAAATAAAATGGAAAAGAATCTTTTATAAAGTAAACAAAGCCTGTTTTAGGACCATTAAGATTTGGCATTGACTTTATTTTAATGACAATTATGCAGATTTTCCCCTCCATATTCTCAGAACTGTAATGCAAAAACATTTTCTGTTTAAATTGTAAATTTATACTATACTTTAGATTAAAAAAAATATGTAAATATTACATAATATCATGGTGGCACTTTTATCATGTTTGGTTCTAATTATTGTAATATTGTAATAATAATAATACTGTATTACAGTAATGAAAATAATTTACACTACTGTTCAAAAAGATTGGGGTCAGTAAGATTTTTTCATAAAGTAATATGTCACAATATTTACTCTATTTTAGAGCTAATAGGACTTGATGTTTCAGTCCCTGTGGAAAGTTGGCGTACCAGATGTCAGCAATGAGATTTGAGTGGTACGAGTGAAGATAGGAATATTATTGGGGTCATTAAGTGGACATCCTCCTTCATGGATGTTTTGCTGATGTGTCTCCAGAGGGCTCAACGGTGACACCTAGCATCCCAGGTACACCCCCTCAACTCCATGTTCTCCCATCTACATCTTTCCGCCCAGCTGATGTCTTTCCATAGCCAATTGCTGCTTATTTCCATTGCATTCAATTGGGGCTGGATTGCTTGTTGGAGAGAGCGACCCCTAACCTGCATTTTACTGGTTGTGGTTGTGGATTTGGCGACAAAACCCCTGTCTCTCACTTCCACTGAAAAAAAATCCTCAACTTCCAGCCATTTCGTGCAGCTTCGGTTGCCAGATCACAGAACTTCAAACATTTTCTCTCAAAAGCTTCCTCCTCTCCATCCTCCCATGGTGCTGTAAGCTCCACAACATATGCCATCTTGGCTGTTGTAGCCACAATATCTGGGGCGGGGACACCATTTTTTTTTCTCCAAGTCCACATCCATCCTACAGTCTCGAGCAGCCCACAGAATGCTTGCATCACGTGGTGTCCTGGAGGTGGACCTGCAGGTAAATGCGTGAAATTCCTGCTAATGATTGTGGAGACGCTTTTGTGGTGGTTGCAAGATTGATGCCAGCTGCTTTAAAACTCGATTATGCCCCCAAGCATAACAGCCTTGGGTGAGGCTTGTAGTGTATCCTGATAGTTTGTGTCTCGGTGATGCAGATCCTTGACACCGGGAGCAAGGGTGGTCTCCCCCCCCCAACCACTGGTTCAGGTTCTGAGGTGTGGGTAGATTATAGGCAACTCTAATGTGAAAGCTTACCCAAGGTCTCAGATGTCAGTTTTCTCTTTCGTTCACCGAGCTTGGCCATTGAGATGCGTCCTCCTGCCTCCTCATCTCTTCCAAAACAAGCCCTCTCTTCTGCCTTGATGTTGCCTTGTGACATTGAAGATCTTTTGGAAAGAGCCCAAGGCCAGCTCTCCCATGTTGAACTTGACCAACCACATCCCTGAAACGAAGTGCTGACTTTGCATTGTGCACGGCTTCAAATAGTGTCCGCTTTCTCCCCGCTACCACCCAAGGGGCCGCTGCTCGAGCAGCAGTATCTTCAGAGTCAGATAGGCTCCGAACCAACCTTCCTTTGGTGCATTTGAGTTCTTCCACCAGACTTGTAATTGGTAATTCTAGTTTGCCATTCCTGTGCAGTCCCGCAGCACTTAAGCACTGTGGTAGTCCACTATTACACCTGTGTGCTTATCACCCTTTCTAGGAAAAAACTGGAAAACACTTTGCTGAGGGGAATCTCGTTCTCAGTTAAAGGCCACATGAGTCTTGGGAAAGACTGTACTATACCAAACTGTAAGCACCACGGCTTAAGTTTTCACTGGAAACTTTTCACTGGTCTTTCTGAAACAGTTGTGTTCAGGTATCCCATCAATATGAAATCTTTGATGCCCTTTGACAATGGAGTTGCTTCTGCATTTACTATGTGATGCAGATGAAGCCGTTCTAAAAGTGTTTTGGTGCAGGGGATCATTATAGTAAGCGTTGTGTATCATCCAGATATGGGAACTGCTGACCAAACTGTAGCCGTTCTCTTCCTGCAACCCATTTCGAGGCTTTGATTATGAGCTCCATTGTCATAGTAAAGGCCAAGGGTTAGATGGTGCACCCCACCATGATCCCTACTTCCAACGGTCGGCCAGATCAAGGAACAAGACTTGGAGTTACTTTCCTTCTTTCTTAGCCACCTGAATTTGATGCCATATAACATTATGTTCAAGGCATCCTGAGAAGCCTGGCCTTTTGAGTAGCTGGATCAATACAATGGTTTCGTTTGAGGTTCTTTGCGACAGAAGTAAATCTTGCCTTCAACATTCAGAAAGTTTATTTGGTGAAACTGTTTGATGGGGTATGAATTATTTTCTTTTGGATCACCGTTCCCCCTGCTCTTCGCCAGGCTTTGGCAATAATTTGCTTTTATCATACCCTCATGTATTTCTGTGTACAGAGGGTGTAGAAGTGTGCAGCACAGTAGCTCAGTGGGTAGCACTGTCGCCTCACAGCAAGAAGGTCCCTGGTTTGAGTCCCAGCTGAGCCAGGATTCATTTTTTGTGTGGAGTTTGCATATTCTCCCCATGTCAGTGTGGGTTTCCTCTGGGTGCTCCGGTCCCCCTCACACAGTCCAAAAGACATGCAGGTTAGATGGATTGGACATCCCAAATTGGCCGTAGGTGTGAATACGTGTGTAAATCCCAAGATATGCAATGGGGAGAGTTGGGGTAAAGACTTGGCCAAGAAAATTTATGGACTGTGTCTCTCAGAGATCCACTTTTTTTCAATTGTGAAGATGTTCTTTACAAATTTAAAGTTTTTATTCTTATTTTTTCATTGTTCTCTTCATTTCTCTGCACTGTGCAGTTTCGAGAGCCGCTGTCTTAGTGAGACTTCTTTCAAAAATGTTACAAAATCTTACCGATCCCAAACTTTTTAACAGTAGTCTCTTATTTATATGACATCGAGATTTTTTTTTGCATTACAATGAGAATTTTGTTGGGAAAATGTATTTCATTGTCATCTTCATGATCTTAAAGTCGTTCGTTGAATATATAATAGCGTACATTTTATTTTGATTTTGAGGTGAAGTGTTTCCATGAGACTCTCCCTTACAGGTGCAACTGTTTATTAGTTATAATAATAGACATGTGAAATCTAAGCCCAGTTAAAATAAGGGCTGTACTTTAATGTACATATGTACGATTTATCAGCATAATGCCAATCTGAGCGGCAGTACTTTTACAGGGAGTGCCAATTGAATCACATGTTACTGAATCAAATGTTATATTAACATTTTAGAGAGATTTGAAACCTGCAGCCGAACAAATAAAGCAGATACAGAGACTATGAACATTCGTGCGCAGACGATTTTTAACATTGAGTGAAATACAGTGTGTATTTAATGTATTTAAATAATTTCGACCGGAATGGTCGATCTACGGTAAACCAACAATTACCAGTCAGTGATTTGAACTTTAAAGCTTCAGGTTCATCTCGAGCTCTGGGCCATGTCTGCGACATTCCTATGACGACAAAATTGTTTTCACTCATAATCAGCATCATGTCACGGATGCTCGATATAAACTTGCGATATTCCTTTAAATCTGTCATTTATATAGATGTACCTGATCAGGGTGTAGGGAATTGGTGCTACGGAGCTAGACGTTACCTCAGAAGAGATCCTGAACTCCTCTAGTACTTCCACTTTGTTTTTTTTAATCGTAGTTCTGTGTCGTATTATTCTCTCTCACACACACGGGTGGCTGATCTTGGGTCAGAATTCGGCCGGAATGCTCCTGACGCGGGCCGCTGTGTATTTGGGTGCAGATCTGATCCGGGATCAGCGCCGCGAGACGGTCAGGGCTTCTGCTCCGTGTTACCGAATGTAACGAGGCCTGAAATCCTCACTGCCTTACGAGACCAGCAAAAACACCCCGCCCACTGATGTCCGATTGGCTGAATGAGACGGAGCCACGCCCACTTCTCAGAGAGCGCATATAAATCAATGGAAAGAAACCAAATTAGTCATTTCCCCCATTTTTTTTTTTCCACACAAGACCATCACTGTCATTAATTTAGATAATAACTTTGGATCACACATGGTAATGAATGCACATTTATTTTTACAATCTCATCTGTTTAAAAAAAAAATGTAGCATCAAAATGCGTAGAGCAGCTGTAAATGTGTTCATCTACTTTTTTTCAAATTCTCATATAATACAGCTCGAAAGAATTTTTTTTCTTTTGTTTTCTGGCAAAGAGTCAAATGTAGCATATAATTCGAGGTCATCCGTGTGTGGATTTGTGCTGTTCTGGAGGTACAAAATTAGTTTTTCACATCAAATTGATTTTATTTTTTATTTTTGGGGGGGGGGGGGGGCTGTGCGAGCTGATTATTTGTTTTATGTATATCTATACACTGTATATCCATGAATTGTGATTCTTGGTGATGAAACTGTTGTTTAAAGGCTTTCATTGCGAGGCCCTCTGTAGACACGACGCGCCGCTCGACGACTAGACGCGACGAGCAAAGAGAAATCTACCATTTGAGCGGATTTCGCTCGGGCTTTGCAGCGCTTCACATGCACGGCCTGGCTCTGAATCAAGCAGTTAACGTTAATGGATCGTTTTCTCTGTATTATTTGGACTTTTATTCTAATGCAAAAACAATCTATCCCAACTCACACATGAGAGAGCCGATAGATGGGCTGTTTTCTCCTCCACCAGACAGTCTAAATACAGGAGGGTTAGTTGCATGTGTAGTCAAGTCATTCACATGTGCTTTAGTGCGGTGCGAGCGAGGGCTTCTCCTGAACTCCGGTGCCAAACGACAGTGTGACGGGCGGAGGGACGTCGGTCTGAGAGGACCTCTTTGTGTTTCTGTTTGTTCTCGTTCTTCTAATTGATAATCACTGCTGGGTTTGATTTTGTATTCTGTGGAAGTAGTTTGAGAAAAAACTATTAGACTGGATGTTTTTTTATACATATGAATATAATATACAACATACATAAATTAAGAGATGTCTGTCCACATCAGTACAATAAACAGAGAGAACCAATACTGCTGTGTGTTTCTGATCATTTCTTGTGTAATTATGATCATTATTGAGCTGAGATGCTAACAGAGACCTAATGTTAAAACAGTCATATAAAATCCTTAATCTTTTATCGTTTGATTGCACTACGAAAACATGCTGTATCTTTCAGTTAAAATAGTCAAAATATTAGTATAATATTATTATTATTATTGGTTGTAAATGTAGTAGTAAATATAGATATACAGTACTGTGCAAAAGTTTTAGGCAGGTGTGAAAAAATGCTGTAAAGTAAGAATGCTTTCAAAAATAAACTTGGTAATAGATTATATTTATCAATTAACAAAATGCAAAGTGAGTGAACAGAAGAAAAATCTAAATCAAATCCATATTTGGTGTGACCACCCTTTACCTTCAAAACAGCATCAATTCTTCAAGGTAAACTTGCACAAAGTCAGGGATTTTGTAGGCATATAGTTAGGTGTATGATTAAACAATTATACCAAACAGGTGCTAATGATCATCAATTCAATATGTAGGTTGAAACACAATCATTAACTGAAACAGAAACAGCTGTGTAGGAGGAATAAAACTGGGTGAGGAACAGCCAAACTCAGCTAACAAGGTGAGGTTGCTGAAGACAGTTTACTGTCAAAAGTCATACACCATGGCAAGACTGAGCACAGCAACAAGACACAAGGTAGTTATACTGCATCAGCAAGGTCTCTCCCAGGCAGAAATTTCAAGGCAGACAGGGGTTTCCAGATGTGCTGTCCAAGCTCTTTTGAAGAAGCACAAAGAAACAGGCAACGTTGAGGACCGTAGACGCAGTGGTCGGCCAAGGAAACTTACTGCAGCAGATGAAAGACACATCATGCTTACTTCCCTTCGCAATCGGAAGATGTCGAGCAGTGCCATTAGCTCAGAATTGGCAGAAAACAGTGGGACCCTGGTACACCCATCTACTGTCCGGAGAAGTCTGGTCAGAAGTGGCCTTCATGGAAGACTTGCGGCCAAAAAGCCATACCTCCGACGTGGAAACAAGGCCAAGCGACTCAACTATGCACGAAAACACAGGAACTGGGGTGCAGAAAAATGGCAGCAGGTGCTCTGGACTGATGAGTCAAAATTTGAAATATTTGGCTGTAGCAGAAGGCAGTTTGTTCGCCGAAGGGCTGGAGAGCGGTACACGAATGAGTGTCTGCACGCAACAGTGAAGCATGGTGGAGGTTCCTTGCAAGTTTGGGGCTGCATTTCTGCAAATGGAGTTGGGGATTTGGTCAGAATTAATGGTATCCTCAATGCTGAGAAGTACAGGCAGATACTTATCCATCATGCAATACCATCAGGGAGGCATCTGATTGGCCCCAAATTTATTCTGCAGCATGACAACGACCCCAAACATACAGCGAAAGTCATTAAGAACTATCTTCAGTGTAAAGAAGAACAAGGAGTCCTGGAAGTGATGGTATGGCCCCCACAGAGCCCTGATCTCAACATCATCGAGTCTGTCTGGGATTACATGAAGAGAGAGAAGCAACTGAGGCTGCCTAAATCCACAGAGGAACTGTGGTTAGTTCTCCAAGATGTTTGGGCCAACCTACCTGCCGAGTTCCTTCAAAAACTGTGTGCAAGTGTACCTAGAAGAATTGATGCTGTTTTGAAGGCAAAGGGTGGTCACACCAAATATTGATTTGATGTAGATTTTTCTTCTGTTCACTCACTTTGCATTTTGTTAATTGATAAATATAAACTATTAACATGTCTATTTTTGAAAGCATTCTTACTTTACAGCATTTTTTCACACCTGCCTAAAACTTTTGCACAGTACTGTATATGAATATATAATATACACACAGGGTTGGGGAGGAACGAAATACAAGTAACTTAGTCACGTATTTAAAATACAAAATGTGAGTAACTGTATTTCATTAGTTACATTTTAAATGGGTGGTAATCAGATTACAGTTACATCTGAAAAGTGTTTTAGATTACCAAAGTGATTACTTTGAATTTTAATGTCATTTAAACAGCAATTGGTGATTCTCTGACTCTGACAGTCTGAAAAAGAGTTCAGTTTCATGTTTTCCACTGTTTTTTGTGATAGTTGTTTGTGAGTCATTTTATAATTGTATAAAAGGTCACTGCATCTTTTTCTCACAATTAGTTTTTTTCCCTCACAATTGTGAGTTTGTATTTCACAATTCTGGCTTCTTTTTCTCAGAATTGCGAGATTTAAATTCACAATTGCAAGTTATAAAGTCAGAATTGGGAGATTTAAACTTGCAATACTAATTTTTTTTCTTGCAATTGGGAATTTAGTGAATTTACATCTCATAATAATGACTTTTCTCAATATTGCGAGTTTATATCTCATAATTCTGACTTTATAACTCAAAATTGCAACTTTATATCACACAACTCTGAGGGAAAAAGTCAGAATTGTGAGATAAAAACTTGCAATGACCTTTTTTGTGTTTGTTCCACACTTATTAGTATTCCAAAGTATTCTAAAGTATTTAGATTAAGTTACTAAACTTGAGTAATGTAACGAAATACATTACAAATTACTTTTTAAAGCATGTATTTTGCAATCTGTAGTGAAATACATTTTAAAAGTAACCTACCCAGCCCTGTATATATATATATATATGTCAGCTTATTGGCACCCTTGGTAAATATGATAATATGAGCAAAGATGGCTGTGAAAATAAATCTGCATTGTTTATCCTTTTGATCTTCCATTTAAAAAAAATCACAAAATTCTAATTTTATTGAAGTGAAACAACTGAAAATGGGGGGAAACTCATATTATGCAACAAATGCTTTTCCAATGCATGTTGACCACAATTTTTATCACCCCTACACATTCTTGAGTTAAATATCTCTGAAGTATATTTTCAGTCATATTTGTTTTTTAGCCAATCTTGGTTTCAGGAACGTGAAATTGTGTAGCACTTTATTTTCCTGTAAAATAAGAGGCATGAACATATGTACTTATTGTAGTAATGATACTAACTGGGTAATAACTAGGTTCTAACCCTAACCTTAACTTAACCCATGTAGTTACCTTACACTACTCAGTACTTTTGTGTGTAAGTACATTGAAAGTGTACATACTGTAAAATAAACTGCAACCTAAAATTGTCCAGCCATGACTTCCTGTTCCACAAGAGTGAAAATGAGGAAACAAAGACCAAGTTCCCTCAATCATTCATCACAATGAGTAAAACCAAAGAATATAGTTCTGATGTGGAGCAAAAGATTGTTGAGCTTCACAAAATAGAAAATAGCTAAAGCATTGAAAATCCCTATTTCCACCATCAGGACAATATAGTCAATCATTTTATCCCTTAAAACTCATCTTTGATCACCAAAATGACATATTTAATCATTTTTTCCTGTGAAAAAAATTTCTTCGTGCCTTAAAATAGCTTGAATGCAACTCTACACCCTTGCCTCATTTAATATACGCGCATCAATGAATATGCAAATTAGCCCCGCCTCCACTCGCTCACGCTAGCTCAGAGATCCGCTCGGTCAACTTACTGCGCAACAGTATCGTTTTTTACAACATCAGACACAACGGTAATTAATATGATTAGCCTTTTGCATAACTACATAATCAAACAGCTAATAATGTGTTGCTAATGTTACACAAACCACATTCTCGGACTTCTAACAATCACAAAGGCTTTTCGTCAGTGGAGAAACGCTTATAGTTCATCATAACATCATAAACCCGCTTTATTGCTAAATCGACATGATATTTCATATCAACAGAAAAATATACCGGGATAGCCTAGCTTCTCTCGAGCTAGCTCGCTGTTAATGATATGCTGAAGCCCGCCGGCATGTTGATGTGATTGGTTACAGGGCAGTTTGTGATGTCAGAAACGCCAGAAAACACTCAGCAATGGTGTTGACTTGTGAATTTGCACATGGTTTGTCTTCAAACATATTAAAAACACTACATAGACTTATAAACAATATTAAAAACTTTTAAGAAGCTCCGATCAACTAAAGATGTTACGGATCTGCCTGGAAGTGAACGCGTATGGTCCTCATGCGCGCCGAAGCGGAGAGTTTGAGCGGCCAAAGACATCGCAGCTGGAGAATTGTGGTCAGAAAGCCAAAAAAAATGATCAAATAGCACCTGCACCACATGTTGTTTGGGAGGGTTTCAAGAAAAATCCTCCTCTCTCATCCAGACATGACTGGAATTTCAGACTGGAGTGGCTTCTGTGGTAAGATGACAGTAAAATAAATATATTTTTTGGCAGAAAACCCACCAGAAAGTCACTTTTTTGAGAGGATGGTGGGAGAGAGGTGTCTGCTCTGTTGTTCACTTGTAAGATGAGGAAGGTTGTTTTATGAACCGCAAAACTTTTTGTGAGAAATATAACCTTTATTGTGAGCAATTTAATATGGTTGAATTGAACTGCATTCCAAAGGCCTTTGAACAAACGGTTGTTTATAACATCAATGTCTTTAAAAATAAATGGGCAAGATTTTATCACAAGTAGCATGCCAAATAAATGAATCAGAACTTTATTAACCCAAGAAAAATTCCCAAATCAAGCCAGTCGAAATAATGTGAATCAAATTATTCCCAAGAGCTCCGTTCATAAATTAAGAACTTTGTGTTTTTCCTTTCCTATAACCTCCCAAAGCCAAGGAAGTTCATTTTAATTTTTTTAATGATATCTACCCATTTCAGAATTATAATATTGACCACAATAATTGTATTTTCTGCGATTGTGACATTGAAACAACTCTACATTTATTTCTTGACTGTAAATTCAGTAGAGCTTTTTGGTCGGATATGTATGAGTGGCTTAAAGTTTCTGTTAACGTGATTTCTCAATTTTATAAAAATGATATATTTTTTTTGGTATACTAATGGAAGATATAAATATTCAATTTTTGCTAAATAATGTTTTAATTTTGGGAAAATTTTTCCTTCACAACTGTAAGTGCCTTGAAGCAAAACCATTGTTTTTGTGCTGTAAGTCTCTAAGGATGTTAAAATGCATAACAGGAAAAAGACTATTTACTTTATTGAGGAAATTTAAATTAGAAGACCCTGCTGTGTACATTTTTTTTTATTATTTTTACTTTTATTTAATTGTTGTTGTGCTCTTTTCTATTGGATTCTCTTATATTCCAATACTGCCTTATTGTACTTGTTTCCTTTTGTAATAAAAAAAATTAAAAAATTAAAAAAAAAAAAAAAAACACCAGAAAGTAAAAAAAACTCAATTAAAAAATGTTTTGCCATTTTTTTTATTTTTTTTTTTGGTAATTAAAAAATGTTTTGTTGTTATGTATGAAACATTTACATTTAAAACTACAAATTAAATTAAATTATTTGTTTTAGTCCACATGCTCTGACGACATCACAACGGCCCGAACTACACTCGCTCGGCCGCGCGACCGTTATGACGTCACCCGCCCGTCGGCCAATCAGCGCGCGAGCTCTGCGGCACTTCCTCGAGGCCGCGTAACCAAGCGGGAGCTGCGCGCGCGCTGATCGGAAGTCTCATTCCGACAGGGGGGAAAAAAAAAAAAAGAAATAAAACAATAAAACAACAACAAACAAACACTGTCAAAACTTTGCGAATATGGACCACTACACAAAATATTGACCTGCGGACTGATAAAGCAGCTCTAGGACTGATAAATAAGCGGATTCAGGGGCGTTGGGGAAGAGTTAGCCGCTGCTGCTAACGCACGAGACTATTCAAACTCACTGATTTATGATCCTGACAGATTTCAGCGTGATCTCAACTATAAACTGCACAATCTGAGCGACTTTAAACACAGAAGTCAACGTGGGGTTGGTAGAAAGTGTGTTGGCGGAGCGGGATTTCTTGTTTTCGGCGGCCGGTGGTTTCGAGGCCTGCTGGAGAGGAGTTAGTTTAACAGGTTCGAGGACCGCAGCACTTGTTTAACTGTTAAACCGGAGATTTTAGACTCGGAGAGAGGCGAAGCGCTCAAGATGTCGGCCCAGGCGCAGATGAGAGCCATGCTGGACCAGCTCATGGGAACGAGCAGAGATGGTGAGTCTCTTTCATTCTCTTCAAATCGAAACTAAACTACATTTGATTCGGTGTGCGATTCGTTACTTTAACCGACTTCAGATATCGAGATCCTCGTGATTTGTTTGATTCTCGTCGTGATCTGATGAAATCATTTGTCACTGAATTCATTGGTTTGATTGACGTGGGGCACGTCATATTGATTTTTTGATTGATACACCATAACTGTCTCTCATTATGTCGCTTAAAAATCGCGGATCTTATTGTTTGCATAGAATTATGGAATATCCATCAAATTATTTGATGTGGTTTGATGAGAATCGTAATTTTTATGCTTCATTTGCCTTGCAGAGAAAAATGAATCGAGGCAAATCATGATGACATAATTCTGAATTGTATTATTCTACTTATTTTTTGGCCATGATTGGGTTAAAACTGTAAATTGATCAACATGATGCCATTTTCATAAATTCTTTGTAATTTTTTTTTTAAATGCAAGTCATGAATCTTAGGATTAGTCTGGAATGATAAGTCAAACTCATTGATAATTGTGATTATTAAGATTCATGTGCTCTGATGAGAATGACACCATTATATAATTATTAAAACAGTATCTGTCATAATTTATCAGTGAGAATCATGATTTTATTGGCTTATTTTCATTGAGGGGTCTCATTATTTGTTCGACATGAGGATCATGTGACTTGAGTCCCGAGTTGAGGATTTTGGGTGCTTATAATTTGTCCGATCTGCTCGCTCGCAGGCGACACGATGCGACAGAGGATCAAGTTCACGGACGAGCGGGTGTGTAAGAGTCATCTTCTGGAGTCCTGTCCACACGACATACTGTCTGGAACTGTAAGTGGTTACGACTTTACTCGTCGAAAACGTTCTTAATAACTCCAGCACTTGCTTTATGCCTCACCACAGTTGCATTATGACATCCTGCTTTGTGTTTGAGCAGCGCATGGATCTGGGCGAGTGTGTGAAGATTCATGATCTGGCTTTGAGAGCAGATTATGAGATCGCATCTAAACAGCAGGAGTTTTTCTTTGAGCTGGACGTGAGTATGAATCATTCATCTACATTACGCTGTATGCGTGTCAACCGCTCATAATGGCTGACCGTGGCGCGTCTCCTCAGGCCACGGAGCACCTGCAGTCCTTCATCGCAGACTGTGACCGAAGAACCGAACTGGCCAAGAAACGACTGGCCGAAACGCAGGAGGAGATCAGCGCTGAGGTGGCGGCCAAGGTAAAGAGCTGACGGGGAATCCCTTAACGCCTCTCAGCAGCGCATTTCACTTTCAGATCGTTTTCATATTGAAGTTTCACACACCTGCTTTCTGTTCACAGACTAGCAAGTGGTGAATCATGGTCCACAGCTCTGATATAAATAGTCACTTTATGAAAAAAAAAAAAAAAAGGTTCAATGTGTCTCGTTTCAACTTCCTCTTTCAATAGGAAATACTTACAAACAGAAAAACTCTTTTGTTTAAAGGAACCATATGTTATGGAAGCTTGTTTCCACCGCTGAATAAAAAAGGTAATTGCACAATTCTGACTTCGCAGTTCTGACTTTTATTTCTCATAATTCCAAGTTTATGAGTTAACATCTCATAACTTGACTTTTTCACAGAATTTTGAGCTTGTTTCACAGTTCTTATATGAACTCAGAGTTCAGACAAAAAGTCCGAATTGCGAGATGTAAACTCTGAATTCGGAGAAAAAATGTCTGAATTGCGAGATGTAAACGCTGAATTCGGAGAAAAAAATGTCAGAATTGCGAGATGTAAACTCGGAATTCTGAGAAAAAATGTCCGAATTGCGAGATGTAAACTCGGAATTCTGAGAAAAAAATTTCCAAATTGCGAGATGTAAACTCGGAATTCTTAGGAAAAAATGTCCGAATTGCGAGATGTAAACTCGGAATTCTGAGGAAAAAATGTCCAAATTGCGAGATGTAAACTCGGAATTCTTAGGAAAAAATGTCCGAATTGCGAGATGTAAACTCGGAATTCTGAGGAAAAAATGTCCGAATTGCGAGATGTAAACTCGGAATTCTGAGGAAAAAATGTCCGAATTGCGAGATGTAAACTCGGAATTCTGAGGAAAAAATGTCCGAATTGCGAGATGTAAACTCGGAATTCTGAGGAAAAAATGTCCGAATTGCGAGATGTAAACTCGGAATTCTGAGGAAAAAATGTCCGAATTGCGAGATGTAAACTCGGAATTCTGAGGAAAAAATGTCCGAATTGCGAGATGTAAACTCTGAATTCTGAGAACAAAAGACCAAATTGCGAGATCTAATCTTCTAATTGTGAGAAGGAACAATTGTGAGATATTGTTTTATTCCGTGGTAGAAACGGACTTCCATAATATCTTGCCCTTTATTTTGCTTGAGATCCATTCAAGTTTTTTTGTCTTTTTCACAATTGTTTTTCACGCCCATTTGCCACCTCTCCGACTCTTACTGTTAGCCTGCCAGTTTCACCACTCCACCTTCAAGTCTTCTTCCTGTCCTCTGACGGTCTGACGGGTGTGTTTTGCAGGCGGAGCGTGTGCACGAGCTGAACGAGGAGATCGGGAAGCTGCTGGCGCGTGCGGAGCAGCTGGGCGGCGAGGGGAACGTGGAGGAGGCTCAACAGGTGCTGGAGAAGGTGGAGAAGACGCGCACTCTGAAGAAAGAGGCGGAGGTCAGTGTGGGGTCAATGTCATTGTCGTCCTCAGGCTCTAAAACCCATTCAGATCACAAATGAAGTTAATTATGCTTTGTGTTTAGGACATATACCGCAACTCTATGCCCGCCTCCAGCTTCCAGCAGCAGAAACTGCGAGTGTGTGAGGTTTGCTCCGCTTACCTCGGCCTCCACGACAACGACCGCCGCCTCGCCGACCACTTCGGAGGCAAACTACATCTAGGCTTCATCGAAATCCGTGAAAAACTCGATAAACTGCGGGTAAGATGGCGGCACGCAGAGCTCAATCAGCCTGGTGCGGTTCAGCGTCTCATAGTTGCTCTGGTTTTCAGAAAGCTGTGACGGAGAAACAGGAGCGCATGCGCACGAAGAGGAGAGAGGAGCGCGACAGAGAAGAGGAGCGAGCCAGAGAGTGGGAGCTGGAGAGGGAGCGAGAACGCGAGCGTGAGCGCGAGAGAGAGCGGGAGAGGGAGCGCGAGCGCGAGAGAGACCGAAGGAGGTCCGCTTCCATTTCATTCACTCAAATGTGTTTATAATTGGGCCTGCAAACTGTTGAATGAGTATTCGCTGAATCAAACTGATCAAATCAATCTATCTGAGAATTAAATCAAAGAAGCTATAACGTATAAATGAAGATTTATCCTCCTTTAAGCTCCTCTTTCTCATTTTAGGTCCAGATCCAGGAGCGCTGAGCGATATCGGTGAGGATCGTCTTTATTTCTCGTAACATCTGTATCGCTGAAGCGAGAATCTCCTGTTTATGCGTCTTTCTGTCTGGTTTTCAGGGAAGGAGGAAGCTCGTCCTCCCATCGCTCTCGTCGGCACCGTGAGGATGGAGAGCGGGAACGAGAGAGGGAGAGGAAACACAGACACAAAGATCGCCATCGCTCTCGCTCCCACTCGCACAGGAGCAAAAGGAAGAGGTACCGGAACAGCCTCAGACTGACCTGGCCTCCATCTGACATCTTTAGTGGAGGAAACTCTCCTTTTAACTGTTACATTTGAGCAATGAGGCATGATTTACAGTGATTGTACCTTTAGTGAAGGGCAGTTATGTGTCGTAACCAGGTAAAAATCAGTGTAAATAACAGAGTTATGACAAGATAGCAGTTAAAACACATACATGTGCTGTGTTAAATGGTTATGATTTACATTTTAGAGCCAGATAAACTCAAAATTAAGTCATGGAAATTATTTATAAATTATTAAATAATTAATATTTTGAATTAAATTTAAAAATTTTGAAATTATATTTTATAATTATATTTGGAATTTAAATAATATGAAATACTTTTCAACTTATTTTAAATTATTTGTATTTGGAATATAAATAATTTAACGAATGTATATTGGAAACATAAATGAATAAGTTGCATTAAGTGATTTATATTTGGAATTTTATTTTTTAATTATTATATCATTTAAATTCCAAATATATATTTGAATTTATTTGAAACTATTTAAAGTAGTTTGAAATTAATTTCAAATAATATGAAATAATTTCAATTTATTTTAATAATTAAGTGCTTAATAATTGGACTTTTTAAATTTTAAGTTATTTTAAACTACTTTAAATAATAATTTACTTTTAAAGTATTTATATTTGGAATTTATATATGAAATAATTTAAGTTATTTGTTTAATTAATTAATTAATATTTGAAACTTAAATTATTTGAAATGTATGAAATAATTTGGAATTTTATTAACTTAATTTTAAATTAATATTTAAATTAGTTTGAAACTATTTCAAGTTTTATAGTTTGAAATTAATTGATATGGAATTCAAACTATATGAAATAATTTCATCTTATTTGTAAATCAAGTAATTTATGTTAGAAATTAATTTGAAACTATTATCAATCATTTGAAATTACTTTTATTTATTTGGAATTTTAATATGAAATATTTAATTTTAAGTTAAATATAAATTGGACATTGAAATTATTTAAACGTATTAATATTTTAAACTGTATATAATCGTTTAAGTTCAAAATATATATTAAAAGCTATGTTAAACTAAATATATAATAACAAATTACTTTTTTTTTTCAATTTATATGCGGAATTTAAATAATTTTTTATGTGTTGTAAATAATACTCAAAAAGCAAGTAGTGTTTAATACAATATACATAAACATGTATTCCCTTTTTTCCTGTGTCACACTCAGTTGCTCGTTCTGACCCTTTGACCCTCATTCCTCCAGGTCTTCACACACCAGAGATCAGGAACAGCCTCTGCCTCAGGAGAGATGGCGGGAGAACGCCGCAGACGAGAGATGGCGGGACAACGGACGGAGGGACGTGGTGGAGAGAGAGCCATCCTCCGCCTCCCCGGACATGAGCCAGATGCGGGAGCGGGAGAGATCCGTGTCGCTGGAGAGAGATCAGCGCTCCAGCTCCGAAGAGAGAGAGTCCGGAGAGATCTAGAAGACGAGAATCAGATACTTTACACGCTGTAGCTACCGACCCCTGTCGCGTCTCGCAGCCGGCAGTCGCAGCCCTCACTGATCTGTCAATAACTGAATGGCCGTCACATCCGGTTACTTATACATCAGTAGAAGCTCGGCGGCTACAGAGAGGAAGCCAGTCGCAGATGTGTGTGAGAGAGAGTGTGTGTGAGACCAGCATCATTATTTGAGATACAAACAACGCCTCAGACAGCAAGAGTTACACACCTTGATCTAGTTGCTCCAAACTAATCAGCAAACCAAAAGAACATTTGATGAAGTGTAGAGGGGAAAGAGTGCGTTTAGAAGTAGCTTATTTTTTTATCTTGGAAAAGAAGGGCAGGTGGATGAAGGAAATGCCTGCAGGAATATAAAACTACCACTGAAGTTTTCTTTTTCATCATTTTAAACTGGTTACTCTGTTCATTTTTTTTCTTTTTTTTAATAATTAAAGGTCCTTAAATGACTGAAATGATTGATTTTTGATGTGGAAATTATTTTCTCTATTGTTTTTTTTTTTTTTTCCCTCTGATTTCATTTGACATGGATATAAACTCAGAGCTGGACTGAGCTGTTAACCCCTCACACAAAACCCAACCATCTTTTCACACATAACCGCACACGTTTTATAGCTCGGCTTACGTTGTTTCTCGTGGTACCAGGATGCCAGGATTTTCTGAGTTTCTCTTTTCCCCTTTTTATCACTCTTTGGTTTTGCGGTGTTGAGACGTTGTCTTGAAACTTCATCTTGCCTTGTCATTGTGCTATGAATCAATAAATCTGTTGCTTTCATTGTTGATGTGTTTCGGGCTTTTCGTCTTCTTGACAGTCGTTGACTGACGTTTATTCCAACAGAAGCAGAAAATCAATGTTAATAGAAGATTTGCATGGAATAACAGTTTATTCAATGCAACAAAAGTGTTTAAAAGAGCACTACACTTACAAATGTGCTGTAGAAAATTAAATTTATGACATTTCTATATATTTTTATTTCTTTTTTGGTCAAAAATGCTATTTAACATCACTGAATCAATCTGAATACATAAGGTTGCGCCAACCAAATTAAATTTAAGGGTCACGTGTTGCCAGGTTTTACAGTATCTGATAACCGAGAAAGCTAGTTTGAGATGTAGTACATTATATTTATGTGTATGTGATTTTCCAAAAGCTATTTAAAAAGTTGTAAAGTATTATTATTAATAATAATAATATTAAAAATAAGTATATTATTTTTTTGTACATGTGAGGTAGTTTCTGTACGCGCGAGGGCAGCAGCGCGCGCGCGCACGACGGCGGGTCGCGTCTATATGACGTCGAGCGCGTGAACTTTGAAAAGAAGCGCGAGGAGGAAGCGGCGCTCGAGGAAGGACTGTTCGCTGTTTTGTCGATAAACAAACAAATAAAATTGAACGCGTATTTGATCGTCATGTCGCTCCTGACACCGTACAGTAAAGTCCCCGAGCTGAACACGGCTACTGTCCTCGTGAGTAATGCGCGTCAGCTGATGTTTATCCGTTTATTGTTCATTTTAATTGTTTACTAACATATTTAATGTCTCTTTTGATAGTTTGTTGAAAATGAAGAGGAGCTTCAGTCTAAACTAGCCGACGCTATAGTGCAATATGAGAAAGAGTTCAACGTCAATGTGTGAGTTCAAATATCTAAATAAATTATATATATTTTTATAATAAATATATATATATATACATACACACATATATAAATATATACATACATTTACTTTATATATATATTTATATTTTTATAATAAATATATTTACTTTATATATATATATATATATATTTGTAATAAATATTTACTTTTTATATATATATATATATATATATTATAATAAATATATATTTATATTTTATATTAAATACATACATGTATGTGTATATATATATTATAATAAATGCATATATTTATATATTTTTATTTTTACAAAAAATATATTTACATATATGTGTAATAAATACATTTACTTTATATATATATTTTTATAATAAATATATTTACTCTTTATATATATTTATATTTTATAATTAATACATATATATATATAATGTAAATATGTATTTATTATAAAAATATAAATTTATATATATATATAATTATAATATTTTTTATAACATTCAAAACTATGCTTAATATATTATTGTAAAATATCATTTATTATTAATATTTTTTATTAATGTTAATTTCTACTTAAATGAAATAGAATTATAATTATAATCTATTAATGTAAACTGAGATTGTGTTGAGTGTTTAATGTTCACAAGTGAGTGTAAATATTCCTGATGTCTTTCAGGCGGCTGGCCAGAAAACTCCCTCTGCCCGTTGAGAACAAGAAAACTCGTCCGCGTATTGATTTAATCGTTTTCATAATCAATCTGCTGTCCGAGCGCAGGTACGCTGATCTCTCTGTCTGATCTGCCTGAGTGTTCGTGGACGGACTCTCACTCTCTCTCTCTCTCTCTCTCTCTCTCTCACTCTCTCTCTCTCTCTCACTCTCTCTCACTCACTCTCTCTCACACTCACTTTCTCTCTCACACTCACTTTCTCTCACTCTCTCACACTCATTCTCTCTCTCACTCTCTCACACTCACTTTCTCTCTCACTCACTCACTTTCTCTCACTCTCTCACACTCATTCTCTCTCACTCTCTCTCTCTCACTCTCTCACACTCACTCTCTCTCTCTCTCTCTCACACTCACTCACTCTCTCTCACTCTCTCACACTCACTCTCTCTCACACTCACTCACTCACTCTCTCTCACTCTCTCACACTCACTCTCTCACACTCACTCTCTCTCTCTCTCTCACACTCACTCACTCACTCTCTCTCACTCTCTCTCATTCTCTCTCTCACTCTCTCTCTCATTCTCTCTCTCACTCTCTCTCTCATTCTCTCTCTCATTCTCTCTCACTCACTCTCTCTCTCTCACTCTCTCTCACTCTCTCTCTCTCTCTCTCTGTAGTCTCCAGTCAGCCGAGAGCTCTCTCCGTCATCTGCACTCAGACTGTTTCCTGGGGAAGGTGTGTTTCCTGGTCACTGATGGTGAGTGAAACGATAACTATATTAGCGTCCACACCAACGGACGATAACGCTCTGTTTATTATCAGCGCTGTAGTTTTGTCGCCTGTTGTTTTAAACTCACAAGCTCGTTAAATCACATTGACTGTCAATGTTTTTACCAAAACAAGTTTTCCAGGTGAATAAATGAATATTTTTTTGTGGGAAAACTACATTTAAAGTGCTGTACACTCTCAAAAATTGAGACTGTTTACTTTTTATTTAAGTTTTAGGTTTATTGCAAGAGAATAAAGGAATAGACTTACCGTGTTTTCAATGGCATCAACTGTAAAAATCTGTATAATTTTCCGCAGCTCATTTTGTTTAGGTTTTTATTTTGTCTACTGAAACTTCTTGGAAAGGTATTTTTTTCAGTGTATCGTCAGCAGAACAATCCAAAAGCACATTGAGTAACTGTTCAACCCACTGTAGAGATGTATGTCTGTCTCTCACAGCCTCGCTTTGATTACTATTAAAGGGCACATATCATGAAAATCTGACTTTTTCCGTGTTTAAGTGCTATAATCGGGTCCAAAGTGCGTCTACCAACCGAGAAAATGTGAAAAAGGACAACCCTGCTCAGATTTCGCTCCCCTTGTGACTAATATTAGCCCTTTTTTCCATTCACCGCCCCACCATTTTGTTTTCGCAAACAACAACAGTGTATCAGTTCTACCGCAATGGCAAAAGTTGGAGCAAAGCACAGATCAGCACAGACACTATTTAGAGTCTTGTTAGTTTGGACAGCCTGCGAATTGACCCTGGATTAGCCTGATGTGGATGGGAAACAGGTACTCAGTGTATAGTGGACATCCATACGTAATTTGCACAAAAGATGAACATGACGACACATGCTAGTGATGAGTTGATCAACTCCACAGCAACTACATAAATTTATCCACTAACTGTTCAGAAACATCTAACTTCTTCCTGAGTCTCTCCATCAGTGTCGACTCTGGTTTGAACAATGTAAGGATGAACACAATCCTCATTTTGTCTGCGTGAGATTCTCCAGCTTTGTTGTTGTTGAGCAACCGAAACGCGAGCCGTTAAAGTGAATTATGCATTATGGGTCCCCTTTAAAATGAAAGATGGCGCTGCTGCTGTGAATAAGGTCTATTCAACAGTTTAAATTGTTTTCAGATATGTCCCATTTTCCTAACATAGCAGAACAATTACAAATGATGACATTCGGCCTCAAGATGAATTAAAAACATTTTCTGACGTTCAAGCACCTCCTTTCACTGATCATTCAACATCACGAGTTTCACACTATATTAGTGATACTACCGGTCTTTTTAAAGAAGTCTCTTCTGCTCATTAAGGCTACATTTAATTAATCAGAAATACAGTAAAAACTGTAAAATTGTGAAATATTATTACAATTTAAAACAGCTGTTTCATATGTGAATGCATTGTAAAATGTAATTTATTCCTGTGATCGAAGCTGAATTTTTCATCACTCCAGTCTTCAGTGTCACATGATCCTTCAGAAATCAATCTGATATGATGATTTGATGGTCAAGAAACATTTATGATTATTATCAATGTTGAAAACAGTTCCATATTTTGGTAGAACAGCATTTATTCGAAACCGAAGTCATTTGTAACATTATAAGTGTCTTTACTGTCACATCCTTGCTGAAGGAAAGCATCAATTTTCTTCCGTGACGGTCAGAAGTGTTTGTGGTCAGTGTGTTTTGTATGTGTGTGTTTGCAGCTCGCTGTGGCTCTCACACTCAGGAGCGAATGGTCAGCGTGAAAAAACTGGCTGCTTCACATCAGTGTCCCGTCCTCTGCGCTGAGCACAGGGTAAACACACGCACACTCTCTCACTCACTCACACACACACACTCACGCACACACCCACACACACTCTCTCACTCACACACACACACACACTCGCACACACACACACACACTCACACACACACACTCTCTCACTCACACACACACACACACACACACTCTCTCACTCACACACACACACTCTCTCACTCACACACACACACACACACACACACTCTCACACACAAACACACACACTCTCACACACACACACGCACACACACTCACTCACACACACACACACTCTCTCACTCACACACACTCTCACACACACACACTCATCAGCACACGTCTCTCTCTCTCTCAGACGGCAGATGGCGTGAACGCAGCAGCTGTGCGGATCCTCAACATTCTGAAGGTGTCAGCGGGAATGTCGCCCATAGCAACCACCGCCCTCTATCTGTCCTCCCTGACCCGCTGCTCGGTGACCTCTGACCTTGAAGACGACTGACCACCAAGAAGACGAATTAGTTACTTTAAGAACTACATTAAGACTTTGTTCACTGCTTTGAATTTCCACCGGGGACAGACAAGTTGCAGATAATCTCACGGGATTGCAGAGTAGTTCAGGTGGGTGTAAGAAATATTTTAGCAGTGAATTTTAATTTTCCCACCGGACTTTGTTTTGTCTGCTGTTGTTATTATGGCTTGCTGTCACTCATGTTCACGTTTTCACTAAATTAGTAAAACCTCCAAACCAGCAGGGGGAGCCATTGGGTAGCTAATGCCTCTGTCCTAAATAATTATCCCTTTACAATATTTATGAATAAAATATTTTATTTTTTAACCAATTGACTGTACTGTTTTAATGGCCTATTTAAGTTTGATTTTTTTATGCTTTAATGAATCAGATGTTTGTCACATATATTTACAAACTACTAGTAAAAAGAAGAATAAAGAGAGTAGATGAGTTAAAACTTTTGACTGATAGTGACCATATAAATCAATATTATTCCTGCCCTGAAACATCTTGATATCCAATTATCAGTAAAATAATCTTATATTTTACTGATAATACTTTTATTGACGGGAATGTCTCGACATTTCGTCAGCTAAAAGTTAGACGACGATTTGTGTGATTAAATATGTGCTTGACTCCAGTATTATATTAGTATCATTGAGAAACTATTATGGATTTGTATTATTAGTTTATATTTCATATTTTTCTTTTTTTGGTTTGTTTCATTAATTTCGGTTTTGTATCTTTGTCATTTTTATTAGTTATTGTATTTTTAATATGCCTATTATTTGTATTAATTTTAGATTTTGGTTATTAGTACCTAAAATGCTTCCTTGGCAACTAGCTGAAATAAAATGTTTAATTTTATTAAACGTTTTTTCATCCCGTTAGCGGGATGCTTGGTGCTTTTTTTTTTTTTTTTTGCCTTTTTTCCTTTTCACATATTTTAGTTATCTTCATAAGTTAGGCATCATTTGAAAGCTTAAACCATTTTGAAATCAGAAATTGCTTTACCATGGAAACTTTAAATGCTCTTAGCAGGCTCCTCCCCCTAGTGGGCGCGTCATGTCTGATATTACAACATTTATTTTAACTGGTTCGATTCTTGACAAATCACATGTCGTTGGAAAGGTCTGAGACTCAAGGTTTCATATTTGGTGACTGTTTTTAGATAGAAGTGATATTGTGACAGAAATGTATTAATTTGTCACAGGAGATCACATCAAAACATAATGAAATGGATTGTGGGTTTCACATGGTGGCTACTTTTGGTATTACACCTAAACTAAATCTCATAGGAACTTCAATTTTTGTAATATCAACTTCAAATTTGGAACACAACTTGGTTAGTCATATGGCTTTGATTTCATAGCAATTTTACAGTAAACTTCTTGAGTGTCTTCTTTAAAAATAGACCAACCATAGGTCTTTATTTCAAATCCTTCATGAATTACAACCATTTAAGTTTGGATAGTGTATTTTCACATCTATGCTCAAAAAAGGGGGGTGACGGTAACAAAAATGTTTTTTATGATTTTAGTGATCTACAATACCCCAGTCTACTCTGACTAAGGGCCGTTTGTTGCACTATAGTAACCTCCTCCCAAATCCTCTGTGTTTCCCCAACTCTTTTCCTCTTTTGTGTTTCCATGACAACCTCACCTGTTGCAAACCAATCCTATCAGTAACCCGAGTCCTGAATAATGGACGTTCTTTGCGAAGAAATTACAAAAAGGCTTCCTGGCATCTTACCTGTGCCACCGTCTCTCTCTCTCAACCTTTCCGTTCAGTCCCTTGTGACTGACCTCATTTGACAATCTCCTCACTGACCACTTCATGCACAGGGTCACAGTCCAGATATCCACTTACCCCACGGACACGAGAGCGCTTCGGCTGTTAGGAAGAGGCCATGGCACTTTCATTAAATTGGGCTTGAATCTTTCCAGTCCAGAAAGACATTTTCTATCTTTAAATATAAAAGACATTATTAGTCAGGTATTGTGCCAAATTATTGGTCTGCTGTACTTGAGGTCACACACAATGCATTGAAACGGTGCTTTAGATCAGTCTCAGTAGGTTTGTGTGATATTGTTCCATGATCTGCTCTGTTGGCGTCCATTAAAGTCCTTCACAAACACATCTACAGTGCAGCTGTCTCTCTAGAGTCCTGCCTTTGTCCCACTCAACATTCTGTTACTGAATAATGCAGATTGTGTGTGTGTGTGTGTGTGTGTGTGTATTCACATGCTGAGAGATTGGCAGAGCAGGACGGCAGTGGATGCGTTTCTGCCCGCACGTACCACTTTCACACACATTCCTGCCATTATTTATGGCCAGGTAAAGTGTGTGTTTGCTAAATCAAGCATCACTATTGGTATTGCTCATAGTTAGCAGTCCAAACAAACCCCTAATGCTGCATGTTAAACTTCAGAGTATAACTACAGATCTGAATGATGGCTTTTATCATCTGTCTTGGGGAGGAAATCTGTGTTATTTTGTGGTAAAGATGCTTTGAAATAATAAGTTGTAAAAACACTTCATGTACCGGGGAACTGTGAAGCATCACCTTAGCAACCGTGCAGAAAACGCATAGCACAGCTAGCAACCTCCCCAAAAACTTGAGCAGTTACACAGCAGAGTATTTGAAAAAAAAAAACACTTAGAAAAGCTAGCAACTGCATAGTAACGCCCTAGCAACCAGTCAGAAGACTAGCAACATGCTAAAAAAAACACTCAGCACAGCTAGGAACCACCCCAAAAACTTTAGCAATTATACAGCAGAGTATTTGAAAAAAAAACACTTAGAACGGCTAGCAACTGCATAGTAATGCCCTAGCAACCAGTCAGAAGACTAGCAACAACACAGCAACATCTAAAAAAAAACACTCAGCACAGCTAGGAACCACCCCAAAAACTTTAGCAGTTACACAGCAGAGTATTTTAGAGAAAAAAAACACTTAGAACAGCTAGCAACTGCATAGTAACGCCCTAGCAACCAGTCAGAAGACTAGCAACAACACAGCAACATGCTAAAAAAATCACTCAGCACAGCTAGCAACCACCCCAAAAACTTGAGCAGTTACACAGCAGAGTATTTGAAAAAACACTTGGAACAGCTAGCAACTGCATAGCAACCCCTTAGCAACTAGCCAGAAAACTGGCATAGGAGCATGTTAAAAACTCGTAGAACACCTAGAAACTGCATAGTAATGCCCTAGCAACCATAAAGCAACAGCATAACAGCATGCGACTCTACAAAAAACTTATTTCAGTTATTCTTTGTGTTCTGACACAAACAGGAATCGACCGGCCTCAGGTTTGACTGTGACATCATCTGCAGCTGTTATAAAATCACAAGTTCTTTGAGCTTGATTGTGATGTGAATGGCGTGTGTGAATACGGCCCCTCAGGAGAACTCAAGATCCCTCAGCTTTCCTGCCCTGCCTCTTCCTCTCACAGCAGATAAAACAGGATGACACTGAGCTTCCTCGCAAATCGCACGCATTCTAAAAGCCCTAGAAATCAGATGCCCCCTTTCAACAGCCCTGAGGAACAATGCTGGTATTGAGGAGGAGAAACGCATCAAACCACAGATCACAGGCGCTTCGAGAGCTCCGGCTCACACTGCTCAGAGAACAGTCTTCATGCTCTCACGTTGCTCTTTTATTGTCTCGAATCGTGTTTTAATTTCTATCGAGAAATAAACACAGATGAGTCAATAATGGTCAGTATGCATAGGGGCTACAATTTAGTATTATTTGTTTTAATCAATTTTATTTAATTTATTTGAATATATGCATTTATTGATTTGATTTGAATAAATTTGTACATTATTTATTTGTTTAATCCATTTTATTTAATTATTTATTTAATAACTTTTCCAAACTGGTCTCTAGATTTGGTGCAACATGCTGAATTTTCCAGTGTCAGGTATTTTGGGCGTCGACCATTTTGAGTTTTCGCGCAAAATGCTGTATTTTATGAACGCATTGGCGTATTGTTACGACACTCGATGTAGAAGGAGCTCAAAAGGTTTCGGTAGCACCACCTTGTGGTCAAAAATGATAATTAATTTCAAAAGATGTCAATAGCTTTTAATTTGTTTTGCCTATTGTAATGGAACTTAATAGATTAATAACTATTATATCTTAACAGATTTATCGATTAATGCCGAAAACCAATTTTGCTGTAGTCAGTCAAACTTCCTTTCCACCATTTTGATTTTCTTTGAAAACCTAATTTTTTCAAACTCTTCCTAGGCCGTTTGTCTGATTATTACCAAATTTGTGTCCGATCATCTTCAAACCACGCCAGTAAAAATGGACTTCGTATTTTCGTACACTGCATCAACAAAGCGACTAAAGCTGTATCTCTGAAATCCTATGACATTTTGAACTTCGTATGCCATTGTCACCTCACTCTGACCACACCACATCCATTTTGTCACAGCGCCACCTATTGACAAAAAAGATAAACAATTAAATCATATCACTAGCGACTGCATTTATGATTTTTCAGCCTTAAATCGTCTTAATATGTCTTTAATTGCTCGTTGTTGCAGTTGTTGATGCTCCCTGCCAAGCTGGAATGACTCATCGCACTTTCTTTGTGCTTGGCCTCTTAACTGCTGCTCGCTGCTATATTTATTATTTGAAAATGACGAAAGTGACGTGACATGCACCTAGGTATGGTGTCCCATACTTTGAATTTGTGCTCTGCATTTCACCCATCCAAGTGCACACACACACACACACACAGTTTGGGTTGTTTTCAACCCAAGGCCTGGGTAAATATAGGACAGAACACATGTTGGATTAATCTTACCCAACAAATTGGGATGTTTATTTAACCCAGTATAATTGGTTGATTAATTTTTACTATTACTAACTTTTTTTTCTTTTACTTCATACATTAATTGATCTTTACGGATTAACGTAAATCCTCTAAACTTTTTTTAAATACTCCACACAACCACTGATGGCGCTGGATTTCGGGGGAACTGCTAACTTTAGACCGCCGCCTGCGTTTCACTCGTAGCTGAAAAATGTTACATTTAAATGATATTTTATCATCCTAAGTATTTATATTTTGTATCTTTTTGAATAAAATCATAACATTTTATGCAAAGGTATCAGGCGTTTCCATCACGTGAAAAGATCGACAGTCGTTTAGATGACTCACATGTATGTTGCTTTGCATAAAATTAAACATTATACAGAACAATAACGAATTTTAAGATGAAGTAATACGTACACAAATCCGAAAGACATCGACCAATCTGACGGAGTTGCACTGCTCTCTCCTGAAGAGGGCGCGAAAAGCACACGATAAATAACTCAACAACTGGGTTGTTACGTCTGACCCAAGAGCTGGGTAACACAAAAACTACCCAAACACTGGAAAAATAATGACCCAAAAGGCTCAACCCAGGACATCGTAGAAAAAATAGCCCAAGATTTTTTTAGAGTACACCTATGAACACAGACCCAGAGAAGTGGGCAGTCATTTTGTTGCTGCTCCGCCTGGGGAACAGTTTCAGGGTGGGGTCCCTTGCTCAGTTTTCTGCTGGTTCTGAGACTCGAACCCGTGACCTTTGGGTTACCATTAGGCCATAACTGCCCTCATTATTATTATTATAAATAATAGTGCCTTGTTTTAACATCCCTGGCCTGCTCTAGAGGAGACGAAGAAGAGCAACTTCTCCAAACATCTCCATTCAATCTCATTGCTATCTAACTGATATATGTCAGTCACGTCATATGTGTGTGTGATTTCACATGGCTCTCTCGGATCTGAGGTCAGCTCTCTGAACGCTCCGTCCTCGGCTGTGTGTCGCCAGAAACAGAGAGAAAGACCGGAGAGATTGTGAGAGTGACTGTTGTCACGTCTGGTGTGACGACGAGACAAACCCGCCGACAGAACTTCACACTCAGTACTCGTCTCTTGGCTTAAGGGTAAAGTAAATGGAAATGGCAATCGCCGCACAGGAAACCTGTGGCTTCAGTCACGTCCACAGACGTCCTGGAATGAGATTTGGGAGGAATGGAAAACTGTGAGTGACCGTGAACGTGTGAGTTTGAGCACGGCTGTGGTTTAATGAGGATAAAGATTAGAAAGACATTAAAAAAAAACGGCTGAGATTTAGCAAAAGCCTTTAACAAAATGTAGGGGTCACAATGTCATAAATTGCATTCCAGACTCAGATCAGGCCAAATGATTTTACCATGTGATTTACACACCAGATTAGAGTAAAGCACATGTCAAGCACACTTTAAACACACACACACATAATCCTTATGATGCTTAAGCCCAACCTCAATCAAATGACAGCTATAATAATTCAAAAAGTCATTTTTTAATGCATGAATGACAATAAAAGACAGTTTTTCAGCAGGTAAAAGCGATGTTTATTGATAAGTGTTGCCTTACAAAAGCCTTGAATATGATTTATAATGCAGTGTAGAGACACAAAACAAGAGAAGCATCATTGGAATAAAACTTCATTTTCAATGATCAATTAAAGATGGTTTTTAATGTGCCATCACGTGATCCGAGACGCTAACACACCTGAAGTCACTGACATCATCAGATCAGGTGGCGTTCTAAACCCGACGTGATTGGCTCCGTTCATTCCAAAGCACATTTGCATACAGTAACAAACACAGTTGCATGTGTATTCTGGTTTTAAACATGATTTGATCTCTGGATAGTTTTTAAATCTGATTAGCTGCACAGTAATTACTATTCACTAATGGCAATAACAAAGCAAGCGCTTTTTCCAGTTTTCTTGAGATCCTTTAACCGGCGAATCCGACCTCCTTATAGTAACCGTCGATGTCACCAATGATGACGTCCATCACTTTCCTCAGCGCGCTCTGACCGGCGGCGTCGAGACCGGCCTTCTCCGCCATCACCTTCACCAGGACTTCAGTGATCAGCTGTTGACAGGGACAGAAAGAGCACGGTTGGCGTGTCGTCTCTCGAGAAACTATGTGAAGTCTGTGTGTCTGTGAATACATGAGATCTGTGAGCGCGCTTCAACACTCCTTCAAAACCCAACGAGCGCTTTAAGGCATCGTGGACGGTTTCCAAAGCTCGAGTGCGCTGTTGGGTATTTTTAGTATCATGATATTAGCTTGGGTTCAGTTAGTTTTTAAAAACATTCTGCTCCAATAATTTAATATAATTTTCATTTTTCGCTTTGAAATATAGTTTATTTTTAAGTTAAATTCAATTTTTTACCACTCTTTTTACTATACATGTCCAAAAATATCATTTTATTTTGTTTATTTTTTTTTGCAACAATGTAAATTTTACCCAATTATACATACATATATAAAATTTACTTTAAATCTTTTCTTTCTACTTCATTTTAACAAATTTAATACATATATTACTACATATATTTTATTATATATAATATATATATATATATATATATATATATATATATATATATATATATATATATATATATATATATATGTAATATATATAAAATAGGAGTTATTTAATTATAAATAAATATGTCAATCGCAAAATCTGCTATTTGTGTTCAAGTATTTTTTATAGAATTAATAAATAGCATTCAAAGTCAGTCACTTATGCTCATAATAGTTCAGCCAGACACTTATATAATTTTTTATAGTAATAATTATAGTTCAGTTGCTAGTTTCTGCTCAAAAATATTTCATTTTGTTTAAATTTTTGCAACAAAATTTTGGTAAAAATTATATATATATATATATATATATATATATATATATATATATATATATATAAAATTAAATACAAATTATATATAATTATATATTTTTTATAACATATTTGTCATATATATATATATGACAAATATGTTATAAAAAATATATAAAATTATGTTATATATATTTAAGTGTAATTTAGTTTACATTAAGTCTTTTTTCGGTCTACATTTCATTTTAATAAATATTTAAAATATATTTATCAATTAAAAATTTATTACATACACATATATATATATATATATATATATATATATATATATATAAAATATGAACGATTTAATTATAAATAATAAATATTAGTATTTATATATTGATATAGTCCAGCAGAGTCAGTTGTGTTAGGATGCTGTGTATGCAGTGAGCGAGTGCACTAGGTTTTGGAGCAGAGCCCAAGACCGAAGAACGTCAGTGAAAGTGTCCTTCAATACCCTGAAGTTGTTGAGGGCGATCTTGTGTGTTTTGGCGTGTGTGTTGGCCAGCGGTTTGAGGATGGCAGCGTGATCCCCTTTGGCCTTCAGCAGCTCGCCCAGCTTCTTCAGCACGGTCGCGCCGTGGGCCGCCACCGCCGTGTTTCCCGCCAGATCAGACTGAGCGATGCCCACAAACTTCGGGAAGAGCTTCAGCGTGTCCGGATACTCCTTAAACAAACTGAAGAGAGAGGAAACATTAGCCGGACCCGGGCAGACCACGTTCAGCGGTCTCACAGAGCCGGGAACTGACCGGTTCAGAACTTCTCCCCCGTGACCCGTGTAGTCGGCCTCCACGGCGCCCCAGCATTTCAGAACCAGCTCATGATCGGCCATCGTCTGCATATGAGGAGACAAGCCAGAAAAACACCCATCTTAAAATAACAATCCAAAGTGCTTCACTCAATATGTCAGGCGTTTGGAGTTGGCATCATTAAACAAGAGCACATATTTAAGTTTGTGCCAGATTACCTTCACGTGGTCTTCGGTTTACTCTCAGGCTAAGGCTTATTGTTTATCATCTGTTTTAATGTCTGCATGCACTAAACATAAGACACGTACAGTATGCAAGTGTGAGTGATTTTAGATGATGACCTCTGACCCCTGGAGAACTCACGTCTGGTTCATTTACACTTGTCTGCGTTTTGCTTGTCTAATTGTTTTCATTCATCAGTGTAAATGTTAATGTACAGCTGAACGCCAGCAGTGATGTTCACTAAACTGTGATCAAGTGTTTTTCCAGCGTCAGGCTCCGGTGATCCAGAGCGCTCCGGTGACCTTGAGGACACACAGTTTCACTAAACGCTCCGTAGATCCCGTCAACACTGCGCCGCGGTTTGTGGGATAATAAAGCAGCATCTTATCTCCTCTTTTCTTTCTTTTTCAAACAAATTCTGCTCTTTTAACTTCAGTTTGTACTTTTTTGTGTTTGTTTTTCCTTCCATCGCAGAAGTTTTCCCTTCATAAAATACAAACTTCTTCTGCAGTTCAAGTTTTACTTTTAAGTTTACTTTATTTTGTTGTTGTTTTTACTAGTCTTCACTTTTTCCCAACAAATTATGTCAAACTTTAAGTTTATTTTAAGTTTTATTTTACTACTTTTCCCATGTCTCAAATAATTCTGCTTAAAAACTACAACTTAACTAAGTTTAACTTGAAATTTACCCTTTTAAAACAAATTTTGCTCTTTTTAATTCGATTTTGACTTGTTTTTCCTTTTCATCGCAAAAGTTACTTTTTGTAGAATAGAACCTTAAGCACTGAAATTTACTTTTTTAAATTTCTCAACAAATTCTGTTCAACTGTAATTTTACTTTTAACTTTAAGTTTAATTTTAAGTCTCAGTGAATTGTGCTTAACTAAATTTAACTTTTTTAATTTAGCAAACTTTTTAAATTCAATTTAATCTTTTTTCTCTTTGTAAATAACATTCTGCAGTGAATATTAAAATTATAATATTAATAACATATAAAATTAATTTACTAGTTTTCACTCTCAAAAAATTCTGCAACACTATATTTTTACTTTAAGTTTATTTTACCTTTCCTCAATTAATTCTTCTAACTTACAAAATACAGCTTTTAATTTTAACTTTTTAAATAAAGTTTACCTTTGTCAATCCACTACTAAAGAATAAAGTAATTATTTTATTTGTTTTATTTTATATGTCATTATTTTAAATATCAATGCAGAACTAGTAATCTTTAGATTTTGTTCAAGCATTTCAGGTAACGACAAATGCTGTCATTTGCATCTTAATCTTTGCACAAAGCATTAGAAAGTCCAGTCCAGCTCCTTACCGGTATCAGCGTCCTCTCTGAAGAGTGTGTGACTGGTTGTGTGTTTGGAAAACTCCCCAAATAAACTCAGATTATCAGTTTTCCCCCACTTTACCTTTTATACTCTGTCTTTGTGACATCACCACCCCTCACCTGTCAATCACACTGTCCCTCTCCTTGTCTTGAAATGTTAACCACACCCCTCGATTTGCCCCGCCAAAAACACACACACTCACAAACAAACACACACAGTTCAGTTTTCCCATCTTCATGGAGACTCTCCATGGAGGGGAAGATTTGGTCTTCACACACACACACTCACTCTCTCTTGCTCTCACACACTCACATACTCTTACACTCACTCTCTCTCACACTCTCTCTCTCAGACACACACACACACTCACTCTTTCTCTCTCTCCCTCACACACACACACTCTTAAACTCACTCTCTTTCACACACACATACACTCTCTCTCACACACACACACTCTTACTCTCTCACACACACACACTCTTACTCTCTCTCTCACACACACACACACACACACTCTTACTCTCTCTCACACACACACACTCTTACTCTCTCTCACACACACACACACACTCTTACTCTCTCTCTCACACACACACACACACACACACTCTTTCTCTCTCTCACACACACACTCTTACTCTCTCTCTCTCACACACACACACTCTTACTCTCTCTCTCACACACACACACTCTTACTCTCTCTCTCACACACACACACACTCTTACACACACTCTCTCTCACACACACACACACACACACTCTTACACACACTCTCTCTCACACACACACACACACACTCTCTCACACTCACTCTCTCTCACACACACACACACACACTCTTACACTCACTCTCTCACACACACACACTCACTCTCTCACACACACTCTTACACTCACTCTCTCACACACACACACTCTTACACTCTCTCTCACACACACTCTTACACTCACTCGCTCACACACACTCTTACACTCACTCTCTCACACACACTCTTACACTCACTCTCTCTCACACACACACACACACACACACTCTCTCACACACTCTTACACTCACTCTCTCTCTCACACACACACTCTTACACTCACTCTCACACACACACACACTCTCTTACACTCACTTTCTCACACACACTCTTACACTCACTCTCTCACAAAAACACACACACACTCTCTTACACTCACGCTCTCTCACACACTCTTACACTCACTCACTCTCTCTCTCTCTCTCTCTCTCTCTCACACACACACACACACACACACTCACACTCACACTGATGCTCTAATTCCATCGCTGTTTTACTCCACAACACACTCACTCACCTGTACAACACACTTTAAAAAGTCATTTTGGGATCATGTTAGAGCAGATGAGGTGCCTGAGAGTTTGATTTTTGATTACAGGTGTGTTCAGCTCAGGAAAAACAAGACAATGACCGGCACGTGTGCAAACAATCACAGGAAAACACCAATTAACCTCAAGCTTTTTATACAGAAAATCTGAACAATAAAGCAATAAAAGCTGCAGTCCCATCATTCCTCTGTCCGTATCTGTCCCAGCACTCGATGCAGTCACCAGACAGGTGTATTAATAGCATTTGCAGGGTGTATTTGGATAAGGGAAAAGCCTTTCCCCTCCATTCAGACCGGTTCAAAGACGGGTCAAGATCAGCTGACACTGCCAAACTACCAAAACCTGCTAGAAATGACGACATTAGCATTAGCTTTGAACTTCAGACCCTTCCATGGGGTAAAGATCGGTCAATTGTTGTGGCGAAATCACTAAAAGCAAAACAGAGAATGAATATGAGACCGTTTTATTATTCTGAGAGTTTAGGGAGATTTAATGATGATCCGTGTGTTTAATTGACACACAAACAAACTGACGCCGAACTACATTGTTTCTGACTGGATTCTAGCGCCATCTGGCGGAGATAAACTGTTGATGTGCTTCACAGGACGTCCGGCGGAGCTTCAGTTAATGATGCACCACAAGAACAGCTTTTGGTCGATTTAAAGTTTAAAAATGTGAGCGGAAGCTGTTGCGCAACAAACACAGTCTCGTTTTATGTACTTCAATACTGGGCAGATCAACCAAAAAAACCCTTTGAAACCAAAACAAAAAATGTTTAAATAAACTTTTTCATTTTCTGGCATAATAAAAGTCTTCTGTAAAAGCTCCAAAAAACATTCATCCAAATTAACTCCATAATAATACATTTTCGCCGTATATATTTCCAGAAATATAACATTTAAATAATAAATTGTTACTTTAAAAAAAAATTATTATATCTATAAACATGTATATATAATAATAAGCGAGTGTTATTAGTCATTTATTAGTCAGGACTTTTATTTTGGCGGGTTGCGCAGCGAAAGTGACCGAACATCGTGTCTCTTATTGTTCAAACTTCACTGTCGAGTAGCCATTTTTATGTGTGTCCGGATCCCGGTTCTGCTCGTTTCTCTCCTAAAACCGCTTTTAACACCGAACAAAAACGGGTATCACCGGCAAAACATCAATTACACTCATCGCGAGGAAGAAAACGACATATAAAGCGGGAGTTTTCGTCTGCTGTCCGTCATGAATCCCGAATAGTAAGTTTGTGTGAAGAAAAAAAAGCGCTGATGACACATCAAACACATGAGCGCGCACTCATTACTGCTTTATTAATATTCACAGAAATATTGCAGCGTTGACTAAATAAAATCTCAAATTTAACTAAACGCGTACTTTGTAAATCAGGGCTAATTTATTATTATTTATCGCAACTGTGTTCTGTTTGTTTAACCGTTGTTGGATCGTTTCGATTTGATTTAAAAAGGATTATAAATAAATATGATTATTAGAGATACGTTATGTGTAGTATTGGTGTATATATTGCCTAACTGTCAGGCTGAGCTCTGACACACTCAACTGCCACGTCGTTATTAAAGCGATAAGTAAAGAATGAAACACAGTTTGTAAGGAACTCGATGATCTTCAGGCTGATTAAACCGCTGTGAGAGACTGGATCATGTTGAAATGTACCCTGAACTTATTGACAGTTTGTTTTAGGGGCTGTTGGGTAATTAAATCACAAGGTTTGTGTTTTTACCATGGTAAAGTGGTGGGGATACCATGGTACTTATGTATGTGAGTCTGGAAACCTGTCAAAAACACGTCCAGAAGAAAAGCAAAAATTTTTTGCAGATTTATTGTTTTCTGTAGATTTAGTTTTGTGGGGTGTGGGTGACCTGTGACCCTGAGATGATGTGTTATATCCATTATTTGGCTTCTGTGGCGTTGTGACATGATGACTCGCACGTGTTGCGAAACGTAGTTCCACGTCACAAGATGACAGCCGACCAGGAGTGTCGGCAATTATTACGGTGTTATTATCTGAATCATCCTCTGCTTTCTCTCTCTCAGTGATTACCTGTTCAAACTCCTGCTGATCGGAGACTCGGGCGTTGGGAAGTCCTGCCTTCTGCTGCGTTTCGCCGTAAGTCATCGAGAAACTGCACGCACACACACACGGATCAGATAGTGGCTCTTATTGTACTGGTGATTTGACTGTCAAAGAGCTTCATGCGAAAGGTGAAGTGTGTTTCTTCAGGGTCGGGAGGGGCGGCACTACCTGGTTGCTCTCACACGGTCATCCAGTTATTCATTTTGCAACAGCTATGTGTTATTTCGACTATTTTTATGATCATTTTGGGATAAACGCTAAGATGTGCACAAAAATGCACCTATGCAAATAATTTTTTGATCTACGTTTATTGAATAAATCCCTCAAAAAACCTCGCGTGACTTTGCCTCAACAGGCGGATGTGATCGGATAACTGGACTGATCGCGTCTCAGATGTTGAGTTGAAGTCTGTCATCAGAATGATTTGGTTTAATTTCCTCACAGAAGAGTTTACTGTGTTTCGTCTGCCGCTCTTGATGGAGGAATAAGAGCCTCGGTTTCTTCCATTTTTGTTACTGATTTTGTTTTCTTGAATACACGAGATGGAAACGCTTCTTCATTCACAAATGTTTTATGTGGTATTCCAACTTTGGATTGTTTGAAATGACTGCATTTCTGAGAAAACCGTAAATATTGTCTTTCCTCAGGACGACACGTACACGGAGAGCTACATCAGCACGATCGGAGTGGACTTCAAAATCCGGACGATAGAGCTTGATGGAAAGACCATCAAACTACAGATCGTAAGTGTCGCTTCAACGACTGACGCAGACTCGACACAAACTAGTTTTCTTGGAAAATATCAGCATTCGATACCGCGAGAGAACTGGCTTTTATACCTCCGTACGGATCATTTGTTATTAGCTCATAATATTTTGATGATGTGCATAATTTTGTTGTAATTATTCACACCTGTGTGTCAGTATTGATGCGTATTGAAATATTGATATTTTTGACAACACTTCTCGTGACACAAGCTTTATTTTTTTTTTTAACAAGCTTTATTTCGAGTTTACGTCTTATTCTCAGCATTTGAGTTTTATTACTGCCGTAATGTTTTTTTAATTTTCTTTAATTCTCTTCTGCTCACCAAGGCTGCATTTGTTTAATAAAAATATCAGTAATATTGTGAAATATTATTACAATTTAAAATGACCATTTGCTATGTGATTGTATCGTAAAAATATACTTTATTCCTGTGATCAAAACTGAATTTTCTGCATCATTATTTTAGTGTCACATGATCCTTTAGAAGTCGCTCTGATATGATGATTTGCTGCTCATTGAAAACAGTTGAGCTGCTTCATATGGAGTTTCTAACCGTGTGTGTTTGCGGTGTGAACAGTGGGACACGGCCGGTCAGGAGCGATTCCGCACCATCACGTCCAGCTACTACAGAGGAGCTCACGGGATCATCGTTGTTTACGATGTCACGGATCAGGTGAGCAAACTTTCCATTAGTATGGCCGTTAGAGGCTGAACTGCTGCTGAAACTGTCGTGTGTCGCTGCTGTGTGGTTTTAATGTGATGCGTTTCCTCAGGAGTCCTTCAATAACGTCAAACAGTGGCTTCAGGAGATCGATCGCTACGCTAGTGAAAACGTCAACAAACTCCTGGTGGGAAACAAGTGTGATCTGACCACTAAGAAACTTGTGGATTACACAGCGGCGAAGGTACAGGATCTGTCCCGTGAACAGAGCGCAACATTCACCAGAATCACAAACACTGTACGGCTGATACCACATGACTGCATGATCGCTGTAGCTCGAGAGAGAAAAAACTGGCTGATTAATCATTTAAAATAATTAAGTTCTTTAGTTTATAATTAAATCAAGATGTGTATATATATATAAAAAAATATTTTATTTAAAACTTCTCCTGTTTGCAGCCCAAAAGACTGGCTGATGTAGTAATAAAATAATAAATAAATAATGTTTTTTTTTTTTTACTTTTCCTGTTTGCAGACTATTAATAATTAAGTTTTAATTATGTAAATTATTAGGTAATAATTATTTCTAAATTTATTAATCATTAAATAATTTCAATTTGCAACCAGGAAAAGTTTATCACTATTATTTATTGAATAATGAATAAATAATTGCACTTTTAAATATTTTAATTATAAACTTTTTTTCTTTTTTTAAATTATTAAATGATTATACGTCCTTTTTATGTTGATTTTACACTTCTACATTTGTAAATATATTAGTTTATGATATGTTGCCTATTAATGTACATTTATTAATGGTGCTTTTAATTTACGGTCATTAAAGAATTTATTTATTTTATTGTTTTACTTTTCCTGTTTGCAGCCCTAAAGACTTTCTGATTAATAATTAAAATAAATGTTTAATATTATTATTAATAGATAATAACAATTAATTATTTATTAATCATAAACCTTTCCTGGTTGCAAACTGAAATTATTTATTAATTATTGAAGAATGAATAAATAAATGCAGTTTAAACCATTTTATTTTTTATTATACATTTTTCAAATATTAAATTATTATACTTCCTTTATGTTGATTCTACACTTCTTCACTCCAAACACATTTTTTTTTAAATATAACTTTTATTTATTTATCTTCATTTAATTCCTCAGTTTTAAATGAGCACATGATCGATCTGTCTTTCAGGAGTTTGCGGACTCTCTCGGCATCCCGTTCCTTGAGACGAGTGCGAAGAGCTCCAGTAATGTGGAGCAGGCCTTCATGACCATGGCGGCTGAGATCAAGAAGAGGATGGGCCCCGGGGCCACCGCAGGAGGAACCGACAAATCCAACGTCAAGATTCAGAGCACGCCGGTCAAGGCGTCCAGCGGAGGATGCTGCTGAGACCCGCTGCCTTCAAACACCCAACAACTCCATCAAGACGACAGTAACGTTACCTACCGTACGCCACAGCTGAGTGTGTGAGTGTGTGAGAGAGTGAGTGTGTAAGAGTGAGAGAGTGAGTGTGTGTGTGTGTGTGAGAGAGTGAGTGAGTGAGAGAGAGAGTGTGTGTGTGTGTGAGTGAGTGTGTAAGAGTGAGAGAGTGAGTGAGTGTGTAAGAGTGAGAGAGTGAGTGTGTAAGAGTGAGTGAGAGAGAGTGAGTGTGTGTAAGAGTGAGTGAGAGAGTGAGTGTGTAAGAGTGAGTGAGAGAGTGAGTGAGTGTGAGAGTGAGTGAATGTATAAGAGTGAGAGAGTGAGTGAGTGCGAGAGTGAGTGAATGTATAAGAGTGAGAGAGAGTGAGTTTGTAAGAGTGAGAGAGTGAGTGAGTGTGAGAATGAGTGAATGTATAAGAGTGAGAGAGAGTGAGTTTGTAAGAGTGAGTGAGTGTGTAAGACTGAGAGTGAGAGAGTGAGTGTGTGTGTGTGTATAAGAGAGAGAGAATATTAATGAGACCCAGAGTAAGAGAGGATCAAATTAAACATTGCCTGATAATGAATCATGTATGCACGTCGCTGCATGACCAGACAAACACGTTTCCTAAATTCAGCGAGCGGCCCACAATCTGCAGGGCTAAACATCTCAAATTTTGTGCGCTCATTTAGACAAGCATCCAAAAGCACCTTTGGACGAAGAAGTCCCGTTTCCGACATTCTTAGAGGACCGCAACTAGATTTGGCTTTGAACTTCCTCTTCGGAACTTTGAAGGATGCAGTGGACTGTGATGTCATAACTGACCTCTGAATAATGGGTTCCGTTGCTATGGCTCCCAGTGTGGTTGCTCCGGCGACCTCTCCTTCAACCGCTGCCTTCTCTCTGCGTTTGGTGGACCGTTGTTTTTTTGTTTTTGTTTTTTTCAGATTTTTTTTTATATATATATATTTGTGCTCTTCAGCATTTCAAGACACCGGTCCTCTGAACGCAACGCTTCAGAAAGCGCTTGTTCAAATGCATTGTCATTATGTGCTTGTTGTTTGCCACCATTCTAACAGCATTACCATCCTGTGCAATTTTATGTAATAATACTTTGGAAAACAAGAGCCAAACCCTTGTAGTTTAAATGTCAATATGATGATGACTTGGTTCTTTCTCTTAATCAGTTGCTTATACGTATATTATTATGTATATCCTGTATATTGGACTCGACCTTCGTTTACTGACAGCACAACAGCAGTGTCACTGTCATAGAGATGCGGATTTATGTATAAATGTATCTATATAAATGCTGATCCCACCGAGTGACTGATGAACAGGAAATGACATCACAATAGATAAAGCAGCATTGCTTATGTAATTTTTTTTTTGTTTGTCTTGGGGGAGAAAATGTTCTTTTTCTCCTTTATTTCTGTTTTCTTTTATGTCACACAATGTTTAAATAAACTATGAAGGAGAAGTTTAATAAAAATGGTTTTAACTGGAATGTGTGTCATGTGTTCCATCTGTTACGCAAACTAACCAGTCTCGTTGTTTCCGGTGGGTGGCGCTGCTGAGTCATCACTGCTGTGTTCACATGATCTAACAGACGCTGCTGGTCAATAAGAGTATTGCCTTCAAAGAAATTAATACTTTTATTCAGCAAGGATGCATTAAATTGATCAAAAGTCACAGTATATAGACTCTTTATATGAATAAAAGTATTAATTTCTTTCCAAAAAGACAAAAAACTTTTGAGCAGTATAGCGATAATGTTACAAAAGCTTTCTATTTCAGATAAATGCTTTTCTTTTGAACTTAATATTCATCAAATAATCCTGAAATAAAAAATTTTCACAACTGATTTCAATGTTTCTTGAGCAACAAATCATCATATCAGAATGATTTCTGAAGGATCATGTGACAATGAAGACTGGAGTAATGATGCTGAAAATTCAGCTTTGATCACAGGAATAAAATATTAGTTTACAATATATTGACATAGAAAACACTTCTTTTAAATCGTAATATTATTTCACAATTTTACTGTTTTTGATGTATTTTGGATCAAATAAACGAAGCCTTGGCGAACAGAAGAGATTTCTTTTAAAACATTTTAAAAATTCTTATCGTTGAAAAACTTTTCACTTTTTTTTTTTTCAGAGATCACAACTCTGAATGGATAACTCAACAAAATGTCATGTAATTTACTAGAGGTCCTGACAACATGTGGTTAATGCAGTCTATTTACAAATATTAAATTAATTTGAATTAGACTAATTGTTTTTTAAAAATCGGATTGATTCAATGAATCATAAAAGGTGTGAATCGATGCCCCGAGGGCACGGTTGCCCCCTTGTGGATAAGCTAAAAAAAATTAAATGCACATGTGCAACCGGTTACAAAAATCGCTGCCGCTCGTGTACGTGTAAAAAGTGAAGTATACTTTGGGCTTTATGCATTTGAATCACTCTTGCGATATTTTGATGTCAAACACCAATCGGCCTGCGGAGCGCCGCTTCAAATCCAACAAACCTATTTTCTAACCATCGATTGTCGCCACCTACTGGCGTAATGATGTAATTGACATATTTAATCATTATTTGAAGCGTCAAGTTAATTTCAAAAATTAATTTGCTCTATTTAATCTAATCTACCAGAGACGTCAGTGTTTATATCTGAACTATAAACTTTCATCCAGTACTTCTGTGATCATTTGAATTATTGTAGCACAAAAATAATGATACTGTGTGGTTGAAAAAACTGTTAGTGAACCTGTTTAACACCCACATGACAACTGCTCTCTGATCGTACTTGACTACTTCACAAGAGAAAAACAAGGTTTAATTAGACAGAAAATCTCTCTTATTAAAAAATTAACCATGGTTTTATTATAGTAAATGTATAGCAACCATGTTTTTTTGGTGGATTGACTACCATGTGTATAACCACCACAGTTTTACTGCAAATACCGTGGTTAAACTAGGGTTAGTGTAGCAAAAAAAAAATGGTTAATTTGTGGTTTAACTACAATAGCCATGTTTTTTGGTTTTATTTGTGGTAAAACAATGGTTAATTTTTTAAATGGCGTTGTCATGTAGGAATAAGATCACATGGGCGTTTGAATCGAGATCAAGATTATTAATCATGCAGCTCTAATACAATAGAAAAGTTATGTTAAATTGTAATAATATTACACAGTATTACTGTTTTTACTGTACTTTTGATCAAATAAATGCAGCCTTGGAGAACAGAAAATGCTTAATTTCAAATACATTTAAAAAATCTTACCAACCGTAAACTTTGGAGAACTTCAAGTTCAGTAAGTATTTTCATGGACATTTCTTACAAAAAAAAAAAAAAGTCAGAAAACAGTTGAAGCGCATCAAGTGTCTTTAATTCAATATTCCATAACAAGAAAAGCTCGGGAGAACTGGCAACCGGATGTACACTCAGATGTAAACTTAGACAATACCGGATAAAGGAACAGAATGAAACTCTAGGTGTGAAACTGGTGTGAGGGACGAATTAACAATCAAGGAAATGAATATGAAGACAGGCAGGAAAAACAAGAACAGAACAAAAACCAAAACTGGACGTTACAATATTGAGAAACTTTTCCTGTTCGCAGTAAAACCACAGAATGAAAGCGAAGCGGCACGCTTACATGCCTGAAGTCTGACATCTGCACGCTTCCACACACCTGCAGAAAGAGACAGCTGTCCTCCGCTGGGCCTCAGGGGTCAGAGGTCAGGGTCAAGGACAATGCGGGAGCGTGTGCTTGCGGATCCCGATCCCTCCGCTTTGTTTTGTTCTGGGTTGCTGGGAGACGAAGGGTCGCGGGTCTGACGGGGGGAGGCGTGTGCGACAGCTGTTTGGAGGAGGAGGAAGACGCATGTGTTCAGGATGAACGAAATGTGAGCAACGACACACAGATGATCTTGTGAAAATGATATTATTGTCAAATGATGAAACTTTCTAGTACAATTAGCTACGATCTTCTGCTCTCTGTATGACTCAGATTCAGTGTAAATCTGGAATTTTTTTTTTTTTAACGTGACAAGCCTCCCATGTCAGAAAGACTGTGCTGGTCTGATGTGGTTTTGAAGCAGACGTGTGGTGATTCAGCTGCTCTGATGATCGACTGCTGCTTTATCTCTTCCTCTTGTTCAGGCCATCTGGAGAGTATGAACTCAGACGAGGGAGAGGATGACCCCCACGACATTTGTCACCATGTGAAAATATGCCTGAACATTTTGGCACAAAGATTTGTGCATTTATTTGCATGGACGTAAACTGAAAGACAACCTGTTATAAAACTGGCTTGTCTGGTTGTAAATAAAGTGATCTTGGAATTGCTCAGATTTTGGTCTCTGATGGTTTAGGAGACCAAGTTTAGTTATAATGTGTGTTTTATTTAAATATTTACTTTGTCAGACGCATCTCCTTGAACAAAGGTTTTCAAACTGGGATCAGAGGAAATTACGGATCCTGGACATGACATGCAGGAAAAGAATAGTAGGCTAAATCGTGTGCACGTTTTAGGAAATCGAGGGAAGGAAATAGTAAATCGTGTGCACGTTTTAGGAAATCGAGGGAAGGAAATAGTAAATCGTGTGCACGTTTTAGGAAATCGAGGGAAGGAAATAGTAAATCGTGTGCACGTTTTAGGAAATCGAGGGAAGGAAATAGTAAATCGTGTGCACGTTTTAGGAAATCGAGGGAAGGAAATAGTAAATCGTGTGCACGTTTTAGGAAATCGAGGGAAGGAAATAGTAAATCATGTGCACGTTTTAGTAAATCGACGGAACGAAATAGTAAATAGTGTGCACGTTTTAGTAAATCGACGGAACGAAATAGTAAATAGTGTGCACGTTTTGGTAAATCGAGGGAACGAAATAGTAAATAGTGTGCACGTTTTGGTAAATCGAGGGAACGAAATAGTAAATCGTGTGCACGTTTTGGTAAATCGAGGGAACAAAATAGTAAATCGTGTGCATGTTTTGGTAAATCGAGGGAACAAAATAGTAAATCGTGTGCATGTTTTGGTAAATCGACGGAACGAAATAGTAAATAGTGTGCATGTTTTGGTAAATCGAGGGAACGAAATAGTAAATAGTGTGCAAGTTTTGGTAAATCGACGGAACGAAATAGTAAATAGTGTGCATGTTTTGGTAAATCGACGGAACGAAATAGTAAATAGTGTGCACGTTTTGGTAAATCGAGGGAACGAAATAATAAATCGTGTGCACGTTTTAGTAAATCGAGGGAACGAAATAGTAAATAGTGTGCACGTTTTAGTAAATCGACGAAACGAAATAGTAAATCGAGGGAACGAAATAGTAAATAGTGTGCACGTTTTGGTAAATCGAGGGAACGAAATAATAAATCGTGTGCACGTTTTAGTAAATCGAGGGAACGAAATAGTAAATAGTGTGCATGTTTTGGTAAATCGACGGAACGAAATAGTAAATAGTGTGCATGTTTTGGTAAATCAACGGAACGAAATAGTAAATAGTGTGCAAGTTTTGGTAAATCGACGGAACGAAATAGTAAATAGCGTGCAAGTTTTGGTAAATCGACGGAACGAAATAGTAAATAGTGTGCACGTTTTGGTAAATCGAGGGAACGAAATAATAAATCGTGTGCACGTTTTAGTAAATCGAGGGAACGAAATAGTAAATAGTGTGCACGTTTTAGTAAATCGACGAAACGAAATAGTAAATCGAGGGAACGAAATAGTAAATAGTGTGCACGTTTTGGTAAATCGAGGGAACGAAATAATAAATCGTGTGCACGTTTTAGTAAATCGAGGGAACGAAATAGTAAATAGTGTGCACGTTTTGGTAAATCGACGAAACGAAATAGTAAATCGAGGGAACGAAATAGTAAATAGTGTGCAAGTTTTGGTAAATCGACGGAACGAAATAGTAAATAGTGTGCACGTTTTGGTAAATCGACGGAACGAAATAGTAAATAGTGTGCACGTTTTGGTAAATCGACGGAACGAAATAGTAAATCGTGTGCACGTTTTAGTAAATCGAGGGAACGAAATAGTAAACCGTGTGCACGTTTTGGTAAATCGACGAAACGAAATAGTAAATCGAGGGAACGAAATAGTAAATAGTGTGCAAGTTTTGGTAAATCGACGGAACGAAAAAGTAAATCGTGTGCACGTTTTAGTAAATCGAGGGAACGAAATAGTAAATCGTGTGCACGTTTTGGTAAATCGACGGAACGAAATAGTAAATCGTGTGCACGTTTTGGTAAATTGGGGGAACGAAATAGTAAATCGTGTGCCTGTTTTAGTAAATCGAGGGAACGAAATAGTAAATCGTGTGCACGCTTTGGTAAATCGGGGGAACGAAATAGTAAATCGTGTGCACGTTTTGGTAAATCGGGGGAACGAAATAGTAAATCGTGTGCCTGTTTTAGTAAATCGAGGGAACGAAATAGTAAATCGTGTGCACGTTTTGGTAAATCGACGAAACGAAATAGTAAACCGTGTGCACGTTTTGGTAAATCGACGAAATGAAATAGTAAATCGTGTGCACGTTTTAGTAAATCGAGGGAACGAAATAGTAAATCGTGTGCACGTTTTGGTAAATCGACGAAATGAAATAGTAAACCGTGTGCACGTTTTGGTAAATCGACGAAACGAAATAGTAAATAGTGTGCATGTTTTGGTAAATTGAGGGAACGAAATAGTAAACCGTGCATACAAGTTTTTTTAAAATGTTAACAAAATGTTTACAATAGTGCTGACAAATCAAATCTTTCACAAGTTTGTACATATAATGTTTTTTATATGTTACAAGTTTGTACAAGTTTGTGTATTCTCTCATCTGAAGAAATAACACTCTAAAAGAGTCAATAGTTGTAGACAGCCTGTTGTTTGAGATGATTGATTGCAGACTGATCTGAGAACAGTTGTAGATAGCCTGTTTGATAAATGTTTGAGTTGATTGATTGCAGACTAATCTGAGAATAGTTGGGATCTCTTCTGAAACGTGTATTCGATCTCCATCTAGTCCCTGCCGTCTGTGCACATACACGTGAGCTACAATACGAAATATATTTAGCATGATTGTTTTCTGAAGTGCTCGTGCTCAGTTAAGCAGCGGAGAGCTCGTGCCGTGAATACTTCACATATTTGCGGCTTTTCCACGGGAGCGCGGAGAGCGAGATCATGTTCATTGACATACGCAGACAGGAATGAGAGGGGAGGGGTGATATCTGTAGCATTGCTAAGTCTGATTCAGTTGTGTGAATCGATTCGTTTGGGTGATTCATTTCAATGAACCCTTTAACAACGATTTTTTTTACGTTTAGATAACTGCTATTTGTTACTACTAATTTATACAAAAATATTTTAAAGAAAACCATTAATATTGACTGCTATTTGTAGGCTAATGTTACTTATTTACTCTAAAAAAAAAGATAGGCTAAACTTTAAGTAACGATCATGCTTGGCAATCGTAAAATGCCTGTAGTAAGGCTAATAAATTAGTTTATAGTAATCTATTCCATATTTAACTGTTTTTAGAGCATCCATCTTCGAAACGTTTCTCGAATCGGGTGTCCAAACGAATCGATTCAGATGAAGGATTCGTTCATCAGTCGACATCTGCGAGCCTTACGTCACTCTTGAAGACTCCGCTTGCGGGTTTCTTGAAAGCGGAATAGATTCGTCCGTCCGATGACTGGAACGACTGACTTCACGAGCCTCACGCGCGCGCGGGCTGTTAACGCTTTAATTTACGCACCGAACGCGATCGCGCGAGTCGAACGGGACCTCACGAGTCCGATGAGCAGCTCCAAGTCCTCGTTTGACCTGCATGCGGTGAGTTTGACGCGCTTTTTACTCTTACAAACCAGTTCAGTGTCTCGCGAGTCATTATGAAGCGTCGAAAACATTAAGCTTCTAAAAAATAAAAATACATGATTGATTCAAAGCTAAAAACTTGTGTTATGTATGACTGAATGGTCAATTATTTGTATTTACCTACTTTTGGAAGTGTATTGAATGTGACATTTTTGGAAAGTAAAGCAAACGTATGATTTTGAAGCTCTTAAATGACAGAAAAACGGACATTAAAGTCCAGTATGGTGACTTAATACAGTCAATCTCGTTTCTGATAGCCCCGTTGTATTCTCGTAACTCGCTGAGAAAGCATTAGACAGCTTTCATTTTACTGTAAGTCAGCGGAGGTTTCGCTTTGCGCTGATGTGATGTGGGCGTGCAGCTCTAAATGTCACGGGTTCAGCTCTACAAACGCCGAAATGATTCGAGTTCACACTCCTGCCGCTCCACGAGCCAACTGGTCAAGGTTTGCTCTGAAATAATGCATTCATTCAGTCACGTGAGCTTTTAGAGTCACGACTGGCTCGTTTCAAACGTCATATGTATGTGCACATTATGACGTCACTTCTACAGAATCATGTCGCAACTGAACAAAGAACGAAAGAGATTCAAACGTAAAAGTCTGAAGTTAGAGTTCTAAACATTATGACATTATAACGGAATTGGCTGAAGGTTCTAGAATCCAGTGAGTCAGGCTCTGGCTGTTGTTCACATGATTGTTTGTCATTTAGCTTGATGGGAGAAACTGTTAACCATAACAACCAACCAATCAGTTGATGGGAGGAAGTGATGCAGCTTATAGCAAGTGCTGTGATTTACAGTAAACGCACTGTCCGGAGAGTCATATGGGTAGTCATGAGTTGTACATGGGAAGTACTGTGTATTTAGAGCAATGTTGTTTTCTCATTCTTTTTTTTGTCTAAAAAAACTATAGTCATTTGAGCAAAATATTAATATTAAAATATATAATACTGTATTTTTATACTTAAACTGTTAAAGACTATAGTTATAGTCTATTTAGTCTAATAAGAGTCTATTATTATATTTATATAAACTGTAGTTTAAATAAACTATTTAAAATGTTAATGTAGTGAATGTTTAAAATTAAATAAAATATTTTTTGTCAATTTTATACATTACATTTATTATTCATATATTTAACATTTCATTTTATTGCATTTATTTTTTTTTATTAAATATTATAGAAAACATTTCCATAAAAATAAAAAATATATTTTTTAAATAAAATATTTTTCGATATATATATTGCCATTTTATTATATTTAAATTTAATAATTAAGATATTAATATTAAAATATTTAATGAATCTGTTAATTTTATTACATTTATTTGTGTTGCTTTTTTACTTACAAAAAATACATTTTAGTAAATATTGGCATTTTATTGCATTCAGTTGTTCATAAAATGTATTAAGATATTAATATTAAAATATTAAAATTTCCTAATTACTTTATGCAATATCTTACTATAGATTTGAAATAAAATAAATATATATTTTATTTTTTTAATTAATAAAAATATATACCCCCAGTTTTACAGCTAGCCCCATATATATATATATATATATATATATATATATATAGATATATAAATAAATATTTATATATAGATATATAAATAAATATATATATAGATATATAAATAAATATATATATAGATATATAAATAAATATATATATAGATATATAAATAAATATATATATAGATATATAAATAAATATATATATATAGATATATAAATAAATAAATATATATATATATAGATATATAAATATATATATAGAAATAAATAAATATATATAGATATATAAATATATATATAGATATATAAATAAATATATATATAGATATATAAATAAATATATATATAGATATATAAATAAATATATATATATAGATATATAAATAAATATATATATATAGATATATAAATAAATATATATATATAGATATATAAATATATATATAGAAATAAATAAATATATATAGATATATAAATATATATATCTATATATATATATAAATATATATATAGATATATATAAATATAGATATTTAAATATATAAATAAATAAATATAGATAGATATATAAATACATAAATAAATAAATATATATATATATATATATATATATATATATATATATATATATATATATAAATAAAAAACACTACTTAAACCTAATTGAACCAAGGCCTAACCCTGGCTTAGTCTAAGCCCTGTCTGTGAAACCGGAAATATGTATGTTTTTTTGACACAAACGTGCTTTGCTTCATTACTGTGTCTTTCTCTCTTAGATATACGCTACATGTTGGGTAAAGGCCTGAAGCGGAAGTTGGAGCAGGAGGAAGGGAATGGCGTAATGAAGATGGCCTCCCCTCAGGAAGTGTCGCCCACCTGCTACTGGCTTCAGCGGCAGACCGTGCTCAACCTCTCCCTGCTGAAGCTGCACAGCCGCCCGGGACACACGGAGCCGGGCCTGGCCCGCAGGGTGCTCATCACAAACACGCTCAGGCACATCCAGGACGAGCTGAGAGGGGAGGAGGGTGTCCTTCTGCCCCCATCCGTTTCCAGACAGCAGCCCCCTTCATCCCCCGTCATAAAGGACAGCTTCACCGCAGCACTGGCTGAAATCGAAGCTCTGTGTCCAACAGTGGGAATAACCGCCTTGTTTTCTGCGGAGGCGGCCCGCTCACTCACAGCAGACCAGAACGTGCCGGACATCACCGGTGACACTGACCCGGTTCATTCAGGTGAATTGAGACATGCAGATCTCGATCTGTCTGAAATGCACAGCAGTGTGGACTCGCTGCTCGCTCTCTCTGACTCCGCCCAGTCAGCGTTTAGCCACACCCCTTCATTTCTCGCCGATTTCTCATTGGACGATTTCCTGTTCACCAAAGACAACTTCCTGTTCGACAACACCCCCTGCAGTTCATCCCTGGCCACGACCTCGGGCACGTCGAGAGTCGTTTCCATGGTAACGGACGACCTCGTTAAGACGCTCGCCGGTTACGGAACCGGTGGGACGAGCCAATCGGCTCTTCCGTCCAATCAAACTTTCAAACTGGATCTGAACGAACTGGATCACATCATGGAGGTTTTGGTTGGGTCATGATTTGATGTGCAAATTACACCTTTTGTATTTGTATCAGGAAATATTAAGGTCAATTTTTCTGTATTATGGTATATACAGCAAAAAGGTTACTATGGCAATGAGCGCGTATGCATATGTTCGTATTTATTTTGATACAGTAGCAGAGGGCGCACAATGTTATGTAATATATTGCAGCCATTTTGTAATATAAAGTGATATTTTAATACTTTTTCCTTGTTGAAATTTAATATGAATGACATTATTTTAGTATTTAAAATTTTTCAATAAAAGAAATTCCATAATAAAATTGCTTTCAGTTTGTCCTTTCGAAATAAACCAATGAAACACACACATGATTTCACACCAAAACAGCATTTTCTCTTAAATTATTTTAATTTCTTGTGTACACTTAAAGAAAATTTACACACTAGTTTGTTTTGTTTTTTTCAAAGAACCCAGGCATGCGCGATTGACCTCGGTACAGGCTCTTTAGAGATATCATTCATCTGTATGAGTTTTCCATAGGAATTTTCCCATAACAATTTTTACATGTTCCATAGTTTGACTGTACACAGTCCGAAGCCACAGTTAACTATGTAAGCAGTTCTTCCGTATATCTTTACAATGTGCAAAATCCTCCAGGAGACAATGAGAATAAACAATGACACACACAAAAAAAAAAAAAGAACTGGGAGAAAAAAAAAGCCAAAAGATGGGAAACTCTTTACGGATGTTTCTGGTGAACATTTCCCATCATGCACTCCTGGCGTACAGGACCACACTGTGATGGCAGACGTCCTCCAAACAGAGTCGCTTAGGATTTGGCAGATTAAATAAAACACAGATACAGCATGACCAAAAACACAATGATAACAGGGAAATGAGCAAAACGTTACAGCAGATATTGGTCCCTTATTCTCGATACAGCTATATATAATATATATTCAAGTTAATCATTCATTCAACGATTCCTTCACTACATTACAGTCCAAAGCCAGTGGTTTCAACTTACATTAAAAAAATGAACAACGAAATGAAAACGAGCAGCAAAATATTGCAGAAAAGCTGTCGCTTCTATAGTTGTTGATAGACTCGTCTACAATCTGGAAAGCAATTTAAATCGTTAAACTAGTCTGGTGTGTTCGCTAATGCGCGTGTGAAACCAAAACAACTAAAACCTACAATAATACCGATAGTGATTGTAATGGAATAGCCAAAACGGTTAAAAACTAAGGCCTTTGCAATGCAAATCAAAAGGAAATTTCGCAGGCGGTTTGATTTCAAGTCGATATAACTACGCATTAATATATCTAAATATAAATCAGATCATTCACATCATCATTTGTGCCATTGAAGGACTTTTAAGCCAGTGTTTCATAAAAACAAATAACCGAAAACAACAAAGTGCCTATTTCTCTCTCTCTCTCTCTCTTTCATACACTAACTTAACGGTGAAGGATACTCAAAAGGAAACTCTCATCCCTGATTATATACAGATTGGCTCTAATATAAACACAAACTCTTTTCCTAATAAAATGATCTAGTCTTTTCTTCTCTAAAGCGATCGATCGTTAGCCGATTATCTCTCTTACGTAGGATGATGTATTTGAACTTAAAAACGCCCAGGTAAATGAGAAAAAAAGAACTAGAAAACCAAAAGGATGATATTAAAATCATAGAACTGAACTGTCGGTATCGTGAAGACTGGAGAGCGATACACAGAGAAAGAGAGGTGAAAGGAAGTGCGTCAGTCGGGCGTGGAGGAGGGCAGGAGAGGAGTCAGCGTGGAGGGAAACATGAGGACTTTAGCCTGCATGAACGACAGATCCGGCAGGCCTGCGATCACTCGCCGAGCCTCCTCGCTCAGATTCTCCTCCTTCTGCACAGGCTTTCTGCTGAGAGAGATCAGACGGATGAGAAAAATGTCATAGAAAGAGATCAGACATCAGAAAGAGATCGGACAGATAAGAAAAATATCATAGAAAAACATCAAAGAAAGAGATCAGACAAATCAGCGAGATCAGATATAGCAGATCAGACAGATCAGAGAAAGAGATCAGAAATATTAGATGGATCAGAAAAATATAGAAAGAGACCAGACAGATAGAAAGAGATGAGAGATCAGACATACAGAAAATGATCAGACAGATCAGAGGGAGATCAGACAGATCAGAAAGAACAGACAGATAGAAAGAGATGAGAGATCAGACATCCAGAAAATGATCAGACAGATCAGAGGGAGATCAGACAGAAAGAGATCAGACAGATCAGAAAGAAAAGACAGATAGAAAGACCAGTCAGAAAAGATAAACATAGAAAGAGATCAGACATCATAGAAGAGGTCAGAAATCAGAAAGAGATTAGACAGATAAGAAAAACATCAAAGAAAGAGATCAGACAAATCAGCGAGATCAGATATAGCAGATCAGACAGATCAGAGAAAGAGATGAGAGATCAGACATACAGAAAATGATCAGACAGATCAGAGAGATGGAGAGACAGAGAGATATCAGATCAGTCAGAAAAGATAAACATAGAAAGAGATCAGACATTATAGAAGAGGTCAGAAATCAGAAAGAGATCCGATATCAGAAAGAGATCAGATAACAGACAGATAAGAAAATATCACAAAAGAGATCAGACGGATAAGAAAAATATAGAGATCAGACAGACCACAAAGATCGTGCATAAGAGAGAAATGTCATATCAGATATCAGAGAAAGAGATCAGGCATATTAGACTGAGATAAGACCAATCAGAAAAAGATCAGTGAGATCAGATAGATCAGAGATCAGACATATCAGAGGCAGATACAATTAAAGTGAGGGATCAGACAGATCAGAGAAAGAGCCCAGATCAGAGATCAGAATAAGAAATGTCAGACAGAGATCAGATCAGATTAGGGAAAGAGAAATACCGAATCAAAGATATTGGACAGATCAGGCAGATCATAGAGATCGGTTTAGAGAAAGAGATCAAAGGGGTCAGATGCAGACAGATATCTGAATAAGACAGATTAGAGAAAGAGTGATCAGACAGATCACCAAGAGATCAGACTGATCGAAGAGACATCACAAAAGAGATCAGGGACAAATCAGATAGATCAAAGAGGGAGATCAGACATGAAAGAGAAAGCAAAATCAGATCAGAGAAAGAATAAGATCAGACAGATCAGAGAGAAATCAGATAGATGTAGACATAAGACAGAATGAAGTAAGAAGGATCAGACAGATCAAACAGTATAGAGAGAGATCACACTGATCAGAGAGATCAGACAGGTCGGAAAAAAGACGAGACAAATCAGAGAAATATCAAGCAGATCAGAATAACATCAGACACATAACTTTAAAACAGATTTCTAGCCTTTTTTAAATCATTTTTGCATCAGATTTGTGATACAACATCCTAAATTAGCAGCTACTGCAATCTGTAACATCCCTTTCTTGACTTAGTATTTGATCAGACTTACACAAAGTAAGATTAAAAATGCAAAATAGCCATACTTCTAAGGATAAAAACTGGACAGCAACCACTAAATTAAATAAACCTAGTGCTGCACATAAAAAACAATACAAGTATGCAATATGTAACAATAAAGTTTTCAAACAGCTGCAATTGTTTCAATTTTGTGTAAAAACATTGCAGTCAGATCAAATAATGAGTCCATGCCTACAGATAACCTGCGTCATTGGAAACTCATCAGGAATTGTGGTGTGGCTCCACCTGCTGGCCGAGCAGCAGTAGTGTAAATGAGAGAGGCTCACTGACCTGGTGGAGGTGCTGGTCTTCTCGACGGTCGACATGAGGCGAGCGAACGCATCCACGACCCTACTGCTGCTCCCGCTGACGTCCAGCTTCGCTTGGGTCAACTCATACAGCTCCGGATCCACTCCTGCACACCATCGCAAGCATTTCAGCACACTTTTGTGATACATTACCGTGTGTACGTATGCAAGAATGATCGTTTGAATAGACAGTTAAAGATATAGATGCAAATAGAGCAGAACACACAGACAGCACTGGCGTTAAACAGCAAACCTGGTATGGAGGTGGCCGTGCCAGAGGGCGACTCGTCCACGGGGCCGAAAAAATCGAGGTTGAGCAGAGACGAGCCTCCACTCGCTTTAGAGAGAACGAGGAATGGTGAAAGAGAGGAGAAGGGTTACGGACAGAGAGAGAGAGAGAGAGAGAGAGAAAACAGGAAAGCAGAAGTTGATTTATGCTCAGATCTGGATTAGTGATGAAAACTACATGACCAGATTAGTGCTCGTTTCTGTTAGAGAAGCATTCATGAGGAGCACATGAACATCAGGCATAAACATGGAGACCGTTCCAACAGGTTAGTTTCACATATATTCCAGAACAAGAAAAGCTTAGTTTTTCTATTCTTCTCTGTGATGTTAGTGAGAGAATCGACAGATCGTTGTTACCGTCCAGAGGGTTTGTAAGGCCACTGCTGCTCCAGTCAAACTGAACGGGAGGAAGAGACTCCTGACGGAAAAAAAAGAAAACATCACATTTTACAAAAGCAATGCAAAAATTAAAAATAAAAAAATCCTGATGTATAATATCCAAGTGATGTTTTTTTATGTGTGACACTTTGTTTATTATTTATTTTAGTGATTGGCATATTAGAATTTTTTCACAAACATAATGTATGCGGATAAAGTTCGATAATCTTTATATATATTAACAACTCTGAGTGAAGCGTTTGAGCAGATGAAGGTTGGTGAAGACGCTCACCTGAGCGGTGTCTGGTGGACAGGTGCTCAACTCCGTGGCGACTGAAGGAGATTGTGCTATTGAGGCGATCATTTCAGCGGCGGAGACAGGCTTCACCGGCTCTTTCGTGGGTTCCAGCATCCCCTGCAGACCGACAGTTGTCAAAGATGATTGATTAAACACAAATGAACTCAAGAGGACGTTTAAAATAAACCGGCATCACACACACACACACACAGTTCGCCTGAAGCTCAACTCACCAGACTGGCAGCGTACATTGGCACAATTACAGGCTGCTTCCTTTGGCCAGTGAACAGCTGAGAAAGAGACAAGTTCGAGAAAAGAAAAAGTTAAAGAGGACATATTATGCCCTTTTACAAAGTCTTGATTTTGTTTTTAGGCTCTACGAGAACAGGTTCGTGTTTGAATTGCGTTGTTTTTCACATATTTTTACATTGTAGCTGCTCCTCTCTTCCCAGTGACGCTCTGTTCAGCTCCTGTCTCTAAGAAGCCCCGCCTTCTGAAAAGTGCAATGTGCTCTGATTGGTTGGCTTGAGCAGTGTGTTGTGATTGGTCAACTGCTTCAAGCGTATTTGGGAAATGTCACGACACTTTACCATAACCGTGAGTTCCCTAACTCAAGCAGGCTCCGCCCCTTTATTGTGGATATGCCATAGATGGGAATTATTTAAATGAGGAATAATGTGATGCGTTTGTTCGCGGAAAAAAAACTTCGAGGTGTTTCAGGGAGTCCAAAAACACTTATTGATATACAGAATAACTCCTTTTGAAAGGACTTTGTAACTTTCGAGACCTTTTTCATGCTCAAAGAGCAACATTACACACTAAAGACAGACCTTTTTAAAGATAAAGTATACTAAATCCCATGTTTTTCCCACAACTCACTATATTTCTGGTGTCGATGCCGAGAGAGCAGAGCAGTGCTTTATTGGTGTGAGAGCCGCCCCACTGGTACCGGAGACCAAAGGCATTGTTAACATCCTGCAGCTGCTGCCACACGTCCCGCAGTGCCCTACAAAACCCACAGGAGGAGACAGAGAGCGTTTCATTGACAACAGGAAAATAATGATGACTTCATTAAAGTATTTGGCAAACAAACTCGTAGCTTCTCACCCGTTGGTTGTCCCTGTGTCGCCGCCTTCCGGTTCTGATGTGTCTGAAGTGTGAGGCTTGAGGAAGGTGTTGAGCGAGGTCACGTCTTCCTCCACCTGAGGAGCAAGAACCAGCTCGAAACTGGCCTGGAAAATCTTCTCCAAACGGCTGAACAGTGCAGTCTTAGTACAAAACACAGAGGAAAACGACAGCTTTAACAAAGACAGCTTTTGAAAAAGATAATTCAGAAATATGAAGGTGCTGTTTGATTTAAAAGTAGGTGTCAACTACATCCAAGATGATGGATGAGGTGAGAAAAACACTGATGAAAAACACACACAGCTTTTCAAAAGCTCTTGGTTTTGATAATAAATGTTTATGCGCAGCAAATCATCATATCAGAATGATTTCTGAAAGATCATGTGACTGAAGATTGGGGTAATGATGCTGAAAATTCAGCTTTGATCTCATGAATAAATTATTTTTTAAAATTCAAATAGAAACCACTTATTTTCAAATGTAATAAAATATTCCACAATATAACTGTTTTTACTGTATTTTTCTTGGTGAGCAGAAGTGTCTTCTTTCAAAAAATATTAAAAAATCTTACCGACCCAAGCTTTTGAACAGCTGTGTATTTTAATCACATTTCATTTATAACTGAAAAGTCTCTATGAAAAAAGGACAGTGCAATTAAAAACTGAATATTTTGCGCAATATTTATGTGTGGTATGGAACTTTATGCTTCGTGTAAGAAAGATGGATTTATTTTAAGACCAAGTATATGGCCGGTTTTAGCAAATATTTCATTTTGCCATAGCTTGGAGAGTGAAATTAATGAAACAGAGAAGTCTGAAAAGTCTTTGTTTCTGCTTAATCAGTCGTGCAGACAGAGAAAACCATCCGGCTCAGGTACATTCCTGAATCTGGTATCATTTCCTGAGATAGTTTTCAATACCCTTTTCAATACCAGTGACAACAACTTGAGGAACAGAATGGTGCAAAAATTTAAAAACAGAAAATATAAACCATCAAACTAGTATTTTAGGTAATCGGACCTACCGTTGTACAACTTTTACGGTCCTCCGCAACAGTTGGGGGCGCTGTAACCTGCTGACTTTCATGCCAGTCGTCGCCAGTCTTTTCAGTACACGATGCATCCTGTTCCTGCCCGAACGTTGCCCACGATTCCCCTTCGTTCTGGCTCTGATCCGGCTCAGAGAAAGCCTGCCATTCTCCATTATCACCGGCATCGGCCACCTGCGCGGAGCTGAAATCCGCGAAACTGTCACTTCCAGGAAAGTCCGCAAACGTCGTTGCTTCCTCACCTGGCAAATCAGTTTTACTAGGTTCTTTTGAGGCATCAAAATCGCCAAATTCATCCTCTTCACCATCCACCGGGGGAATGGGGGCCGTTTCGGACTGAGCGACTTGAGTCGTGGCCCCCTGCTGGTCAAAATCAGCGAATCCAGTCGTGCTAAATGAGCAGGCGTCTCCGAAGTCGCCGAAATCCCCGAAATCCTCATCGTCATCCTCGGCCAGTTGGCTGTGATCGGCCGGAGTGGCAGTCTCCTCCTGCAGCGGAGGAGAGGGTACGGATCCCGTCGTGCTAAAGTCGCCGAATTCTTCCAGAGCGTCCGTCGATAGCGGCCGACCAAAGGAAGTCTCTGTTTCCGTCTCAGTTTCTTCCGTCTCATTCTCTGAGCCCTTCTCATCTGATTGTTCAGCACTACATCTCTCCCCATTACAGTTGGGCAACACCCCGTCGTCATCGGCCTCACTCTGAGCGACTCCGTTAAGGGCTAGCGCTTGCGCTGTGCTAACCGCTTCAGTAGCTTCTAGATCCCTCGGATCTAAATCAGACCCTTCATGGAAACTCCAGTTCCCGTTGCTGAGACCTTCCGAGTTCTCCGAAGGCAATTCAAACCCTGTGTTTCTTGAGTCCCTGCTGTCGTCCACTATACTAGCTCCTCGCACTTCGACACTGTCGCTAATGTCATTCTGCGCCGGTTGATTTGACTTTTCCCAGTCTGTATTTGAAGGCTGGTTGTGTTCAGCATTTGAAAAAGCAGAAAAATCTGCGAAATCATCTGGACTAACATCAATTTCTTTGTTTTTGTGTGGCGTAGGCGGGCTTCCTCCTTGATCTAACGTTGCAAATCCATTCGTAAGCACTTCAGCGGTGCCATTGCAGTCAATGGCGTCGCTGTCAGTCCGAGAGCCCGTTGCGAACTCCAGGGATGTGATGTGAGCTTGGTGCTCGGACAACTTTTTGAGTTCCTCTACGCTAACCGTTCTGCCATTGGGCATGCTGGTCTGGCCAACACCAGGCGCCACGCCATTAGACTTTGTAGACCCTGCGGGTTGAGAAGACAGTCCTACGATTCTCCCGTTGCTCAGGAGCTCCGGCGGCGAGGTGGCGTTCAAAGCCTGAGACTGGTTGAACGAGGTGGGCGTGTCAAACTCAGAGAAGCTGGTGCTGTTCGGGACGCCGGTGAAGTCGCTGAATTCGTCATCGTCGTCCTCCATCGGGGGTGGAGAGGAGGAGTACATGCGTATCACGTCAGGCTCCATGGGGCCCTAAGCAGAAACACACGGCCAAGAGCTCACGCCTGCAGCAGATTAGCAAAGCAATGTACTCTAGATTAGCATCATGAATCACTGTGGCAAAACTGTTAAATACAAATCTAATCTCACAGATCAGTATTGTCCAATGAGACACAGGCACGATTTTGACTAGATCTTGTGAATGTTTGAGAAAGTTCAGATTCTTAAACACCTCTGATTGGCCATTGTTTTCACATACTCAACATATATGACTGCGATTGGATCAATGATCAACACAAGGGAGCATTTGAAAGCACTCGAAAGCATTTTGAAAGTGGGAGCGCTTGAAAACGGGTGTCACTCAGCCAACCAGCTGCTTTCAAACGCTCGGTGAAGAGCGTCACTGATGACTATTTACAACATGCTTTTGAAGCGTTGACCATTGTAGCCAATCACAGACATATCTGATGAGTGCGTGAACACACAACAGCCAATCAGAAGCGTTTATGAATCCGCTCAACAGTGTTTAATTAAATCGTAGCCGTTGCGATTTAATAATCTGTCTAATCATGTGTTCTGAGTTTGGGTCGCTTATGTGGATTTGGGAACGCAATATGCGCCAACCATCTTCCCATATTTGTTGTCGACAAAAGAGAAGCTTTAAGAGCTCCTCGTGTTTTTACCAGCAAAATAAAAGCTTTATTTTAAAACATTTTAAAAAGAAATTAAGACAGTAATATTATTATTATTGTAATTTTACAGTTGTACTTTTCTTAATTACCTTTTATTACAGTGAAATATAATAGTAATTTCTTATTTTGTTTAATATTTTTATTTAGAAATAACAGTAATTATAATATTATTATTGTTGTTTTATAGTTACATAAATATATGTAATCTTACCGTTGTACTGTTAAATATAATTTTCTCAATTATTAATTATTTTTATTTTACAGTGAAATATAACAGTAATAGTTCTTAATTTGTTTAGTATTTTTATATTTTGTATTATAGCAATAAAAGTATTCTTAAAAAAATGTTAAGTATTATTATTATTGTTTTGATAGTCACACTGATATACAACCACAATTTATCCAAATCAAATGCATTTTAAAAATCACAAAAAATGTGATTAGTAATTTTTCCCCCCAAATCGTGCTTTTCGTGCATGTAACATAACAACACTGTTGGACAGCTTTTAATATACTTAAAGTGTCAGGATGCCCACAGGATTAGTCCAAAACTGTAATTACATTTAATTTGAAATGCAGAGAGTCATTTGGAAATGATTTCTGACACACAAAAGGAAGTGAGCGCCTTCTGCAGCGCTGCATGTTTTAAACGCAACAGTGAGAACAGCAGGGAGCTGCTGCATTTCCACTCCTTCACTAACATAAGCCTCGTTTTTCTTCATCAGTGTCGTCCTACGGCTAATTACTGCTGTCTGCAAAGACAAGAAACACTTTTACCATTGCTCTACAAAAGTGTTAGTGATTTTAACATAAAACATTATATTTTAGTGAGTATATCCCACAACATTTGCGCCTTAATACCTTAAATTATGCAGACAATGATCAATAAATCTTCTTTATCTTGATATGAATAAGATTTGTGTTAATTACGTTTATTCAGAGCACTGATAACCAATGCAATCCCACTAAACAACCGCTCCCCGTCAGCACAAGGACAGAGCCTATTTACAGAAACGGGTTCTGGTTGTCCAACTAAAATCAAATCAAGGGGAGTAAAACCAGACAGATTGTCTTCAAATCAGACACTAATTAAGTGCTAATAGGAGAAGTGGTGACTTAAGTGGAGCATGGGAAGCAGATCAATCCAGAAAGTCATGAATAAACCAAAAAAAAAAACAACCACTGAATGCAATTATTTACAAAGTAGAACAAAAGCACAAACCAAATAAAGAGAGCTTTAAAATGGTCTATTGCGCTGGGAACTTCGTCAGAGCTGTTTGCTCAAAGGCGGTGTCACTTTAAAAAGGATTTACATTCACACCACTTTAGTGACCCATATGGAGTTTAAAGCTTTCTCTGGTTTATATTATCGAGAATAAAAAAAAAAAGTCAATCTATAATAGTTCACATTCAATGAAAAACGTCACAGATTTGATTCGACTGACAGTGATACTGAACTTTCCTATAAGGATTTAAAGGGATAAATAACTGTAATCCTAATTCATTTCAAGAACACAATGTAGTAATATAACTCCTCCGTTAAATTTTGTTTCATATTACTTGACATAATTCAAGAAAATAAGAGTAAAGTGATCAAATCTGTAACACATTATGATTTAATATTAATCAATATGCTTTTAATATCAATTTGCGTTTCCCATATCTTAAGGAGTTTAACCACATGTATCTCTAGCACGATTACAAAACAATATTACTATGCTATATATGATTTATTATTGTGAATTGAAGGATATAATTTCATAGGATATAATTTTGGATTTGATCAGATTGGATAAGGATAAAGCCATTTAAAGGGCACTAATGATTATAATCATAATTGAACAACTGTAATGTAGTACAATAACTCTTTTGACACCATTTGTTGTGTACAAAACAGTTTTCAAGAACATAAGACACACAGTTTAAGAGTACAGTTATTAAATCAGTAATACACGACAATTTAGTACGAATTAACTGATTTTAATTTCACAGCTGTCAAGAAACATCAGGCCTAAAGCACATAAACTGACACAGCTTTCCATAATAACTAGGCTACATAAACAAGATGAGAGGATTGTTTTTAGCCTAAACTGTATTTATCCTAGATTAAATATGGATTAAACTGGCATTAAGTCTTTTGGAGAGAATCGAAACGGTTTTGGGGATGTTTACATTACGGCTAGCAGTTAGCCGTTAGCCTGCTCACAGCAGTGAAGTAACACCTGACAGCATAAAATAAGCTGTTTTACGCTGTCAAAACGAGCTACTTTGTTATAAACCATGAGAGAAGTTGACATAGGAGTCGTGTTATTGTTCTCCAGGTGATTTAGAAGCACAAACTCAGTCAGTTAGCATAAAAGCTCAATGTAGCTTCAGAACCCATTGATTAACACGGGCGATGCTAGCCAGCTAATATTAGCATGAGCCTCGGTGCTAACGGCTAGCTCTCGCGCAGCTGTCAGTCATCTTCTTACCTCAGGAGTCCGGAGTGATGTGTCCATCCTCACGAGCGCATCGCGCGCGCCGACGGCGAGCATCTGTAGCTCTTACAGACACACACAACAGGCTCGATCTCTCTCTCTCTCTCTGTCAGACTCTGTGTGTGAGTGTGTGTGTGTGTGTGTGTGTGTGTCTGTGTATATATTCAGCTCTTTTCCCGAGGATTACCCAGCATGCATCATGGGCTGTGGTGTGGCACTTCTGGACTCTCATGTTGATTGGATGAAGCTGATTTGAGAGATTTCAAGCAAACCCTGCCCTGAATGAATGAGGACCCTCACCCTAAAATGTAAAAGCCTGCAATATATTTTTATGTGTAAAGACCCATATTGATAAATCAGCCTAATATTATAAATGGGTAAAATATTATTTGGAAATAACGTATTATTTATTTGTTTATTTTAATCTGATTTTTTCATTTATTTATTGCAATGTTGTAATATTTATTTATTTAATTCACGTATTTGAATACATTTTAATTCGATTTTTCATTTTTATCAAATTTATTTTAATCTACTTTTAATATTTATTTTAATCAATCCATTTATTTATTTATATTTTATTTATTAAAACTGCACAAATTGCACTTTCACCTAAATAACTAGTTTCTGCTGTGAAAAAATGTGATAAATATATGCATATTTTGACAAATATTTAGTGTCTATTCAATTACATTAAGTTTTTTGTATTTATTTATTTTAATCAATTTCTATTTATTTTACGTAGTTATGTAATTTATTTCGATCAATCTTACTTTTATTTAATTTTATTTTATTTATTTGTTTTTATTTATTTTATAATCAATTTGTATTTATGTTGTAATATTTATTTATTTGATTCATGTATTTGAATACATTTTAATTCGATTTTTCATTTTTATCAAATTTATTTTAATCTACTTTTAATATTCAATCCATTTATTTATATTTTATTTATTAAAACTGCACAAATTGCACTTTCACCTAAATAACTAGTTTCTACTGTGAAAAAATGTGATAAATATATGCAAAACATATTTTGACAAATATTTAGTGTCTATTCAATTACATTAAGTTTTTTTGTATTTATTTATTTTAATCAATTTCTATTTATTTTATGTAGTTATGTGATTTATTTTGATCAATCTTACTGTTATTTAATTTTATTTATTTGTTTTTATTTATTTAATAATCGATTTGTATTTATTTTGTAGTTATTTTATTTATTTTACATTTATGCAAATAATTTTTATTTATTTATTTATTTAATCTTTTATTTACTTTTGGAAATTCACTGTTTTGCCTAAAAACCCAACCGTTATAAAATAATATTATAAATATGTGGAAAACATAATTTGTAAAGTATTTAGTTTACACATTTTCTTCCTCACTGTACTATATTATTTATTTTTTATTTTAATTTAATCTAATCTAAATAGTAATATAATATACTATTAATATAATATAATAAATATAATATAATATACTATTAATATAATATAATAAATATAATATAATATACTATTAATATAATATAATAAATATAATATAATATACTATTAATATAATATAATATAATATAATATAATATAATATAATAAAGCCAATGTCTCATGTATGAAGCAGAAATTGGTTTGTTAATGTGGTTTCAAGGGAGTTGCCAAGTTTTTGCTGACTAGCCCAAATCAAGAGTCTTAAGTATCTTGTACTGTACTCCTGTTTTTCTGCAGGTATTGAATCAAGCCAGGATCATTTTCTGGATCAAGTCCAAATAAAATACCATGTTTCTATCTACTAAAACATAAACAATAAAGAAACAACTGTCCTATAATAGACTCAGTCATCAGGAAGCGGAGCAGAGATAAGAACGCCAACAGGAAAACTGAAGGCAAGAGTTTATCAGCGCAATATGCAGGAAAACGATTTCCATGAGCTGTAACCGTCAAAATGAAACTATCCAGACTGGATGAGAACTTTTCAAATAACAGGAGTGCAATACTCCAGTCAGTTTTAAACATCTTTCTGTACATATCAAATCATCTTTCACTCGTATGTTTTTCTGCAAGCTCCCGGTTTATTAAAATAATCTACAATACTGTACGATAATGTGTACGGCCTTGCCACAAACATCACTCACAACACAAAATCACTCATTAAACCCTTTTATTAATTATAAAGAAGAGGTTGATGTGACACTGAGTGCTCAATGACAATAAATACACACTGGAATGATTTTCTCCCTGAATTTATTCTTCTGGTCTCAAGAAACGAAAGCACCTAAATGAACCTCGTCTCTTGAACTAAACACAAAATCAGTGCTTGTCAAAGGAATTATCACTATTACTGTAAGACATATGCAACTCTCAAATCTCCTGTTTAGTTTATAAACACGTATTCAGGAAATAAATAAATAAATCTCTAGTCTTTCCACCTGAGTGCAAGCGCTGGAGAGCAACACTGGTAAATTCAGGCAGTACGTTCATGTATAGCTGTTCATTGACTAATGGTTCTCAGACGAAGCTTGTTAGTTGTGCATCAACATCTGGACTCTGTTTCATCACTATTGACGACAACATTCATCTCACACTTCTGAAGTGTGCTGTTATAAGAATTATGGCATCTCTATTTTAACGCTGTAAAGTCAATAAGAAACCAAAACTCTTTTTACTTTCTCAATCTTATTGTGCTTGACTTGATGGTATTCTTGAATATTTTCTATTCATGATCTTTAATGAAAACATTTGCTCAAAGCCTCAACTGACATCATTTAAAGGTGCAGTAAGCGATTTCTGTGAAATGCTATGAGGGGGGCGTGTCCACTCTTGACGGGGGGAGGAGAGGCAGTTAGCAGTAGGAGGTGTGTCCACTCATGAGAGTGAGCCAATTATCAGAAGGGGGTGTGTCCACTCATGAGAGTGAGCCAATTAGCAGGAGGGGGTGTGTCCACTCATGAGAGTGAGCCAATTAGCAGGAGGGGGTGTGTCCACTCATGAGAGTGAGCCAATTAGCAGGAGGGGGTGTGTCCACTCATGAGAGTGAGCCAATTAGCAGTAGGAGGTGTGTCCAGTCATGATGGGGAAGGAGAGAGCCAATCAGCAATAGGTGTGTCTACTCATGATGGGGGAGGAGAGGGACAATTAGCAGTAGGAGGTGTGTCCACTCATGAGAGTGAGCCAATTAGCAGGAGGGGGTGTGTCCACTCATGAGAGTGAGCCAATTATCAGAAGGGGGTGTGTCCACTCATGAGAGTGAGCCAATTAGCAGGAGGGGGTGTGTCCACTCATGAGAGTGAGCCAATTAGCAGTAGGAGGTGTGTCCAGTCATGATGGGGAAGGAGAGAGCCAATCAGCAATAGGTGTGTCTACTCATGATGGGGGAGGAGAGGGACAATTAGCAGCAGGAGGTGTGTCCACTCATGAGAGTGAGCCAATTAGCAGGAGGGGGTGTGTCCACTCATGAGAGTGAGCCAATTAGCAGGAGGGGGTGTGTCCACTCATGATGAGGAAGGAGAGAGCCAATCAGCAGTAGGAGGTGTGTCCACTCGTGAAGCAGGAGAGAAAGTGAGCCAATCAGCATTGGGGGGGGTGAGTGAGCAAGAGGGAGATTTGAAGAAAGACTGTAGAAAGAGAGATGGCAGAGAGACATTAAAAAAAGATAAATGACATTCCAAGGAATATCATTGGAAAAATAAGGGTTATGATCAGCAAGAGCTTTAGGACCCGTGTTAATATTGGAAAAGCTTTCCAGCGCTGGAGAGACCAAAGCGGGAAGGTCTGAAAACAGACGGCGAGTTTGCATTGTTTCTGCTCCATATGTGAGTAACACTGGTTTCACAGAACCGAGGTATGCTGTTGTTCTCGGTTCTCTGGAGCTGCTGTGCTTCTGGAGACTAACAACCATATCTTGCTGGTGTATACTCTTGTGTGCTGTATCTTCATCTTTTGTTCCTCCTTGTCGTTCGTTCGTCATCTACGCAAAGCTTTATTTTCCTCCGCTTCAGCTATGGTAAAGAGACATGCACTCCTGCATTGCGTGTCCGTTCATTTGGGGGCCAATGAAAGGAGGGGTGTGTTTGATTTGGGATGATTTCAAATATCAACAATGTCTGTCAGAAATCGCTTACTGCCCCTTTAATAGTGTTAACCAGCAGGCATATGTTAGTTTAGTAACACTTTACAATAAGGTTCCATTTAACATTAAGTTACTACATTAGTTATCATGAAATAATGAAAAATACTAATTATATTTGTATTATTGTAAAGTGTAACCAATTTTATCGAATGGCATTTCATGTCGACTTCAGCAAAAATGCTAGCGAGAATTGTGACTCGCATAAAAATAAAAATAAACGCCTCTTCACAGGCGAAAAAGAGGTTTTGAAGTTCAATTCATCAGCTCTACAGATTCTACAGATGATTCTGGAGTGTCCTTCAGTATCACAGACAGTTTTCAGCGCTCTAGATGGACGGACTGATGGAGAAGCTGCTTTTATATGGAGGCACCAGACTTCAGTTCAGCTTGGTGATGGTCAGACTGCCGCTGATCTGTATGGTGTCGATGGCCGTTACCGGCGTCACGCGATGGTAGAAGTCAAAGAGCTGATGGCCGTCCACGAGCACGAGGAAGCGCGAGTGCTCGCAATGGATCTCAACCTGAACAAACATCCCAGACAGAAAGCAAAAGCCATTACGTTGCGAGACTTCAACACACAAAAAATGACAGAAGGCTCATTTTTAATTCAACTACACATGACTCTTTTAAAGGGGTCATGAATTGAGAAATCAACTTTTCCTTGAGCTTTTGATATATAAGAGGTCATCGTACAATAAGAATATCCTGTAAGTTTCAAAACTGAAAACTTCCTTCTTATAGTCCAATAAAAGCTTTTATGCTTTTAGGTGAAACTCCGCCTCTGCAGAAGAAATCAACGCCTACTTCATCATTTCAACGTTAGCCCCGCCCACTGGCGTGTTAGTAAAAGTAACATACCTTTTAAAGGATCCTAATAGTAGAAATATGGTTATTTATTTTCAACAATGTGAATGTCTCAGTTGAGCTTCAGTTATTTGTTATCGCGATTTCACTGTGAATTCTTTGGTAAATTGATCACAATTCGGCGCAGGCTTTGCAAACAGACTTTTGCGATATAGATTGACAGTAATGCAACAACATGTAACTGTTAATTCTAATGCCTGATCTGATATGTAATGATTCATGTACAGTCAGACGTCCTCAGTCTATGTGTCAGTAAATCAACTTAACGTTGTTTATCTTAGTAGGATGAAAAATAATCTGTTATTTAAATGGCGTTTAAATTATATATAGAGAACGCTCCCTTTACTTTCGCTGGAGCTGTCAATCAAACGGCATGAGTTTCAAATCAGTGACTGCGTTCTGGATACACACCAAAACTCCGTTTTATTCAACAAATGTCTTCGTTATATCGCGTTTGCACTGTTAGTTATGATGAAAGCATTCGTTATCGTGCAGAAATTCGTGATCACTGCTTTCATGAGCTCAACAACACGTCTGTGATCGACTTCAATGTTCATCACTGCAACCTTTCGTGCCACGATCTCAATATAATGCCATAGATTTAAGTGTAATCCTTGAGAGCTGTAATTGTAAAAATGTGCTAAAGTTTTCAAGAGAGTAATACTTAGCTATTTCATATCTCATAGATGTTAGCCAATCGCAGCAGTGGGCGTTTACACTGAAGTCTCACAACAGACACGCCCCTTAAAACAGAGCGTTCAAATCAGAGGGCTAAAATCATGGTAGGAATAATGCCTTTTATTTCTAAATTATTACCATTTTTGATGTAAACATTATAAGCGCACCCCAGGAAACGTTATAAAACAACGCAGTTCATGACCCCTTTAAAGGTGCTGCACAATCTGTAGATTTCTATGTAGATCATGATTGTTTTGTGCAATAAACAGTTATTTTCTGTTGAATTCAGATGATACTGACCCTGAAAGGTTGTTCTGCGATGAAGGGGAAGTATGGTATTGACCTCTCCTCCTCACCCCAGCTATCCGAAACACAGGCGTTTCGCAAAATCTCCCGGTCTTCGAATCGTACACACATATCCAGAGCCACGTCTTCACAGCCGCATGTCAGACTGATGTCAAAACTGAGAGCAAGAGCATTCAAAATTGAGTGTGAAGCAACCAAAACAACTGAATACAAGAAGTCACGCACTCAAGAAACTGTAAATGACATTGTCTAGACGCCGTGATTTTATCAGAAGGTTTTCTGTCCAACCTCATTCCTACTTAACAAGCTGGAAGACAGACTTTGATCACTTAAGTTATACAGATAAGATCAACAGAGTGTCTCTCACAGAGTGTCCCAGCATGTGTACAAGGTGCGATTGTGGGTTTTGACATCTACCTGTCTGGATCTGCGTCCACGACGCCCATGATCGTGATTTTTTTCCCCGGTCGCAGTCCGCCACGGATGCCGCCACAGAACGGCACGGCCTATCACGCACAAGACAGGTCCATCAGACAACAAACAACGTGCGAATGCAAACAAAACAACGCTTGCAGACTCATTACCAGTTTCTGTTGCTCATCTTTTTGCGGCGACGTACACTGAGGCTCTCCAAAAGAACTGCTCAGATTTCTGTTTCTCTGCGGACGAAAAAGCACAGCCAGGAGGTGAAGAGGCAAACGTTTGTGCAAAAAACATGCAAATTACATTTATGGACACAGAACTGAATGGGTGTAAACTGATTCATGTATAAAGCTTTACCTAAAAGACAGGGTTGGGGAGTAACGAAATAAAAGTAACTTAGTCACGTATTTAAAATACAAAATTTGAGTGACTGTATTTCATTACAGTTACATTTGGGTGGTAATCAGATTACAGTTACATCTGAAAAGTGTTTTAGATTACCAAAGTGATTACTTTGAATTTTAATGTCATTTAAACAGCAATTGGTGATTCTCTGACTCTGACAGTCTGAAAAAGAGTTCAGTTTCATCAACATTTTAATACTTTTAAGAGGGATCATAAAAATTTTGTTATTTTTATTTAGTTCTGTCCTGAACAAGACAAAATGACTGAATTTATAAAAAAAAAAATTGCCCAACTGTCAACTTAACTGTCCTGTCATGACCTGATGATCCACGACTGTTTTCATGTTTTGTGAGTCATTTTATAATTGTAAAAAAGGTCACTGCAACTTTTCTCACAATTTGTTTTTTCTCCTCACAATTGTGAGTTTGCGTTTCACAATTCTGGCTTCTTTTTCTCAGAATTGCGAGATTTAAACTCACAGTTGCAAGTTATAAAGTCAGAATTGGGAGATATAAACTTGCAATACTGACTTTTTTTCTTGCAATTGTGAATTTAGTATGTGAGTTTATATCTCAAAATTCTGACTTTTCTCAACATTGTGAGTTTATATCTCATAATTCTGACTTTATAACTCACAATTGCAACTTTATATCACACAATTCTGAGGGAAAAAGTCAGAATTGTGAGATAAAAACTTGCAATGACCTTTTTTGTGTTTGTTCCACACTTATTAGTATTCCAAAGTATTCTAAAGTATTTAGATTAAGTTACTAAACTTGAGTAATGTATCGAAATACGTTACAAATTACTTTTTAAAGCATGTATCTTGTAATCTGTAGTGAAATACATTTTAAAAGTAACCTATCCAGCCCTGATAAAAGGTAACGTTAACATACAAATCCATGAAATGCATAATTAACCATGCCCTTTTCTTCTATACAATGAAAGTGAATGGGGACTGGATCTGTTAAACCCCTCCAAAGGAAACAAAGCACCATAAAAATATCATAAAAGTACCATATATGATCCATACTCAGTCTTTTGAATCTAACTCATTGTTAATTAAAAATCTTGGCAAGGCAACAATCAAGACATCAATGACATCCCTGAAAACAAATTTGCAGACAACAGGTGACTTTTGTTGTCATTTTTTGGAGCCTGACAGCTCCAGTCCCCATTCACTTCCATTGTAAGAGAAGATTCAACATTCTGCTAAACATTTTCATTGTGTTGCACAGAAGTGAGTTTATCCAGGTTGGTTAGGATACGATGGTAAGTTTTTATGGCTGCATTATAGCTTTAAAACGTCCATACGTGCGAATTATCTAGACTACACACCGCTGACAACTTGTTTCCGTGTGTGACGCAGGACACACAGCTTTCAGTCCTCAGAAAACCCACATCACTAATGAAAATACTCACAAGTTCCTGTCGGACTGCGCTCAGCTCCGCCATCTTCCACGCAGATCCACCACGGGAAGCCCGAGCGCTTGGGTTGGGTTCGGTACAGAAGCAGGGCACGGCTCGGGTCGGTTCGCATGTGTTTCCAGTGGAGGAACGCAGAGAAACGCGTCCAATCAGCGCGCGAGCAGCAGGTTTTGCGTTGTGACGTAGGCAGAATGTTAATCCGATCGCTTGTCTTGTAATCAGCTCTAACTACTTCAGTCTTCGTTTATCCCTCCGGGACTCAGGAGAAAAAATGTTTTTGGAATTTATCTTTCACCTCATTGGAGCACATGACTTAAAATCAAGTCAAATATAATATTTGATTGTATATTCTTGCAAAATCGTGCTCTGCTTTGAAAACTCATTGAAAAATTCCTTACATGTTAATTTACAAAGAAACATTAAAACTCAAGGTATGTTAAAGGTGCAATGTGTAAATTTTAGTAAGATCTATTGACAGAAATGCATTATAATATACATCGTTTAATAATCATATAAATAACGATTGATATAAATGAGGTAATAATGTTTTTATTACCTTAGAATAAGCCATTTCTATCCACACACACCATTTTGTGCCGTAGCCCTAAACAGACAAACGGCTCTGCAGACCGCATTTGCTTGACTGGCTACTCTCTGCTGTCTCAGACAACAACATTGTCCTTTGTTGGCCACCGTAGCTTCTCTAAGGGTGCGTTCA